>CM039630.1:20087543-21292587 GCA_022457165.1 Juglans mandshurica | reverse complement strand
AGCTGAGATTGTCATTAGCAACCTTCTAGAAAGAAGCACCACATTCAGACACAAAAGAAATGGGACAAAAATAGGCTGTAAAATGAGCTCAATCTATCCATGTTCAACTCAAGTTTAGCTCAGTCTGAGCTCGATGTGGCTCATCATCCAGATTGAAGAGCTGAGAATAGAAAATGCAATTTCAAGTTCATTACATTTGTGAACCAAACTCGATCAATTGCCTACTTGACTTGTAATGTTCATGAACAGGGTGCAAGTAATTTGCAACATATCTTGAGGTGTTTTAATAGGCTAAATTGAAGTTAAATAAATTCTTAATGTTTCTATTGTCTATTTTATATTCTGACAAATGTTTCCATTAGAGAGAGTTGAAGACTTTTTCTGGGTTCTCTTCGTACACTTACTGCCTGTTTCGTAAACTCACATCGCCGATGGTGGTTTTGGGCACTTGACGGTGGGTTTTCTGGAGTATCCCTGGAAGGAAAACCTCCCACAAGATGTCTAGCTATTGAATCGAAAGTGTTTGAGGTGAGAAGAGATGGGCGTGATGTGCTTATTACTGAGAAAGATTGGAAAGTTGTGAAAAACTTGAGGTTGGGGTTAGCCACTACCTGAGGGTTTCAAGAGCGCTGGAGGAATATCTGAAGATTGGGAGCAAGGGGTATTACACTGCCCATCGGGAAGGGGACAGAGGTTTCATTGCGCAGCGTTGCTCTAACTCCCGTGGTATTTACATGGCTCTGGTGGAGTATGGTGTGGGAGGTCGCCGGAGTTTCATCTTCATCCCTGGGGATAGGGATGGAATGGGGTGGAGGAACTTGCGGCGGCGTTGAAGGATGTTGGCAGAGAAGGTGGTTAGGGGAGATTTTTACCACCAATGATGGCGGTAGCCACCTCGTCGTCTCGGTCGTACAGGGAGGTCTTGGAGATACCTCGAGACGTGCGACAATCAGCTACGGCAGACTTGCAAAGGTCAGGAGGCACATCCTTTTCGGCAGCTGCTCAGAGACGAGAGATGGCAGGGGGGTTGCTGGGCAGAAAGAGGAAAGAATTCTGAAGGAGTTGTTTGTAATGCAGAGTACGTTGGATGAGATGCCTGATAAAGTAAAGAGCTTAATACGGTGTGTTGAGGGTAAAGATGAGGTGGGTTTGGGCTTGGGCTTGGGCTGCGGTCTGGTTTCAGACCAAATGAAGAGAGGGCCGGGCTTGCTGGAGCCGTTGGGTTTGGGTCAATTTTGTGGGCTTAAAGGGAAGGCCCAGGCCTCGGTTCAGTCTAGCCCAGGTGATGGGCTTCAGCCCATGGGGAGGCCTGAGTCCATACAATAGAATGGCCAACGGTATGGCCCATTCTGGAGGAAAAAACCGCAGCACGTCGTTGGCCCATCGGTGAGTGGGTCCTTGCCACCGTCGCCGGTGAAGCCTTAGGCGACTTGGCTGAAGGTTGCAGAAGCACCGACGGAAGCCCCGCCACTGGCTGCAATACTATTGAAGTCTGGAGGCGCGAATTCAAGCATTTCTGTCGTATCTTTAGTCCCCGACGGCTCGATACCGGCACAGACCAAATCGACAGTGGCTGCCGGTGCATTTCTGACGACAACCTCGTTGAGAAAAGAGGAGCTGTCTGTGAGAAAAGGCAAGGTTGCAGTCAATCTCGATTTTTCGGTTGTCTCGGCTAACTCTAATGATATTGTTTCGGCACCTTTACAGATGCTTCCCCCTCAGATTGTGTCTAAAGAAATTTTAGACTGAGTGTTAAAAAAAGTGGAGGAGATTCAAGATTGGGTGGGACTATCTTGTGATGGTTATGAAGAATAATTTATGGCCCTCCTAGTAGCCATTGAAGTTGGTCGTTCCATGGCCATGAAGTCAGTAGTTAGAAATGAGAGAGTTGAAACAATTGTAATGCCCTATCAATTATGACAATAAAGAGGGAACTTTGAGGAGGGACAGATTAAAAGGGAGGGATTTTACTTTTGTTAATGAGCCTAAAATATTGTCTTGGAATGTAAGGGGGATCAATGACATCAATAAACATCTTTGCATTAGATCTCTCATTCATAGTTGTAAGATTGATTTTGTTTGCCTCCAAGAAACTAGACGATTTTGTTGATAGGAGTATAATTTGTAGTTTGTGCAGAGGTTCATTTGTAGGTTGGACATATTTAGCTTCTTCGGGTGCTTCTGGTGGAGTTTTAGTAATGTGGGATAGTAGGGTTCTCGAGATGGTAGAAGATTGTATTGGTGTTTTCTCGGTGGCCTGTGTTTTAAGAAATTTGGAAGATGGGTGGACATGGGCATTGGCAAGTGTATATGGACCCAATAGGGATCAGGATAGATACTTGTTGTGGGATGAAGTGTCAGTATTTTATTCTTTGTGGGATCTGCCTTGGTGCATTTGTGGGGATTTTAATATAATTCGTTTTCCAAGTGAGGGAGGGTTTATCTTCTATGACTACAGCTATGGAGGATTTTTCTCAGCTGGTTTTTGACTTGGAACTACTGGATTTGCCACTGGTGGGGGGTGAATATACGTGGTCTATTTCTAGAGGTGGCTCAAGACTGAGCAGATTCTTAGTCTCGTCTTCATGGTAGGCTCACTACCCAAAGTTATGCCAAAAAAGATTGTCAAGGGTATGTTCAGACCACTTTCCCATTTACTTGATAGTGGGGGTATTCATGAGGGTAAACGGTATTTTAAGTTCGAGAATATGTGGCTTGAAGTGGAGGGTTTTGTTGATAAGATAAGAAGCTGGTGGCTTTCTTATCATTTTGAGGGGACTCCTAGTTTTGTTTTGGCAAGTAAACTTAAAACTTTGAAAGCTGATTTGAAGAAATGGAATAAGGAAGTTTTTGGGAATGTAGAGCAGCAGAAAAAATCCCTTTGGGATGAGCTTCAATCCTTGAGGCTAAAGGGGAAAGTGAGGTGACTTCGTCTAGGAAAAAAGAAGTGATGGCAAAAATTGAGAGGGTTCTTTTGAGGGAAGAAATAGCATGGAGGCAAAACTCGAGAGTTCTATGGCACAAAGAAGGGCATAAGTGTACTAGTTTTTTTTCCATAAAATGGCTAATTCTTACAGGTGTAACAATGCCATTGAATTGTTAAAAACTGAGAATAATTTTCTATCCACACCTGATGAGATTCAAGAGCATGTTGTGCAGTTTTATAGTTCTCTCCTAAGTGAGACGGAAACTTGGAGACCCAAAATTGATGGCTTGAACCTCGAAGCTGTGGATGCCTTTTCAGCAAACTGGCTTGAAGAGGCCTTTTGAAGAGCTTGAGGTGTATGGGGTGGTTTGTGGGATGAGGAGAGACAAAGCTCCTGGTCCGGATGAGTTTTTTATGGCTTTTTTCTAAGATTGTTGGGAGATTGTGCGGGAGGAGGTGATGAAGGTACTTCATGAATTTTATAAGTTTCAAAAGTTTGAGAAGTCGTTGAATGCCACTTTTATTGCCTTAATCCCAAAGAGAGTGGGTGTTTCGGAGTTGAAAGATTTCTGTCCTATTAGTTTGGTGAGTAGTGTTTATAAGATTATTTTGAAGGTTTTCGAATGAACAAAGTGATGGAGAAGATCATTTCTAAACCTCAAAATGTTTTTGTTAGAGGTCGACAAATTTTAGATTCTGTGCTGATTGCAAATGAGTGTTTAGATAGTTGTATGCGGGAAGGTGTTCCGGGGGTTCTTTGTAAGCTGAACATGGAAAAGACATATGATTATGTAAACTAGAATTTTCTTTTATACATGCTTAGAAGATGTGGTTTTGGTCATAAGTGGTGTGGCTGGATAAGACATTGTATCTCAACTGTTCGGTTTTCTGTTTTAGTTAATGGGCAGCCTTGTGGTTATTTTCAGAGTTCAAAAGGCTTAAGGCAGGGGGATCTATTGTCTCCTTTTTTATTTGTTCTTGTTATGGAGGTTTTGAGCCGTATGGTGGAAGCAGTGGTAGGAGGTTTTATTTCAGGTTTTTCGGTGGGATCTAATTCTAATGGCTTCATTTCCATATCACACTTGCTTTTTGCTGATGATACTCTTATTTTTTGTGATGATGTTGGAGAACAGATTCAAGCGTTGAGGGCTGTCCTGTTATGTTTTCAAGCCATTTTCGGACTAAAAGTAAATTTAAGTAAATCGGAGCTGCTCCCGGTGGGAGATGTTCATAATATTCATAAAAGCAGGGGTGAGTCGGTGAATCATTTACTTCTACATTGTGAGGTAGCCAAGAATCTTTGGGATGAGGTGTTTAAAAGAATGGACCTAGCATGGGTTATGCCGGAAACTGTTTTGGATGTATTGGCTTGCTGGACCTCAATTCAAGGTGTGAGACAGATTAGAGCGGTCTGGAAGATGATCCCCATCTGTATTATGTGATGTCTATGGCAAGAGCGCAATGGGAGGACTTTTGAAGACAAAGAGAGATCCTTGGCGGAGCTAAAACTGTTATTTTTTAGGACTCTTTGTACTTGGGCCATTGCTGTGGATTTTAATGGCATGGATCTTCATGACTTCTTAGTTTCTAATGTCCCTACATAATTAGGGCTTTTCTATCTTTGTAATTGACAGTTAGTGGTTTAATAAATTCTTATTTTACTTATAAAAAAAAAAATTACTGGGGTGTAAAGTTGCTAATCTGCCCATGAAATATATGGGACTACCTGTTAGGGACCCCGGTCTTGTCCCTAACACTAAGGGTCCGCGGCTAGTCTTAGTGATGATGGTGACCGAGTGTTCTTGCCACTTGCTTGTCTTTCCACCAAAGGATGGTGTTTGAGTGATGGGATGATGGTGTATTTTGGGTAGGCTAAGTGTTTAGGCTAGGGCAAATCAATGTGGGAGGATGGTCTTGTTCTTGAGTGAAGTGCAAAGATGATGGAGGCAATGGTTGAATGGATGAGGTGAGGTTAGGGTTTGGGATGGAAGCACTTAGGGTTGTCGTGGGCTAGGGTAGAATGGCTTAGGATTATGGGTGTTTGATGCAATGGGAATGGCTTAAGGGTTACCCTTAATGTTTGGGCCACTTGGGTGGTGATTAGGGTAGGAATGGTGAAGTGTAGCTAGGGTTTTATGAGGTGGCTATGGGGAATTTCGAGATTGGCATGAGATGGCTTAGGGTTGGAGTTTAGGATGATGCTAGGGTTTGGGAATGAGTTGGAAGAGTGAGGCTAGGGTTTGGTAATGGTTATGGAAGGTTTGTAAGATGGAAGGAATCTTTAAGTGAGAGGGAAGTTTGAATTTTGAATTGGGATAACAAGTCAATGGTTGACTTGGAGAGATTGTAGGAAGAGTGATTTAAGGAATTGAAGATGATTTGCAATTCCTTAAATTAAGGGATTGAATTTGAATTTGAATTGGAGGAAGTCAAGACTCCTAAAAGGAATGAGTTTCCTTATAGGACTTGACTAGGGCTTATGTGGAAGATGGAGGCAAGACTCCTAAAAGGAATGGGTTTCCTTATGGAGCCTTGAGGTGGGCGGCTAGGGTTTGATGGAGGATGATGAGGCTATTTTTGGTAAGTGACAAAGATGGGAAGATGAACACTAGGGTTGGCGCCACTTGTGTTTAGGGTTTGGTGTTGGGAAAAGATGATGGGCGGCTAGGTCAATGGGTAAGATGATGGAGTTGGCGCCTAGGGTTTTGGGAAGTGATGGGGTGGCCGAATATGGTAAGTGGTGGTGTGGCTATGTAGGTTTCGGCTAGGCAAAGTGTATGGAGGGAACAATTTATGGTATGTTGACAAACTTATGGAAATGAAGACAAACACTATGGAAAGTGGACTAACACTTGGTTGGTCGACTTTAGTGGCTTGGATGGATTGGAAGAGCAAACTTATGAAGAACACCAAGAACAAATGAAGAACACTTAAGAACAAAAGCAACAATAATACTCATGAACTTAATTGATCAAAAGAACAAATAAGATAAATTCAACACTTGATTCATGAATTGAACAAAAGTTGAATATAACTCATAAATTGATAAACACAACTTGGATTCACGAATTGCACCAAGTTGAAAGAACAAGATAGATAGATTGAACCACACCTATTCACGAATTGCAAGGTGTGATTCTCTCTTAGGGGATTCACGAATTGCACCCCAAAGAGCCCAAGTGCCTAGCACCGATGGATGATCTCAAGAACAAGTCTACCCACTTAGGGAATTTGCCAAAGGTTCAAAAGATAGTAATGCAAAGCCTAAGGGTCCTATTTATAAGAATTACAAGTTGGAAACCCCCAATAGGTCCCTTGGAAAATAAATAATTAAATAAAAATTAATAAATAAAAATAACATAGTTTGCATGGGTCAAGTTGACCCATGGCATGGATGAGCCCATGGATGGGCTAGGATGGCTGATGGAGTGTGGCTGGCAGGGCCCTGGGCTGGTCTGGGCGTGTGCAGGATGGCATGGCCCAGGCAGGCTGGCCTGGGCGCTGGGCGCTGGGGCGCTGGGGCGCGCGCGGGCGGGCGTGCGTGCGCGCAGGCGTGGGCGCTGCGCGCGGGACTGTTGCGTGCTGCGCGTGCGGGGCGCGCGCGAGGCGTGTGCGCGGGGCGCGGTCGAGGCTTGCGCGCGGGGCGCGCGCGAGGCGTGCGCGCGGGGCGCGGTCGAGGCGTGCGCGCGGGGCGCGCGCGCTGGGCGTGCTGCGCGCGGGGCGCGCGCGCTGGGCGTGCTGTGCGCGCTGGGCTGCGCGCTGGGCGTGCGGGCTGCATGCTGAATGGGCTGGTTTGGTCACCAGCCCCCTTGGGCACCCCGGGCATGTCAAGGTAGGCCCCATGGCATGCCCCTAAGGCTGTTTTGGGGTTCTCTAGCCTTGTCCCCACATGGCTAGTGGCTTGGCCATGGGCCACAAAACATGGGTCTCTACCACTACCGTTGGGGGCGTCATTCAAGGCTAAGCATATTTGGGATGGGGTGGTTGAGAAGATGGAGAAGAGGTTCGCAGCATGGAAAAGAGTTTATTTATCTAAAGGGGGTAGAATCACCCTTATAAAGAGTACCCTTTCTAATATCCCAACTTACCAGTCGGAGTGGCTAACCATATTTAAAAGTTGTATAGAGCCTTTTTGTGGGGTGGTCTGGGAGAGGAGTCTAAGACTCCCTTAGTGAGCTGGAAAAAAGTTTGCTGCCCGATTGTTGATGCAGGATTGGGGGTTCATAGCTTGTGTAGTTTTAATAAGGCGTTGTTGGGGAAGTGGTTATGGAGATGTCATGGGGAAGAGGAAGCATTGTGGAGGGGGGGTGATCGCTCGGAAATATGGAAGTGATTGGGGGGGTTGGTGCACCAAGGAGTGTATGGGTTCTTATGGAGTGAGTTAATGAAAGTTTATTAGAAAAGAATGGGATTATTTCTCGAAACAGGTCAACTTCGTGGTTGGTAATGGTTCAAAAGTTAGATTCTGGTTTGATGTTGTTTGATGTAGAGAAATTGAATTGTTTAGAGCCTATCCGGTTGTTTTAAGATTGGCTATTAATCAGCAGGCTTCAATTTCAGAGATGATGAGCTATTCTAATGTATAGGTGCTTTGGGATGTTAGTTTTTCCAGACCTGTTCAGGATTGGGAAATTGAGGAGGTTACTGATTTTCTCAGATTGTCGTACTCAATGGATACTAGAAGACATGGCAGGGATCAATTGTGCTGGAGACATACAGCTTCTAACAAGTTTACAGTTAGATCATTTTATAAGTTTTTGATCAATCAGCAACACATTTGTTTTTCCTGGAAGAGTATTTGGAAGGCTCATGTTCCGTCAAAGGTGGCTTTCTTTGTATGGACAGCTGCAATAGGGAATATTCAGACAATAGATAACTTGAGAAAGCGTGGAATGATTGTTTTGGATTGGTGCTTTATGTGCAGAAAAGATGCGGAATCAGTGAATCATTTATTTCTACACTGTAATGTGGCTAAAGTGTTGTGGGATGGTGTGTTTAGAAGAGCTGGACTGATCTGGGTTATGCCAAAAGCAGTGGTCGATTTACTAGCAAGCTGGACCAGTCTTCATACTTGCTCCCAAGTGGCAGCTGCATGGAAGATGATTCCTTTGTGTATGATGTGGTGCATTTGGTTGGAAATGAATGAGAGGTGTTTTTATAATAGGGAATGCAATGTAGATGAACTCTGGAAATTTTTTATAAGTTCTTTACTTAGTTGTTTTTCTGCTATTGTACTCAATGGAGGGGCCGTCAATGAGTTTTTGTCATCACTTTTTTAGTTTTAGAATGTAACTAGGTGTTTCTTTTGTATACTTCTTGTGTACATGGGCTTTGCCTATTACTATTTTGATGAATAAAATTTTTACTTATCAAAAAGAATTTTTATATTCTGACAATGTACTGCCCCAGTCAGTTACTTCATAAGCACACTTTTAA
Source organism: Juglans mandshurica (assembly GCA_022457165.1). Taxonomy (NCBI): domain Eukaryota; kingdom Viridiplantae; phylum Streptophyta; class Magnoliopsida; order Fagales; family Juglandaceae; genus Juglans; species Juglans mandshurica. The sequence continues at coordinate 21,284,225 of CM039630.1, read as the reverse complement.
AACCATCAACTCGAAGCAACAGTTGTCCACCTTTTAGCATTTTCCAACATAATACTTGCACCCTAATTTAAAACTTATCTAATTTAAAACTACTCAGGTAGTTCAAGATGCTCATTAATGCCCTTGATTGAGCTCAAACATGGCATACATTAGTTGAGCTCAAGATGAGTTCAAACAGGCCCTTGCATATCCAAGCTGAGCTTGAAAAATTGAATACTTGGCCGAGCTGGTTTTCACCTCTAGGCACAATGATTCTATACAGACATTTTACTTAGTAGAATGAGGCTATCCTAGATTAAACACAAAAAACAAGGACAGAAACTAATTTCTACGAAAGCAAGATTAAATCCAGCCAATGAACTAAGAATGAAAAACTTACAGAGGAATAGATTCCTAAGAATCCCATCACATAAATCAACTCCTTCGAGCACGTGAGAGGCAATTTCTGGTGGAATGAGAGGTGATGGTGGGCCCAGCATCAGATCATCACCAACCAGAATAGTCTCCTCCATAGTAGGCTGTGAATCCACTGAAGCCCAAAAACAAAGCAATGAATCTTAGATATATGCTCAAAATCCTTTTTTAGGTTAAAGAAGCTGTATCATTATCACGAGTGTTCTTAAGATGTGCAGAAGAAATGAGGTGACATATTTAAATCTCAATCGATTGAGGTGTAAAAGACATTGGCTCTCCTTAAACACTGAATATAGGTCTGTCATAAGAAAAATTTATAGATTCAAGTGTATGGCTGTGCTCTGAGTTCAGCTGCTTTAGAACGTTTAGTAAATGCTGATATTACATCACTACTAAAGCTTATACTGCAATTCTTGAAAATAACCCTACAGAAATACACTAAAACCAAAAAGTTGCACATTTTATAAATACAAATTAACCTGACATGAGGAACTATACTATATGTGTATCGGTGTATGTACTTTTAAACGTCCCATAATGAATAATGGGATAAACATGTTCATTGATCTGCGACAAACTTGCAGATTATCTTACACATCAGGTGAATATCAATTAACATTTGCAACAGGATGCTTTGGGCACTCCACCACTAAAATTTAGACTTTATTTTTATTTTGTTCTTCCTTTTTTTGTTTTTTTGGCCAAAGATACTTTCATCGCATAATGGATGGACTCCTACCTTCTGATAAAAATAAGTTTCCATCTTTCAAATACCAAAACCATTAACACACAAAATAACCGGAGAGCTAGCATTTTGGAAGTAGTTAAGTGTAAATTGATATATAATTTTTTTGATAAGTAAATTGATATATAATTCAAAACAGAGCATAAAGAAAACTACATAAGGGAGTTGGTAAGTTTCCCTTACCATCCATGATTGCTTTCTTGTTACCCTTCTTCCACTATCACGATCCAATGATTTAATTAAATTGTAAGTGGAGAAATTGAAACCTGGAAACCACCATACACGCAACACAGAATAAGAACTCAAGAAAATACAGGTGCAAGAATGAACTTCAAAAACTTTTTTTTTTTGTTGGGGGGGGGGGGGGGGGGGGTCACAACAGCTGTAGTCGGCTCTCTAATAAGCTGTTTTAGGCTCCGTTGCTAAAGAGTATCTTAGAAATCTGTGAATAGTAGTGAAATAGTTTGTGAATAGTAGTGAACTGTATGTAGATAGTAGTGAATTGTTTGTAAACAGCAATGAAGTAATCGGAACAGCTGTGTAGTATTTTCGAAACAAGTTACAAAAATAATTTCCAATTGTTTTCTTTTGATATGAACATACAGAGTTATTGAAGCAATTCATTGAACAGATAAACGGCACATATTAAACCCAATTTAGAGTACCGCATCCCGATTGAGGACAACAAAGCCATAAAATTTCGATCGAATATGCTGGGAAATGAAGCTGTTTTCACAGTTTTTCAACCCGAATGCGTATCAAAATAACGTAAATTAAGACCCCATGCGGCACAGAGAGAGAGAGAGAGAGAATTTGCTAACCGTGCAGTGGTGGTGGTGGAGGGCGGTTGCTAGACCGGTGGGTGGGTGGTTGCCGGCTGGGCCGTATGTGTTGGAATATTGGAGAGTGTGGCCTCTAGTCTGGTGGCTGGAATCACCAAAATTGGAGCTCGATAGTGGTTGCCGGTAGTGAACACAGAGACGAAAATCTCGTGGGTTTACGTTTATGTGATTTTTGGCAAGTTAAAACCCCTCTAAAGTCTAAAATCAAACCATGATTTTTATTTTTTAGTTAAAACTTTTCGTATATTACTATATACAAAATAATAATAATAATAATAATTTTTAATTTATTTATTATATCATCCAGAAATTTAAAAAATTCTTACCCCTTTTTAAAACTCCGAAACATCATCTAAATTTTTTTTTTATGATTATTCACACACTTTAAAAACTCTTATTTTGACCAAAAATAAAATCTATTTAGGTCTCTCATGGCTAGAAACCCAAATAGTGGGATAAATAATTTCTTCCAACTCTTCTTAAAATATGGTAAATGTTGATTAAAATATTTTATACATTTGTAAAAAAAAAAAAAAAAAAAATCAGTTTTCAAGTTCATTGGTTGCACAAAATGCTTGTCCAAAATTCAAATGTCCCAACTGGTCATGATGTTGTGATTACAATAATCCTACATCATTTGTCCTCTACTCAAAGGAAAGGGTGAAGGGTTGAGATTCTCTATCTACAATAAGAGAAACACAGTCACAATCTGTGCATTTCACAAGATTAAACACAGTTAAATTTATTAAATCTCTAAGTTTGTGTAATTGAAAATAATGCTTTTAAATTAAAGGTAGGAGCTACCACATAATATAATATTACCTTCTGTTCTAGTTTAGTGTGTTTTTTGCTTAAGTTTCTTTTTGGGGTAATGAAATTCAATGTTTCTTTGTGATCAATCCACTTGAACAATGCATCTTCTGAAAGTTTTACTAAATTCTAAGCGATGTTCTCTATTATTCTGTTGAGAAAATGCTCTTCTTCCTCCTAGAATTTATGTGGCATAGGTATAACTGGAGATAACAAGATTTCAAACAAAGGGTAGGCTGAGTAGCGTTGCTCTATTCTGCTTCTTTTTTTGAAAGGAAACCAGAATATCATTAATCAGAAGCATTACAAGCTGTTTTTATCAAGCCATATAGCTTGAGAAACTGCAAGTGGGACATTATCCAGAGCAGTCAAAATAAAGCACCTCATCCCAGCACCCAGAAAAATATAAATAAAACAAAATAAATAAAGAACCTTGTTTGAGGAATTTGAAGGAGAACTTGATTAAAGTAGACAAAGAAGCTACTGTTCATATAGCATCCCTTTTGAGAATACATGCAACCATGTAGATGAAGCAGTGACTATCACAAGTTTTAATACAAATTATTCTAGACCTTCATTTCCATAAGGAAGGAAAACATTACATTCTCAGGAGCTTCATCCCATAAAACTGAAAGAGAGTTTGATACCACAAAAGCTCTAATTTTTCTGTCTGCTCTTTACTCTGATAATCCTCCGCTCCATCTGTGCTCATAAATGTGTTAATTTAAATTAAGAACATAAAAAAGAAATAGATGAGGTATTACTCAAATATAAAATAAATGCTGCAGTAACCTATGCCTTTCAAATAGTTTCATACTCATATGGATTCCTTCATCTCCTGGATTACTTTGATTTGAAGCTCCCCCTTTGGGTTTATGTTGTGAGCGTCTGAGTTTAAGACACACACACACACACACAGTCTTTTTTTCATCTGAACAAAAGAAACAGTCGAGTTTGGGCTTATTGGAACATGGGAATAATCTGCCCAGTAAGTCTTATGGGAGATCATGACTAGGTTTAAGATCATAAATTATCAATTCCTCCCAGTTGGCATGTCATCTTAGCTCTTCCCAGTAATTTTAGCCAATTTGTTTATGCCATTTGATTTTGTGAATTAGGTTACAAATATTTGAAACAATAAATAAAAGAACTGGGAAAATGAAGTCTTGATAAGTTCCACCAAGAACATATTTATGTATCGTCACTAAAATACTTCCAATCACTAAGAAATAAGCTATATCATCTGATTATTAACACTCAAAAAGATTTTACAACTCAAAAATTAATTTCATGAGGTCATAAAGGAGCAAGAGCGCACTAAGAAAACTATTATAAGAAATGAGATGTAAGCCTGATATAGGATCAACTTCTTGCAGATTTGCTATGTTAAATCCTATACGAAAATCCTTTATGGGACAAGATAGAAATTAAGAAAGGATGATATGAAGACTTTTGAAGTATAAATGCAAGGGTGATAGGAGCTCCAACTAGTGCATTGAGAGGACTAAAACTCCTCCAATTCTCAGAAATTGCAATGTCTCTTTGTTTTCTTAAATTATTTCCTATTTTATTTATCTTTGATTTTTCTCTTTCTTCTGCTTTTGTTGTGTGTGGGCCCCCCCTCCCTCCCTCCCTCAACCTAGCTTTTGTGGTAATACTTACTGCTTGCCAAACCAACATATTCTCAAAGAAATAACTTTCCAGGCTACCATAAGCGGTATATCAGTTTACAATGATGTCATAAAATTATATGAACGTGGAAATTCTTTTTCTGAACTCGTGATATGTTTTAGTGCAAACTTGTGCCCCAGAGTAAAGCCAGCTCCCAATTCCACTCACCACTAGCTAAAATTCTTATAGTCCTACATATTAAGTCTCCACAATTTTCTCCCCAAAGAAGACTTAAATTGGTAAAGGAAAATAAAGTCATATATCCAAAAGAACACAGAATATGTAGGTTCTTTCCAATCAAACCCTAGCTTGGAAGTGCATAAGACAAAATGAATGCTGTTTAATACCTGAGCATACGCCTCCAGCTTGTTTCGGGTTTGTGCAAAATCATTCTTTACCCAAATTAAGGCTTTGGAGAAGCTGAAACATATAGGTTTTTAATAGAAAGAGGGCGGGGTTAGAAATTAAATTATGCAAATATAGAAAATTTTGATTCGGAAAGAATAAATCAAGAAAGAGAATGAAGAAAAATATTCTTAACGTAGATGGCATATAATTAGTTAATACAGAACTGAATAATATTGACATCTCCATTAAAATAAAGGACCAAAAAGAACAATGGAAAGATAAACTTAGTTTAAATTAATATAATCAGCTATGCCTTGATTCAAAATGTAAGGTTTACCATATAGGCGGTATGCGAAAACTGCTCAGATGTCATTGAGCTTCTAGGTTGAATGTGGCTGAAAACATATGTTAAATGTTGAATGTGGATGAAAACATTCGTTGAATTTGATTGTGGCTGAAAATCATGGCTGTGAATCTACATGACCAAGTTTTTTCCATGAAGAGCAAAGCCAGGTAGTGGGGTATTCATGCACATGCCAACATGGTAACGGAGAAGGTAATTGCCGATATGGAATTAGTATGTCTTAAGTCTTCTCTTTGTAAGGTTACATTGAAATGATTTGTTTGATCAAGTTGGCTGCCATATCGTAAGCAGTAAGCATCATATTGAGATCTTCTCTAGTTATTTGTCTGAATTTGATGGTCTAGTTCGAAGAGAAACAGACCAGCATGTGGATCCTATAACATTAAATGTTGCCTGTGCGAGGCTTCCGAGCTGTGTGGGCCTCACATAGATAAAAAATCTACACAACCTCCTACTATTCACACAACCTCCACACATCACATTTTTTTTAATTTTTATTATTTTTTTCTTTAATCAAATATTTAATATATGAATAATGAATAGAATAATTGAATTAGTTTAAAAAGAATAAACTAAAAAAAAATTTGAAAAAAAATATTAAAAAATTTAAAAATTTAAAAAAAATGTGGTGTGTGGAGGTTGGGAGGTTGTGTAGCATTGCTCATTTAATATTGTGTCTCTCCCTTTGATTTGGATACTCCAATTCGGGCAGAGAATCAAAGACGATCTCCATCCGTCAAGGTCACTAAGATAGTTGAACTGATGGGGGAAAAAAGAAAAGTAGTACATACCCAGTAGTAGTGTGCATATTTTAATGAAGCAGAATATCTGTTTCTTTGTCATCTATCTGTTATAGAATTGACTTATCAGCTGAAATGAAAACATATTAGTTACCTTCTTGGATGCATTGCAGACTAGATTTTCAGCCTTTGCAGCCAAGTTGGAATCTCCTTCCCTTTAAGAATAGAGGGATTTAAGTTCAACCCAAAGGAGAGGGATAGCTACCTACCTTGTGTATCATACATACATACATACATACATATATGCATACATACATACAAATATACATATGCATGTATGTACGTGTGTGCATGCCCTATATGTCAAGTATTGAACTTAACTAGGCAAAAAATAAAGTTGCTTTACATATTTGAGGATTAGGTAACTTGTACCCTAGTTAGTGTAGTATGCACAAATATGTCAAGTAATAAGGTAGCTGAGGTTCCCAAGTAGTGATTCCTAGTTCATAGGAAAGAAGAAAGTGCAGTACGTGGTAGCTAGTATTCAACTTTGGACAAAATTACAATAGATAAATAAAAGTCAGACCTGAGGTTGAACCAGAAAATGAACTTAACTAGGCAGTTTATGATGGAAATTAACTAAAACAAATTAGTGGAAAAATGTGAATGAACGCTTAAAACATCTCTTGTAATTTAGACGATTGTTATTATTTGGGAATATATGGAAAGGGCTAAGCCCATGGGACGACATGAATACAAGAAGAACCGCACAGAGCAATTGTAAAAGGAAGAAACTTGGAAAGAGAGGAAAAAGCGTAATGAAAATTACAAGAATTTAAAGGGCTTCACAAAGTGATCACATTTATCTAAACTTCACCCAGAGAGGGAGGACAAAAAGATTTTCTTCCAATACATGCCTTCCAATTGGATATCCAATTAGAAGGCTTAGACAAAGTAGCAATCTAGGTCACTGGTAAACCACTTTATATTATCAGCATTTTGATGAAAACGAACTTCTTTAGCAACAGATGAAGTCTGGGAGCATACACAAGCATCAGGGTCATATTTGATATTTGGATGGTCAAACATCCAGGTCTAAGGCATGTGAAAAGACAAACACAGTTATATTTAACTTCCAAAAGTTATTGGCAATTTCTCTTGATTACTTCTCAATAGGCCATCATTAATCTATTACTTCTTAATAAGCCATTATTAATCTATTACTTCTTGATTAGACATCGTCAGTCTTTAGACTATGTGAATAACTGGAAGCCTTACTTTTCCTTGTTCATCTGATCACAAGCGTGAATGAGATCAGCACATGCAAGTCTCACATGCTCGGCACCGATGCTGTAACACCAAACAAATAGGTAAGATCTTATCTGTAATCACTAAGAGATGGAAGGACAAGATTAATCTTCCACATCTCCCTAGGAGCAACTAAAAATCATATTGTGAAGTTTGCCAGGAATTCATGATTAGTTAAAGAGAGTTGCTACGCCCACAAAAAGAATCACAAAAAACTACCTCGCATATTCAAGTGACATGATGTGGTATGTCACATTCTCTTTACAACAAAGCAAGCCTTACAATCGAACGTATCACATCAAGCCATATTACTTTGTGAAGTAGTTTTTTGTAATTCTTTTTGTGGACCAAGTATTTCTCTAAGTTAAATAAACACGAAAAAAAATGACATAAAAGTTTAACTACTCACATAAGTATCACGTTGAATAGCCGATAATGTCAATAAGATGATCATAAGAGCAAAAGCAATATTATTCAATCTCAGAATACTAATTTTGTAGCTTACAGGATCCATTTAAATTAAAAGTAGCAGGTCACTTGGCATCACATCATTTGAATCTATTCTGCAGAATCCCACTAAGATGGAAATCTATTCAATACCAGTAAACATAAAAGTACCAGGTTACTTAGCATCACATCATTCGGATCTTTAAAGTTAATGATAGTGTGTTTACACTGCCTTGCCTGTCTACTAAGATGGATGTCTAGTCCCAAACCTTAGATACCTAGACTAGAGCAAAGCAAAGGATTTTGTGAAAACCGGCCAGATTTTAAACAATGTTACAATCAGATTTAAATACAACCTAATAGATCTAAACTGCCTTTCATAATATAGCTGGCTTGTCGACATACCATCTTTAACCTTCACTGACTTTCTCCATTTATCAGACATTAGTGAACATCGTTAAATATTGTATAAATAAATTATTCTTTCATACAACCTTAAGCTTCTCTCCTCTACTTTGTGAGAAAGTGTAGCCAATGTAGAGAAGTCGACTTCAGGACAATCCCTGCAGATATAGATATACGAACAAAAAATAACCTAAAGTAGGTGTAACATTGATAATCAAACTAAATAAACTTGATCGAGTATGGAGGTACATGTAGCTTGTTAATTCTGATAAAATTGTTTCGACATCAATGAGGTACGTATCGATCACCTGCACAACATGCTCAGGTTCCTCCAAACTTTCCAAAGACTGAATATGAGAAAACTGATTGCTTATTATTCCCTGCAATTAATGACATCAATCCACCTTGCCAAGCACCTGAACATTCCTTTCCAAACGAATTTTTGAGGCAGAATACATGTTGCATCTCATTCAAAATTAAATCTATATATTTTTCAAATAAAATCGAACTTGTATTACTATACAAATATTATTAAATAGATGAATTAATGCATTACAAGGTGTCAGTATCCAATTATAAAACAGATATCTAAGAATTCAAAGCCTAGACAACTGAGAGAATCCAAGTCTGAATTCATCTTATACAAGCAGATGATATCATTTCAACACCAAACAATATATAAATCCCAACGGAGTAAGAGCAAAAGGGATCCTTGGCAAAGAAGACATCACAGCATAACCAAAAACAAAATGAAAAAGAATATATCACCTCATCAAACAATGATTGCACATATCCTTGGAGCAGTTCTTGAAGGATTGACAAGGCCATTCTGTATAAAATAGTGGCAGACACCCTAAACAACTGAAGCTAAAAGAAAATTTTAAGCAGTGGTGAGAGGAAACAATTATGCATGAGACATACTTGCTTCAGCGTGAGGCTTAAAAGGAAAAATGAGTTGCAGATGACAACAATGTGCGTCAGACTGCCATGAGTTTAGCATGATGCCTTGTAGATATAACACCTACAACTTTTAAATTAACATCTTTGCCATGTCGATGACAAATTGACCCTTCTCAATATTTCTGTCGAATCATCACTCTGGACTTGCATTATATTACATACCTAGATATAGGGAGTTATGAAGAGAGAAATCGCCATAAAAGCAATCATGGAATAATGTGGTAAGGATAAAAAACTCCTGTAGCAGCAGCTCAATAGCGGCTTATTCCCCCAGCGGCACCGCCCTTCAGATGATTCAAACTCCAAACTGTTGGGCATTTACGACAACGCTGTCAATTGTAATCCATTAGAATGTCACAATCCATAAATCAATAGTGTTATTCTTATAATAATCGGCCAACGTACCAAGTCATGACAACAAACTACCCCGGTGCAAAGCATAAAATCGAATATCCATCTTTTCTTGAAGGAAATGACAAAATATATGCCTTTTCTGGAATTGATATCTAGGTGGCAAAACTTTATTGGATGGCTTCACAACTGCAAATTCCAAAACTTAGAAGAATCCTATGTAAAGCCCTGCTCAGTTGCAAACAAATGTACGCTTACATGTTTAGGTTCTAGAGAATCTAATTTGAACAACATTACCATAAAAAACTTGAAAGAATTTACTGCTCTCAATCAATACATTTAATGATTTAAGGCAAGTGCAGATTTACTATTGCATCAAAAGATTTTATAGCAGTAAATAACATTCTAGTATGTAAAGCACTTAAATTATATGTGCTTCCAATTAGGTGCACTCCCCGTTCCACTTAACATGATAAGAAATTGTTAGTGTATATCTGAGAATGACATACATTGTTGACCCACCTCTTGATAATTTAAGCTTTTGGTTTAATGTACCATAAAAAAGAGGTTGTGTTGGGATTCTATATTATCCCATTTAAGTTTGTAAGTGCACATAATGACCACCACCCAATAAAGGACTCAACACCCCACGAGAAAGGGAGAGGAGGTATAGAAAAGGAAATAAAGAAACAAAAGTAAATAAAAGAAGTACACTTGTTATAACTATAACCACCATTGCCAAATATTCTGGGATGTGACCAGATAACAAAATCTATCAAGTCAATTCTGATAAAATGGCTATTTATATTAATAAGGGTAGGGTTTAAGGAAAATTCGAAATTATATTTCCTGTCTTTGGAGCAAATAAACTCCAATGAAGTGCCAACTATTTTGTTGCAAAAAAAGTAAAATATTTGTCAGTTATTCATGTTAATACTGATAACAGACGTAAATTCCTTAGTTTCAATAATTGATTGGTCAGAAATCTCTTTAAAATTAAATTCATTCACTTTTAATCTAACAGTACAGAATTTCAAATGTTTGCTTCTTTTTTTAGCTGAGCATTTATTTACTTACCTCATTAGAGGGTCACCATATAAGGCAAACTTTTATATTGCCTTTCTAACACATAAATAGAATCCACTACTTTTGAAAACAATGTAAAAATGACAAATATTTGTTGAAGTTGGAGACTTTGAGCTTGCTAGAGGTGGTTTTTTGATATAGGGGTGCCAACTTCCAAATATGTCGCCATTATCTTTCTGTACCATTATTGGTAGTTAATAACTATAAACACCATTCGTGTTGTACACAGATAAGATGTCCTGCACCATGACTAGTCCATCAAATGTGAATCACACTTAAATGATCTCCATCACCTCATATTTTCACACGAGAAAAAAAACACAGTTTGAGGGAAGTGGAGATGTCGAGAAGAACCCGACTAAGTACACCAGCATATATGAGAGAAGAGCAAATGATAAAACTAAACAAGAAATGAAAAAGAATTTAAGGATTCAAAATGTCTAGAATCTATAAAATATTACACAATTCCACTAAATCCCTAGAGAGCACTAGTAGACTAGATATTAACTAACTCAAACCGAACATATGAATCAGAATATCTTATGAAAAGAAAACAATGGCCCAAATATACTCCGTAGGTACATTTCTAAATTTATTAGAAATGAGAAAAAAAAAATCCATATAGGACAAAAGGCAGGACTCCACAGTGAATGATTGAGAGAGAGATAATAAGGAATGTGTACATAATGAATCGGCAGAGGAAATGACAACTGTCATCTTTATGAGCTTTTGCTCTTTCCCTCCTCTTAGCTAACTTATTTGCATTCTCTTTGACCTTTCTTCAGATTTCCTTATAACTTAGTACACGTTACACATCCCGCCGAAAGATTTCTTATAAAACATATCTTTCTCTAGAGTCCTTCACACACACATGGGGCATTTCTTGAAGAGCCACAAACTGAACCCTAAAAGGCAATTGGAGCAGAAACAGATAATGGACAGCTGGCTAGAAATATTGCAGCTAGGATTACTCACAATGCAAACATTAATAGGATAAAAGAAAAAACAGGTATCCTCAGAAGATGCAATGAAGACCAAACAATTTAATAGAGCCTCAATATTAACAGGAAGAAGATTACCTAATATAAAACCATGACTAAAATACTTCACGAATAAGATTATGAGCTTTGCTTTTGTTTTGTTTTTTTTATAAGTAAAAATATTATATATATCAAACGGAGTAACCAAGTACACTGAATGTATACAAGAAAATACCTTGCCCATATTAGAAGCCCTTAATGACCCAAAAAGCCCGTGAAAAACAATCCAAAATACACCAAGCCCGACCCCAACCCCTTGTTTCCCGTAGAACTAAAACTCTACCCGAAAACCCAACCCCAACCCCTTGTTTCCGGTCTTCACAATGCCCTCCCTTTAGACTTCCCTCTAGTTGAGCTACCACCCTTAGCGTCGTAGTTGATTGCCCAAGAAAGACGATGTAACTCCCTGCTTTTCTTGAAACTTGATTTGGTTTCAAGCGCGTGACTTGCCTCAGTCGCAGTGATTAGTTCTTTAAATTGGTCTTCACATCCTCCATGTGAAATTCCCATTAACTGCTGAATCTCGTTAACTTTAGGCGGAATCCAATCCGCTATTGGAGGAAGAGAGACCAAGGGAGCAACATTATCCCAAGACGCAGTATCCAACTGAGATAATGAATAACAAAAATCATGAAAAATGCTGTTTTTTTTTTTGTCAAACCAAAGTTTAGCAATAGAAATCAAGAATCATTTCTTCAGCAATGAGAATCAAACGAAACCAAAAAGATTCCTGTAGGAATTTAGTTTGGGTCCATGGCCAGCCCATTGAACTAGGTAACAGGAGGCGGTTTTACTCCCAAGTAAAGGTAGAATTAGGATTTGATCTGAGCCTCTAGAGACAATCCAAAGAATTGACTAACAAGGTTAACATTAGGTGGTTTACCACTGTGCAAGAACAGCATCTGCAAGCAAAAAACCTCAGATCATACACACTTTGGCATCAAGTTTAAAAAATTGGTTTGTGACAGGACACAAATTTGATTATGTTGAACTCTATGGTTTCTATTGGTTAGTTCGAGAACATTAGAATGTGAAAAAAAAATCAGCATTTTCTGAGAAATGTAGTCGTCTGTCAATTTTTCGATAGTGTTAAAATCACATATCCCTGCGAGAGCACAAGGTTACGAAGTTCCTTTTTTCAACACTTGAAGTAAGACACGCCACATCCCCCCACCCCCATCAAAATTGGGAAAAAGTAACAAATATAGGATCATAGGAAACACAATTTTAAAACCTTTCTATTATTTTTGTTTTTGAATAATTGGAGCTTAAAGAGTGTTTTATGTAAACATGGAAATTCCTTTTAAAAAAATCAACCTCGACCAAAAGAAAGTAAATAAAGGAAGATGGTGAAACCCCAACATAAGTAGTTACAACAAAGACCCCGAACAAAGAAGAAAGAAGAAAAAGGCAAAGGTCCATATCTAAGGCTTAGAACTTCTAAATGGTCCAGAAAAGAAAGGGAAATCTCAATTCATCTCCCCCCATCTCTCTCTTGATGCCGGAACATAATAAGAGATTATTCTAACGGCTAGTTAAACAACGGAAGCTAGAGATTGAGATTGAGATTGAGAAAAATCGCAAACAGAGAGAAACTTTGAGATTAGGGTTTTATTTTACTATGAAATAAATCAATGATAATCTTCTGAAGCCCACAAACTGAGCTTAAATAGCTAACCAAAAATGGCAAAATTATAATTAAGGCCAAACAATAGAATACGGAATAAGATAACTATGGTTAAAATCTAGCCTAAGAATCCGGAATAAAATCGTTACCAAAGATAAACATTACCATAAAAGAAAATTGACCAAAAATGGAAGAATTAACTAAAAGTGATGATTCAAAAGGAAAAACGGCTGATTTTGGGGTCGACAAGGGGCCCCAGGCGAAGTATGGTGACCACAATGTGTGTGCCAAAGAGAGCTTTTCAGATTAGGGTCATATGCGCAATTCTGACACCTGTAGCCAAAGTTATAGTTAAGATACTGATGTTGCCACTTCTCCTTACCCAACTTCAAGGCCCGTTTGGATAAAGAGATGGTTTGGAACCATCTCACCTCACCTCACCTCATCTCATCTAATTTCAACTAATAATCTCACTGCTATTCACAAATCATTTCAACTCATCTCATCTCATTTCACAAACCATCTCAACTCATCTCATTTCGCCCAATCGAGAAATAAGTCGTTACTTGCCCAAATCCGATGAATACCGCTTCTCGCCCAAATCTGCCACTCCTCACCCAAATCCTAGGAGTACTCATCTCTTTCCGCCGGTTTTGCGCTGGTCTACATTCTCGAAGTAGTCTAGTGCTTTTAACGTTGCATCTATCAGCTGAGCCTCATCGGACTTGGATTTGAACTCTGATCCCCCCTGCATCATCTCCCCATCCAAAGATCCAACACACAAAAAATGTCCTTTCAATCAATCACAGAGAGTCAAACTAATTATAATTATTTGCTACTAGGCATACACTTCTTCTATTTTCCATTAATCTTCAGTCCAAATTCAGAGAAGCATCAAGGGAACCCATTAAGAAAAACAGCTGGGTCAAATTCGTTGCATAAACTCTGTTTTAAAAGACTAGTGATCCATAAATCCATAAAGGAAAATGAATTGCATCTTTCATACCCTATGTGGTTCACAAATTGTGAAACACCCGACTCCAATATCGGGGTGATACCAAAAACATCTTGCTAGTCCATTGAATTGCTCGTGTTTCTCTCCAGCATTAGATTATTTTCATGCCCACCCATAACTGACTGAATGAAGAACCAATTAGCAAGAATAGGTAACTGAATGAAACAACAGATATAGGATAATCAGATTGGCAACTTCTTAATGATTTGTGACGCAATCACCAAGGGCATTTTATGATATAGACATTTTATGATATAGACATAAAATTATAAGGCATGACTCTCATGCTCGAACTGACCTGACTGATGACCATATAAGACAAAAAACTGAGCAGGTTGGTAATATTATGTACAAGGCTAAGGCGTGGGTATCCACCAACATTCCAGGTTCAAGCATTTAAGGGAATTGTAGAACTGATTTCTAATGTTTCCCATGAAATCTCCATGGGCTGAGCACATTTGAGGACAATGCCACTATTCTCTCGCTCTTAGTAACATGACTAACAACCATATCAAGACAAGAAAGCTAAACAGCTTTCTAAGCTTACATACATAGTTGGGGCCAGGGAATCAAGTAACATTACTGGTTCTAACACTTTGAGGGCATTCTAGAGTAACTCATTGCAAATATCAACAAAATCTCCATGGACTTAGCACATTTGAGGACAAAACAATTATTATGAGCAAATTATTAGTTGGTACAACTAGATTTTAACCAACTTCCCAAACATGATGTCAAGTTCATATAGATACAGATAGACCACATATAACAAAGTTGATGTATCCATCAAATTCTCTAGTCCAAACCTGAGACTACATTTCAGATTTTCACTCAAGACATTATTTAGCTGGGAATATCATATGGGACCCCTTCAGATAGGTTTGAGTTTCCTTCAAGGTGCACTTTCAAGATCAATGATCTTCCTCTCCATCTGCACTTGAAATTGGCACAGAGATGAACATAGTTAGAATATCCAAACACTTAAAAAGTACTGGCTCCTAAAAATCCATTTAAATAGTTTTCAGCCCAAAGAAAGTAGAATGAGGAACAGGAAGATATGAGGGTTTTGGGAGACAGTACGTAAGATCTTTGAGGAAAAGTTCTATTGGGAAACATAAATACTGAGATTTTCTCTTATCCGAGCACATAAATAACTCAAATAATTATCAATATGTCTCTGCTAATTACCATAACTCCAAGTAGCTATAACTTAAAAGTCAACAGATGCATAATAAAATAACCAATCAATCTAATTAAATCCATGATCTTACCCTCCATCCCCTTTGTCAAAGAGAAGTTAATCAAATTTGAACTAGAGCTCATTGGCAATAGTTTTTTCAGGCATGTGGACATATCATCTTCCATTTGCAGAAACGTTTCTATTTTTTGTAGGTTTTATCTAGTGTATATCTCACGTCTATTTTAAATAATATGTTAATATCAAGAAACCATTCTTCTTACTAGTTCTTTCGGAAACAAAATGTATTAAGGAAAAAAAGAGCTTTCATTTGCTTCCAAATATTTTGCAGCTCCATAAGATTCTATCTAAATAACATAAAGTTGTTCGTGCATGTTGCATGTATATAAGTCCACTGAAGGCAGCAGAAATTTCACACTTAATTCACAAATATTCAACTTTAATGAAAACAGTGCATCCCGATATTTCCTATTTGCAGTAATTCTCTTGTCATTACAGAAACACACTCCAATATTGCAATTTCTTTTTAATTTTGGATGAATGTCTCTAAAAAATGTATTGAATCATGCCTGCATTCACATATCTAGAAATGAATTATTCTTGCTTTTTTTTATAAGTAAACGATTATATTGATATGAATAGGCATAGCCCAAGTACACAAGATGGTATCTAGAAATGTATAATTCTGTTGGTGATACAAGAGATAAAAAGATTTCCTAATAACACTTTGTATACAAAAAACTTCAAAAGTCAGAAAATTTTTTGTGTTTCACATGCTTTCAAATAGAAAGAGAGAATATACTGAATATGCATACTTGTGAAATTTATTATACACGCTTTTTTTCTATGAGGTAGCGTAATGCCTAGTACTTGTAAAGATTTCTAAAGTCTTACTCAAACCTGTGCCTTCTATAAATAAATATTTACAATGCTTCAAGCCTTTGATGAAAGCTTCTTATCTTTGACAAGGATTAAAGAGAAGGAAATGGTGATGAGGGGAATGTCTATTGTTTGATGTTCTTACCCAAAGATAGGCGAAACAACATTGAAATTGTAAGATATAATTTCCCATTCACAGTTCTGGTCCATCAATGATGAAGATGTACCACAGCATAGTTCAATTATCTTGTTTCAGCATCTTCTCTTACAAAATCTGAAAAAAATTATCTTTTTTCATTGTAGTTCAATGATATTATAGATTTGGGCACTTTTAGCAGCTATGTTTATGGTTTAACTTTTTTCTATTATTTTTTTAAGATGGAGCTCATTTAATTATTGTGGAAGATGATCCCTATATGCATTATGTGGTGTTTGTGGCAGGAGCATAATGAACGGACGTACGAGGACAAAGAGAGAACGATGGAGGAATTGAAACTTTTATTTCTTAGAACTCTTTGTACTTGGGTCATGGCAGTAGTAGACTTTAATGGCTTAGATTTTCATGATTTCCTTATTACTATTGCCCCTACTTAGCTAGGGCAAACTATACATGTATCAGACTTTGCTTATTCTTTGATTAATAGAATTTATTTACTTATCAAAAAAAAAATATTGTGAAGTCCTTTCCATATTTGCATTAAATGTTTCGTTTTGTGACTTGTTTATTTCTCATGAACAAGTATTTGTGTGAACATTCCAATAAATTGAAGGGAAAAAATAAAACTTGAAGGGAAAATATACTTTGTGTCCTCTAATAACCAAACATTTCACACTTTGCACCCAAAACTAACAAAACCAATACATTGCACCTCAATTCAAACCGCCAAAAAGTTGCCATGTGCAACCTCTGTTAAGATCCGTTGTCAAGATTGTTCCATCCCGCTGGATGAGGGTGCTATATTTTTTGTTTTGATAGTTTTGAAGGTGCAATATGTTAGTTTTGGTAGTTTAGGGTGCAAAGTGTGAAATGTCTGATTGTTGAAGGATGCAAAGCGTAATTTTCTTAACTCAAATGTGTACTACCCACAAAATACTACACTTCTTTTATTGGTAGGATACCATTTTTTCTTCTAAAGTAGACTCCTAGAAGGATTTAGTTGAGGTTCTAGAGTTCCTATTTTGTTTCACATCATGTTCTCTTAGTTTGTTATTTTTCTATTTTCTCACAGCAACCTTGCAGCCTCATCCCACTTTAAGAACTGTTGCACCCCAAAATACTACCCTTTTATCCCCAACCCTCAACATGTTTTATGTTCCTGAAACATCTATAAATTCTGTGGATATAAAAAAATAAAATAAAACCTGCACTACGTATATGCACTCTCTCTCTCTCTCTCTCTCTCTCTCTCTCTCCTTATAAAATGAGGTACACAATGCAAGAATTTATCCACTAAGAAATGCTTGGTCTACAAAGAAATCTTGTACAAGTAAGTTTACAAACAGATGTGGTTTGATATGATATGTTAGATTGTAAAACTATTTTTATTATAAAGTAGATCTAACATATCATATTATACTTATGTAAGATCTTTTTGTAAATCTAGCACTTCTCTTATCCACTTCACAAAAATAGTCCACTAAAAGTTTGCAGATAATGATGCAAGAGTACTTATGCAGATAATGCAACAGGGAGAACAGATACAACCAAATCTACCAACATGCTACAATAAGAACCTACTCCAGGTCATGCTAATAAGAATCTCCCTGCAACTGTCTAACAGCACAATACACTAATCATTGGATCAGATTGTTTTAAGCTTTTAGCTCAAATTTGCTTTCTTGACCTAATATGAAATTTATAACCCATATCTTGGGTGAGCTTTTATGATCATCCAAAGAAATATCAATGTAAATTCCATGCTCAAATACCAGGATGGATTATATTTGCATCAAGCTTGCACTGACCTTTTTCTTTAAAAAAAAAAGAAAGAAAAATAAATAGAACAAAGGCCAGATATAATATGCTATTCCTATCAAGAAAAGAAAAGGATGGTACAATGTTCATATATTCCAGAATGAAAAAAGAGAATCATCATTAGAAGCCTAGAACCCGAAAATTCATAAGATATTTACCTGGACAAGAGTCTCAAATTTTCTTCTCAGGTGGGCAAATTCATTCTTAGTCCAATACAAAGTCTTGGAGCAACTGAAATATCATTCAAACAATGGATGCACTTTAACAATTCATATATGTAGAAATACTAAGAAAATAATGACAAAATAAACACATGTATAGTCATATTGTAAAGATATCTTAAGTTTAATAAGTGGTGTGTAAATTTTAGCAAATAAAAAGGAAAGAAAGTCGAACAAAAAGAGCTCATGTACATTCTCCATAGTGGATATGTGGTTATGAAATTGAATGTCAATTGAGGAATGATACCAACGGTAAAAGTCCAATAAATAGATAGAGGAGTTCTGACTTCTGAACTTTCACATTGAAATGTAAAACTATTATCGGCATAAAACAATTAGTCGACTTTATCAGCATTGTTCTCAACGTTTGATCTATTGACCGATAGTACTTTTCTGATCATCATATTGAGATATTTCTCAAGGACTGATCACCAACTCATGTAACTTTTATATTTCCAAATGAAACTAATTATCGTTACATTCTTCTCTTTCTTTGATTTGCTTTGGATACGAAAAAGGAAATTCAAAGAGAAATCATAACAGGGTTGGAACCCTAGTAGGAGAGGCACATAACAGAAAATACAGAAAAAAAGGGAAAAGATAAAGAAAAAGAACAGAGAAAACAATGACAGAACTAGTTCTTGAATTTCAGAAGATCTAGAAACTCCAACAGAAGAGAAAACAAAAGAACCATTTTCAACCATCCACTGTAAAGCAACCTCAAAAACTCATCCTTCCACTATAGCAGAGAAAGCTCCTTTTTTTTAATAAGCAATAATTCTATATTAAAAAGCGAAAAAGGCACTACTCAAGTACACATGAAATATACCAAAGAAGACACCTACCTAGAAGAAACTAACGGTACAAGAAAGTCATGTAGATTTAGCCCATTAACGTCTGTAACATCAATTTATTTGTTGAAAACCCCACAAGCTTTGAATACACATTCGAAAAAAACTTCCAATTTAGTCTCCTATAGTAAAAATAATATCTACCTTCCATTGTTACAAAAGATTTTTAATTCTACGACGCTTGTTAGCTTTAATCATACCCTTAATGCTCCAAGATACTAATTTAGGCTTCATATGGAAACATTCTTCACCTCCCCTTGTCTCTACAGCCAGCTTCGATGGCCGTCAGCAAAGCCATAAGCTGAGCTTCAAATCCCTCACACGATAGCCACTTATAATGTTGAATTTCTATAGCTTTTTGTATAACCCAATTAGAAGAATTACACACATCAATTACTCCATATTCTCTTGAAAAAAGTGATCTAAATGGAATAGGCTTTTCCCCTGAATAAGCATCCAGCTCCAAGCTAGACATATGCATTGCATCTCACTTCTCCTGTTACCATCTTCACAAAATATGCTCCCTCATACCTTTATACTACTACTACCCACCTCATGGCTCATCCCCATTCCCCACTGCTTTTCCTCCCCCCGGACTCGATATACAACCCCTCACTTCCTTTCCTAATGTGTAAAGTCAATAGGCCATGTTCCAATGACACTTTCTTCCGTTTTTTAGCAAGAAAGTACACTCATCCGCAAAATCACCCCCTCAAGTAGCTTTC
Organism: Juglans mandshurica; assembly: GCA_022457165.1. Taxonomy (NCBI): domain Eukaryota; kingdom Viridiplantae; phylum Streptophyta; class Magnoliopsida; order Fagales; family Juglandaceae; genus Juglans; species Juglans mandshurica. Next base: position 21,264,203 of record CM039630.1, on the reverse strand, counting down.
TTTGTCACCATTAACGCCTCTTGTCCCACCACAGTAACTATAGCAGATGATGGATGAGTCACTGGGACTACCTGCCATAATAGAGCTCGTATTAAATCCATTGGCACTTTCATTTGGCGATGGGTTTTTGTCGGAGTCACCCAACCCAAATCTCCCCTCCATCGGATATGAGTAAAACTCCGGCAGGACATCGGCCGCCACACCTACCGGAGGTGCAATACGGTAGCTGGCTACGAACCGCATGAAACCGACCCGATACATCGTTTCACTTGCCACTACTGAGCATTGGGCCGGGTTCTAGCAAAAGTCGGACCGGTTTACGAAATCGATTGAGTTTTGGGTCTGGAAATTTAGGTCCAAGTATTTGTTTTCCTTCGGCCCGTTTGACACTCGTCTACTCTTGTTTTCTACAACGTTGCCCTCTAATTTTAATCCGGCCCTTTATACCCTTTAGCCCATTTTTAATCTGGCCCAATGCCAAGTCCAATTTCTTTAAATTCCGGTTCACATCTAATCACATATAATATTATGCACTTTGAAAATCTTAAAGAAACTAGATTTAAAAAATCTGCAACATGAATATACAAATTCTACCATATATACTTATTAGGCCCGTTTGAAACTTGGATTGAATTCAGTCTAATTTTAAGCTAGTCTAACATCTAAACACTCAACTCTTAAATCACTAAATTCATCTCAACTCAAAACTTCTTTCTACGTGGAACCCACAACCTTTTTCAACTCAACACCTCTTTATATGCGGGACCCACAATCTTTTTCAACTTCTCATAAATATATCTAAACTCATCTTAACATCTAAATACATATAAACTTATCTTAAGTGGGCCCCACAAAACTCACTCCGCTATCTTAACTCACTACTATTCATGAAGAACTCAACTCATCTTAATTCAACTCAACATTCAAACATGGGCCATAGTAGCTAGGTTGATTTGGCAACAATTGCAGGGGGCAAAATAACAATTTAGTCATATTAATAAACACAATTTTTTTGTACAATTATTTTATAACTCTGTTTTAAATAGTAGTGGACGGTTTAGTAAAACAGAGTTGAAGGAGTATCGACCATTATTTTACAAAAACAAAAACCCCCCAATCATTTAAAAGAGTTGAAGGAGTATCGAGCATTAGTTATGAATTGTAAAATACAGAGTTAGCAAGACATGAATACAAAGTTCCTGAAACAAGCAGATATAAATATGATTAGTAGACGAATGCATTCATAAATGAATGTGTTTTCTTACTACTCTTTATCATGCCTCTCACAAGCAACAAGAAGTTCAGCACATGCAAGTTTGACATGCTCAGCACCAACACTGTACAAAGCAAGAAATTAAGGAAAAAATATATAATTGCAGTTTCACATTAAAAATAAAAAAAAAAGATAAGACAAATCATCATCATCTTAGCTTACAAATAATATAGACATGCATTATTAAACCAAAGAGTAATGCTACAAGCACCGAAGATTTCACGGAAGGATACACGAACTAAGCAAGAATAAATCTTAAACACTAATAGAATGTAACATTGTGTTATTACTGTTATTAAGAGTTATTTTATTTTCAAACTGATGTGTAGAATTAATACACCATCCACATTACTTAAATGGTAAGATTTTATTTATAAGATTCGAATATTAAGATTTATCTTCTAAATCAAATTATATATATCATATATATAAGTACTTTATTATATATGTTCTACGCTCCGACTTGAGACTATTTATGTTATTGTTCATTACTGTTTAGTGAACAATAAGATTTTTTTTTTTTTTTTTGCTTAGTCCATGTATCATTAATCCATGAAATCTCATGCATGCGAACTAATTATTCTCTAACCCAAATTAAACAGATAAATGCATGCATGCCCTCATTATCACTATATATAATGAATGACGACCCATATCATGTATCTTACCTGCTCGATTTGTCGTACAATTCACGAGCACTAGCCTTGACTTGTAGAAAATCAACATTCTCTTGGTTGCTGCATGCATGCAGATCAGAAGCACATATATATATATATATATATATATAATGAATCTAAATTAATCATCATTCATTACTAAGCAATTATGAATAAAGCTGCAGGGAAATTAAAGTTAGAAATTAAATTAATAATAATAATAATAATAATTACATGTGATGGGTCAACTGAGAGAACAAAGTTTGGGCAGACGAGCAATAGGAAGTGACAACTCTCACAACATAATCCGGTTGATTACGGCTGTTCTTCATTATTTGAAGTTGCCAGAACTGGTCATTTACAAATCCCTGCAATATCCATCCAAACAAATCACACCAAAACCCATTTTCCAAAAATTCATCAACATTTCATTTTCTCTATCTCCAAGCAAACATATATAAACCATTATTCAAAACACGTACGTGCATGCTCATGAACATATATACAAAAAATAATGCAAAAATGGTGTTCAGATCAAAAAAAACAAGAAAAAACACGTCGACCATGGAACTGATCAATCAAAACAAGAGAGATCAGAGTGAATATGTTACGATTTCATATGATATTTTATTAATTAGGAGAAAGTTAGATCGAGACAGTACTGATCGTCGATCGAGGCGGAGAGGATCGGACAAGGAGGTTACCTCGTCATACATGCACTGAATGAAACCTTGAAGCAAACCTTTGTGAATATGCAACGCCATTTTCACACGCACGCACAGACAGAGACCTAGATATGCATGGAGAATGGGAGCTGCGAGTGTGGGTGTTTGTTATATATAGAGCTGGCCGCCTGGTTCTTTGTTTAAACGGATGTGCAGCTTCTTGTTTCTTAGCAGAAAGAGTAACTGTCGAAAGACATGAGCACCTTGGGACTCATTTAGCCTTAAAGTTGAAAAAAACCACGAATATGCCATATATAATTGCAACAATCTTTTTAAGTCCCTATATATATAATAATTCACAAGAAAAAAAAAAAACTTATAAAGAAAACTCTCAAACTTTAATATTATTTTCTTTATTGTATGACCACACACGTTCTGATCTTATTATTAATTATTTTCCTAGTCACTTAATTAATTCATGTTATTTTGTAACAAGTTAAAAATAAGATGAAAGCTTTTGTTTTTTGTTTTTTTAAATGAAACTAAATTTCATTGATAACAGAAGACATTACATCAAATCACTAATTACAGTGGATTGAATACATAATGGAATTTCTTCCAATGTATACTTGTCTTCAACAAAATCTAACCCAGCCCGTGCCAAAATATATGCTGCCATATTTGTCTGTCTATTTGTATGAATAACAGACCATGGACTGATGGCTGTTAGTACTCCTTTGGCATCTGCAATTAGTAGACTAGCTAAACTAAAATCTGTTTCAGCCTTCTTTGCCATCGAAACAACTTGCATAGCATCCCCCTCAAATACAACTTTGGACAGCCCCATCTCTTTGGAGAAAATTGCAGCTAATAGGAAACCATAAGCTTTTGTAGTAAACGAATCACAATTTATTGATCTGGAAGCTCGTAATGTGCCAATCACCTGCCCTTGGGAATCTCTAACAATCACTCTAATCATTTCTTCTGAAAATTTTGTAGCAGCATCCCAGTTTACTTTATAAACTCCCTCATTTGGTTTCTACCATAATCTTTGCATTTGAGGTTGGACAATTCTGTTTTGTGTTGTATAGACATGACTATTTGCATTTCTGTATGCCAGAACTTCATCTTTAGTAGCTTGAGACAGTGTCATTGGGTGTGTAAATGCCTTTCCATGGATTACTTCATTCCTTCTGGACCATATAAGTCTTGCTATAACTACAGCTTCCTCGAGCTTATCAAGTTTCAAACATTTAGTTAGTTGCTCACTAAATTTTATGAATCATAAATAAATATTGATTGCACTATCGAATTAATAATTAAGATTCCGACAATGCAAGGGCATGAATTGTTCGTTAACTAGATTCCTAAAATTATGATAACCGTAAGCGAAATAATGTTGTTCGTTAAGCAGACAAAAATTATGATAAGTTTTGTCGTTTCCTAACCGAAAATTCATCAAAGACAATAATGAATCATAAATATTGATTGAGGAATACGAGCTATGAAAGGTATAACAAACATATCTTGTCTCCACATTGGATTAGTAATAGGCCTAATCAGCAACTAAAGCTGCTAACTTGTATAGAGCCGTCGAACCGGCCCAATCAGCAACAAAAGTTGTATGCATTATATGGACAGAAAGCAAACGACATAGACTATTCAATACGACTCAAAAGTAGGGAATTTTCCATTTTTATAGGAACTTCTATACCGGAATAGTTATCCGATTAACAACATTTTGATTATTGAAATTTTAAAGATACATGTTAATTAATTACATTCTAATAACATAATCACCAACAAAATGATTGAGATGCTAGCTACCATTTTTCCCATCCATAATAGCAACTCATGAACAATATTTGTTTACATACATATTTTTGAAGGAGCTCGATCAATCTATTTGAAATAGATTTAAACCTAACTAGCTAGTAGTTGATCACCATGATATTTACTTATATATAATGTCTCATTTATGTATTCCTTTTTTTTTTTGTTTTTTCCAATAGGAGAAGAAATATTGCTACGCTACAAGACTTTAATCCTTATACGGCATAATTGACATATTTATTTTTTCCTGTTCAATAATGGCAGCTCATAGTAATAAATTAGGATTTTTCTAGTTATTTCGCCCTTAAAGGAGATGCTTTATTTGTGGCGCAAAAACGTACGTTTCTTCTCTTATGAGATTCAAACACATGCATTTTGTGAAGTGAGTCAGGTCTCTATTTATGGTATACAGACAAATTAATTTAAAAGCTTTACTAAAGTAGATTCTTCCATTTGATCTTTTACTCCTTTTCAAGAAGGAAAGGGACAAGAAAAGGTATTCATTTCTCAATTAGATAAGGAAGAAAGTCCAGAACTTTTTCTAAAATAATATTGAAAACTCAATATAAGAGCCTGCATACACGAGTATGTTTGGTTTAATAAAATTTCTAGAAGAGTTTTAAGTTTTGTTTTTTCAAAATCAAACTAGACATTTTAAATCTATAAAAAAAATCCAATTCATTTTTTCATCCAATCATTACTAGAAAAAAATCAATATAATTTTTACAGATTCCAAAAAAATGTTCTTAAAGAAGAGTAATGCTAGATACAATCATGAGTTCATGTGCTAAACATCAAAATGATGTATTCAGATAATATCATATCTAAAAATTTAAATCTAAAAAGACAATAAGAAATGAGGAATACAAAAGCCTTGATCAAGAAATGAGACTTTTTGAAAACCTCTTTGAAAGAAAATTCACTCAAGCTATTCACCACGTAGGGTAAACATCAAACAAGAATCCAATTGAGTATGCACTAGGAGGGTATTATATTGGCTTCTTTATTTTTGTGTTGAATATGCACTTTAAGTTCAGAATGTCTGAGAAATTTGTTTCTTGGCAGGATAATATTGAAATTCAAGTACTCCCATTTTAAAATGTGGACTTGTTCCAAAGAAAACATATTCGCTCTGTGACTTATTCTAGCTAGTATAATGTGGATGTGTGCTATATTTTTTTATGTATTAGTGAAAATTTTCTGTACTCTTTTTTTTTTTTTTTGTGTAAAAGTGATCCTTTTCAATCGAGCAAAATTCACCAAAAATAATTTTTTTGCCATATAATATTATTTCTGGTGAGACTTACTCGCCGCAAAATATTTATTTTTGGCAAAAAAAGATCGCCGAAACTATCTATTTTTGTCGGGGAATGTAGTCATAAATTATTTTTTGTGGCGCAATAAAATCGTCGGGAAAATAGTAAAGTTTTCGGCAATAAATCTCCTTTTTTGGTAGAAATTTTTCGTTGAACAATAAGGCCTTTTTTGGCAACATATAATCGCCAGAAAAACTTAATAAATTATGACCACCGAAATAAATGTTGGAAATTCATTTTCGTGGCTCAACTATTGCAACGACATTTCGACAATAGAAAAATGGCCAAAAATATGTATTTGCGCCAAATTTATGGCTTTTTCTTGTAGTGTCACTGCAAGTGAATCACTTTATCTCTAATCACAACTGATCTAAAACTCTAAATTTATTATACAATACCACTTGAAACCCTAGCACACTAACGAACTCACTAAACCTTTATGAAGAACAAGATAACCAAAAAATTAATGTGTAATGATTTGTATAAGCAAATAAGGGTCTTTTGAAAATATTCTCTCTATACTAAGAAAATCATATATAGGAATTCTTATATTGGTATGGCTCAAATTAGAGTTGAAAACAACTTCATAAACTTGAAAACAAACTTTGCCCAACCCACTCAATTGAAATGTGTCACACGAGTCTACCGAATTTTCTTATGTAACTCGCTTGACTGCGTATCCTATTTAAGTCTAGCAAACAATAAAATGTAGCATTGCCTAACTGAACATACGACAAGCTAGCAAAGTCTCTGTGGAAGTTTTGATTGACCGTGCTGCTCATGGAGTCTATCAAAATCGTTAGTTCTTTAATCTTCAATATGATTTCATATGAAACTTAATCTAAACAAATAACAAATGAAATTTTATTATTTTTACATTGAAATATGTCAAAATATTATTTCTACACTAAGAAACTTGGTTTTGAAAAAACAATACGAAGACAGATAACTTACAACATCTAATAAATACCTTGAACTTAAACTCTATTTTATTTAATATTTTATACTATAGTCATAGGAGATGAAGGGTACAAGATGGCTAAAAGATAGAGAGAATATCTTCAGGCCGATCGTCATGTTTTTCATCAAATAACACTCTCCAATGGGAGGGTGTCACGTTAGCGGTGCATTGAGCTAAGCATTGGAATGGAAAATACAGGATCACTCAACAAAAAAAAGGAAACCTCTGTTCGAAACTAAGCTTCCCCTCTCCTAGCTGAGGCTAAGCCTAACCCTAAAATCGTTGTGACCCTCAAATCAACGAGATCTCACCCATTTCCATCGACGAAGAAGCCCCTCAATTCTGAAGAGATCTCCATGACCCTCGATTTCGACGAGATCGAGGCTTGGCACTACCATCGACGATGAAGAGGAAGAACTCGTGGCTTGGTAAGGTAGTTATGCTTGTGTACACGTCAAAGGTGCTCGCTTGTGAAAGCATTACACTTTTTAATTCAAAATTTAAAGAGTGTAACTTCAGACTGGTCGGGTGACTAGTGTCAATTTACACCAAACAAATTACAACCTACCATGTTAGAAATGTAGTAAATTATAACATAGACTCGTATACAGGTAATTATATTTTTTTACAGTTTTGATTTACCCCCACCCTCCGGTGCTCTCTCTCTCTCTCCATCTTTCTCTCTCCCCCCCCCCACCTGGTTGCTTGCTCTCACCTTCAACAAATCTCCGATTGTCGCTACAAGGACTGAGAGAGCTATGGGAAGATTCAAAATCCATGGGGGCTAGAGTTAGGGTTTTCATGTACCCCAACAATATATGAGCTCTAAGGTTGTGTACAATGCCAGATTGAGTAGATGACTGAGTTATGCAGTTACTTCTTTTTTTCAGCTAAATTTATGTCATATTTTGAAGCTAAATTGTTTTTGTTTATTAAAGTTGGTGGATGGAATATTGTTTGAATTTTCTAGTTTCGTAAAGAAGTAATTCTCACATGTTTCTTGATTTAAGCTTTCAGAGTTCAGACTATAAGTATTTCATAGAAATGGATATCGAGTAATATTGGTTTTAGGTTTTTTTTTTTAAAAAGGACGAAAATAAAAGTTGCTTTGAGGAGAGAGATGGATGAAAATACTAAGGAGAGAGAGAGAGGAAGGGAGAAAGGAAGAGAATCACTGATGATGAATCTATTGTTGCATCTGCTACTCTTCCGCCAAATGCTCTGTTGCTTATGCACTGTAGATATGCTCTAGCAAAAGGCTGGTTGGTAGAGAAAGAAGACGAGGATGATGAGGAAGATAAAATAAAGATGAAGAAGGTACTGGAAAGATAGAAGGGAGAAGAAAAAAGGGGAAGGAGATTTAACTGGATGCACATCCACCGTAAATATTATAAGTATACTATGTGTTGGATTTTTACTGGTAGGTGTAAATGAGAAATACACACCCGACCGTTTTGAAGGTTTTCCCAAAGTTAAATTGATAGTGTAAGAAAATATAAATTGTATAGTTTTCATGGGTTTTGTTCTCTGTAATTATCTTTTTGAGTTTCGTTCGCTTGTTCATGTTTGGTGATTTTTGGAGCTTTCCCATTTCTAAGTTTTGTGGGCTTCGTTTGCTTTTCCCCATTTTTGTTTCTTTTGGAATTATGAATATGATGATCTTTCATGTTGATATGATTTTAAAGAGGAACTAAAAGATAAATATCTATATAACCTCTTATAGTTATTTTAGTGAAATTGATCACTTTAGCCCTTGAAATTGTACTCTTTTCCCAACTAGGACCTGGGTTTTTCCTTCCATCAAATTAGGAAATGAGGTTTGTTCTTTCTAAACAAGAATTGGCTCCTCTTGTTCATTTTTCTATTCAACATTTGGTAGAAGTAGTCATATGTCAACTTTTACACGTCAAGCCAATTATTCTTTGCCATTTGAACTTTTCTACAATTAAGTTTTGGATCAAAAGGGTTAGATTGCGCGACTGAAAATGAAGAAAACTTGAAGATTGGTTGGTCAACTTTGTCGTTTTATATTCTTTTAATAGCTTTCGTTTTAAGAAAAGAATAAATGTATTTGAAGACCATTACACCACACAACATCTAAGTGCCACAATTTGATTTAAAAAATAAATTTTAAAATTTGAATCTTACAAATCAAATTATACCATGTTGATGATATATAGTGTAAGGCATTCAAATAATACTTTTCTTAGAAAAATAAATGCAAAAACTTCTACAAATGTTGTGTGCAACTAAAAGGCTTGGGCCCCAAATGATTCCAAGTGATTGTCCTTACTAATGCTTGGGTTTTATCATCTTTAGCTATAACAATTTATGTGTAAATTTTCATTTAAGTGGTTGACCTATGAAGTCACTCAAAATTAGGTTAGGTCTTAACTTTGAACAAAGTCTAAAATGTCAACTTCCCAATTCCAACTTTCGAAGTGGGTCTCTATTTTAGGTCTTTTGAATTTTATTTCATATTTCATTTTCCAAACCATATACGGACTTTATTTTGACTTTGATGGTTGTGTTTTGAGCTTCTTTTCAATTGAATTTTTAAAGCTATGACCTTTTTTTGTATGACATTTTTCATCATGTTTGTAACAAATTCTATAGGTTAGAAAAAGAGGCCGGAGGTCTATATGATCTTATAAATTTAGGTTTTATAAACAAATTTCAAAACATGAATAGACTTTTATTCATAAAAAACTCTAAACCATTTAAAATTAAACCATCCATTAAACAACCTAACCGCATCTAATAATGAAGTATGTGAAACTACATACATAAAACTCCAACAACCTGTAACACAATGGACAATTGTAACGAACTATAATCACATCAAAGCTATCCTAAACAAGCAATAAATAACTAAATAAACAATGCACACTAATTGAAATATTACTGTATGCCTTTTGGAATTTATGACACGTTATACCACTTAGACAACTAGATCCACTACAACATAACTTTATTTAGAAGCTAATTATTTATAGCCAAATGATTATTGTCATAACATCTTACATTTTCTAAAGACAAATAAAGAGCCACTTTGCTCGGTCTTGAAAAGTAAAAACAACATATTTGGGAATAGTATTGACCATATCTTGAATGATTTTCTCACTAATTGAAGCGACATTGCAACATTTGCAATGTTAAATGACCATTTCTATCACGAAACACAGCTCCCAACCATTTTGCACCCTCAATCACTGAAACCCAACAATCTCACAAATTTGATTATTAACAATCAAAGCCCTAACTATGTCAATACTAAATTTTGTAGTTTCATCCTCAATTTGAAAATATATTTCACATGACCTTGTGACAACCCTAATTGTGATCATATCCTTTGTGCAATAAGTCCTCTCCGCTGCAAAAGTAAGTCCTCTTCTCTCTACAATCAAAGTCAATATCTTGTGTATTAAGGATTTTGATTTCAACTCCTTTGATGTACTAGTCCATTCTTTTCTCTGAACTCTCTTTATCCCTACACACATATGTAGACTTTGTTACTTCTCCGTATTAGCTTCTCAATTATGACCACTTCATTGAAAGGACTACCAATAAGGAGAGTTTGTCAGGTCTTGTTGTCGTTTCCATATGAGAAGCTTGATGAGATACAATTGACCACAATCAATCTCTCCCTTTTCCATTTTTTTCATATTTAAGTGGTTGCTTGCATAAAAACAAATTGCAGCATGCTGGAAACAAATGCATCTTTTACAATTAGCTCCTGTCCATTGTGAAGTTCTAATGATTATTCGGATTAGTACAATTTAATCTCTTAGAATTAGGCTTAGGAAAAGAAAACCAACTTTTAGGGGCTGGAAAGAATAGGAAACATAAGCACATTATGGTTCTGGATAAGTAAGAGAACCTCTTTGACTATCTCTTATAAATAGATATTGGTTTGACAAACCCTTTGCTCAACGTCGAAGTAAAAAGAAGGTGCATACGTGTGTACTCTAACCTAACAAAACTGAACCCGCCTAGCTATTTAGTTAAAAACTGTAATCGCTCATGCTCGTATGCTCAAGGGTAATTTGTACACTTAACTTTCATCTATTGTGAAATTGTAATTCAGAAACCAAATATGTTTTTTTTATGTGTTGTACATAATAATGAATCATAACTTAGAGTTGTTTATATTTGATTATTTGAAGTTTTGAATTGCATCTTAATGATTAGGAGTTTAGTAAGTCACGATTTGTAAAACATCTATCTGAATTATTCATAAAGGAAACTGTTTGACCATTAAGTTCCATTTTTTAATTGTATCAAGTTTATCTTTCTAACTAAGGATGCTTAGGTATGAGAATTAATAGTTCACATTTAGCCAACAGAGTTCTCTTGCATGTTTTTTGCTATTTTAAAGATGGATCATTTGGCCAAATTGATGAACCATTTTATGTCCTGTATCATCATTATTTCTTAAATCTTTTAGCAACTTTTCTATAAAAATACATCTTACCTGCAAGCATATTTGTTTTCATTCTTGGTCACTAAACATCAATACAAAATCAAGAGCATGTAGTTATTTTAATATAAAGCTCTTGTCCCTGATGGGCTTGTTATGAAGGTAAGAAGTTGTGAATAGTGATAGAACATCGTTTTTTGTATTCCTCAGTTTTAAAATGCTATATCTTTCTCTTATTAATTAAGTTTTTAATTGAAAACATTTACATTCAAGGAAGTGGACTTTGTTATGGTTGTTTTTACCTAGTTTTCAACATTGTTAAGTAATTTGGCACAAGGATTTCTATATTTAAATATTGATATTAAAGTCATATATTTTACTGTTATTATGTATACATTCAGGTTTCAAGTCAACCTAATTTAACTTTTAAATTATTAATTTTCCTATGATCATTGTCGCAATTGGCCATAAAAATATATGTTTTATTGACATGTACTTAATGTTGAAGAAATTCTAATGTATGACCCAATTGTGCTACATTTTAGATATTGGCATTTATAATAAGTATTCATAACGGTATTTATGTATACATATTTACACGAGATAATTCATGCATAATGGTTTTCTATATTTCAGCGTGATGCCCAAATATATGTCTCACGTATAGATTGTTGATTAAATGTTCTTTTGTATTTTACAAAATTTTAAATACTTCGATAATCTTTTGGGATTACAGTTTCTTTATTCATGAAAGTTATTCGCATGGATTATGTGCTCTTATAGTTATAAGACAATGTCTTCTATATTTCACTTCACAGAATAAAACTAGCATGTCTTATTATTGTTAAATAGGATTGTCTGGATTGTAATTGTGACAACAATTTGCCATCTATGTCACCTGGTTGAACTGAGTGCAGTTATATTTCTCACATTTGTTGTACATTTACATACTCAATCACTCTAGACCATTTAACATCAAGCATGACATATAACGACATACATTTAATACCTACAATATCTAATAGGCAGTCAACCTTTACTTGCATGATATAACTACTATTGAGTCTAATCCGTACTTGTACATGTATTTTTAGTTTTGCACAATGGCAAATTATGATTCTATAAGACATTAATCAAACTCATAAAATATTTACAAACATTCTCGCGTATCTCAAAAGGTACTACATTATTTTTATTTAAAGTTGAGGCACCAAAGATTGTTTTCAATGATGATAGCACAAGTAATGACATAGAGAACAACATGATTATTTGCTTTGTATGAGACTTTGTTTGGAGGCACGCTTGATTTTCTAATGATGCTTGTAATGTTAGATTTGGGCTAGTTGGGGATGGTTTCAACCCATTTCATAATGTGTATACTCTACAGTATAGTTTGAGCTATATTTGTATGTACAACTTGCTCTCTTCGATGTGCATTAAATACACATGTTTCACGATACACTTGCAGATTTATGTTCCCAATACATAAGATAACAATATCAATTTGTACTTGTTTCCTTAATTTGTTGAACTAAAAGATTTGTTGAAAAATGGTTCGGATATATTATATGCGTCTACATGAGATGTTTTGTCTGCATGTTGCATTGCTCTAGATTATTAATGACTATCTCACATGTGCCACCAAATTTGATTGGAGGACCAATTGAAAACTAGCTTGTCCTACATGTGATTTTCAAAGGAACTCAATGTAGTTGTGTATATGTGAAAGCGTTGTTATATGAATCATCTTCATTGGTTGGTACCAAAACATCCTCGGAAAAGAGAAAAGGCTTTGTTCAATAGTCAAGAATATTTTCAAAGGAACTCAACGTAGTTGTGTATAGGTGAAAGTATTGTTATATGAATCATCTTCATTGGTTGGTACCAAAATATCATCCGAGAAGGTAAAATGCTTTGTTCAATAGTCGAGAAGATTTTCAAAGGAACTCAATGTGTAGTTGTGTATAGATGAAAGCGTTATTATATTAATCATCTTCATTAGTTGGTACCAAAACATCCTTGGAGAAGGGAAAAGGCTTCGTTCAATAGTTGAGAAGATTATCACTATCTACCTTAGACCTTTCAGTAGAAGGTATTATCGAAAAATTAGTTCATGTTAGAGATATAATCTTTAGAAAATGAATTAAAAAGAGGAAACACATTAACAGACTTAAACTAGATAAAAAAATAAAGTATATTTTTGAACTATCTTTTTGTCAAATCGTCTCAACTAAGACGTAATGCACATTGAGAAAAACACATGTGATATAAATTTAGGGATCTTGGTGAATATTGCGGGAACAACCAAGGATATAGTCAATGCACATAGGGATTTGGCCAACCTTAACATAAGAAAATATTTACATTTACAACAAGATGTTGATCGTTCTCTAATGAGTCTTCCATGTTATGGGTTAAGTTAGAGGCAAACTTTTTGAGTAGTCACAATTTGAATTTCCATAAGGCTTTGCCTATGTTGCTAGGTGCATTAACTTTAGTGAGTGAAAAATCTCAAGAAGGAAGAATCATGATTGTCACATTTTCATGTGAAGATTGCTACTCGTAGTACTTGGTGTGTAGTTACAACCTGATACATGCATACCGTTGATTGAGTTGAGTCGATTTTTCTAAGAATTGTGTTCAAGAACATTGACCATTGTCATTTTGAATCGATAGTGATTTGATAATTGTATCATCCTTTATAAACTTGAAATGATATACCCATATGCAATCTTCGATGTAATGGTGCACCTTATAATTCATTTATCACATTAGAAATGCATGTGGGGCCTATGCATTACTTGTACATTTATCCTTTTTAAAATTTCTAGACATGTTTAACTATTACATCCAAAATGAAGCCTAGCCAGGGGGCTTAATAATCGAGATATCTGATCATATTGAGTATTTGTCCTTTTTACTTAGTTTATCTACATGATGTTGATACCAAACATCCTTGATGAGAATCAAACACCAACCATAATCAAGATTGGGGAGAAGAATATGTATCTGTTTTCTCATAAAACATTTGTCCACTATGTTCGGAAACATTCCATTGGTTAGATGATGACCTATTTGTAAGGAATTGGTGGTATATTGTTAATAGTTGTGCAAAAACTGAGTATTATATAGAGTAAGCGTATCATTTTTCTCAACAAGGGTTCCTTCTAAATTCTGACACTTAGTCATACTCAATCTAATGATCAAAATATTTTATCCTATAGAAAGTATTACAAAAGATATAAGAAGAATGTCTGGCTATGATTAAGCATAGGTACAAAAATGGATTTCCTAAATGGTTCAAGGCACGTGTAAGTTTTTTCTTTAATATTGTTTTCTTTTCTCTATCATAATACATGAAAAGATGCTATCTGGCACGACCTTAACTACTATGCACAGGTCTGAGAACTATGGGGACCAAGCTTGAATGATGTCACCGAGAATGTCTACTCATTAGTGTGCAGCTCGGATTTATGTGTTGCACTTTTTTCTGGTATATAATGAACAAAATTAGGTTCCATAAAAAGAATTGTAAACAAAATCGTCACATCTAAAACAATAGTGTGTTTGTACTTGGGGAATATTAGTCACGGACTACTGATTTCTGCGGTGTGATGCTTGATATCTTGAGATTACAATACATTGGATGATGATTGGCCTACGTTTTTCAATGTGAATGGTGGAAATAGATGATGGGAAAATGGTATAACTGTAGGCGACCACCTAACTAATGGGAATACATCTAAAAAGATGTATATAGATGATTCATCTGCCCTTACATGTCGGCCCAAGCAGGTCTTCTATCTAAAAGATGCCAAGTTTGAGGTTAATTGGAAAGTGGTGTAGAAGATTACGAACATAAACGTGTATGAAATTTCGCTTAGACACATAGTTGGGGAGGAAGATAAAAATTCAATTCATGAACATGCATAAAGAGGATTGCTTCCATTAGAAATGATGACAATGCCATTCTATTTCATCGAGCTGCAGAAGAATGCCTCCAAGTCAACATGTCAACATTTTACAACAAGAATAAAACTACTTTGCCTCCACACTTTGACTGCTCCATTTGACCGCTGGTCAATTTTTTTTTTTTTTTACTTAGTGATTAAGGAAGTGATTTTAAGTGTATTGGTATATATATTTTTATTTTTTTAAAAATATTTAAATGTATTAAAAAATGTGAAAAAAAAACTAAAAAAAAAACCACTGGGCGGTACGCCCAGCGGTAAGAGTGGGGCGGCAGAGTAGCCCCACTCTTACAACAAATGTCTCCGTGCAAAGTTGAAAGGGAACTTTATTGATGATGAAGGCTCTGACAACATGAGTAATAAACATAGCAGTAGTAGCAAAGGAGACCTGTGAATACCAACACTGACTACGGTAAAATATTCTTTATTTGTGACAATCTGATTTCATGTGTACTACATCACACCCCTAACAATAAACTATCTATGTTCATGACAGGTTGAATACCATGTTGTCTAGACTAATCGAAATAGCTGGAAGTTTGTAGAAGTTAGTTTAATTGAACCATGTATTTAAGGCATGTACCATATTTGCAAGGCAAACATTTTTTTAACAAGAGCAGTTTTTCTTAAATTTTCATTAATATTAACTCCATTACAAATCTCTGCATTGTTAGCATTGCCTTCATGTTGCTAATAGGCTTGTGCAAATCAACCATGGGCCCGATCTGCTCGCGCGATCCGATTCGGCCTACCCGATAAAGTCAGTTTAACCTCAAATCTAAGATCATCCAAGCCGATGAATGTCGGGTGTCAAGTGCAACTTGACTCTTAAGTTAAAGCACGATTATCTTCGGTTGTGTATAAACCTGGCCCCCGCCCCTGACTTCTCTCATTTTATCGTCGTTCATCATCGCCACTATTCATTGTTGTCATTAGTCATCAAACCCTAACCCTAAGTTCTCTTTAAGCAAAAACAAGCAGCCACAAAACCGATTATTCTCCATAACTGCATGTAAAATTTCTCGCTTTAATCTTTTTGTTTTTTGGGTCTACAGGAACTTCCATGATAAATCGATACGGGATCAGAACTTGTTTTGGTTGGAAGCCCTTGATCCATTTGGTTGGTTTGTTAAATTGTTTTTTTTTTCAAATCCCTCTTTGTTTTCTTTTACGGATTAATTTTGTATGTACCCTTACACTTTTTGTATAGAACAAGGGTTATTTTTGTTCATTGTCACAAATTTGGGTCTCTTTTGGATCTGTTGTTTTCTTAGTCTTTTGGATGTTAGATTATGTAGTGAGTTTCGTCCTTTGACATAATTTCTTATTGCTTTGTTTTCTTTCTTTTGGTTGGAATCGTGTTGGCTGAGAAGGTTCTTTGGTTTGCAAATTTTAGCTTGGTGTTTAAAGAATCTAGATTTCTTTAACTTTCAATGGTATTGCAAACTTTTAAACTTCTTATTGGAGTTTTGTCTTGGTATTAATGAAGATTTCTTTTTTTTTTTAAATGAAAATCACTTAAAAGTTGGAACTTGTTAGTTCATGTCAATAGGTCTCACTATCGGGAAATTGGGTCTCCTTTGGATTTATTGTCTTCTTCAATCTTTTGGTTTGGTAACGATAGTTTTATTTTTATTTTTTTAAAATGAGTTGCTCATTTTGGCTAAAAGAGAAGACTCCAGTCTCTTCGGTTTAACATTTAGACTTTGGTTTGTATAATAATGGTCATGCATTAGATAATTTTACTTGAATTTAATTATATTTCTTTTGTTGTTTACATAAATTTTAATTTTTGTTGTATTTTATTTATTTTTTGCTCATTATATTCTCCAACATGTAACTGTAAATACACCCAGATGTTTATTCTAGCCCAATCAATTAAATCTAGTGGCAACATGAGAGCCTTATTTTACATGGACCTGTATCTCAAATTTTATTACATGTTCATTATTAATACAATCTTACTTGTTTGCAGTGGTGTTACACTATTCAACTCTAATTCTTTTATAAGAAGAATACTTACCCTGGTGGAACCTATCCTTACTGGGCTAAGGATCTTCTTTTATAGTTTCATGAATGGCTATAGAAAAAGGGTTTTATGACTGGTTGCTAAGGGATTGTATTGTTTAATGTTGGCTCAGTAGCTTATAATTGGTTAGCTAAACAAATCATACCTATTTCGAATTGATAGAGTTAAGTTGAAGGTACCTGAAAGGAACAAAGAGATGCAAATAAAATATTTAACCACTTTTATAGAGAAAAGAAAATTACAACTTATAAAAGTGTTAAATAGCGTGTAGTTTTGAAAGACTCTTTGAATCACAACTTAGAGCTTCATGTACTTAAATGTAAATCAATTAAATAAGGACTTTTGTGGAAGATTAACAGTCAAAAATAAGATTTTAATTTATATTTTCATCTATTACATGTCGATTCATATATGGATTGCTTCTGTAGTGACAGTTCTACAAATTTAAGAGATAACGAGGCTATTACTCATTTGAAAACCCGATCACATATGAGTTTAAATATTAACTTGTGTAGTATTACAGGTCTCACTCCTCCTAAAAGGAGAGAGCAAGTAAGGGGCCCTCAGTAGTGTGAGACTAGTTCACAAAAATAAATGGAGGCCCTTTAAATGACCTAAGAGCAAAGTGTAGTTATTGTCACAAGAGTTATTTTCGTTATCCCAAAAGACATGGTACATCAAATATGATGCAACATCATAGGGCTTGTAAGCAACATCCTTGTAGAATTAGACCAGTGGATTAATAAACTATAAGTCGTGAGGGAGCTCTTGAGGTAGTTGGAGATAGTGATGTGAGTAGCTTGGCAACTGCACATAAGTTTGTTTTGAAAATTGTAGGAATGGTGATTGTAGAGATGATAGTTTGTGATGAGGTTCCTTTCAGGGTTGTAGAAGCCTGGGATTTAGGAAGGTTTGCAAGTCACTTGAACCAAGATTCCAAATGCCATCTCAAACCATTGTAGCGAGGCGTTGCATTGAGAAAAATACTTGTAGATACATATGGGAAAGATCACACTAACTTTCATTGATGTACAAATGTATATATATACTACATACAATTGACACTTATACCCTCACACACTTATACTAACTACAAACATGTCATCTAACACTCCTCCTCAAGCTGGGGCATATATATCATATAAACCTAACTTGAACAAATAAGTTTTAATCAATTCCAACACAAAGACTTTGTAAACACATTTGCGAGTTGATCTGCAGACTTCACAAAAGGTGTAGCAATGTCACCACTTAGTATCTTATCTCTAAATCAATCTCTATATGTTTAGTCTTCTCATGGAACACAGGATTAGAGGCAATATATACTGCGGCTTGATTATCACAAAATAACTAAAGAGGGGTAGGAGCTAGAAACCCAATCTCTTGAAGGAAGTGTTGCAACCATGCCAGCTCACTAGTAGTGTGAGCCATTGCCTTATATTCAACTTGTACACTAGATCGAGCTACTACTGTTTGTTTCTTACTCTTCCATGTAACCAAGTTACCTCCTACAAAGGTACAATATCCAGTAGTAGATCTTCTATCTGAAGGGGATCCTGCCCAATCAGCATCTGAAAAGGCTTCAACCCTAAGATGTCCATTTGGTCGATACAGTAATCCAAGGATAGGTGCTCGCTTAAGATAACGAAGCATATGAATTACAGCATCCTAATGTGAGACCCTAGGCGTTTACAAAAATTGACTCAGTACACTCACTGCATAAGAGATGTCTGGTCTAGTAATAGTGAGATAATTCAATTTCCCAACAAGTCTTTGATATCTACCTGGGTCTCCAAACAACTCCCCTTCCTCTTTCAAGAATTTATGATTTGGATCCATAGGGGTGTCAATAGGTCGTGCACCCAGCATTTCGGTTTCTTCTAGAAAATCAAGTACATATCTCAGCTAACTTCAATTCCAAGGAAATATCTCAGCTTGCTCAAGTTTTTTGTCTAAAATTGATTATGTAAACACTGTTTTAGCCTATCAATTCCAGCAGAGTCACTCCCAATAATTACAATATCATCCACATATACAACCAACAAAATGTGACCTGCATGACTATGTAGGTGAAATACTGAATGATTTGTTTGGCATCTATGGAGACCAAATGCCAATAAAACATCAGAAAACTTCCCAAACCATGCTCGAGGAGATTGTTTCAAACCAGATAATGCATTTTTTAACTTGCATACAGTACCTCGATACTCCCCCTGAGCAACAAGCCCGGGTGGTTGCTCCATATAAACTCTTTCATGCAAGTCGCCATGCAGAAATGCATTCTTAACATCCAACTGAAATAAGTGTCAGTCTAAATTAGCAGCAAGAGAGATCAACACTTGAACATATGAGATTTTGGCAACTGGGGAGAAAGTCTCCTCGTAATTAATGCCATATGTTTGAGTGTAACCCTTAGCAACCAAGCGGGCTTTCAGACGTTCCACAGAACCATTAGGATGAAATATTATTGTATATATCCATTTACAGCCAATAGGTTGCTTACCAGGTGGTAGTGGAACATGACCCCATGTCTCATTATGGTAAAGGGCATCCATTTCATCTTTCATAGCTGTCCTTCATCCCGGATTAGATAAAGCATCATGATTTGTCTTAGGAACAGAAAATTTTGAAAATTGAGAGGTAAAACATGAGAATGAAGGAGATAAGGCATGGTATGAGACAAATTAACTAATCGGATGTTGAGTATCACAAGATCGAGTACCTTTGTGGAGAACAATAGGTGGAGAGTTTGAAGTATTAGGTAACTCAAGATCCAAAGATGAAGACACGGTTGGTGAAGGCATGGAAGCTGGTAGCCGTGAGTGACGCGAATAAACCTGTAAACGAACTGGGGGAGGGGGTGGAGGACCGGCGACAGGAGGATAAAGTGTAAGAGCAGGTAATGGTAGAGGATCACACTCAACACTTGAAACTATGTCAGAGAAATAGGATATGGACTCAAAAAAGGTAACATCAACACTCGTGAAGTAGAGTCTAAGAACAGGACTATAACAACGATATCCTTTTTGAGTTTGAGAATAACCAACAAAAAAACACTTAGTAGAACATGGATCAAGCTTATCAAAACCTGGGCCAAGGTTATGAACATAGCAAACACACCCAAAATTTTTTGGAGGAAGGGTAAATGGTGGAGATGAATGAAACAAGATAGAGAAAGGAGAGGAACCATTGAGAACTAATGAAGGCATACGGTTAATAAGGTGACAAGCAGTAAGAACACCATCCCTCCAAAATTGTTTAGGATCATGCATGTGCAGTAAAAATGCTCAGGTTACATCTAACAAATGACAATTTTTGCGTTCAGCCACCCCATTTTGTTGGGGTGTATAAGAACATGAAATTTGATGAACAATTCCTTTGCTACTTAAGTAAGTAGCGAAGGCACTAGATAGATACTCTCTAGCATTATTAGAATGCAAAATGTGAACCTTTTTGTTAAATTGAGTTTTAATTTCTTTCCAAAACACTTTGAATATGGAAAGGAGTTTAAATTTTGTCTTATCAGAAACACCCATGTCACACGAGAGTAGTCATCAATAAATGTGAGAAAATACTAAAATGTGCTTGATTCAATGTTGATTGGTCCCCATATATCAGAGTGAACCAGTTCAAAAGGGCTCGAGGCTCGTTTATCAACTCGAGGTATAAATGACACACAATGATGTTTACTAATTTATCATGCTTCACAAGAAAAGGGAGACACATTTCCTAAATTCTTGACGAGATACTTTAAAAGAGAAAGAGAGGGATGACCAAGACAACAATGCCATTCGTAAGCAGATGATGTGGATGTAAGGGCTCGAGTGGGTGACTGTTTAACATCAAGATAATAAGGCCACCAACTTCATGCCCAGTACCAATCTTGTTTCCCGTTTTGAGATCCTGAAAGACACATGAAGAGGGATAAAAAGTTACTGAAGATTGAAGACTTTGAGTAATTTTACTGATGAACAACAAACTAAAGGGACAACTAGGAGCATATAGAACAGATGACAAGGATATAAAGTCAGTGAGCTTAGTGGATCTAATGCCTGTAACTTTAGTAAGAGAACCATTAGCGAGAGTAATACTTTTTGGAGATGTCACATTATTTAACTTAGATACGACAGAGGACAGACCAGTCAGATATTCATTAGCTCCTGAATCAATGATCCACGAATCTTGAATGGATGAGACAAGACATGCAAATGCTATTCCTGAGTGGGTAATAGTAGCTATGATGGATGAAGCTCGTGTGTGACCCAAAAACTACTCATACTCATCCTTCGATATACTAATCATACTTGAGTTGGAGCTAGTTAACTGTGATATAGTATCTTGGCAAATGGCCTGATTAGAACACCCAGATGGTCTACCACGTAGATCCCAACAATAGTCTACCGAATGGTTAGTGCGACCACAATGGGTGCACTTATGAGGCTCTCGACCTCGAGTGTGATTACCTTTGGCATCATGTCCCCCACATGCACCTCTACCACCTCGGTCTCCATGCCCACTAGGAGCAACATAAGAGGTAACCGCATCCTATAACTGTGACTCAAATTTAATTGTCATATTTGAGAAACTCCACACAATATCACAACTGAACTTGGAGATTGAAACTCCACACAATATATGAGAAAAATCACAATTCAACTTAAAAAATCCGAGAAATGCAACCTGGAAATGTATATACTTAACCCAAGTACCCAAAAAACAACTCAAATACCACAATTTCGGTCCTGTATCGGTCTAAACTGGTCTGAATCGAACTATTTTGGGTATGAACCTGGATGTTTCGAGTTTGTATGGGCCTTAACCAACCTGTTTCGGTCTGAACTGGGTTATTTCGGGATATATCGACTGTGTTTCATGTTTGATCCGGTACCAATTTAAAACTGAGTTGAAACAAGAATAAGCTATCCTAAACGAGGATAAGAATACCATATAGGTGTTAACAAACATGTGTTGTTCCAGATAGGAATACACTCTTACTCCATGTTTTGGCTATTTAAACTCAAGGATTGGATAGCTTATCCCTGCAACCAAACACTCCGGGCTTCAACCTTTTGCCCGCGACTGAGGCCCTTTTCGGCAGCAACGACGATGCCGGTACCCACAAACAAGGCCGACGAGTCCACCCCTGGTGTCTAGTATCGGAGAAGACACCAGAGAGTTGCCGGAAGCCACTTCAAACACTTTCGGTCCCGACGACAAGGGGAACCACCGTATTTATTCCGGTGGCGATGACGATGCTGGTAACCACAGACAAGGCTAGTGAGTCCACCCTTGATGCTCAGTACCGGAGAAGACACCGGAGAGTGGCCAGGAACCACTTCAAACGGAACCACCGTATCGATTTGGGCGTGAACCACCATACACGATCAATCCAACGCACACTACTCTCTGATACCATGTAGATACATATGGGAAAGATCACACTAACTTTCATTGATGTACAAATGTATATATACACTCCATACAATTGACACTTATACCCTCACACACTTATACTAATTACAAACATGTCCTCTAACAATACTCAAGGTAGTTCGGCAGATTATTTTAACCACTGACACATGGATATTAGTTCAAAACTTAAATTATATGTGTATTATAACACATTATATTGATTGTGAGTAGAAATTGCACAAAATAATGATAAACTTTTTTTATTATTCCTAATCACAAATGAAATGCTATTGGAAAGCATGTAGATTTATGTCCACAAGATTGAGGTGTTGATAAGATATTTATTGTTACCATTGACAATATTTCCTTAAAAAATGTGCCATCAAGTATTTGAGGAAGTTTATAAGAGGTCATTTGTTGGAAGGAAAGTATATTTAAATAAGGTGTTACACCCATATTATGAACCTCATTTTGAATGATTGGCTAAAAGATTGTGTTAATTCAACCACAAGGGTGCGCAATGCGGTTAGATATGCTAGATCCTTTCCAACAAGAATGGAGAAATTCAAAAAGAGTATAAAGAATGACAAAATTGGTTGTTCAAAATTAGTATACCTAGATGTTCCAACAAGATGGAATTCAGCTTCTCTCATGTTAGAAGTAGTAGAAATATTTCAAAACCATTTTTACAATTGGAAAAGGATGACAATTATTTTTTTCCATTATTATCATAGTTTGAACTTGCGCCCTAAGACTTAGTAATTGGGAGAGAGTTAGAGTATTGGTAAAGTTTTTGAAAATTTTTTATGATGTCATTGTGAGACTTTTTAACTCTTTGTATATCACATATAATGCTTATTTCTAGAAGTTTTGTGGCATTCAATAAAATTTATAAAAAATGAATTAAAGTGATGATCCAATGTTGAGAAGTATGGCGACGAAATGAAGAGAAAGTATGACAAATATTCGAGATCAATTGAAAAGACTAACTTAATGATATTCATCATTGTTGTTCTTGATCCAAGATAGAAATTTAGTCTTTTGCTTTTTTATGTTCAAAAAGTATATGGTGGTAATTTAGTAGAAGAAATGATTGCACAAGTGAAACAACTAATGATTGAAATGTACATGGAGTATAGTGTTATGTACGTGAGTCCAAGTGGAGTTATTCCCTATTTTGGACCTCATTTCTTAGTTGAACCTAATATGATTGATTCTAATTCTCATCAAATTTTTTGAGTTGAGTGTAAGAAAGGAATTATTGAATCTAATTTGATGAAAAAAATCAGAGATCGATCAATGCTTGGAACATAGTTGTGAAGCACGAGCTCCAAAATTTGATATTTTGGATTGGTGGAAGATCGATAAAGTAAAGTATCCAATTTTGCACAAGTTGCATGAGTTGTGATGGTCATTCTCGTTTCCATTGTTTCTTCTGAGTGAGCCTTCAGTGAAAGGGATCGTGTGTTTGACCCATTTTGTAGTTCACTATCTCCAAGAATAGTAGAGGTACTTGTTTGCATGCAAAGTTGGTTTAGAGATTCAATAACCATTGATTTTTGTGCCTCCTTGGATAAAGTTGAAAGTTTTGAGGCGTAATTGGGTAATGGACTTATTTCTTATTTACATATTTTTTTATTGCTTTTTTCATTATGTTTATTTTTTAACGTTTAATAATTATCAACTGTTCTTTTCTTAGAGTTTGATCCTAAATCAAGTTTTATTTATGTTAATGAGGAATGTCCCAAGGCTTTGACCTTTTTAAGTTTATGGTTTGCATGTATGATTTCCATTTCAATCATTTGTTAATGAGGAATGTCCAACGCTTTGACCTTCTTTTTTATAGCTTCTATGTTGTATTGAATGTCTTGTAGTCGTTGCATCTCATTTAAGTTTTCACTGTAATATATAAAAGTTTCTTTTTAGATTGCATGGTCTAAGTTTCTTATGGATAGGTAGTGGAATACTCATGTACATATTGATGTGGATATTGACGAAGTATGCTCGTCCATGAGTTGTTTAGGGTTAGGTGTCGAAATATTGAGGACACACACACATATATGTTTGATGCCTCGTGATTTTATGCTTCCTTGTATCTTTATAGCTACTGCATGTGAAAGACAAATTTGAAGCTCAAATAGAAGTGAGCGGCTTGGAATTGCAATTAAATGTACTAAGAAGGTAAATTTGGTCAAACACTCCTTGTGTTGTACACAAGTTTGGATTAGCTCCATGTTCTTTTTTTAGAAAGAAGACATTGTGGTTAGTTATTTAAAAATAGGCACCGCCATCAACTTTTCCGTCCATCATCTTTAACGAGAAACATGTGGTCCAATCATAAATTGCCACGTGTCATTTATATTATTTTATAAAAACAAATCAGATTTTGTTAACAAAAATTGATTTTAATAATAAAAAAATTATATTATTATAAAATTTATTTAAAAAAAAAGGATAGCCAACCACATTGGCGAGCCCATTTGTGCAACCTCATGGCTTCAGGGGTGGCGCTCCGATATCTGAAGTGGTATGGGCCGGCATCCACCCGCCTACACAAGTTGAGGCACCACCCCGGCACCATGTGATTGAGCCAAGTGTTTTTCTGTTAATTTTGACGGAAGAAAAAGTTGATGCATGATGCATTAATCTATTTCTAAATAGCTGAAACAATAACATCTTATTTCTCACATGGAGCTAATCCAAAGTCAATTATAGCAAAAGGGGTGTGTGACCAAATTTTCCTGTTAAGAAAACTTATGGGAAAAAAGAAGAAGCCACTTCCAGTTTTTGAGTTTTTTTATATTTCCTATTTATTGCTATCTGCAACATATTATATATTATATTATATAAAGATATAAGCAACATTTTTCATATTGCTATAAACCTAAAAATGGGGTGATTCAATTCATGGAACTTTCAATTTTTGACTGTCTACCACAAGTATTTGCCACCAATTTTTGACCGTCTCACTGTGACTAACTGTGGTGGACAACAACAATCCCAATCATGACAAGCATTCAGAAACATACTTTTAGGGTGAGATTAATAAACCACGCTTGAGATGCCTGCTTTAGTCCAATGATTGTTTTCTCCATATTGCATACATGGTAGGAAAGTTGTGGACCAATGAATCCTAGTGGCCGCTGCATAAAAACTTTCGCCATATTTCCTTATAGCCCGTTGATAATAGACTGCAATAGCCAAGATCATTCTAATGGTCAATGTTTGATGACAAGCTTGAAAGTCTTGGTACAATTAAACCCATCTTTTGGTTCAAATTCTTTTGCCACTATCCTCGCCTTCAATTGATTAATAGAGCCATCAGCCATCAATTCTACCTTGAACACCCATTTATTGGAGATAGTATTATTGTAAGATGGAAGTGGACAAATCTATCAGATTTGGTTAACTTGGAGGGCATTGGATTTCCCTTCATAGTTTGATGCCAACTGGGAGATTTGGGTTTGTTTGGTAATACAACTGTTCTCAGATATTCTCAGACTACTTTACTACTATTCATTACTAATTCACTATTATTCACAAACTATTTCACTTTTATTCACAGATCACCTGAGATACTCTTACTTTCCAAATGAAGCCTTAAAGGCTTGAGTGAAGCTGGTTGGAGTTGCTGTAATGGAAGGGTGCGGTACCATAAGGGTGCAGTGGAATAGAAGGATACTTGGTTGAGTAGAAAAACTAGTACTCAGAAAAATCATTTGCTCTTCTAGTGCCATCTTTCATTGCAAACATTTTCTTTGAGATAAGAAATGAGATGGTTGATGACAACCAAGTTTTTTCTTGTTAGTATGATATCATCTACATAGATGAGAAAGAACAAAGAAATGTTAGACTTGTAAAATATAAATTAAGTGTAACAAACTTTAGATTCGGTAAAGCCAACACAAAATAAGGTTATGGACAACTTACTAAACCAAGCACGAAATGCCTATTTTAGTCCATTGATTGCTTTCTCTAACTTGCATACATGGTGGGAATGCTATGGATCAATGAAACTTGATGACCACTCCATAAAAACTTCTTCCTCAAATGCTCCATGGAGGAAGGGATTGTGCACATCCAGTTGCCTTATAGACTGTTGATAATGGCTTGACTGCAGTAGCCAAGCTGGTTCTAATGGTCAATGCTTGTTGACGGGGTTGAATGTCTTAGTGTAGTTAACCCCATCTTTTGATTCAAATCCTTTGGTCACTAACCTCGTCATGAATCGATAACGATAAACAAAGTTGGGAGATTTGAGAGCTTGAGAAAATCTGGTTGGAGCCATTAGAATGGAAGAGTGTAGTGCCATAAGAGTGCGGTGGAATGGAAGGATGCTTGATTGAGTAGAACAACTTATACTCATAAAAATCCTTAACTCTTCTAGTGCCATCTTGGGAGTGAGTGAGCATATGATGTGTTGGTTGAGGTTGTGGCTATAGGAGATTAGCAGTTCGAGGTTGTGGAACCAAAGGCTTAGGTGTGTGGTTTGAGTGAATAACTAGGGGTGTAGAATCGGGTCGGATTTTTTTCCAGTCCAGTCTGAAACACGGAATCCAAGCGGGTAAGACAAACCTGGATCCGGTTATGAATCCCCTTTTTGCGACCCGGTTATCCATAATCGGATCCGGTTATTTTTTATCTTAAAAAAACTTGACAACGATGTTAAAGAGAGGGTGCCAATGATTTCAGAGAGAAGGGAGATTTGATGTCTCCCACAGATCAAGATTGATTCTGCCATTTATACAAAACAAAATATTGGGACCTTGGACATAAGCAAAACATCAGTTTATTTTGCATTATTATTAGTTATGATATATTATTATTTGTTTTATTATTTGTAAATTAATATTTTGCATTGTGATGTAACAACAATATTAATTATTTTGCATTGTTATTTATTTTGTTCTTTATTTAAAAAAATTAAAAAGTCTTTAAATTATTTTTTTAAAAGAATATAGACAATTTAAACATGATATCATCTTTTTTTTTAAAAAAAAAAGTGCTATAAAAATATTTTTTTAAGTTTTAAACAGTTTTTTTAAAAGTATTAATATTTAATCCAGATTAAATCCGGTTACAATCTGGATATTTAAATCCGGATTAAATCCGGTTATAATCCAGATATTCGGATTTATAGCCGAAAAAAGGGGGAAAAGATCCGGTTATCTGCCCGGATTATTTTCTTTTCTAAAAAACACTATTTTTGTTGCAAATTTGATAATACAAGTTGTTTGATCAGTATTTGTATAGAAAATATTCAAAAATGTTATTTATTTTGCATTGTTATGTATTATTATTTATTTTTTTCTTTGTAAATTTATGTTTTGCATTGTGATGTAACAACAATATAATCTATTTTTCATTTTTATTTATTTTATTCTTTATTTTTTTATATAAAACTCTTTTAAAAAGTGTTTAAATTATTTTTTAAAAAAAATCTGGGCAATTTAAGCATGATATAAGATTTTTTTTTTTTAAAAAAAAAGTGCTATAAAAACATTTTTTAAAAACTCGGATTAAATTCGGTTATAACCCAGATATCTCCGGGTTTATAATAAAAAAAAAAAGTGAAAAATTCGGACAACCGGTTACAATCCGGATTGAATACAGCCAACCAAGGGCTGGGATCCGAATTATTTCCAGATTTTAGCATCCGGATCCGGTTGAACACCCCTACGAATAACCGCTACTTCAAAATTCAATGATTCAGGAGATGAATGTTCTAAACTAGGAATGGTGTCACTGAAAGCAAGTGTGTGGTAGAACCAAAAAGAACATCACTATTGTCTGTGATTGGATCAATAGAGCCAAGAGGTGTTACCTATGTCGTGACTTGACTAGCTACCACCTCTTGTCATGCTTGTGAGAGGCTAACTGCCAAGGAGGTAGATGTTGTTGTTGCAAATGGTCGTGGTAGAGATAGAGGCGCCGACCAAGGGCTGGGAAGCTATTTTCATCGAAGACCATGTATCTACTAATCACTACCTTTTTGGAGAGTGGATCATAGCATTTGTATCCCCTATAATTGGAGCAATACCTTGAGAATGAAATTCCATTAATGGTGCAGAACTTGCATTACTTGAATCAGAAAATGGTAAAAACTTTGATTTTGCTAGTTGACAAGACTTAGAGATCGAGGATTATAAGAACTAGACTTATCAAGCTTGAGATTGAGTTATAACTTCCTAATTAAGTTCTTCAAAGACAAGATTGGAGTGGTGTCCTAGTCTTTTGCACTACTCCAAGGAAAGTCGTGATTCTTTTGGTTTTCATTTATGGATTTGGAATATATATAGCAATATGATTCGATAAAGGCTACGTCTACTGTGGCCTTGCAAAAGCATCTTGCCCTTGCAGTTGTGAGTTTACAAAGATACCCTCATCTTATAACATTATTATGAAATATATTATGTTTGTATCATTGCTCTTTTAGGCCGAAGTTGTGAGTTTAAAAAAAAGTCATATGTTCAATTTTTTTTACAAGTTTCGAGGCCAGACTTTTGTGTTTTTTTATTTAAGTCTATATATAAATATCTATTTTATATTTTGGAGTCAGATATTTTTTTGAACTTTTATAGAACCCTAAGATAGGATTGTGCAAAAATATGAAAATCTGACTCCGACTCTGATTCCGCTCTGGCTCCGATAAGGCAGAGTCGGAGTCAGAGGTGGCGTTGGACTGACTCCAACTCCATTTCGACTTTGACTCCGACTCTAACTTTACGCTCTGATTCTGACTCCGATATTGTACATATGTTATAAAAATATATGCATTTTTTTTATATATTATCATATATATTTTATATAACTAAAACTTATATAGTTAGTTAAATTCAATAATATACTAGTAAGTAGCATGATCTAATTATTATAAAACAATATAACTATACTATAATATAAATAGACAAATTGAATAATAATAGTTTAGTATATGTAAACAATGAACATCATATTATTACTACCATATAATACTAATGTATAATAACACTAGTTAATAGCATGTAATATTAAGTCTAGTATATGATTAAGTTAAAAATAAGTTAGATACTATTATAATAACATATAATTAAATACTATAATACAAGTCTGTAATAGGAATAAGTTAGACACTAGTATAGTACAAGTAGAATACTAATGTATAATAACACTAGTATAATAATATGTAATACTAAGTCTATTATATAATAAGTTAGAAATAAGTTAGACACTATTATAATAACACGTAATTAAACACTAGTATAGTACAAGTATAATAAGTTAATAACATGTAATACAAATGTAAAATAACACTAGCATAATAAATTCTATTTAAACAATATAGTACAAGTCGATTTAAATAGTAATTGTTAATAATCAATACTAACATTAAATTGAATGATGAAAAAATTATAAGAACTATAAATAGAATGATAACATATAATTAGACACTATAGTATGATAAAAACTAAAGTATGATAACATATAATTAAGCACTAATGAATTAATATTTACTAATAATTAATACTAACAATTATAAAAATTATAAATAAATAAACTTGGGGCTAAAACAAAGATTAAGATTAAAAATTAACTTTAGGATTTGAAAAAATAGGATTTAATTTAGGATTTAGAGACAAAAAAATCCCAAAACAGAGTTAGGTCCTTTAGGGAGAAAAATATGGGTTTAGAAGCCCAAAATGAAGCAACCCAACCCAAGAGGCACAATCCAGCCCACGTTCAAGAAAAACAACGTCATTTTTATAGCAAAAACGTTGTCTTTTTGACATTGGTGTTAAGTCACCCCCCCCCCCCCCCCGGGGCGGGTGGAGCAACCTCACTTCTCACGCTTCACTTTTTAGTTTCTCAAAAGCCCTAGTTTGAGCTGCCTTCTCCCACCCAACCCGTCGTCTCTCTCTCTCTCTTCTCCCATCGTGCAGCCGTCCATTGACTTCTTGTGGTCGTCTAACCTGACTGTCACTCAGTCTCACCGACTATTTCTAATTGTTAGCTTCGTCCATCGAGTCATTGTCGTGCCATTGCCAATCGAGTCATCAGCGTCAGTTCCATTATCGTGGTTCTTAAGTGCCTCTTCCTCACTCACTCTCTTCCGTTCACCGTTAATTTTAATTTCTTGGTTGACTTTTTTGTAGGCTAATTTTCAGATTTTTTGGGTTATTTTTTTGTATGCCTAATTCTAGATTTTTTGGTTGATTTTGTAACTTTGTTGGTTGATTTATTGGCTTATGCTAGAGTTGATTTTTTGTTGATTTTGTAGGAGTTGGAGTCGAAAGTCAAGTTTGACCTCCTTCAAAGTCGAAGTCGAAGTTGGGGCATTCCCTCAGCCCTACCCTAAGAACTTTAAATAGAATTGGAAGATATTTTCATATCTTTAAATAAGATTTTAAGTAGTGATATACGTACAATACTTTTTATAAACTTTTATATAATTATATTTTAAATTGAGAATAATTTTATAAAATAATAAAAGTATATCTCATTTTAAACAGAAATATATAAAATATTGTGAAAAGTGTCGGGAGGAGGGATGCCCATGCATGGCGCCCTGGTCTTCTTGTGACTGTTATTATTTTCAAGTATCACGACTGGGAAGTTTCCACTCGACTCTAGAGGTCTCTAGCGAGATGGAAGAGTATCCTTCACTGAGGTGGAAGGTTTGTTTGCCCAGGGCAAGCGGTGTATGATAATTCCAACTGTTTGAGGTAGATATTAAACAAGAACAAGTTTTGTAAGACTGAGAGAAAGATGGTAGATGTCCTAGCAGATTTATGGAGCAAATTATCACTGACTGAGGATGACAACGAAAAAGTTGTGATCACAGGGAAAGACATCGAAGACACCATGGAAAGAGGTAAACTTTGTCTAGTGGGAAAACTAATAATAGAGAAAAAGATAAATCGAGAGGCCTTCAAGAATACCATGTCCAAGGTTTGGAAATTCTGTGTATGAATTAAAATTATTGAAGTGGGAGAGAACCTATACATCTTTGAATTTCAATCATAGGCTGAATTAAGTAGAATATGGGAGGGACAACCTTGGATGTTTGATATGAACTTGATTTGTTTGAAGAGATTTGAGGGCTTCACACCACCTACTGAACTTCTGTTTACTCATACTAATTTGGGGGTTCAATTACATAATCTACCTTTGGGATGCATGAACAAAGAGGTAGGAAATAGAATTGGATCTACTATTGGTATAGTTCTTCAGGTGGATGCAGATTATAATGAAGATTACTGGGGGAAGTGGTTAAGGGTTTTAGTTGAAGTAGGCTTGATGAAACCTTTATCTACAGGAAAAATACTGGAACTACTAGGTCAAAGAAGGTTTGTGCATTTTAAATATGAAAGGCTACCTAGGTTTTGTTTTAATTGTGGGGTTATTAAACATGCTTCGAGTGGTTGTACTGGAAAACTTAATTATTCAGATTCAGTTGGAGATACAAGCACCACTCAGTATGGATCTTGGTTGCAAGCAACTGATTCAGGTACAAGTCTAACTAGCTCAGGAACCCATTCTAGTTATGGAAGTAGTTCAGGAAAGCAAATGATAAATTCACCTAAGCATGGGTATGAAGAGCAGCAAAATATGGGGAATATTAATATGAAAGAAACTGAAGAAACTGAAAACTATACAAAGTTTAAATGTGCAGGCTAGTGGCTGTGATGGTAAGTTCAAAAATTCAGAAGAGATACCGTTGTTGATCATGGACATACAAAAAAATAGCCAGAAGGATTCAGACTCAGATCCAAGTTCAGCTTCACTAATGCAAACAAAGGAAGACAGGCCAAAATTTCAACAAGAGCAATTGACTGACATTGAATCATAGCAAGTGAATGAGGTAAGTGTTAACAAGTCGAAGAGAGGGCAAGGGGACAGATTAATGCATATATGATGCTTGCTAATCCTCATGCTACTAGAAAAAGGAAAACTGAGGAAGGAAACATCCTCTTTGTTTTAGAGAATAATCAGGATGCTAGAGGAAAAAAACAGGTTATTGAACTTGTTGTGAATGTATCGGCAGAGGCTGTTAATCAACCCCACCGGGAGAAATGAGGCTTATAAGTTGGAACTGTTGAGGGCTTGGCAATCCTCAGATAGTTAGAGATCTTAACCATTTGGTTAAGGTCCACAAGCCTAGTATCTTGTTTCTCATGGAGACTAAGATACAAAAGTATTAGATGGAGATGATTAGAGGTAGACTGGGTTTTAAAACATTATTTTCAGTTGAAGGTGTAGGTAAAAGTGGAGGTTTGGCTATGTTATGGGATGATGAGACTAGACTCAGAATTCGCACTTACTCACATAGACATGTTAATGCATGGATTGACCAAAAATATTTTTCATGGATGTTAACATGCTTCTATGGGGAGCCTGAAACAGAAAAAAAATTAGAGGATGGAGTCTGTTGAGACATCTGAAATTACAAAATCCTAAGAGGTAGCTTTGTATAGGAGATTTCAATGAAATCCTATATCAAAGAGAAATATGGGGGAGCAAGAAGAGATGAAAGGCAAATGGAAACGTTCAGAAGTGTGCTAATCGACTGTATGCTTAGAGATGTAGGCTTCAAAAAAGGCAATTATACATGGGCTAATAACAGATCAGATCACTCTTTTACAAAGGAAAAACTTGATAGAGCAGTAGCAACCTCTGAATGGTGTGCAGAATTTGATAATGGTGAGGTTCAAGTGTTGGCATCATCCACATCTAACCATTGTCCTATACTAATCTCTTTAAACATGCAGCAGGATATAGCTAGGAAATATAATTATGTGAGCAGATTTGAGGATAGGTGGTCAACATATTCTGATTGTGAGGAAGTTATATCAACAGCCTGGTAGGGAAATGGGAATCAGATGGATGGATTAGGGAGAATAAAATAGAAATTGGCAGGATGCATGAGGGAATTAAAGAAGTGGAGCAAAAAAAAAAAAAAAGGAATCAAAAAGAGAAGATTGACTCAGAAAATTCAAACACTGTAAGAATTACAGCAGTAAAAAATAGAAGAAACAGTGCAAGAAGTCAAACATTTGCAAATTGAAATTGAAGATATGTTGGAAAGAGATCATTTGGCATGGAAGCAAAGAGCTAATCTTACATGGTTACAACAAGAGGATCGAAATACCAAATATTATCATTTGTGTGCCAATCAGAAAAAGAAAAGGAATACTATCAAGCAGATTACAGATGAGAATGGGGTAAATTTATTAGATCATATCTTAATTGGGAAGGCCTTCACTGACTATTATAGAGGTCTGTTTACAACCTCTCAGCCTTGCAACATAGAGGCCTTTATCAATGCAACTCCTAGCAAAGAGATCAAGAGTGCAATATTCCAAATGGGTCCTTATAAAGCACTTGGCCCAGATGGGTATGAGGCTTGTTTTTATCAAAAGTACTGGTCAATGGTGGGAGAAGAGGTATGTCAACCAATTTTAACTTTTCTAAATACTAATCAGGATATGGCAGCCATCAACTTCACATACCTTGTGATGATACCAAAACATTCTAACCCACAGAAAATTTTAGAGTATCGACCAATAAGTTTGTGCAATGTCTTATACAAGATCATTACAAAAGTGTTGGCTAATCGACTTAAGAAACTTCTTCCAACAATTATTTCAGAAAACCAGTGTGCATTTGTCCCAGAAAGACTTATTTCTGACAACATCTTAGCTGCTTATGAAACACTCCACACGATGAGAACAAAGATGCATGGACAAAAAAGATACATGGCATTAAAATTGGATATAGCAAGGCATATGATATGATAGAGTGGAGTTTTTTGAGAAAAACAATGTTGAAAATGGGATTTAATGAAAGATTGACAGATCTGATTCAAAGGTGTATAAATTCCTCTTCATTCTCAGTCTTGCTGAATGGGGTTCCACAAGAAGTGTTTAAATCTTCAAGGGGATTAAGACAAGGATGCCCTCTATCTCCTTTTCTGTTTATCATTTCTACTGAAGCATTAACTGCACAGCTTCAGGAAGTAGAAATTAAAGGCATTATTTCAGGGGTCCCATTGGCTAGAGGGAAAGTAAAGATGAATCATGTGTTCTTTGCATATGATAGCCTGCTATTTTGTCAAGCCAATATGAAAGAATGGATGGGTTTAAATCAGATTTCACATGGATATGAGCAAGTATCTGGACAAAAGCTCAATAGACAGAAGACTACTTTATTTTTCAACAAAAATACCAAGCAACCAACAAGAGATTATATCAAACAGGTTACTGGGTTAAAAGATTCATCTAATTTGGAGAAGTCCTTAGGCTTGCCATCTCTCATAGGTAGGTCTAAGGTAAGAGAGTTCCAATGTATACTTGAAAGGGTTAGCAAAAGAATTGGAAATTGGAAAACAAAACTCCTCTCACAAGCTGGAAAGGAAATATTGCTCAAGGTTATCATTCAAGCTATTCCAACATATAGCATGAGTGTCTTTCTTTTCCCTAAACTTCTTTGTAATAAACTTAATTCTATGATGTCAAATTTCTGATGGGGTTCTCAGGATAAAGCTGCTAAAGTGCATTGGAAAAATTGGGAGAATTTGAGTTTAAACAAAAGGGAAGGAGGGCTTGGCTTTAGACTTACTTGTTTGTTTTCCAAAAACATCTCATCTCATCTTATCTCATCTCACCTCATCATTACAACTTTTTCAAATCTCCACACAAAATAAAATAAATAATTCAACTTTTTCAAATCCCAAAACAACAATAATATTAAAAAATATATTCTAATAATATTTTATTCAACTTTTTAACTTTAATCTCAACTCATCTCATCTCATCTCATCTCTGAAAACAAACGAGCAGAGGATGCTCATAAAGGAAACATCATTAGCAGCCAGAATTCTAAAAGCTATTTATTATCCTCATACTTCTAGTTTACAGGCCAAAGTTGGTTCAAGACCTTCTTTTGTATGGAAGAGTATATGTGCATCAATTCCTATTATTAAGGAAGGTTATATATGGCAAGTCGGGGATGGAAAGAGTATTAAATTGTGGGAAGATAAATGGATTAAGAGAGAGGGGCCTAGCACAGTTCAATCACAAAGGAAAATTCTACCAGAAAGTGCAATGGTTGCTGATTTAATTGATAGACATGGAGGATGGTGGAACATTTAGCTCTTAAAAGAAATTTTCATGGAAGGTGAGGCAGAGGAGATATTACAAATACATGTATCACAAACTAGCTCTCTAAATAGAATGGCTTGGAAAGGCACAACAGATGGAAGTTTCTCTGTAAGAAGTGCTTATCATTTGCAAAAATAGAAACTAGGAATCAGAAAAGGGGAATCTTCAAACATAGGTGACAAGAGAGAATTGTGGAAGGATATATGGAATATGTAGACTACAAATGTTGTTAAAGTCTTCATATGGCATGCATGCAAGGATGCACTACCCGCCAAACATAATTTATGCAAAAAGAGAATAACCACAGGCCCTTCATGTCCTATCTATCTTAACTCACAAGAAACACTAGGACACATTCTATGGTCATGCCCCTCTGCACAAGATGTTTGGCTGTTGGGAAACAAGAAATTGCAAAAAGCTCCAATTATAGATGAGGAGTTTGGGAATATCTTTACGCAAGTGCTTAACAGAATTGGGTCAGAAGAGATAGTTTTCTTTGCAGAAATAGCAAGGTCTATATGGATAAGGGGAAATAAGTTTATATTTGAAAATATTTTCTTACATCCATCAATTCTGTTCAATAGATCCTTAATAGCACATGAAGAATTCATTAAAGCTCACAACCAAATCAGAGGCTCAAGCAGGACCCAACACCAGCAGACAAGCATACAATGGCAGCCTCCACCAACAGATTGGTTAAAACTGAATTGGGATGTGGCAATCAGGAAGGCAAATCAGAAGATAGGTGTAGGAGTAGTATTAAGGGACCAAGAGGGGGAACTTTTGGCAACTCTAATGCCAACCTGTAACTTTTTGTGTGCAGCCTAATATAGCAGAGGCTAGGGGCATGGTCACAGCAGCAGGTTGGTGTAAAGACATGGGTATGCAATATGTAATTTTTGAAGGGGACTCAAGGCAAGTTGTAAATGCAATGAAGAGACAATGATCAAACTGGTATTCATCAGCAGCAGCTTGGTGAGAGACACAAAATTCATTTTGCTGATACAATTTGGGATATCAAACATACCAAGAGGGAAGGGAACAAAGTGGCACATCTGTTGGCTAAACAAGTAGTTTCACTATGCAATGGAGTTATTCACTTAGACAATATAATACCATGTATATTGCCTCTTGTAATGGCTGATAGCCATATAACAGTTTGATGAAATGCAGATGAGGTTTTATTAAAAAAAAAAAAAAGTATCACGACTGGGGTTGTATGTACTTTCAAATGCAACTTTCAGCCCAGTTGAAAAGAAGGGTCGAGTTTAGACAAACTGAAACACATGTCCTTTGATTATGCGACATACACATAACAAAACCGGTCCATCCAATTAACAGCCCGCCAATAATAAACTGACACGTAGGCTTCCCACTAGCCCTATCATAAAGTGCATCGTAGATGAAAGGAGGGCTTATTCATTGAAATCGATTTTTCCAGAAATGCTCTTAGCAAGCAGTCCCTTTCATCTGCCCCCACTCGCTGCCCCTCCCTTTCATCTGCTTCCATCCCTTTTGCACCACAGTGTAGAAGCTTCCTCCCCCACCATCTCAGCGTCTTCGTCCCCTCTAGCACGGCTGCCCCTTCACATCCCTATCGCACGGCTTCATCCCTCTCCCATACCTATCACACGGCTTCATCCCTTCTCCCATCCCTCTCGACCCTTGATCTGGTGACCCACTTCCGTCTCTTCGTAAGCCTAGGAGGAAGGACTGGGCCATCACCGAAGAAGACACAACCATCGAAGCCTCTCTGGTATGCTCTTTCCCAATAGGGGAATTCCTTTCTACAGGTCAATTAGTGGTTTGAGTTTAAGATTAAGAATATGGGAAAACAGAGATTTGATATATATATATATATATTATAAGCTTGAGAAACAGGGTACTAACTTACGCATACTTTGCCCATTTGACATCAGAGATAGGTTCAGTTGAATTAAGCAATGGAAAATATACTTTTGGCTGGAAGGTTTTCCAAAAAGAAAAAAGTCAGAATTCAGATTCATTTGGGAAACCATCGTTAATTTAATGAAGGGAGGAATAACATAGAAAGAGAATTCTAGATAAAAACATAGATAGTAAAGCCAATATGGTAAAGACGCAATCTAAAACTTGAAGTGTACGCTAATTGGATTGCACCCACAATCACAGCTTTTATTAGTAGAAAATAAGCAAAGAAAAAGGCCATGGCTTTGTTGCCCTATATGTTTCAGCAGTCCCACACCTTTTGTATCTCAATGTTGTTTATTTAATTTTTGTTATCATTTTTCTTATGCAAAGCTATAATTTCCATCCTAAATATCTGAGCTAAACTTTTATATGTAAATCTATTGCAGGAAGGTGCATAAATTGGTATGTTTATTTGGAACTAGTATTGTTTTTATGAGAGTGGACAATTTTTGTGGCTCTATTGCCCTTTATGTTTCAGCAGTCCCACTCCTTTGAGTATCTCAATGATTTGTGGCTTTGTTTTCTGAGAGTGGACAATTTTTATTTGCTGCTCTGATGTTTTTAGATTTTATGGAGTTCCTTGCACCATTTGAAATTGAAGATGGTGAAATGCTTTGTTTTTTGCATTGTATGTATGCCTTTTCTTACTACATTCTTCTTCTGATTCAAGAAATGCAATATTTGATGTTTTGCACCACCTTCACGATCCTTTTAGCGTTCGCGCGCGCACACACACACACAGAGCAAAAACCTTTTTGCCATCTCCAAGTTTCTCTAGGATATTTGTTGCTTTTATTAGTGAAACTGTGAAAGGAAACTTTACAGTATGATCTACACTGTTGAAGTAATCTTTCAATTTTTGGACTATGATTTTTACAAGCTGTTTGTTGCAGGGAAAACCATATTGCAACTAATTTGTATGGCAGATTTTGAAGAAGAAAATGAAAGTCCAATTGCCAGGAAAAGAAAACTCCAGCAAAGAGAGGAAGAACTCGAAAAGAGAGAGGTTGAAGTCCAAAGGAGAGAGAAAGAACTCATATTGTTTGCTACGATCAAGATCAATGGAAGATTAAGTTTGTGTTAGGGACTTTTGTATGTTGTTAAGTTGTTGGCCTTTTAGTGTAGCCAGACTGGTGGGTGACTTGTAAACATTTTGCATTAACATGCAGTCTTGGCAAACTTGTAATATGCAGTTTATGATTCCAATTGTACCAGACTTATGATCCCTTCAATATAACGTATTTTCCTACAAATTTTCTACTGTATTATCCAAATGGAATTTGTAATATGTGGCTGAAGTTCTTCTTTACATACAAGACTTATGATTCTTATATAATGCATAGAAAGAACTCCATGTTTTTAGCATCACAGAAAGATCATTCTATTTACAAGTTACATTACATGAGTTACATTCCACTCAATTAAAAAAAAAAAATCCTTTGCCATGAGTTACATTTCACAGAAAGATCATTCTACTGCCATGAGTTACATACCACTCAATTACAAAAAAAAAAAAAAAAAAAAAAAAAAAAAAAAAAGAAAGAAAAAAGAAAGAGAGCGATGTATTCAGCTCCTTTGCCATGAATTACATTCCACTCAAATCAAAAAGAAAGACTATGATATCTAATGAAACTTTCCAGTCTTCAAAGCTCGCAATCTTTTGCATTACTCCCTTTCACATTAAAATAAAGACGGATTAATTACTTTTCAGATAAATAGAAGTTAAATTAAACATAACAAAAGACAAATCATTCACATACATAATATAAGATAATTTGCACTGTGAAAGCTATAAAAAAAATTTAAAAAAAAAAGCTGTAATGTGTTGTAGCGATAAAAAATTTTCTCTAAAACATTATGTCAAACACTTTTTATGCAGTTATGAATATTGTGTCGTAGACGTGCGAGAGGGATGGTGGGCAACGAACCAGTGGTGGCAAAAATTGTTGTCAGCCATGAACAACAATTGTTGTCTTCACACTCAAAATTTTTTTGTCTTTTATCCGTAGAAAATTTTGGAATCTCTAAAAAAAATTGTTGTCTTCGCACTCAAAATTTCTTTCTTCAAAGACTTATAGAATGTTGATTGAGTACTGAGAATGTTAAAAAATACCTGAGCAACACCAAGATCACTAATGTCAGCCATGAACAATGTTAGTTGACGTAGGATTGCTAGTGGCGACTGGGATGGTAGGCAACAGACCAATAGTGGCAGAAATCAATGTGAAGAGCCAGAGCAAAATGATTCGGCAGCCATGTGAGAGGGGACGACAGGGCTAAAGCATGCGAAGGGGCATCCATGCGAGACGTGCGAGAGGGATGCGAAGGGGAGACGGTGGTACGAAATCCGTGAAGGCAACGAACGATCGGCGTCGGACTGAGCTGGTGGCGGTGGAGGTTTGCTTTCTGGTCATGGAGGTTTTCTGCAAATGAATTATTCAGTATGAGTGAGACTATTGAAATTATGGTGTGATTTCTGATGTGGCAGTAGAGGAAATGAGGGGCTGCTTTCCTTCTAATAACAGCCCGACCGGTTCTAAGCGGAACTGTTTAAATAATTTTCTCTGCTATTGGTAAGGTACAAATTTTGTTGCAGGGTTAATTTTTTCGTTGGGAAAACACATGAGTTGAGTTAAACCGGGGTCAACGTTCTTGACACTTGAGAAACTTTTTTAATTCTTTTTGGTTATTTTATTAGTCCACTAAACACGTACAGGAGGGAGACTAACTGCACGACGTCATCAGAAGATGATCATGAGAATCTTGCTGCATCTTGTTTCACGCTTAATTAATTTGTTCTCAACACACATGACACACACACATTTATATAATAATAACTCAACGCATGCTTCTTAATTGTCTCGATTTTATTATTACTGCATGGGTACTGATGTTTTTTAGCTGAAAATAACGTTTGCTTGCTCTTTCATGCTTCCTACCAAACTCCTCCCACTACTACTTTTATTCTTTGATGCTAGTGCTACTTTAATTTCCGATTGTTAAATTAAGAGAAGATAAAATTAAATAAGGACTAAAATACTTATAAATTCTAGTTTCAACTTTAGTTTTATGTTTAAATTACGTACAATACTATTATATGACCTACAAAAAATCCAGTTTCTCACTTAACTTCTAACTTGAAACATAGGTCATGACATTAATTATCGTCATTGATAACATTAGTATCTTACTGTTAAGATCGTGTCATGTTATATACGCGTCGTAGATGAAATCTTGACAACCTTGCAGCTTATATTTTTTAAAATGCAGAGCTGATCAACAATATCATCATGATGTAATGTCGATAGTTTGAAAGATTATATGCAAGGAGGCCAGGGGAGAGAGAGAGTTAAAATGTTATGCATGCATGTTTGGGTTCACGCCATTAATAAAAAGAAGGCCGACTTATGTGTTAGCTAGGACTTTGGTGTTGTACGAGAAACTCAACAAAAGTTTCTCAAAGAGGTTTGGTCGGTCCGTCGCCGGCGCCTAATTCATAGATGCCTTTCTGCGTGCATGTAGAGTAGTCTCCTCCACGTACGTGGATTGTCGTGTCAATCTTATAAAAATTTACCGATTGATATAAGTGCCACCTTGTTTTGTAGAGTTAGTATTTTATACATTAATTTACTCTAAGAAATTAGGTGGCTAGCTGCCCCTTTGCAAAAAGAAGAGATCATCCCATGCACTAGCCAGCTAGATCATTTCCAACGAATTTATAAGGCCGAAATGAGTCATATTTAAGTGGGGCGGAGGAAAAAAAAAACAATATTTTGTAAATGCATGCATGTTAGTGCATGAGAGAGATATTGTGTCATAACTTAATTACATGGATTTGGGAGAATTTGGAAAAAGAAAGCATTCATGTGTTGTTCCTATATTGGGAGCCTCATCAAGATGTCACCCACAACTTTATGATCATGTAAGGAGCGACTTAGGAATCACTACAATAAATTTGATTTTTAGGGACAAAATCTTTTAGAGCTAGAAGAATTAATTTCGTCTCTAAAAGTAATTATTTAAGACAAAATTTAAATTTTATCTCAAAATAAGGAAGCGGTTTTTACGCATTCGAACAGACAAATGTCTGTTCGAACTAGAGTTTCTAGGATGAAATATAGCGTATAAAAAAGAGGCCCATACGAACGATCCCAAACTCGTTCGAACGGTATGGTATTTTAGATTTTAATGTTGACATAATTGTTCGGACAATATTCGTGGCGAAAAATTACAGAAAATTGTGGTGGGAGAGGGTTAGAAATCGTTCGAACTTAAGATTCCCGTTCAAATTGAGTTTGAGACAGTTCGACGATATGAAATTTTCTATTCGAATGTAGAGCCAACCATTCGAACGATTAGGGTGTTTGCTATCTAGTTCGAACGGTAATTTTTCATTCGAATAGATTTATAAACCGTTTGAATGCTTATAAGATTGGTTCGAACTGTGAAATAGAAAATCGAAATAAATTTAGTTATAGAAATTTATTGAAAGGCATTGAAATATTTTAAAAACAATTATTATTTGATTATATTAATTATCATTTTTAAAAGATAAAACATCTACCTATACGAATTTATTATTTATGGTAAATCAAAATGTATCATATATCCTGTCCTAGAAAATTTATATAATGAATTGAAAAATTAATTAACGATTTTTTATGGCAAATAAAAATTTGCAATTAAAAAAGTTTTCCTTTCAAGGAAACTCATTTTTTATATCGCCAAATGGTAAGTAAAATAAGAAAACTGATTTTTTTTATAACAAACAAGTTATAGAAATTAAAGTGACAATGTTCGATACAAAATAACACTACTATGTAAGATTATTCAAGTCCTCCTGCATCACAGTAATGCTTCTCTCAATCTCTCGCAATCGAACCATGATGGGCATAATGATTCTCTCTACGTCCTCTCTATGTCTTGGATCAAAAGTGCGCGATGCTCCTCGAGCAGGAATCGCATCTCTTTGGTAGTAGTCCACATCGACATCTGTAGGAGTTGGATCATGCTCCGTTCCAGTACCTCGTGCCGCTGCAACATTAATGCGAGTGTTTTGCAAATGGCCCCACTCTTGCTAAAAGTGATCTTGTTAAGGCTCCAATATGTGGTTGTCTTCGCTCTGTCAATAGCACATCAACTCTTGAATTAACTAGGAGGTTGAAGATCATCAATGCATACGGTAGATTACCTATTAAAAAATACCGTGACTCAAATCGGATGTGGATGAGGAAGTATAGAAGCACATCAATAGGCTCTCATTGTGCTATCCGTAATATAAATCGAGTTCGTTCGATGTCAAAATCTGTCATTTATTTCCTTGGATCGATATTGTGTGAAACAATCAAATTCAGCATGAGGAAAAAGGCTCAACAATCAACTGACCATATCAAATCTGTCATAATACTGACTCCCCGTATAATGAACGTGAAGGAGTCCTCCTCAACCCCATCTCTACTATGACTTGATAAAACTTACTGACCATATCAGGATAGGCCACCCCACTCTGCTCATAGATCGGGCTCTATCCTTTATCACTAACTATGGAAGACAGACTCTTTCCCTCTCAGACAAAATCATGAAAGTCTTTTATAATGATATCTCACTTAACCAATATTGGTCTCCTTGGTTCACTAGCTTCACGGCTAGGTTACCCCTCCCTCCCCATGTTTTCTTCTAACATATGCCATTAATTCATTGTCCATAAAATAAAGAAACAAGGAATATAAATAAAAGTTGATATTCATGATGATCACACTAGTGGCTCTGGAGATCTGGCAGTTTGGCTTACTTCCTTTGTTGGTATCCTTACCTAGACATATGCACCCATGGCTACATCCTCATGGGACAAGGTTTCCCAAGATGTGAAAGACCACATCAAAACTCGTTGTGTGGTAATAAGGTATTTAGAAAACAATTTATTCAATTATTACTTAATTTATAAGTAATTTATTTTGGTTCTTATCATTCCTTATTCTTTTAAGGATGGGTTTGAACTTAATTTTGGGCAGCGAGAGGATCGAGTAATGGTTAATGAGCTGATGAATAATGCATTTTAGAATTACAAAGGTAGATGCCATGCATACTATCAAAAGTTTAATAGTGAAATAGAGACGTGTCAGAATCCATTCCAAAACATGTGCCCAAACGAATGAGATAAATTTTGTGATATGTTTGAAGATTCAACATATCAAGTAATTTCGCTACTATCTTGCATTATGGTATATCTTAGATGCATGAAACAAACATAGTAATTACGTTGTTTCTTTTTTATGGGCACCAAGATGAAACTAGTCTTAAAGATCCTTTACAAGTTTCAGATGAGCCAATTACAAGGTCAAGAGCTAAGAAGATCAATGAAGCAATACAAAGATTGGTGCAATCCACTTAGGACGAGTCTAGCAAGAGCACAACACTCAAGATCTTGAAAGATTAAGATCCAATTTTGATTCATTTGGTACAAGCTATAGAAGAAGGCAACAACATGACTTAAATGCTTTGCACCCTTGAAGGCTTTCAACTTGTTTAATTCATTTAAATGACTTATTTTATTAGTTTAGAATAATTGAGTTTATTATGAGAATGAATTAAGGTGGGCGCCAATTCAAGGGCATGTTGCAAAAATTTATTATTTTGTTGAACTAAGGTTTCAAGAGTTACTATAGCTGCAACACAATTCATCCAGGGGCATTTTTGGGAAAAGGGGCCTAGTTTTGGCCTAGGGTTAATTTGGATTTAGGTATTTAAATACCTTGTAGCAGTCCAACACAAGCTTTTTAGAAAATATTGAATTTTCATTATGAGTTGAGTTTACTCATATTGTTCTTGATTGAACTTTTAAACTTATCAAAGGTAAATCGCAACCTTTGTGGCATTCCTCCTTGTAATCTGGGTTCTTGAGATAGGTTCTTCAACAGGTCTAAATTTTAATATAATCTAGGTCATTGAAACGAGTTCTCAACGGGTTTAGATTCTCCATCCATTGACTTGTTTTGGCTTTTTTGGGTGAATGTTCAAATTGATTATGGGTTCAAGGGATTTCATTCCCACGGATTCATATCACTTTTCATGTAGCAACATATTATTGTCAACAAAGCAAATATAGAAAATTTAACAATATACCATCATGCAGTTTTAGATCTTTTCATCGACTATCAAAGAAATTGGTAACATTATATTAGTTCTCGTT
This sequence comes from Juglans mandshurica, assembly GCA_022457165.1. NCBI lineage: Eukaryota > Viridiplantae > Streptophyta > Magnoliopsida > Fagales > Juglandaceae > Juglans > Juglans mandshurica. The sequence goes on along the minus strand of CM039630.1, from coordinate 21,219,389 downwards.
AAATATTAACATATCAACATTTGTGATTGAAGTTGTAACATATGTCTTCCTTTTGCAAGAACAAAATAGTCCTACTAACTATAATCTGACCCAATTATATGCTAAATTGCATATAAATCACGATGGTGTTTGGACCAATCACGAAGCAGAAGCAAATTTTTTAAATTTAATTTTTTTCGTATTGCCTAACAATATTAATGTTATTTGTACCATTTCTAATAATTTTTTCTTTTTCTGTTTTTTTTTTTTTGTACGAGAAAATGGTTTCACTTCAGAAAAATGTTGTTGTGTCAAATGAATCCTTCGTTAAGGATGCTGAGATCTTTTCTTAAGTTCTTGGACCCCATTCTTGATATTTGAGGGGTTTAGGATGTTGTATGAAGCCTTCCTGCTCAACCTCATCCTCTTCTCAAAGCAGATCGAATAGCAATTATGGCGCCCTCGACCCCCACATGTGATTTGGTGGAATTCTTGACATCGGAATGATAACCACATGGATCATACACCCAATCGCCATGTGCTAGTGCGTGCAAGCAAGCAATATGTGTGCAACATAAACAACGCAGCGGAAAAATAAAAGGTAGTCAAAGCTAAGTACCAGAAAATCTTAAACCTTACAACTCGAAACAAAGTCCTCAAAGAGGTTAATATAGTCATCCGGCTGGGAAAATAAATAAAATGGTAACAAGTCCCGCGACAAATACAAATAAAAGGAATCTCTAGCCAAATCACTCCTCCGACAGAGCCGATCCCTCCGTTCAAATTCCTCCTCTGCATCAAAGTTTACGGGTCCATAAAATGGAACTGTAGGTAGCAATACCACAGTGAGATTTCGCAATCTCAGTAAGTAATCAACATGCAACAAACAAGAGTTTAAAACATGCATTTATACAACCAACAAAGTAAGATATCCATACAAATAAAAGACCACAATATCATTTCTTCCACTATTTCCCAAAATAACACATTTAAACCAAACACTCACACCAAAAACCCCTTTGGCCCAAAAAAAAACCATTTTATTACGCATGCACCATGGTCTCCCCTATGGACCATGTGCACACCCTAGCTCCCTTCGTCACACCATAGGTAACGTCCATGCATATAACTTCGTAATGAGCGATGCCCAGCTCCGCGCTTAGCGCGCTCGTGATCAAATATCCTTTAGCCCCCGCCAGTATAGGGCTACGGAGTCCTGGCAAGAGCATTACCGTCTTGGCCGAGCCAAATGTCACTCGACGATAGCCTAGGAGACGTCACTTAATTTTATACGCTTCTGAGTGACCAGATGAGCTCCACCAAGATAATACCCCATTTCGTTGGGGTCATGATATGCACGCACCCACAAAATATTACCAAGACACGTAAACCCAATTTTCAAATCACACCACATGGAAGAACACAACATAGTTAAATAATCAAGACAAATATTAATAAAGGTAAATATGCAGATGCATGCAGATAGTATATTGGATGACATGGCATAACACACATAAGACAACATGCATCATCACAACAGTCACATAGTGCACAGTTTAACAAACCAAGCTACACACGTAATCCCATCCCATCCTCCATCCGGTCCATGGCCCAATTCCAAACAACTACTACGATTCCAATCCCAACACTTCGCTGGGTGCATGGCCTTCTCAACCCAACCAGACTGCAAACAATGTTAGTAATAAATTTATGTCATAATCTCGAGGGTCGCGTTGGAGAGTTACTTATGACAAAAACATCTACGGGTCCCGCGATTGCACTAGTGCAGGCATCACTACGCGGATGGACACAAAACAGTTAGATTATCACAAAAACGTAAACCATAAATTAAAAGCAACGCAAGGCAGATTTGGCTCACCGAGATGATGCCAAAAGTGGTGGATTAGTGGCAGGGCAGCAGCAGATTTGGGCTCAAACTCACGGGTAGGAGTGGAATCGAGAGGAGGGGATGACGGGAAAGGAAAGTGGGGGACTTGGGGTGGTTGCGCTTCCTTGAGAAGGCAGCTTGGGGCGACTGAGCACGGTGGCACAAGGGTAAAAATAGCCCTAAAGTCTTCACGAAGGGAGATTTGAGGGAGAAGAAAAAAGATAGATGCTTACCGACGAGGTGTGGAGTCATGACTTGGGTGGTGGCTCGGTGGTTGGAGGGTGGCCTAAGGCGACGTATCTGGCTATGCACAGTGGAGACCCGAGAGGGAGAGAGAGCGTGAGAGGGAATGAGAGGTCGGTGTGGCTTAAGAAGGAAGGTATGGCCGAGGGGTGGAGGAAAGGCATCCACATCGGCGGTGACGCGCGGCTGTAGGTGGCAGATCTGGGCCGTGATGTGGGGAAACTGTGTGAGAGAGTGGGCTGCGTGAGGGGCAGATCGGGGAGGGTAACCTGCGTGAGGGGCTCGGTGAGGTGGCATCGATGGTTGTGACGGCGGCGGTACTTGTGCCGAAGGAGGGAACTCTTGCGAGAAGGAGAGGGAAAGGGGAAGGGAGGGAGCTACGCCATGGGTGGGTTCAACGAGGAGGTGGTCGCTGGTGAGATGGAAGGTTGCTGGTGTAGTGGTGGTGGCTGGACTGCTGCGGTGCTGCTAGGCTGAAGAGAGGAAGAGAATCGGTGAAGGAGGAGGGAGGCGTCAGCAACTTAAGGGAGAGGAACAGTGGGAAATGGGCGAATTAGGGTTCCTCTTGGGGATTTAATCCCAACCATCCATCTAAGGGTCCTTTGATTAGTCTAACGGTGGAGATTAATCTTGAAAAATAAAATAAAATAAAAAATAATAATACTAACAAATAAATTAAAACATCCTAATTTCTGGGGTCTCACAACAACTCTCGGGACTTAGAGGAAGCAAGGCTTGAGATCGAACAATTGACATCCAAGCAACGAGAGTTGGAGAATCAATTGCATCAGGTAGCAGATATAAAGGCATGATTACAACAAGACATGCAGAGGGAGATGGAGATTCAATCCCAAAAAATGTTTGAATAGATGCAATTAATGATGACCCAAAACTTTAGGCCACCATGCACCAACTTAGAACTAATTTTATCACATTATGTCTATTTACTTATTTTGACTTGATGCAATATTTGAACAATTGTAATGTTTTAATTATAATTTCTAAATATAGTTTTCTTATTTTACATTTGTCATTTACTGTATCAATGATTACCATTCAAAAGGAAAATCTTCTGCTTGAACGGTAATTATAAATTATTATTGTTCGAACACTTTTTCCGCCGTCATTTGAATGCGCAACCAAAACCATTTGAATGAAAATGAAATCGTCACTCCGGTTCAAATGGATTAATAATATGTTCGAACACTTTACCTGTTTGATCATTCAAACGCATACTATTATGTTCGAACAAGTTTATCAGTATTCGAATGGACAATAAACCAATCGAACAAAGTTCGTTCGACTAAATGTTCAAACAAAATTTTTAATTCGAACGTTTTTTAAGGGCGTTCGATCGGATTAGGTATATTCGAACACAAATCATCTTGTTTGAACAACAAGAAAGCGTTCGAACGCTCGCTTCATTTGAACAAGAGCAAATAAATTGGTGTCATTGAAATTAAATTACAAACCTGTCCGAGCAGTTACCTAATAGTTCAAATAAAATATATTATTCATTTTGAATAGGGTTTTGTTTCATCCCAAAAAAAATTTGTTTGAATGGCTTCGAACGGGTTAGTCTTATTTCGTCCCTAAAAGTATTTTTTAGGGACAAAAAAAAAAATCGTCTCCAAAAACTTTTTGAGACAGACTTTTGGAGACGAAAAATCTTCTTCTCCAAATTTGTAGTGAATCTCCTGACCTAGCCTCTCACATGATGAGTGTGGTGTGAAAGGGATGGATGCTTCCGAGTCGCCAATTCTTTTCTCATTATTTAGGAGAATTGTCATCTCGATTTTTTTTTAAGGAGTAACGTAACAAAACATTAATTAAAAGAGTGCACAAATCATGCTCTTTTTGAGTAAAGGATAGCTCCTAAAAACTAAAATCATGTAAATTAGGACAAAATAATTAGCATGCGCTTAACATGAGTGATGACCGGTAACAACCCTATAGTACTAAAATGTATATATATGAAAAGTATGGCACAAAGCTCTAGTAATTAGGCCTAAAAGGGACATCATGTACGTTGCTAATTAATCAATAAAAGGACAGTGAAAAAATATGTAAGTTTCGAGTTCACATAATTTGGTAGATCATATCAGTGTGCATGGCAGATCAATATAATTAAACTGAATATCACACAAATTCCTTCATTGATTATTTATAGAGATTACATGCATCATCATGAGAGAAATGAGCTTTTTATAATGCTTTATACCCATTTGTCTCCTTTTTATATTTCCTTCATGATGCATGTTTATGCCTTGCGTACAATATTAGCGCACTATGAATTAGGAGTCGTACGGCATATATATATATATATATATATATTTTATAGAATGCATATATAAACATGTTTTTAATCTGAAAAGTAGTTACTTATCCTCACCCAAAAAACACTAGCTTTTAATTTATTTTATTGTAGAGTTTATGCAAAGAAAACTTTTATTATCAAGTCGGTATATATATAAAATATACTTAATTAAATGTTTACATGGTACAATTTAATTTGTAAGATAAATTTTAAAATTTGAATCTTGTAAATTAAATCTTATTATTTAAATTATATGGATGGTCATCATGTGCTTCCCACATTGGCTCGAGAATAGGTAACAAAGCAACCAATCGATCGATAGTACTCAGAAGCCAGACTAAAGGAAATCCACATCGCAACCTTTAGAACTAAAACTAATTTGTATCATCTTAAAGTGTGCAAGTCTTGAAATGATTTACGCAAACGCTAGCTTGAACGCTTCCTTTAAAAAAAAAAAAAAAAAAAAAAAAAGAGGATAAATCTATGACTTGTGCACCATCATTTTTAAAGAAATGCACGTGATTTATCCACTTTAAAATTTTATATAGCATTACTCATATTCGATTGATACATGTATAGAAAAATATCATCCAACTTTATATTGCAAATTATATATTGATAATTAATCATTGATGACTAGAATAATTATCGGAATCAAACAAGTACCTTTTCTTCAACTACTGAATGTATTGGAATCAAACAAGTAGAAATTACTAACTAGTAATTAGGTATAAATGAGTGGTCCAGAGGTAACCGCTAGCTGGAAAGAAAAGCTAAGTCGACATTTTTAATAAAGTAGGCAAGAGATGACAAGGAATGCCGACTGAATTCACATGTTTCTTGCATGGAAGATGATGATGATCGTTTCTTTACATATATGGAATGGTCGAGACGTTGCATCCACCACGAATTCTTTGATTTCTATACAAACGCATCCCGGCCAAAATGAGGTTGCCTGCCCCTTTTTCTTAGTTCTGCTCATGAATGCCACATGATAAGCAGGCATGTCTTGTACGAGAGATCAGAGAGGTAGCTAGGTCACGTAAAGATGACGACAAAAAGAGTGTTTCACGTCCAGTTGTGTACGTTTTCAATTAACAACCGTTGAGTTTTGACAAATGTTTTAGTTATAAATAGATTTTATAAAAGAAAGGAAACTTATAAATTGACGTGATTTGTTACGTTACGTTAGATTGTAAAATTATTTTATTATAAAATAAATCTAACGTATCAGTCATGTCAACTTATGTATTTATTAATTTTTATAAAAAATTTTGTAACACTTCTCTTAAATCTAATGTGTTTTTATTGGTTTGTAGTATAATTATATATTCATTATGTAATAATCATCATTCTGAATCCTGAATTCTGAATCCTGAATTTGGGCATATTATAATAAGCCGAGTGCTAATTTTGCCCACCATATATTGTTATAAATTTCCCTCTAAATTATACCTATTTATTTATAAAAAATCATTTATATACAACATTTTTCACAACACATTTTATAACAATACGTTAAATGATGAGTAATTTTATAAAACTATTTATAAAAGTAACATTACTTTATAAAAATATCCTTATCTTAATTATAATATTATTGTGAAATATATTGTAAAAATGTGTTGCGTGTAACAATATTCTTTGAGTAATGTTACTTATCATCCTAACTTCCATCATCCTATGATGTGTCATTAGATGATTGGAGATTATTTATTATATTTCACTTATAAACCTATCATCTAATGCCACATCATAGGATGATGGGAGGATGATGGAAGTTAGGATGATGAATAGATTTTTTCTTTTAGATAGTTGAATAAAATATTATTAGGATCGATATTATTTTTTAATATTATTATTGTTTTGGGATTTGAAAAGGTTGAATTGAAATTTAAAAAAATTGAATTGTTTATTATATTTTGTGTTAGAATTTGATAAAATTATATGATGAGATAAGATAAAATACTTCTTAATTCAAACCTTAGCCTTTTTCACTATTAACATCAAATTAAGTAGGCTAGTACGTACTTGCCTAATCAATTGTTTGATAGCTTAAGATTGTAGCACGATACAATAATACGTTATAATAATGTTACATATAATATTAGAGTATGTAAGCCTACTCAAAGAAAAGTAATTCCAGATACAGTTTTAAGATGTGCACGTTCTGCAACTCCGATCCTAAAAAAAAAGTTAATGTTCACTATTAGAAATGATTTTTTTTTTATTTGAAGTTTAGATTTATCTATTTTTTTCAAAATGTATGCGTTGGATTTACATATTCTAAAACTGTAAATACTTTCTATACGATTGAAGGTCATGATCATGATTAGGGTGAAGCTAGCACGCATGACTTGTAATCAAAACACAAAGCACGACGTACGTCCTTGATTTCGAGATCGATGCATGCTTCTCACACAAATAGGCACATGCCAATTATAAATTAGGTCAATTACCAATATATATCATATTACATGCATATGGAAATGAGCGAATGATATTATTCGGTGGAAGTAATTAATTACTAATTAGACATATATATATATATAATTAAAAATTAATCCAAGTGTGTATATTAATTAATGTAGATCGACCTAACCATGCATTATTGATCAAATTAAGGAAGAAGAGAAGATCATGAGGAAATTAAAGGGGAGACTGGCCGGGATATTAATGGTTCAGGATAAGCGGAAGCCCTCATGATCGATAAATTAATCGACCTGCTAGCTTGCATGCAGTTGATTTCGATCATCTTCAGGATCATTTGATTCTAGATCTGCAGGTAGAGCTAATTATAATCATGCATATAAGAGGTAGCAATGCATGTTGGAATAATATTATTGCTTTAAATTTTAATTAATAGCCAACGATCAGGTTTACGGAAAAATTAGAGTTATATAAAGCCTATAATTAGAAGAATAATATATATATATATATTTATATATAGATATATAAATATATATATTTATATATAGTAGTTGAAGAATATCATACAATCAGATGATCTTATTATATATTATAAAGACCTCATGCAGATCACGACATAGCTAGCATGATACCTTGTCCACGTAGAATATATATGATATAAAGTGCAGAACATGCATGGGGCGGAATCCCACCTTAATTATCCTAGCTTGCATTATTATGGGCAGCAGATCTAGAGTTCATGGGAAGTACGAGCTATTTTAATTTCTTTAATTTCTCGTGCTTCAAATTAATACATGCATCATGCCTAGCTAGCTCCCCCGATATATATATGTTGATATACATGGTGGGGAACACGTCAGTCGTCATCACTCTATACATTAACACATTAATAAGCTACTTCTAATTCGATTCGATATTCCACACCTACACTCAGAACTCAAGTTATATATATTCTATATATGTATAAGATGCCTTACGTGAATGACTACACACCTCTACTTAATTAATATATATAAGCTTATCAGTTTTATTATTCTATCTTAATATTAGTTTAAATATATGCGTGCTTAAATAAAATGATAAAAATAACAGATTACATATTAATTAGATAAATGTGTGTGGTCATGTACGTAAAACTTTTTTATAGTATTTTTCATATATATATATATATATACTCCTTCAACCATTGCATATTAATATTATATACAAGTAGAAGAATAAGGTAAACCGGATCAAGTTATAAGATAGTCTGGACAATCTCAAGTAAAAAAGAAATATATACTAAAGTAAATAATACAACATTCATTCGGTTCACCGGCCGGGTACAGATCTGAGTAGTCAGACCCATATATTGATTAAGGAGAAGTCTGAATAATGAGTTGAGATGAAATAAAATAAAAGTTAAAAGTTTAATAAAATATTATTTTTATTTTAAAATTTGAAAAAGTTAAATTATTTATTATATTTTATGTAAAAATTTAAAAAAATTATAATAATTAGATTAAATGAGTTGATAAGCACTTCCGATCCAAACAATCCCTAAAACAACAACCCATGCATTAATTAATTAAAACAATACTTCTTATTCCTTAATTTAGAGCAAGATAATAATCAGCTGGTACGTCATTCACAAATTAAAAAATGACGAGATAGAATCCAACATCACTCGTACCATGCTTATCCTCCTTTACATGATAATTTTCACCTACTCCATATATATATATATATATATATGGGGATTAATTAGCTAGGGTAAGTTATAGCCCTTTCTTGAACAAAAACGGGCAGTCCGCCTCTCACGGTGGCGGTAAAGGCCGGGACGAACCTCGGTGCCCAGTTTGGATCGGCAACCCGAATATCAAACCGTTGAACTAGAGCAAGCACAACACTTCTCATCTCCACAAGTGCCATTTCCTTCCCCAAACAAACCCTAAGTCCACCCTGAAAAACTGGATACTTGAACAGGTTTTCGGGCATGAAAACGCCGTCCCTTAACCACCTCTCCGGCTTGAATTCGAGACAATCCGGGCCCCAGATGCGCTCCATACGGCCCATTGCGTAGGGATGGTACGTAACCCTTGTGCCTTTCGTTACAAAGGTACCGTCGGGTAATATATCTTCCTCTTGGCAAAACTTGGAATCGAATTGAACTGGAGGATAAAGCCTCATACTCTCATAGATTGCTGCGTTTAAGTAGTGCATTTGGCGCATTTTCTCGAAGCTCGCGGCCGCCGCCTCCTGAGTCCGCGGTCCAATGACCCGCTCGACCTCGTCCCGAATCGCAGCCTCAACCCTCTGGTGCTGCGATAACAGGTAGAAGAAACTGGTCAAGGCGGAGGCCACTGTGTCACGGCCAGCCAAGACGAAGCTTATGACAATGTCGCGGAGATACTTGTCGTCGTCTGTGGAAGCCATGAATCTTGATAGGAGGTCTTTTCGGTCGGAAAAGCCCATTTTTTGCCGTTGGTTTTTCATCTCGGTGGCTAGGATATTCACCGTTTTGATGGCTTCCTTTAGCTTCCTTTCTGAGCCCACATTAAGCAGCCGCTTGATCTTCCACACTATAGGAGAGACTGCCATTGCTCGCTCCGCGGATAGTTTGGAGGCAACGTCGAAGGCAACGGCGAAACTAGATATCGGCAGCGATAATTGGAGGCTGCCTGGGTCTAATCCGAAGGAGAATCTGCAAATGTTATCGAAGGAGAAGCGGCGAAACACGTCTTGTAGGTCTAAAACTCCGTCTTGTCTGCCAGCCACGGATAAGAAGAGAGGAATTAGCCTGGATTGGATCTCGGAGGAGACAATCTCCAACGCGTAGGACCGAACAGAGACGCTACCGAGTTCCAGGCTCGCCATTTTCCGCTGGAACCTCCACGAGTCGCCGTCCACGTTAAAAATCCCGTGGCCCAGAAGATCACCGAGGATAACCGAAAACGGTTTCCCTTTTGGGTAGTTGTCGAACCTTGTTTTCAGTATGTGTTCGACATTTTCCGGGTTGGCAGTGATGGTGTTTCGGAGCACGTGAACATGGATACTCCCGGTGGGCGACTTCTGGAGAAGATGCGTATACCAATCGGCCAGATTACCGAACTCCTTGGCCCAACTCGACGACAAGTAACTACGGCAAACCTCGCAGTTACAACACGGTTTAAGCCGCAAGATGAAGATTAGGAGAGAGAACAAAGAAAAAAACACTGTGAAAGAGAAGAATAAAATGCAGAAAGTGGCGGACATGGATTGCAGACACAAAGAAGTTTCAAAACCCATATCTTGTTTCCAAAAATTATCAAGAACAAGAGAGAATCAAAGGCCGGGAAAGGAAAGTAAAACGCAAGGCAATAACAAAAGTGTGAGAGGAGAAGACACCGGAGGATAGTAGTTTTATAATGGAGATTGTGTACAGGCCCGAATTTGTGTCGGGATTTTTTATTTATTTAGTAATTAAGAATGTATGTTTTAATAATGTTAAGAATTTATTATTATTTTAAAAAATAATTAAAAAATAAAATAAAATAAAATAAAAACATTGGTTTTACCTTTTCGGTGGGTTGTCGGGCTGCATCCCTCGGGGCGCTCTTGTTTTTTCTTTTGTTTTGGTGTTTTAATTCTGGGCATCTTCCCTATACCAATACACATTGCATATCATTTTTTTTTTTTTTTACACGAGTGTGCCGGGGCAGATGTTCACATTTTTTCTTTTGTTGAAGGGAAGTAACTGTAGGACACGTGTAAAACTAGTGCATTACTAAGGCGTGCGTAATATTTCAGTCTTCACCGAAGGTGGCGTCATTGCTGATTGGGCCATCTGTACCAGTTTTTCAGCCACGTGCTCTTAATACCTATCTTCTCTCTCTTTGGGGCGTGACAGCGCGAGTGTGACCTGTGTTTGCACCACTCTACAGTCGACACTATCCTTTTCAACTCCGTTCTTTTTCCATGACGTCGGCTCACCAAACTCAAATTACGTTGGAAAATGCTAGTTTTTCTATATAAAAAAAAAATTTCTAAGTGCATTTTGATTTTTTAAAAATAATTAAAACTTTATCCATAATAAATTTATGTATTTTTTTTAATATTTAAAATATATATATATATATATATATAAACAGAAAAACAAAATACATTATAAAGCACTTTGGAGACACTTCTAGGAACAACCTAGCATCACCCAATTAATTTTGTTGTCATTAAAATTATCTTTAAAGAAAACTTATCCTATTTAGAGGTTTAGGATACGGCACCCTTCATGATTTATTATAGTTATAAAAAGAGTTAAACTACGGTTCATTTTTATATAAATTGATATTAATACTTAATACATATTTTCTATTAATAATAAATTTGATGTGTCAATGAAAAGATTTGTATATAGACATATTTTCATTTAGATAAGGAAAAGATGACACATATAGAGGGGGTGGGGTTCCCCAATAAATACCACAGTACAATAATCATAGTGTAAATGTGGAGGAAAAAAAGAAAAATATGGGTTTTGAGACCAATTGCGTGGTCCCCACCCATGCCTTACAAAGAGGGAGCCATCTTAAAAGATAATTTTTAACAGTTCGAATGTCTATGCGAACTGTGGAACCACCGCTGAAGGAGATGGAAGCAGTGGGTGCACTGCAGTTTGTTGTCTTGGGATATTTCTTAGAGAGATCCATATTTCCTTTTTTAAGATCATCGGTTAGAAAAAGCGATAACATAGTAGAAATGACGATATTGGATGAATTGATTTGCGGCGGAGCATTTGTCTTCCCGCGCACCTGTGGTAGCGTGTGGAGACCACATGTAGATGGTTGGGAGGTAAGGTGGGGCATATCTGAAAAATCTTGCGGCGGAGGATCTGTTGGTGTGGCGCATGTAGCCGGGGGGTCTTCGGGGAGCGGCGGCCCATGAAGGCCAAGCGCAGAAGTAAGCCGCGAATGAGGGTCACTCGTTGGGATCTTCGTCGCGGTTTCACGTTGTCTCAGTAGATTAGCGATTGTATGATTGTGTGGTGCGGCGCGTGTCGACTGTTTGTCATCGGAGTGCAATAAATTTGAACAAAACTGAACCGATGGAGGAGAGAGAATAAAAACACTAACATGAAAGTCAAAGCATATACACAAAGTGGTATCGAAAATGGAACGAAGAGGAAGGTGAGAGCCATGAAATGCAACAAACAAAAACATTATACGTACCAATCCTTTAATATTAAAAGATTTTTAAATGATTACATTTAAAAAATAAATTATATTTTTAGCATAGTAAAGTGCACATAATTTAATTTAAAAAATAATTTTTAAAATTTAAATCTTACAGATCAAATCTTACTATATAAATAAAATGGATGATTCACTTGATAATAAATTAACTATACATATATAATATTTTTCTTTTAACATTTATTAGAAAGAAAAAATCAACTAAGATTTGCCTCTTTGACACTTTTTCATGACAATATTATATATATTGAGAAGGTTTGATGAAACCACCACACTTTGAAGTGGTGAGTAATTTGTCATTTATAGCAATTTACATATTGTATGGAATAATTACATATCAATTGCAATTAATATGAAATGTAAGAATGGAAAGTATAAACAAAGCAATCTCCTAGAATTAAGTTCTGAATTAAGTCACATATGGCAAGCCTTAGATTAAGGCAGAGTATCCTCAACACCCCCCCTGCCGCAAGATGAGCGGCAGATTGGAACAGACGTGAAGCTTGGATCTAAAAAAGTCAAAAAGTGGGCGAGGAATACTTTTGGTGAAGATGTCGGCAACCTGTAGGTGAGAGGGGACATACTGAGTGCGAAATTTGCCACCAACAAGAAGTTCCCGAAGGAAGTGGTAGTCTAACTCAACATGCTTGGCCCGCTTATGAGAAACGGGGTTGGAACTAAAAAAAATGGCACTTTTTTTGTCGCATAAAAGAAGAGGCTGCTGTGGAATGGTGACCTTTAGATCATGAAGGAGATGTGTAAGCCAAAGTAGTTCAGCTGTAATGTGCACAAGAGCACGATACTCAGATTCACAACTAGAGAGGGAGATAGTAGGTTGTTTCTTGGCACTCCAAGAAAGCAAGTTGTCACCAAGATAAACAGAGTAGCCAGAGGTAGAACGACGAGTGTCAGGGCAGCAATATGCATCAAGAGCCCATACGGATTAACATCCCTCAATCCCTCCCTTCATCCTCCCCTATGGCTGCCAAGCCCACCCTTCTCCCTTTCAACACCATGATTCACACGGTAACCATCAAACTTTCCTCTACCAACTATCTCCTATGGAAGAGCCAACTTCTTCCCCTTCTTGAAAGCCAAGAATTACTATGCTATGTCGATGGAACCCTTGAATCTCTCCCACAGTTTGACCCAGCCACTTCATAAACGCCTAATCCCAAACACCTGGCATGGAAAATCATTGACAAATGACTACTCAGCCTTCTCTCCTCCCTCACTGAGGAAGCTATGGCTGAGGTCGTCGGTCTCTCCACCTCTCGAGAGGTCTGGCTCGCCTTGGAAAACACCTTCAGCCACTGCTCCAAGGCTCAAGAGATTCACCTCAAAGATGATCTTCAGTTGATGAAGCGCGGTGCTCGATCCGTCACTGTGTATGCCAGTGCCTTCAAGGCAGTCTGTGACCAGCTTCATGCGATTGGTTGTCCAGTCAACGGCTGGTTCCTCTGAGGTCTTGGCTCTGATTTTTCTTCCTTCTCCACTGCGCAGATGGCTATTACGCCCCTCCCCTGTTTTGCTCATTTGATCTCAAAGGCTAAGAGCTTTGACTCCTTTGAGCTCTTTCAAAAATATCTTGAGTCTTCAAGTTCATCTTCAGTAGTGTTCATAGCCACCAACCGAAGCCATGATCGTGCGAACCAGAGAGGAAATTCCTCTCGCATCCAACGCGGACGCAGCAATGGCCATTCCTTTTCCAATTGAGGCCATGGATGCAGCTCCTTGGTCATGGGCGTCACCCCCCTGGAGCCAAATTTGCCGCACTGAAGGACACTACGCCGATCGCTACAACCAGCGGTATGCACGCCATGAGTCTTCTGCTTACCTTGCCGAGACCTTCAATCACTCTTGCTCTGATACCATGAGAAGGCTTGATGAAACCACCACACTTTGAAGTAGTGAGTAATTTGTCATTTATAGCAATTTACCTATCGTATGGAATAATTACATATCAATTACAATTAATATGATATGTAAGAATGGAAAGTATATACAAAGCAATCTCCTAGAATTAAGTTCTGAATTAAGTCACATATGGCAAGCCTTAGATTAAGGCAGAGTATCCTCAACATATATATATATATATATATATATATATATATATATATAAAATACCGCCTGTTAATTTGATCACTACTAAAACGATCGATTTTGCTTTTTCACTTCAAATTGGCTACTGCAACTGATATATATAATATGTGTGTGTCTGTATGTGTCGACGGCCTTGTTCTAGAAGATAAAATGATAAATATTCTCGAGAAAATAATATTTGCCGTCTCTCATTTATGAGTATATATACTTATTGAATAACGTACATTCCATACAAAGAAAGAAACAGACAAACATAAACGTGACAAAAAAGGAAGATGCATGCAACTAGCGCCAATAATATTATTGCTCTGTATCTGCAAAAAAGAAGACGTGTGCTATAGCTGCATGTAGATAATATATAGTACTGCGGCAAATTCCACATTTTCTTTAATTAGCAAGATGTGAATTCATATGCAGGAATGCGAATCCCCCAAAAGAGATTTGGAAATTAATAGGATTTGGTCGACAAGAAGATCCTGCTTTGCCGGTTTCACAAATCTCTGTGTTGATTATTGGAGCATGAGCTTGGTACGTACTTCAATGGCTGCGGTAGTTGGGCAGATCACTTGGGCTGCAATTCACGAAGAGTAATGCTACATACAATTATGGAATGCGCAAGTGCCATTCAATCGTTTTGAAAATGAGTGGGGTCCACTGTTAAAAAATTAATTCATTTTCATGTGGATCTCATATTTATTCATTTTTTTTCAAAACGACTGCACGACGTTTGCATATTCACGACTGCAAGTATCATTTTACATATATATATATATATATATATATGTCTAAGTCATAGTCAAATACATGCATGTCGTTTGAGTCACAAGATAGAACAAATTAAAAACATCCTAGGAAAGAGTACCCTACGTATCCCAATAACTAGTCTTTACAAAATTATCTTTGTCTTTAATTAGAACCTATTTTATTCAGAAAGACTGAAGTGCATGCATGCCACTAATGACCCTTACAAAATATTGTAGTACCATGCATGCAGACTACTACGTGAATATATGTCTTTTTGGGATAAGTTTTTTCGGGGAAGTTTTGTCCGTTAAAGATATTATTTGGCCCCAAGTTTAAATCTCATCGCTAAATCGATGCCTAGTATATATAATAAATATTTCACCTAAGCATTGATCACGACGTTCTATATTTTTTATGGGCAAATTCAATAAATTACTAAAGAAAGGAGAAATATATCAAAAGTGGGTAAGATTTCATGCACGACAATCATCTCAAAACAACACATAAAATGAACACATTTTTGAGAAATGGTACCGATCGAGTGATTGGTCTGATACCATATGGCTAGCTATAAAAAGCGCGCGGTTGTTGAAACATGAGTTCATTGATCAAATTGCATGCTTTTAACCATCTATTACAAGATCATCATAACCTCGCATGCAGTAGGGACATCGATGGGCGTTGAGTCTAATTGTGTGGTGGTGGTATTGATCTAAGAGCTCCTGTCTTGCCCCCTTTACATTTTCCAATAGGGGTGCGTGGATGTACAAAAGCCATTACGTGACAAAAGAGAGCATGACCATCATACTCCCAAAACATAGAGCTAAAAGTAGTTGTGCTAACTAAGATTAAGGTACCATTTGGAATTTAGACTGAACTTAGTTAAGTGTAATTTTAAGTTAAATCTAACATCCAAACACCCAACTCTCAAATTACTAAACTTATCTCAACTAAAAACCTCTTTACACGTGAGATTCACAACATTTTTCAACTCAACACCGCTTTACACGTGGGACCCACAACCCTTTTCAACTTCTCATAAATATATCTAAACTCATTTTAACATCTACACTCATCTAAACTCATCTTAAGTAGGCCACACAAAACTCACTCCACCATCTCAACTCACTAGTATTCATAAAAAATTCAACTCATCTCAACTAAGCTTAACATCCAAACGGAACCTAAGAGATTGTCTATACATCAGCCACTATTCACCGATTTGGCTTTTTTATTTTTGTTTTTTATTCTTACCTGCTGAAATGCTCGTTTTGAGGAAAAGAGACCATTTCGAATTTGCATTCATCCAGTCCCGCAATCACTCCTCCTTTGCCCAAAAACCGTGTGCCCCTCCCTCTGCCCAATGTCACCCCTCGTTCGAGGTTTATAAAGTGTGTCATTGTCGGCGATGATGCCGTTGGCAAGACTTGTATGCTCATCTCCTACACCAGCAACATTTTCCCAACGGTTAGTGTTGTTTCTATTTGGTCCCCTGGAAAATGTTACTGGGAAAACTTGGAAACAAAATTTTTACTTCTCCTACTTCTTTTTGTTATGTGCCTTTGAGTTGGTCTTTTCTTGGGTTTTGGCTGACCAATGTGATGTGGGGCTACACTACATTCCTGTCTAAAAATGCTTGTGTCATTTGGGTTTTCATTTTTTTTCTTTGTAGTGTTTTCTTGGCTTTGTTCTTTAAACCCACCATTTGGATTTCGAGGAACTTCTAGGAATGAAATGAGAAAGATTTCAACTTTGATGCTAATTTTGTGTTTTGAATGAGTGATTTAGGGCTTTGTTTGATCCGACAATTTGTTCTCACCCATGACTCTTGGAGAAATTTTGTTTACTGTAATGGGCTTTTAATGTTCTTTTTGAACGGAATGGAAGGTTAGAAAGTATTTTGTTATGGGGTATGGTTTCTTGACTCTTTATGTGGTAAAGAATGAGGGAAAGAAAGGAATATGAACCTTTGAATTTTGTGTATTGGATTGAATTGGGTTCTTTGATTCTATTCATTTGTTTGGATTGCGATTAATGGCTTTCATAGTACACCATATTTGTAGTGAGGTGCTTTGATATATGGGGCTTTAAAATTATTATCGAGGAAACTAAATTTAGGACTAGAAATGCGGGGAGTAGAAAAGAAACTGTAATTGTTGAACCCCATATTTCATGGAGAACTTTGAAATCTTTGATGACTTTTATTAATATTTTCACTTCCTGTTTCAATTTACTTCTATGGATAGTGTTTTCTCATGTATCTGTTCTTTTACCCTTTAGTTGCCTAGTTGGTTTCTTAGTCCAGACTAAAGAAAAAATTATCTTAACTAAGCCGGCCAGGTAGTTTTATGATTGGTGAGATTAGAATGTAAAGATTCATAACTCTTTGCTTTCCTTTAGAACTTTCTTATCAAATGTGGTTGTGGATGGGAATGAAGAAATTCATGGAGCTAACTTATCTCATAAAACCGGTTCTATAAAAGAGGATTGCTCATTCCTCATAAGCATGCCCAAGACCTTATTCAGAATATGAGATTATTTCTCAGCACCTTTTCTCACTTGCAGGTCAGTACTTTTCCTGGTACTTGTCATGGGATAAGTAGTGTAGGCCCCCATTCATCCTATGAATGGCTCTGATACCATGAAAAAATTCATGAGTCTAACTCATCTCATAAAATCGGTACTACAAAAAAGGATTTCTTAGTACTTAAAAGAATGCCCAAGACCTTGTCCACAATGTGAGATTATTTTTCAACAGGAAACACTGTAAATTTAGGCCTGTGGGATGCTGCTGGTAAGTCCAAGACTGTAGTAAACCCCGATTGCCAAACTAACAAGCAAATGCAAATGAAGTCAGAACCCGCATATTGACTAATACATAATACATACACTACACTAGTACGAACAACCTTAAACATAATACATACACTATACTAATACATGAGTACTCATCAAACAACTTTTGATGACTTTGAAAAAAGAATGAGAGTTGGAAACTCGATCCCTAAGTGTGAACAATTGTATGCATAAACCAGACATATTTTGCATCAAAGTTGCAAATACTTCATGGCATGAATGCGGTGAGTACTGACTGATCGACATAAAATAAATGTTGTAGGGGTGGGCAGTGGGGTCCCGCCCTCGGACGGGCAGGTGGGCTACCCAACACCGCCCATGCGGGGGTGGGGGGGGGGGGCAGGTTGACCCTAGCAGGGCCCCGCCCCCTCCCCTCGCTCCGCACCCCTCTCATTTTTAATATAAAAAATTATAATATTTAATATTTATATAAATATATTGTATATAGATATATACAATTTGTTAAAAATTTGAATTCAACTTCAATAAGTCTCATATTGCTTAAGTTTGATTATTGTATTGCCTTAACCTCTTATATAATGGTTGACCTAGGAGGCCAAGGCAATCCAAAATACAACTGTAATAAGTTTATAATTTTTTTAAAATACATAAATTTCCATTTATAATTTAAATTATATTATAATTTGGGACAAAAAAAAAATTAGACCAAAAATAATTTTTAGACATTGAGTTGAGTAGGGGGCGGGCCGGGGTGCAGTTTCAACCCCACCCCCCAGTAAGGGGTGGGGCCCCCACCCCCGCCTCCTAGGGGCGGGGGGTGGGGTATGAAACCCTCCCACCCGCAATATACACCAAACAAACCATGTAAATTAGAAAAATTTAATCAATAACTCCCTATAGTTAGGTCTCTAGTTCGGATATTCGGATCCATATCAAAGTTTTGAATAGTGGACAGGTATTTGTCTGGATAAATCTAGCCAAAACTCGAGCGAATATCCAAATTTAAACCTAGATATCTAGATTCGTATCCGAATTTTAAAAAGCTGACATATTTCGCCTAGATAATCCAATCAAAACTTGAGCAAATATCCAGATTTGGGCTAAATTTAAACCCGGAGATCATCCCGTCGTATTTTTTTTTATAGAATTAATCTCTTGTGCTGTAAATTATTTGAATGAAGTTTTGTGCTTTTTTTTTTTTTTAATAAAATTTGTATTATAGTTTTTGTCTAACTTGCTTACCGAGAAACACGCGGTAGTTTGAAATATTATCAAAGGAAAAATATTATTAAATATATTTAAAATAATTTACCAGACTATTTTACCTTTCAAGAAATTATAAAAAAAAAATAGGAAAAAAAAGAGGTTGGCCGTAAAGAAAGAATCTGAATTGTGACAAAATATAGTGGGTATTGACCAACTTGTTTTGAAAACTATTTTAGTGAAGCCAAATTGGAAGTGGCTTTTTCTATATCGTTTTGGGTTGTTAAAAGATAGTGATAGGTTACTACCTCTTATTATTTATTAAAAAATTCTTCTTTTCACACTATTGTGTGAAGAAGTCCCAGCATACTTAACGTGCTGGGTTGAAAAAAAAAAAAATCACATAAGAATGGTGCGGCTTCCGACTGTTCTCCAGAATATCTCTTATTTATTTATTATAATATATTTAGAATTATTTATTTTTAATTATTTTTTAATTATTTTTTAACTTTTTTAATTATTTAAAGAAGTTAAAAAATATATAATTTTATTAATAATCAGTAAAATAAAAAATAAAAATCAAATAAAAATAATAAAAAATGAATAATATATCTTATACTTTTTTACTTTTGATAGTTGACCGATGTCCGTACGTTAGCCAGTTGTTGGGCTGGTCCATTAGTCAGTTGTCTTGTCATTGCAAGGCGAGAGACCAAGCTGCAACTGCACTTTGTTTTCTTAATTGTTTTGCATTTTAACACGTGGAACAATTACTTTGCGTGCACTACAAATTAAGCGCCGGTTTTTGGAAGCCTATCTTGAAAAATTTATTTAGTTATTTTCTATATGTTGTTAGTGAAAAAGATTTTTCTTAAATTTTGTATTTTTTATTATCTATAATATGTTTGTTTAAAAAAAAATTTAAGCACCGGTTTAATTTAACTCATATCAACTCATCATTAAATCCAAATGGGCCTAAACCTTTTCTTACATCCTTCAACAAATTTTAAAATTAAATATAAAAAATGTTAGATTTGTTTTATAAGACACATATATAAATATTTCATTAAAACTGTTGGATCAGCACATAGAAAAGAATAAATGGTTTGAGGATAGTCAGTGATGAGCCATTTGATTAGCATTCCTTTTTATATTGGTGAAAGACCAAGCTGGGAAGAAAACCAGCAGCTGTCTAATATCTGAGATTATATATCCCAATTTACTTTAACAAAGCCTCTAGATGGCATTTGCCATTTAAGTGGTGATGTTAAGTATTGAGCCTGAATAGCATAGTGTTGGTGTTGCACATCCTGGAATTCTGCTAGTTGATGTTGTGAAATAGCTAATTAATTCACTACAAGAAATATAGTCTATTGCGGCGATTTTTGGTCTGCCGGAAATAGTTTCGCCGCTATAAGTCATTATTTGCTGCAATTTCTTTGTCGACGCCATTTTCGTTCTGCGCGGTTTTAACCTTTATCTTTTCAGCGATTTTAATCACAATTACGGCGATAAACATTCGTTGTAAATTTTTTCTAGTTTTTTCAGCGATTTTAACGCCAATTGCATCGTAAAAAGTCGCCGCAAAAGGTGATACCTTATACCGACACCCAATTTTGCTGCAATTTCCCTTTTAATGTAAACGGTGCCAAAACACAAGAAAATCATATTTCCCCCTAAATCTCGATTTCACCTTCTTCTCTAACTTCTTCTCCTCCATTTCTCTCTTCCTGCACATTAAGCAAAACCCACTCAAAATTTTCCTTATTAAACGGTTGTCCCTTCCACCGAAATCCACCGCTAACAATGGTGCTGCTCCACCCCAGTGATTCTCGCGTGAGCAAAATCCACTCATCGTCGTCTTCACTCGCATCAATCGAGGCTATACCAGTGAAACAAAGTTCGATTTTCTCGACACCCTAAGGCTTTGTTCTTCATCATTGTCGGCCCTTTTCCTGTAGTAGGGGGTTATCGTCGCGATTTTCCATCTCGTCGTCTCCTCCACTCGATTGGAGTCGATTTCCCAAGGTAAATGACTCTGTTCTATTTCTTTATGGTTCTTAATGAAACCGAGTGGGTCAAGTAGAAAGATGGGTGTTTTGCTATAATATTGCTGCTTAGGTTTTGAAAAGCACACACATTGGACAATCCCTCAAGCGAGAGGAAATTCTTCATCTCTATGTGTTTCTTTTATATTAATTTTTGCATGTCAGAGCTTCGACTCCAACCAAACTCCATAATGCTTGATGATCCATTAATATTGTAAAATGCACATAACTAAATGCTCTTTCTGTTATTATTCTTCCTTTAAAAAGACAGCCATAGTTGATCAATCAAATATAACTTGGTATTGAGTTTCAAAGAGGACAAATAAAACCCAATGATGTTGTATTTATACCTAATATTTCAGCATTAGCATCTCATGCCTGCATGCAATGGTTTATAATTATCATTCTTGAGGAATGATGGATGATGAATTGTTGACCAAGGTGTACAAGTTTAAGATGAAAACTCCCTTACAAAATATCAACTTTTCACCAACCGAAAGTTTTGTTGCTCAGAGAGAGAGAACTAGTTTGGAGTTGTGTAAAAGGTTTGCTTGTTTGTCTGGGCCAAAGTCGGTTGCAGGTAAGTACTCATGATTTTTTCTTGGTATATATGTGCGTACGTATGATCTAATTATAAGAGGAGTTAATACGATTAGCAACGATATATCGATCCGCCGGCCTTTACCACGACAGTACTACTATGCCTTCGGATAGCTTTAATTCAAGTACTTGGCATGCATGAACAATCTGTCTGCATGATCTTCATATAGCTAGCTACCTAGTTCGTTCATACATACATACATATATATATATATATATATATATATATATATATATATATATTATATACATGTCCAGCAAATGGCAATAGATTAAATTGATTTGTTGGTCTGATAATTAGACCCTCTATCTAGGCTGCTAGTGTTAGAAAGTGAAATGGTTATAAGTAATGCTACATACAGTCGTGGAATGCGCAAACGCCGTGTAGTCGCTTTGAAAAAGAGTGGGGTCCACTATTAAAAAACTAATTTCTTTTCATGTGGGTTCCATATTTATTCACTTTTTTCCAAGCGAATGTACGTCGCTTGCACACTCACGACTGCAAGTATTATTTCTCAATGGTTATTAGGGTTTCATTAACTGGCTATCTCATCTCATAGCCCTGAAGTTGGTAGACACTTTAAATTATGCATGATGATGATTTATTAGAAAGTTAATCATAAATATGTATTTAGAAAGTGTATATATATATATATATATCATTACAATAATATAATTTGAGCCTTTGGAATTATCATTATGTCATTTGGACTGTGTTTCACATCTACATTTGTCTTACTCAAGATTTGCATCATAAAGTGCTATTGTTTCGATTTTTCGTCCCGTCTAGATCTAAATGCTCGTTTGGTGTGAGAGGTTTGTGCCCATTTCATAGTTTTTATACATATATATATATATATATATATATATATATATATATATGATATATGCATTAGTCTAAACAATTCTAATATATCAGTACCACAAGCAGTATTCTCTCTCTGTTTCTCTCTCTCTCTCTATATACATATATATATATATATATATATATATATTTCAAGTACTGCAGAGGCACATCACAAAGAACATGGTTCATGTGCTATAATTTTTCTTTAATTTGTTCCTTCCTCATATGTATGTTTGGCATGACATCAGCGAACATATTCCTTTCTCAGAATACAAGAAGCCAGCCTATTCCTCAATACCATATACGCGTGACAGTTTGAAAGATGCGCGCTGATATATATATATATATATATATATATATATATATATATATATATATCATATGTATGTATGTATATATCATATGTATGTATGTATATGTATATGATGCGATTGATCTCCAATATAAGCAAATATTATCTAAAATATGAATCTGATCTTGAAAACATACCCATCAAAGGTAGGGTAAAATCTAAGCAAACAAATCAAACTTATGATACGTTTTAGAAGTAGCAATCTGATGAAGGTGAAGAATGGAAAGTGACCTAGCTGCCTGCTGCATGAGGTTTCACGAGTGAAACTTCAACATGGGCGACATTGGTTGCATGTCTATGCGATCACTTCTGTTGAACGTTGCTTTCTTGAGTAGGATTGATTTGATGGACAGCAGCCAACAGCACGAAGATAAGATCGAGGAATAAGAACAAAAAATGGAAATTTTTTTTTTTTTTTTTTGCACTGAAACTGTCAAAGGTCATAAACCTCCACAGTGCTTTGTTGATTTGATTCAATTATTGCATGATGTTGTAGGTCTGTAATAATTCCTGCCAAAGATGGTAAGAATTCTGCTAATCTTTATAAGAGCTTAATGGCTACTAGGGATGATGAGGAAGGCCATCCACTGGGGACAAAAATTTGCCAAAACATGTGTGGCCAGTACCCTTCATTAATAATCAGGCCCATAATTATTTTGCTTTTTTTTTTTTTTTATGCTCTCAACTAAGACTGTTCATCCGGGTTCCAGACCGGATTTCCGGGTATACCCGGCCCGGAACCCGGCTTCAAACCCGGGCCGGGTTTCGGCCCGGATACACCCGGGTTATGAACCGGGCCGGAACCCGGATGAACCCGGGTTTCTACAACCCGGAAATCCGGGTTCCAGCTTCAACCCGGGTTTTTTTTTTTAATAAAGGACATATTATTTTAAATACAGTATATTCCAGCTTCAACCGGTTTTTTTTTTTCTACAGTATCTATTTTTTTCAAAAAAAAAAAAAAAAAAGCTCAAAAAGGACATAAAATGCATGCAATAATGTAATTCACTACATATTAAATTAAATTACATTACATTACATTACATTACAAAACATAAAATTATAATATATGAAAATTACAAAATGCACTCTGATAACTGTTGATCATATGGTTTTTTGTATCCTATTTCCAATTCCTTGCACTTTGCTAACATCAGGCTCTCCATTGTATAAGTGACTTTGCTGGGTTTTTCTGCATACTCCATCATATTAGAGCTTGTCTCAACCATTATCAAACAATAAACAATTGCCATTTTAATGAAATATCAGAAATCGGGAGTCTGCAAATGTCGATATTACTTTCTTTTTTTTCACTTCATGCTTGATGTCTTGTTATTCTTATTTTTGTCAGCTTATCTTCTCTAAAGGAGGCAGACATATAGATAGCTTGTAAATGCATATCCG
The DNA here is from genome assembly GCA_022457165.1 of Juglans mandshurica. Lineage (NCBI taxonomy): Eukaryota > Viridiplantae > Streptophyta > Magnoliopsida > Fagales > Juglandaceae > Juglans > Juglans mandshurica. Next base: position 21,195,207 of record CM039630.1, on the reverse strand, counting down.
TACCAACTGCTCAATCCTTATATATAGTTTTGGTCAGGCAGAGGAATATGCATAATATAACAAAAACATATATGCAGGTATTGTCTCATTCGGGTCCAGTGCTCACTCCAGCTGAAGTGCTAATTGCTATCCATGGGATTGACCTCGAAAAAGATGGAATTTCCCTTGAAGAAGGCACGACTCGTTTTGTGTTTATTTCACTTATAACCTAGCCAAAAAGCCTTAGTCCATAACTAAGTGATGTTATTTTTTGAGCAGGTTACAGACGCTTGCAATGCATGTTTTGAGTAGAGGCAAGTATTCACCCAACAAGTGCTTGCAAAAGTTTTGAATCAATTGGTCTGTACCCTCAAGAGCTCTCAACCTTTTATCTTCATATTAAAATAAATAAGAAAGTTGTATCACTATTTCAAACTACTTTGAGTTTATGAAAGGAGAAAGTACTTACTCTAAATTTTTTTCAGCATCAATGGGAAGAGAGACTCACAGCATCCTCTGTTGAAAATGAAGCTAGATAATCATCTAAAAAAATATTAAAAAATAAGTTAGATAGATAATAAACCAAGATAGATAGATATTAAAAAAATATTTCAAGTTTCAAACTTACCTTCAAGGTCCATCGACTGTACGTATTCTTCCAACTCCTGAATGTCGACAGGTTTGGTCCTTAACCAATTTTGGGTGCAAATGAGGGCTTCGACAGTTTCTGGAGACAGTGAACTCCTAAAAGGATCCAATATTCGTCCTCCAGTACTGAATGCAGACTCTGAGGCAACAGTGGAAATGGGGGTGGCTAACACATCACGTGCTACCTCAGCAAGGACAGGATAATTGGCGGCATTAACTCTCCACCAATCTAAGAGAACAAAACCGAGCGAGTTATTTACACACGCCTCAGGCAAATACTTATCTAGCTCGGATCTAAACGCCATAACACCCTGCTCCTCAAGGAATTTGGTGAACATCATCTGAAATTTAGTCGGAGGCAGTGTTGGCTCATTAGAACTCCCCCAACTCGTAGTGTTTGGCCTCCCTTGAGCCACATTAGAACTCCCTCCACTAGCCACACGAAATGTGTTATACTGCTCGATCAAGCGGCCTAAAAGGAGTTTAACCTTGTCCTCTATCTTATCCGCCAACTCATACCCTTTGCACTTTTGCAACCAAAACTTCATTGCCATCATTTTGTATCGTGGATCAAGTACAAAAGCGACATATATCATTATTGAACCTATTTGTGTTACCCCAATACTTGTCATACTTACTTCTCATATTTATGCCCATAGTACAAGTGATAATATCACTACTCAAGCACATATCATTTAATACATCTTCAATTGTGCAAAGTTGCTCAAAATATACATTAGCAGTCACATACAAAGAACCAGAAATGTTCAATGTAACATCATAAAAAGTTTTCAGCAACTCTACAAAAATCCGTGCATTTTTCCAATCATCACTAGTGGGGTTCACAAAATGTTCATCCACAAAAACAAATTGATCAAATGCTTGTTTATGTTTTTCAGCGGTACTCAACATCAAATATGTAGAGTTTCATCTAGTAGGAACATCCAAGCAAATCATTCTCCCAATGATCTTTTCCTTTGCCGCACAAACCTTGAACTTCGCAAATCTTGACGGCGAAGATTTCACATACCTGACGGCATCCCTAATCTTTGTTACAAATTCATAAACATCCTTCAAGCCGTCCATAACAATCAGATTCAATATATGGGTAGCACACCGCATGTGAAGAAATTCACCACCCAATATAGTACAATCATTGTCTTTTATTCTCCTCCTCATGTAATCAACAGCAACATCATTTGAGGAGGCATTGTCAACTGTGATGGTCAAAATTTTATCAACACCTCATTCATGCAATCCCAAGTCTAACACCCTCCCAATAGTTTCGGCCCTATGGTTAGGAATTTGACAAAACTTAAGTATTTTGCCTAATTAGACCTAATTAGATCGATCTGGGCATGCATCATTGGTTTCTTTGTTCAATGAGTTTGGTCCCTTTTAGTATCCTTCCTTATACTAAAAGATTTGTGTATGGTTCCCTGGTGCTTATGGCCCATCTGCTTTGAGGATTTAAAGGATGAAAAATAGAATATAGATCATGCAAGCATGAACATCTTATATATATAGGCATCCTATATAGAATTATATATATATTGGTTGAGGCCTTTTAAGTGTAATGAACTACTTCTCTACCTAGCTAGCTCGGCTCCATATGGTTATAGTCCATTTGTTTCCTACATTTAAAGAACAAATAACGTACGTACACAACCTGCATTGATTAATTTAATGCAGTTTATTGTTAGAGGTAATTAATGAGGAATCTTATCCCCAGCTATTAGCTTGGGCTTCTCAAAATAGTGTCATCTTTTACTCATGCAGTCGTGTTAAATGTAGGCTTATTGAATATTGATATTTATGTCTACTCTTTTTAATATTGAGAAGATCTTATGTTTTAAATATTGAGTTTGAATCATGTTTTGAATATGTTCAACCCTTTATGACTATGTGTTAAACTAGTGCAGATGAGAATGTATTATTTTTAACACTTTTCTTCAAGATAATAGCCTATGTAAGCATCCCAGGATTTTATTCAAACCTATTCTTTCGATTAGAATTTTCTGGTTTGTCGAGAGCTACCCTTGCTGTTTATGCTATGCTTTCACACAAAAATGATGTCAATTCTCAGTCTATTATCAACTCTAGTATGCTTGGGTTATGTAGTTGAGATTGTGGTTAAATGAGGGATGTTTAAGAGCATGATGTAACATATGGGTCTAAAATTAGGGCTTAAAATTAGTATTTTATTTTATTTATCTATTTATTTATTAGTATTTTATTGTCTTCAAATTCATTTATTTTTAATTGTTTATCACTTTTGACTTTGTACTAACAGATAGATTAAATTAGTGACTCATTCCCCTTAAAACCTTCGTATATTCTATCCACTTAACCCCGTACTAGTTTCGGTTTCCAGAGTTTCTGAGCAACACCAAGTCAAACATTTCAAAGTCTCTCAGAAACGGTATCCACGTGAGATCAAGTTCCTAATGTCTAGGCAAATTCAAATTCAGCCAATCTCTAAGTGTTCACATTGCCTCCTCCCATCGCCTATAAAAGACTCTCAAGCCTCTGTGATTCACACGTTGATATATCAAGAGAAACAACATTCCCGCATAACACATACCTCTGCCCAACCATCGTCGACCACCCCGGGACGTCGGAGCCCTACCCACGGCTCCAGAAAAGGCCGGCCAACTCAACCCCGTTGAACCCACCCCCCAGGTAAGCCCCTGCCGCCGCGCGCCACTTTCCTCCCTTTCGGTTGCTTGAGTTTCAAACCCATCTCTCTCTAAACTCTCACTGTTTCTCTCTCTCTCCCTCTCTCGGTGTCGCACCACCATAGGGACCCCCCACTCTCGTTGCCGGTCGCTTCTAGCCACCTAGAACCGCCGACGCACTCTGCTCTCCCTCGGTGAGCATCGCGCTACTCTCTCTCCCGTAAGCCTTGTTTTTACGTCTTATTCTTTTTATTTTATTTTATTTTTTTATTTCTCTTTTCTTTTCTTTCTTCTTTCTTTTTCCTTCTTTCTTCTTTCTTCTTTCTTTTTCTTTCTTTCTTCTTGTTTATTCCGTGTGCTTCAGTTTCTCAAAAAGCCCTCCATTAATTATGTAATTCCATGCATGCCCTTTTGACCCGTGAGGGTGTAATCTCCTGAGCCTCTACTTCTTGGGGCCTTAAGTCAGTCAGATAGTTTTTCTTTAAGTGGTTAATCTCTGGGTCGACAAAAACTGGTTTACATTTTTAAAGAAGGCTAGTATATTTTCAGAAATACATTACTTTTACATGGGCTTCATCTACTTGAATAATTATCAGCATTTAGACTCAATTTTTATAAAAGATTTTTAAAGGATTTCAAGGCGTTTGTTAGAGTCTATTAGTAGTTAAACTCCTTATACATATTTAGTTACGTAAAGTATTACGACACATTTTGCTAGGAAGTTATTAACGTCTAGAATCTCGTTTAGGTAGCGCTACAAGTTGGAAACCAGGAAGCAGCGCTAAGAGGTAAATAGTATGATCATATAATGCATGCGTTCTGTGAATATTATTATTATGAATAAAAATATGATATGCTTATGAATATTAACTATGCTACGCTAAGAGGTAAGTCCAGGTTAATTTCCTTCTTGATCTTTGATGGAAAATGAGACTAAGCTTGAATGAATGAAAGTGTCGTTTGAATGATTGAATGTTACTAAAATCATATGAAAGCCATGAGATGTTCATTTAGTAGTTCAAAGTCAAGTATGCCATGTAATGGAATTGTCAGATTATGCAAATCATGTGCATGAAATGCTTAGATTGAATATGCCATGTCTATATAGAAATTAGATCATGTATCGTATTATGTCATACCATGTACAAGAATATGCCATGTACAGGAATATGTCATGCCATGTTATATCTATGCCATGTACAAGAACATGCCATGCTATATCATATTATGCTGTGCCATGTACAAGAATATGCCATGTACAAGAATATGTCATGCCCTATCATGTTATACTATGCCATGTGTAAGATCATGCCATGTTAGAAAGGTTCATGAAGTCTAATAAAAATCTCATACATTAAGAAAGATAAAAATGTTATGGTGCCACAGACTCAAGCGTGGTTAACCACAAGTTAAGTGAAACACGGACCGAAGCGTGTTTCACTCCATGTTATGCAAGTTAAGTGAAACACGGACTCAAGCGTGTTTCACTCCATGATATTCAAGTTAAGTGAAACGCGGACTCAAGCGTGTTTCATTTCATGTCATGCAAGTTTAATGAAACACAGACTCAAGCGTGTTTCACTCCATGTTATGCAAGTTCAGTGAAACACGGATTCAAGCGTGTTTCACTCCATGTTATGTCAGATAAGTGAAAATACGGACACAAGCGTATTTCACTTCATGTTAAGACAAGATAACCAAGATAATATGCATTCACAATTTTAGGTGTTGATTATATATATGTTCCGCTTACATTAATAACAAAGATGTATGCTATGTAAAGGCTGTGATGATATAGATATGTAAAATCTTTTAGAAAGTCATGTTAGGTGTGTAATTGTAAATTCATGAAGCTGTATGCATGTTTGAAGTGTATCATAGAAATAAAATGTATGTTAGGCAAGGACTATGTTTTACGATATGATGTACTACTTACTGAGTATTCAACTCATTATTTTTGTGTGTTTTCTTGTTTTCTTCCATGTCTGATTCTCGCAGATGATGTCTATGATGATGAAGAGCTGGGTGGCCAGGAATAGATCTAGTACCAAGACTTAGGATTGAATAAGTGATTTTATCACCAGAATTTAGATTTCTTTTGTGTCATTCATAGGGTTAGTTTATGATCTTTTGTATTTCGTTCAGTTTCCATAACAATCATGTCCAATTAAGTTTTAAGGTTTTGAAGAATTTCAATAAATGAGGTATTTTAGGATATGAATCTCTTTACCGGGCATTATGATCTAAATGTTGGTAATATCTCTATCCTACGGGAAGGTGTGTTACAAATTGGTATCAGAGCCCAGGTCGAGAGATTCTGTAGACTTTTAGAAGATATGATTCTAGTATAGAAAATACCTAGGATGACTCCTGGCCAACTCGAAGAAGTTATTTCCTATCATGATTGATGTTTAGTGTTTTGTTTTGCTTGATTGAATGATTGAATTATTACTTGCTTATTGATTGATCGGTATTGTTAGATAATGGCACCGGCTAGACGTAACGTGCACCCTGAAGGTTCCTCGGAACCTCCACCAAATGAACCTGAAGTGTTAGCTGCTGCTGCTACCAGACTTCTCCGGTATTTTGTTGACGAAGAAGGCTTGGTAGCCAAGAATCCCAGGAGCGGTTGTACCCTAAACCAGTTTACACAGCAGCATCCTCCGACTTTTGATGGTAGAGCAGAAGCACTTGATGCAGAAAGCTGGATCAAAAGAATTGAGAAGATTTTCAGGGCTCTGTTTTGTACGGATGAACAGAAAGTGGAGTATGCCACTTATATGCTGGCAGATGAAGCTGATGAATGGTGGACCTCCACAAGGGAACTTCTACTGCTTGAACTTAATGATGGGGTATCCATCACTTGGGACCGTTTCAAATGGGCATTTCTAGATCGATATTTTTCCCCAGCACTCTGTGAAGCAAAAGCTAGGCAGTTACTCGACCTAGTACAAGGAACCATGACGGTGGAACGTTATACCGCGACATTTGTGGCATTATCGCGGTTTGCAAGTTATCTAGTTCCAGACGAGGAAAAGAAATGTGAAAAAATTTGAAAGGGGCTTGCAACCGAGGATTCGTAGTCGGTTGATCCCCTTGAGGATCCGTAATTTCACCGACTTGGTCACGCGAGCTACCCTGATTGAAGAAGACATGAGGGCAAATGCAGAACTTTTCAATCAAAGGAAGCGCCAACAATCTCTACCTGAGCCCAATAGAAACAAGAAGCCTACTCTCAGCTACCAGCCACGGTTACCTCAGAACGTTGCGACGAATCCGGTCTGCCAGAACTGCGGGAAGAGGCATCAGGGAGATTGCCTAGTAGGCCAGAATGCCTGCTTCAAATGTGGGCAACCAAACCATATGGCCCGAGATTGCCCAAGGAACGCGCCGCCTTCAACTGCAAAGAATTGTCAGAGGACTACTGCACCAGCTAGAGTGTTTGCCCTTACCCCAGGGGACGCTGAGACAGCTAATGATGTGGTTACAGGTACCATTCTATTATTCTCCCATTATGCTACCATTTTATTCGACTCGGGGGCCACACACTCTTTTATAGCACGTGCCTTTACTTGTTGGAATGAAAGAGTACCAGAGAGTCTTGAGTGTTCTTTGTCTGTTGCAACACCTACTGGTGAACATATAATTTGTGATACCATGCTTAGGAATTGTCCCATAAAAATTAGTGGGAGACACCTTCCAGCAGACCTAGTGATTTTTGAGATGCTGGGATTTGACGTAATCTTGGGAATGGATTGGTTGTCTCGAAACCACGCATGTGTGGATTGTTTTAAAAAGGAAGTGGTTTTCAAACCCCCAGGCGAAGAGGAATTCAGTTTTTGTTCAGGGAGAGGAATTGCCCCACCTCTATTAATATCGGCCTTACAAGCAACTAAATTACTAAGACAAGGAGGGTCAGGATTCCTTGTTAGTCTAGTCGCACCACCTACAGAGGGACCTAAGCTTGAAGATATCCCTATAGTCAGGGAATTTCCGGATGTGTTTCAAGAGGACCTTCCAGGGTTGCCTCCGGATCGAGAGGTTAACTTTTCAATCGATATCCTACCAGGAACGGCACCTATATCAAAAGCACCATATCGGATGGCTCCAGTCGAGTTGAAGGAGCTTAAAGAGCAATTACAGGAGTTGTTGGAAAAGGGTTATATTCGCCCTAGCGTGTCACCATGGGGCACACCGGTCCTATTTGTGAAAAAGAAGGATGGTTCTAATCGACTTTGTATTGACTACAGAGAATTGAACCGGGTGACTATTAAAAACAAGTACCCACTACCCAGGATTGATGATCTTTTTGACCAGTTGCAAGGGGCCCAAGTTTTCTCCAAGATTGATCTGCGATCGGGGTACCACCAACTTAAGATCAAGCTGGGAGATATTTCGAAGACGGCGTTTAGAACACGCTATGGACACTATGAGTTTTTAGTCATGCCATTCGGTTTGACGAACTCTCTAGCAGCCTTCATGGGCATGATGAACAGAGTATTCAGGGAGTATGTCGATCAGTTTGTTGTAGTTTTCATCGACGACATTCTCATATACTCCAAAAGCCAAGCAGACCATGAGGACCACTTGAAGGTTGTGTTGCAGATCTTAAGAAAGGAGCAGTTGTTTGCGAAATTCAAGAAGTGTGATTTCTGGTTGCAAGAGATTACCTTCTTGGGTCATGTTGTGTCAAAAGAAGGAATTGCAGTAGACCCATCGAAAGTTGAAGCGGTCGTGAAATGGGCCAAGCCAACCAATGTGAGTGAAGTCAGAAGCTTCCTAGGACTGGTAGGATATTATAGGAGGTTTGTCGAGGGGTTCTCCAGTATCGCAACACCGATGACTAAGCTGACTAGGAAAAATGAGAAGTTTTTGTGGACAGAAGACTGTGAAAGAAGCTTTCAAGAGTTGAAGAAGAGATTAGTGACAGCTCCTGTACTCACTGTTCCCTCGGGCAATACAGGATTTGTTATTTACAGTGATGCCTCCCTCAAGGGATTGGGTTGTGTATTGATGCAGCATGGGAAGGTTATCGCTTACGCTTCCAGACAACTCAAAAGTTACGAAGAGAATTATCCGACACATGATCTAGAACTTGCAGCAGTTGTGTTTGCCTTGAAGTTATGGAGACACTATCTCTATGGGGAGAAGTGCGAGATTTATACAGACCATAAGAGCCTAAAGTATTTCTTTACTCAAAGGGACTTGAATATGAGACAACGCAGATGGTTAGAACTTTTGAAAGATTACGACTGCAACATCAACTACCATCCGGGTAAAGCTAATGTGGTGGCAGATGCTCTAAGCCGGAAGTCCTCCTCCGGTACCCTTGCTACTATGTATACCCCACAGAAGCATATTTTATTAGATATGGAACGGGCAGGGATAGAGATGGTTATGGATACACAGGCTCGATTGAGTAGTTTGACTTTGGGATCAACGTTGATAGACCAAATAAAGGCTGCCCAATCTACTGATTCAAACTTAGTGAAGATCAGAGGAGAAGTCCAAAAAGGAGAAAGGCCAGAATTTACTGTAACTGGGGATGGCACCTTAAAATTCAAGGGAAGAGTATGCGTTCCAAATGTTAAGGAAATCAGAGATGTAATCTTGAGAGAGGCTCACCGCTCACTCTACACCGTGCACCCGGGTAGTACTAAGATGTATAGAGATTTGAAGCAACAGTTCTAGTGGAGCGGTATGAAGCGCGAGATAGCTAGCTATGTGGCTCAGTGTTTAACTTGCCAGCAAGTCAAGGCAGAACATCAGAGGCCTTCCGGATTATTACACCCACTCCCTATACCCGTTTGGACATGGGATGAAATTGGTATGGATTTTGTGTCAGGTTTTCCTAAGGCACCAAGAGGACAGGATGCAGCTTGGGTAATTGTCGATAGGTTATCAAAGACAGCTCACTTCATTCCGATTCAGATGACGTATTCTACAGACAGATTGGCAGAATTGTATGTACGCGAAATCGTCAGATTGCACGGAATTCCCTCTAAGATTGTGTCGGACAGGGACACTCGTTTCACTTCGACTTTTTGGAGGAGTGTACAGAAAGAGTTGGGGACAGAGTTGACTTATAGTACAACCTTCCACCCTCAAACTGATGGACAGTCAGAAAGGACAATACAGATATTGGAGGATATGCTTAGAGCTTGCATGATAGACTTCAAGGGTAGCTGGATTAAATACTTACCTTTGATAGAATTTGCATACAATAATAGTTACCAGGAGAGCATTCAGGCTGCACCATATGAAGTTCTTTACGACCGCAAGTGCCGGTCACCTCTCTATTGGGACGAAGTGGGAGAGCGTAGAATCCTGGAACAGGAGATTATTCAAGATATGCATGAGAAAATAGCAGTCATCCAGAAGAAACTTGCCATTGCACAAGAGCGACAGAAAAAGTATGCGAATCAAAGACGGCGAGATTTGCAATTTGAAGAAGGAAGCAAAGTATTCTTGAAAGTGGCACCGATGAAGGGAATTATGCGATTCGGTAAGAAAGGCAAGCTAAGTCCAAGATATGTAGGTCCTTTCGAGGTACTAGAAAGGATTGGAGCTGCAGCTTACAGGTTAGCCCTTCCACCTCAGCTGTCGGCTATTCACGATGCCTTCCATGTCTCTTTGCTTCGAGAGTATGTTCTAGACCCCACACATATACTAGAGTACGAGCCTCTTCAAGTTCGCGAAGATTTGACCTATGAGGAATTTCCAATCGGAGTTCTTGCACAAAAATCTCAAGCACTCCGCAAGAAGACCATTCCGATGGTCAAAGTGCTTTGGAGCAACCACACGGAAAAAGAGGCTACCTGGGAGCTAGAAGAGGACATGAGGATCAAATATCCTTATTTATTCGATTGAGGTACGTTATCTCGAGGACGAGATTTCTTTTAAGGAGGGGAGATTGTAAAATATGGGTCTAAAATTAGGGCTTAAAATTAGTATTTTATTTATTTATCTATTTATTTATTAGTATTTTGTTGTCTTCATATTCATTTATTTTGTTGTCTTCATATTCATTTACCATCGTCGACCACCCCGGGACGTCAGAGCCCTACCCACGGCGCCAGAAAAGGCCGGCCAACTCAACCCCGTTGAACCCACCCCCTCAGGTAAGCCCCTGCCGCCGCGCGCCACTTTCCTCCCTTTCGGTTGCTTGAGTTTCAAACCCATCTCTCTCTAAACTCTCACTGTTTCTCTCTCTCTCCCTCTCTCGGTGTCGCACCACCATAGGGACCCCCCACTCCCGTCGCCGGTCGCTTCTAGCCACCTAGAACCGCCGACGCACTCTGCTCTCCCTCGGTGAGCATTGCGCTACTCTCTCTCCCGTAAGCCTTGTTTTTACGTCTTATTCTTTTTATTTTATTTTATTTTTTTCTTTCTCTTTTCTTTTCTTTCTTCTTTCTTTTTCCTTCTTTCTTCTTTCTTCTTTCTTCTTTCTTCTTTCTTCTTTCTTTTTCTTTCTTTCTTCTTGTTTATTCCGTGTGCTTCAGTTTCTCAAAAAGCCCTCCATTAATTCTGTAATTCCATGCATGCCCTTTTGACCCGTGAGGGTGTAATCTCCTGAGCCTCTACTTCTTGGGGCCTTAAGTCAGTCAGATAGTTTTTCTTTAAGTGGTTAATCTCTGGGTTGACAAAAACTGGTTTACATTTTTAAAGAAGGCTAGTATATTTTCAGAAATACATTACTTTTACATGGGCTTCATCTACTTGAATAATTATCAGCATTTAGACTCAATTTTTATAAAAGATTTTTAAAGGATTTCAAGGCGTTTGTTAGAGTCTATTAGTAGTTAAAATCCTTATACGTATTTAGTTACGTAAAGTATTACGACACATTTTGCTAGGAAGTTATTAACGTCTAGAATCTCGTTTAGGTAGCGCTACAAGTTGGAAACCAGGAAGCAGCGCTAAGAGGTAAATAGTATGATCATATAATGCATGCGTTCTGTGAATATTATTATTATGAATAAAAATATGATATGCTTATGAATATTAACTATGCTACGCTAAGAGGTAAGTCCAGGTTAATTTCCTTCTTGATCTTTGATGGAAAATGAGACTATGCTTGAATGAATGAAAGTGTCATTTGAATGATTGAATGTTACTAAAATCATATGAAAGCCATGAGATGTTCATTTAGTAGTTCAAGTCAAGTATGCCATGTAATGGAATTGTCAGATTATGCAAATCATGTTCATGAAATGCTTAGATTGAATATGCCATGTCTATATAGAAATTAGATCATGTATCGTATTATGTCATACCATGTACAAGAATATGCCATGTACAGGAATATGTCATGCCATGTTATATCTATGCCATGTACAAGAACATGCCATGCTATATCATATTATGTTGTGCCATGTACAAGAATATGCCATGTACAAGAATATGTCATGCCCTATCATGTTATACTATGCCATGTGTAAGATCATGCCATGTTAGAAAGGTTCATGAAGTCTAATAAAAATCTCATACATTAAGAAAGATAAAAATGTTATGGTGCCACAGACTCAAGCGTGGTTAACCACAAGTTAAGTGAAACACGGACCCAAGCGTGTTTCACTCCATGTTATGCAAGTTAAGTGAAACACGGACTCAAGCGTGTTTCATTCCATGATATTCAAGTTAAGTGAAGCGCGGACTCAAGCGTGTTTCATTTCATGTCATGCAAGTTTAGTGAAACACGGACTCAAGCTTGTTTCGCTCCATGTTATGCAAGTTCAGTGAAACACGGATTCAAGCGTGTTTTACTCATGTTATGCAAGTTAAGTGAAACACGGATTCAAGCGTGTTTCACTCAATGTTATGTCAGATAAGTGAAAATACGGACACAAGCGTATTTCACTTCATGTTAAGACAAGATAACCAAGATAATATGCATTCACAATTTTAGGTGTTGATTATATATATGTTCCACTTATATTAATAACAAAGATGTATGCTATGTAAAGGCTGTGATGATATAGATTTGTAAAATCTTTCAGAAAGTCATGTTAGGTGTATAATTGTAAATTCATGAAGCTGTATGCATGTACGAAGTGTATCATAGAAATAAAATGTATGTTAGGCAAGGACTTTGTTTTACGATATGATGTACTACTTACTGAGTATTCAACTCATTATTTTTGTGTGTTTTCTTGTTTTCTTCCATGTCTGATTCTCGCAGATGATGTCTATGATGATGAAGAGCTGGGTGGCCAGGAATAGATCTAGTACCAAGACTTAGGATTGAATAAGTGATTTTATCACCAGAATTTAGATTTCTTTTATGTCATTCATAGGATTAGTTTATGATCTTTTGTATTTCGTTCAGTTTCCATAACAATCATGTCCAATTCAGTTTTAAGGTTTTGAAGAATTTCAATAAATGAGGTATTTCAGGATATGAATCTCTTTACCGGGCATTATGATCTAAATGTCGGTAATATCTCTATCCTACGGGAAGGGGTGTTACACATGAATGTACTAAAGCTACTAGCTGTCCATGGTAGTGCAGAAAATTCTGCTATGCACTATGTTTTGAGGCTTCAACCAGTCCATTTCATCCCCATTTTTCATTTACATCTTTTGCTCAACCAAAGTTATTTGTTTGTATGAAAAACTAATTAGTTTACCAGACAAAAACCAACCATCTTGTGAGATTTAGCTCTTCATTTAATTTGGTTCCAACAAGTTACTAAAAAGCTGTCAATCGCCATTTTGACGGTGAAAATTCTAGATTTCTCATACTTCCTTGTTCTCTTCCATTTCTAAGTAAATTCCTATCATTTGTACATTCTTAACCCACGATCTTCATATATCTTTCATGTATAAACTCAATGGCCTTTATTGGACAGCAAGCAAGCTATTAGTCATTTTCATGAATTCCTTTAGAATGCTTAAAATTAGGAGTTTTAAAGTTTTGGCTTAGTGCTAACTATGGAGAAAAGTTAAATGGGTTGATTTTTAGTGAAGAGGAGGTAAGGAAAGTGCTTTGTAGTTGATTTTTCCTAGTTGGTTTATGTAGTTAAGGTTGTGATTAACTACCATTACTCCTACAAATTTTTCTTACTTTTTTTTTAATTTTATTTTGTTTGTGTTATATTTTGGTATTGAGTTTAAACTGAAAATTACTTGGATTTTTTGGGTGCAAATTGAAGGACGGACGTCGAGTGTATCAGATTTAAAAGGCATTGTACTGAGCCCGATAGAATTGTCTAAAGAGGCATTTTAGCCAGGGCGAGCTGAAACTTTTTTGATTGGGTATTGAAGGTAACGAATGCATCTACAGCTGCAAATCCTTGTTTTCCATGTTTAAGAATTCTCAAACATAGATGGATGTCCTATTGTTAGTGTTATTATATATGCCAGACCTTCATTTTTGGAATGAAATATTGATGATTATTAGGTAAACACCCTAAGTCAACTGTATTCTACTTACCAGATTGTCTTGGAGTTGGTTTTGTGTTTTGGGTGATGTTGTTCGTTTGTATGTGTATATATAAAGGTGTGTGTATATGTATCACTCTCATATTATATTAATATGAGAGTGAGTAGTTAGGACATGTAAGCAGCCATGATGGTCAATATTTTGTACAAGTTACTACTTGTATGATCATATCAAGTATTCTCTCGAAATGTGATTAATTATCTTAATGTTTGCATCTCAATCTGAATTGTCATTTGTTAATGCTTTATTATGTATTACTAATTACAACGTGTAGACATGATAGTCTTGGCCATTGCTTAGTGCAGCAATATACTATATAGGGTTTTTATCGTCTTTGTTATAATGTACTATATAGCAACTAGAGACTACGTAGCTAGCGTCCTCATCGAACTTTTAATGCCTTAATGCAGATGACAACTTATCCAATACCAATTTTTGACCATATACACTCACATAATGTCATAAACAACACCCATTTACATTTATAACTTTTCAATTGCCCGATGATCTTCATCTGGTAGATATATGTTTACCCAACCAATTATCCTTGAACCATACATGACCAGAAACCTTTTGAGATGGTTAGTTAGCCACCTTCATAAACCCTCTCCATGTTAAACATTTATTGGTAGGTCTTAACTAACCGTGAAGATGGTGAGTTTACTTGTCCAACTGATAATGCTTCTTTTAATCACTCAAGCAAGATTGGAGTACCATCGGGTTTGAGGGCTCTACTATACTCGATGTCTAATGTACAACCGCATAACATCACTCATTCCACTAACTCATAGTGGAATGTGTCAACTACTTGTAACATAGACACCTTCCTCATATGACCTGAACTCAAATCGATACACTTGCGAGTCCTATAAGGATGAACTATACACTATATCAACAAATAACATTGCCTCCACCATTCATCTAATCACATGAAACAAAATATATTCATTTCTCATATTTTGCTCCACCATTCAATTCCTTCGACCATATATTATTATTCCACATTTCACCCGTGTTAGTTTCATATGTGATTTCATCGAACTTATATATATACGGTCTCTGTGGAATCTAACTTCCTTTCCAACCATATCTTTTTTTAGATGGACAAAAGTTGGATGAACGAGTCCGATAGACTTTTATCACCTGCATATGCCGAAGGGGTTAAAACTTTCCTCATACAAGCATGAAACCATGCAATTGGATGGGATCACATTCAGTGTCCATGTCGTACATGCCTTAACAATTTGTGGCTGCCTATATTTGAGGTGGAAACCCATATGTTTGTCAAAGGGATCAATCCAAATTACACCTAGTGGATATTTCATGGGGAGGAGCCAACATTGTACGTCAGTGACGATGATATTGGTGAAGAGGTTATACCAGAAGACGATTACATCGATGACATGTAGCATATGTTGAATGACATCCGGGCAGGCACCTTTGTTGATGTGCCCCAAGACAGCACTCCTACGCCAAATAGGCCACCAATACCTGAAGATTCACCAGCATCATCTTTTCACCAACTACTAGAGGATGCCCGACGTCCTCTTTTCGACGGGTGTACAAAATTTTCAAAGTTGTCATTCGTTGTCAAGTTGTTACACATCAAATCAATCGGTGGATGGTCAATTAAGTCATTTGACATGCTCCTTGATTTGTTGCGGCCTGCCTTCCCTAATGCGCTCTTGCCACAATCATATGAGGAGTCAAGGTCTTTGGAGCGTGGTTAAGGTTTCAAGTACCACAAAATCCATGCGTGCCCCAACCACTGCATCTTATTCTGGAAGAAAAATGCCGCTATTAATGAATGCCCTGTATGTAAGGCTTCGAGGTGGATGCCAAATACACATGGGTCACGTGTGATACCTCAAAAAGTGTTGCGCCATTTTTCGTTGAAACCAAGATTGCAACGTCTCTTTATGTCTACAAAGATAGCAGGTGATATGAGATGGCATAAAGAGCAACGGGCGATAGAAGATACCATTATGAGACATTGAGGCATACGGTCGACTCTGAGTGCTGGAAGAAATTTGATGAACATCATAGTTGGTTTGTTGCGGATCCTCGCAGCTGTATATATATATATATATATATATATATATATATATATATATGATTCTTTACACATCTAGCTAATGATATTATGCAAGAGTAACAATATGCTAATGATATTATGAAAGGTAATGAGCAAGAACTTTACATAATGAAAAATGAGTTGAGGTTGATATTTTCAATTAACATTCCAATGCAATCATCTTTTTCATAGACACCCTCTGTATATGTTTTAACAATATTTGGTCTGATAATTTTTACTTTTAACAATATACAAGTCTTCTTATATAACTTACTAGTGCATAGTATAATAGTTGAAGAAAGTGAATTGAGTCCTTGTCATTAATGTTTTAACAATATACAGGTCTGCTTATATAAGTTACTAGCCTTAAACAATTCTAATTCTTGAAGAAACTGTTTGATAGCATGTAGAATTGTCTTAAGCATTACTAGCCTGAAGCATTACCAATAGTCTCGATGAACGTTTAGAATCTTTTTTGTCTTGATCAAATACGTACATGAGAATATGTGTACTTTATTGTCAAGTACCCTATGTACTAATTATATTTGATTTTACGATCACTTCTGGGTCATTGATTTTTGCTGGCTAGATCTTCATGATCTTATTATTATTATTATTACTATTATTATTATTATTATTGTTATTTATATTCAGTAAAGTTAATTGGGAAAACATTAATGACTAGCTTCACCAAAGTTGCTAGGCTTATTGAACATTACTGCATTTGTGTTATTCAAGAGGCATTAAAGTTGTTTCCACTTCTGTTTTACATTGCATGTTAGAGTTGTAAATGGTATTCTGCCAACAGGTGACTATTCCTTTGCCAAGTGCAACAATATATATTTCACATCTGCCTTCATCTTTGTGAATTGGTTTTAAAGGACATTTACTCCACTTATCTTTCTACTACAGTTTTTTTATTTTTTTTGGGATTACCAGATTTTTCTTCTAACATGCTCCATTAAACCTATTCTTTTCATATAACTGAATTTTTAAGTTTTCCTTAATGTTGTGCAGTCTGTTGATTTTTTCAAATATATGGATGAAGAGTATGAGAAGTAACATGATAGTGCTATATCTATGAAATCGCCACCTTTCTCGATCAAAGCCGATATGTAGAACTGTTGGGTGCCAATGCCGATGGACGGTCCCGCCACTTAAATAGAGTTGTGGAACTTGGTAGTAGTTATTTTGGTGGATGGTAGAGTTAAACAATCTATTATAACTGTGATGTTTATCTAGTATTTAATATGTAGCTCAATTTGTACTTGATATGATAATATAATGCACCACCCTAGTGTATATATATATTATGTGATGAATAGTTTTGTGATGTGTTTTCATTGTTCAATTTGAATGAATGGATGCCAAGTTGGTTGAATGTTGAATGTTGCCTTTATTAGGAACAACAAAAAACGAGGCCCAGCAAGCACACTGGGTCGGTAATTTGATTAATTAGATTTGCCGGCGATTTATAACTCTTTTGTGGCGAAATATTATCGCCACAAAAGAGTTATAATTACCCGTTAACTAATTTGCGTCGTCTTCATTTCGATGGGAATTATCATTTGCGGCAATTTTTACGTCACCGCCATTGAATAATGCAAACCGAGGAGTAAATTATGGCAATTATGAAATCGTTGCGTTAACAGATATACCAGCGATTTTATAATCGCTTCAAATGAGGTATCAAAACCAAAAATTCAATTGCAGCGATTTGATAATCGCTGCAACCGAGCTCTCAAAACCAAAAATTCTTTGCAGCAATTATAAAATCGCTGGTAATTTAAACAAAGTGGCGATGTTACTTTCGCCGCTTTTGGATATTCCAAACCAAATACTCAATCCCAGCGATTCAAAAAGCTCTAGGAAACATGAATATGCAGCGATTTATAATCGCCATAATAAGGTTTTCACAACCGTTTAATCTATTGTGGCGTTATTTTGAGAACACTGGGAAATGGTATTGGCGGCAATTTTGTGACTTTTAGCGACGAAATGAAAGCGCTAGAATTAATCTTTCCTAACAATTAGAACTGAATCGTTGATCATATTAGCGGCGATATTTGCTACTACTTGCAGCGTATAATATCACCGAAAAAGATGAGCTTTTCGCAGTGATTTTTGGCTTTCGTTGGGGTAGATCAAAAGCAAAGGCTTAATACCGGTGAACGTCCGGCGATGTGGAAATCGTTGGGTTAGGTGAAAAGTGGCGATATTGTACACTTTTCTCGACGAAATTAGTCGCCGGGAAAAGTGAATCCCCTTGTAGTGTAATAAATGTGAAGGATGATTAAAGGAAGATCTAACAACAAGAGAGTTTCTCCTAAGCCATATGTTGCAGGCTATACGCATCATCAATGCTATATATATCTTGTTCAGAAAGCCTTTGCTGAAAATGGATGCATAACTGCTGAAAGTTTAGGTGTTTCACAGAGGATTTTTGAATGGTCATACAACATCTACACCACACATCTTGTGCAGAAGAACACTCCCACAAAATATATTCTATAGTTTGGGCTTCTAAATGACAAACAGGACAGTTTGGATTCTCCAACACCTTTCAGTTATAAAGATTCACACTTGTAGGTAATATAATGTGACATGCCTTCCAAGAAAAAGTCTTGACATTGTTAGGTATAGTAGAAGACCAAATAATCCTCCAGAATGCTTCCATAGTCTAGGAAGATGAAGAACCACTTATATTTCATTATTTCGCATAGCCCTTTCCTTTTCCACATGATAAGCACTCTTCGTAGTGAAGTAATCGGTCGAAATGCCTCTCCAAGTGATTTTGTTTTTATAAAAAACTCATTACAAATCAAATATTACTCTTAAGTAAGACCTCGTTTGGATAGTCAGGTCAAGTGAGATGATATATAAGAAATCTGTGAATAATAATGAGGTAGTTTGTGAATAGTAGTGAAATAGTTTTAGTTAAGATTTTTATTAGATTTTAAGAAAGGAAAGAAAAAAAGTTGAATAAAGATATTATAAAGTTAAAATATTGTTAGAATACAATTTCTTAATATTATTTTTGTTTTTGGATTTGAAAAAATTGAATTATTTTTGTGTTTTATTTATATAGAAGTTTGGAAAAGTTATAATGATTAATAATGAGTAGATGAAAAAGTATGAAAGAGAAATTGAAAAATATTTGTGTTTGTGTAATGTTTAGATGATGAGATGAGATGGTATGAGATCAACTGCGTGCCTACAACAAATAGGGGCTTTTGCCACGAGTTCTATTTCCAAGATATACGATCGTGGCAAATAGTGTGCTGTTGACACGAAAAATAGTCGTGGAGAAATAAAGCGACCTTTTTACCACGAGATCATGTCGGCAATTAAAACTTTGTGTGGAAAAGTTTTTTACAGCGAAGAAATTGTTTTTTGCGTCGAATTTATATCATTTAAAAAAATGTGAGATATTAAGATTTTTCCTCATGGGTTAATATTTTTTTGGGCGAACAAAATGGTTTTTGCAGCGAGTTCAGATTGCTGCAAAATAACTTCCCTAGAAAGATTTTTGCACGTGGGTTAATATTTGTTGGGGCGAGGGTATTATTTTTTGCAGCGACAATTAACTATCATAAAGGTAATAAAATAAAAAAAAACCCATTCTCCTCACCTGGGATAATCTCTTCTCTTCCTTTCTTTCCTCCCCTCCCCCCCCCCCCCCCCCCCCCCCCCCCCCCCCCCCGGAGCACGCTCGGCTTTCCCAAACACCTCTGCAGTCCACACGTCCTCTTTCTCTTCTAGAGACACAATAAGCCTCTCTCTTCTCCCTCTGTCTTCTCTCTCTATTGGTGGATAGTCTTCTCTGTCTCTAAGTTTATTCCTATGTAATTTGATAGTGGAAATAGAAAATAGAAAATGTGAATCTATGTAAATTTGTGATGATATTATTGTGTAAAATTTGTGTAATTTTGCTAGGATATTATTGTGTAAAATTTGTGTAATGGTTGCTAGGATATGGTTGTGTAAAATCTATGTAAAATCTGTTGGGATGATATGGTTGTGTAATATTAGTGGGCAATATATACGAATCTCTAATTTGATGCTATTAATTTAATAAATGATTGAATCATGAAGGATCGATGATTTTGTTTCGTCAATTAGCTTGTTCCACATTTACTGCATGGACTGTGAAGATATTAGATATATTAGATATAACTTAGATTGAATTCTGAGTCTTAATGAAGCCACCAAACAAGACCCTATGAAAGTGTATCAAAGTTGAACCAACAATTAGAACTGATATATATATATATATATATATATATCTATATATATATATGTATATATATATCTATATATATATATGTATATATATATATTATGGATGATGAGTTGCAGTAGTAGTATTTGAATCTGAAATTAAACAGCCACAATTAATATCCAATAAAAAGGAAATGGAAGTACGTACTCAGTCAGTCAAACATGTACATGAGGAGCATCTATAGTTATATATAGCCACAAGTCATGCATGGTGGTAGATGCTCGATCATTTAGGAGGACAACAAGAAATCTAGAGTCCATTGGGTTATAAAATCTAGTAATAATTAATACATACACGTGTGTATTTGAATATATAACATAACTGTTTGGATTGTAAAAAATATCTTCATCCTTCCTTTTCCAATTAGTTTCTCCCGTATGCAAAACCTACACAACATGACAGCTTGTTTGTTATGCGAAAAAAGAAAAACAAAATGATATTTGTAGTTATAAAATGATATTTGTAGTTATAGAATGCTACTTTTTTGAAAAAAAAAAGTCAATAAATATATAACTCACATGAGAAAATTAATTTTTCTTAGGTGGACCACACTCTTTATCAAAAAAAGTGCACGGTGTTTACACAATCCATGAACATATTTGACACTTACCACTTACTTAAAAAAAATAGTTTGATTTCTGCAACCTTAATACTACAATAAAAATGAGCATTTGTGACGAGTTAATTGAGATGAAATGACTATTTTGGATAATAATAAACTCATTTTAGCAGGAAATAATAATTTTGATAGAAAATAATGATAACAAATAAGAAGTTACAACCATTCCAACAAGAAATCAGCTATCTCTTAGGTTCCATTCTTACCAAAAATTTCAGCTCTGCCTTTTGTACTTCTAAATAATGCTTGTGCATGCTTCTTTGGAATAAAAATGTTTATAAGATGGAAGAAAACACAATTTTCACAAATTGGATAAACCAAATGCATGTGAGAGAGCATGGAAATGGTGTTTTCCTTTTTAAAAAAAGAAAATTAATTTAAAAGCATTTATTGTTCGTATGTAGATAAATGAGTAAGTGGCCATGTATGTGGCGTATGAATCATTAACTTTTTACTTGTGAATTATTTTTTTGGCATAAAATTCAGGTTGTTCAGGAATATACTGCATTTAATTTGGTTTAGGGGCGGGGGCACCCCTTCCCCACACCCCGCCCCGCATGGGGCGAGGGGTGGGGTTTTCACCCCCGTTGCTCGCCCCCGGGATGCGGGGGAAGGGTACCCCGCCTCGGTGGGTTGGGTGCGGGGTGGATTCTTAATCCGCCCTACCTCCTTCTACTTAAAAAAAAAAAATACTACATTTTATTTGATTTAAAGATTATTTCTAAGTACAAAAGTAATTAAAAATACATTTTTAGACCCAAATTATAAATTTAAATTTTGTAAATATGACTATAATTTAAAAACTATGTAATTCTTAAAGTTGCTAGTGCATATTTTGTATAAATTGTAATGTACTAGTTTTTAAACTATGTACTTTTTAAATTTGCCAATGCATATTTTGTGAACAAGTCTAACAAATTGTAATATATATTTATATATACACAATTTGTAAAATGTAAATATTTATTTATGTTTATATATATGTATATAATATATATACATATAAATGTAAGCGGGGGCTGGGCGAGGTTGGGCCCTCCTCGCCACCTGCCCCGCTAGGGGCCCTAGATGCTGGGCGGGGGCACTGGGCGGAGCGGGGTTGCCCGCCCCGCCGTGCAGGGGCGAAGCGGAAGCGCGCGCCCCGCTTCCCACCCCTAATTTGGTTTTGGTCGTAGCTCTTACACAGTTTTACTTTTACGTTATGTGTGTGCATTTTTTCTAATTATGTAGATAAATGTTCCTTTCCCATGACAAATTGGACGTACACTGTAGGTTGTTCTTGTTGACCAATTGGAGAAAAAACTACTGATGCCCACCTACATGCAGTGGTGGAGTGCGCAAGCGCCGTGTAGTCGTTTTGAAAAAAAATGAGGTCTACTATTAAAAAATTATTATTTTTTCATGTGAGTCTCATATTTATTCACTTTTTTAAAGTAATTGCACGGCGCTTGCACACTCACGACTGCATCTATCATTTCTCTTGTCATAATTAATTTGTAATTACTTTTTCTTTTGAATGTTGCAATGAGAGTATAAATTAAAGAATACAACATTAAATATTTATTAGGAGTTTATCAGAAGATCCTACATGCACAATATTAAAGGACGGTACCATATGATGTGCTTATCTGTATTTAAAATGAAACCCATCAAATTGCTCAAAAATTAGAGAGGATCTCAGATCTCTATTCAAAACTATACATCTTTATTAACAACAATAACTGAAACGTGAGAAACAAGTCTTAATTTCTTTGGATCATTTCTCTGCATGTGCTTATCATGTAAGTACTATACCCACAATTTGGAAAGTTCTTGACATGATTGGCATCATTTGATCAATCGAAAAAACACCTGATAATCTTATGATCATATATATGGTACGTACTTCAGTAGGAACAAACTAAAAATTTAAGTCTTTATATAACACATGATTATATAATAAGATTGTACGGCTAATACGTAGTTGGTTACTCACAATTTATAACATAAGTTAGACATCGAGTCTAAAACATACCAATTAAACATAGTTCTTCACCTCTATCTACCCACAAACCACAATGCAAATTAAATAGATTTCAGACTTGACTATTTCGTAATTTGCATTATCTGCAAATTTTTTCAGATATCCCAGTAAATAACTCCACTGCAAGAAATCCTTGGTTAATATTCAGTTCATTGATTATTCCCTTATAATGAAAACTATAGGATGATATTGCTAATGAAACTAATATATTTAGTTCATTCTTTTTGAGAGTCTAAGCTCGTCTCCAGATGATAGAAGACTAATATTTATGATTTATGATCTCTTGCCTAGTATTGCACAACCAATTTCAGATATCCTAACAAACTCTTTTCTACTAGCTGGTTAGCTGCATAAGATGGATAAGACTTGGATGCATATTGAAGATGGATTGCATTCCAATGAGTATGGTGAAGGTGTTAGACAATTCCTGGCTATGGCGCAAGCCGACACACCTAAATCTGATCAGATTAGGTGTCCATGTAGGAGATGTCGAAATAGAGCTTTCCACTCTATTCGTATAGTCGAAGATCATTTGCTCTTTAGAGGAATTGATCCAACTTATACGGAATGGATATTCCATGGAGAAGATGATCCTTTCCTAGATGCTATATTTGTTGATAAAGAAGAAGATGATGCATCGGCTTACGGTAACTACATTGATGATATTGACGAGATGTTAGATGACATTCATCATGGGTCGTTTATGGATAATTCAGGTAGAAATGAAGGAAATGAGATGCAAATGATCAACCCTCCACCTCAAATACTCCAACAAACTTTAATTTTGAGGAGTTGGTAGCCGACGCACGACGTCCACTTTATCCTTCATGTGCTAAGTTCTCAAAGTTATTATTCATCGTCAAGCTGCTTCACATCCAGAGCATAGGTGGTTGGACCGTGAAGTCTTTTGACATGGTCATAAAGCTTTTGTGAGCTACATTTTCCGATGCTCTATTCCTTGACTCATATAACGATGCTCGTCGCTTGGAGCGTGCTTGGGCTTTAGTTACAAAAAGATACGTTTATGCCCAAATGATTGTGCCTTGTTTTGGAAGGAAAATGAATGGTACAATGAATGCCCTAAATGTAAAGCATCTAGGTGGATCGTAAGCACAAGTAAGGAGCAAAGGATACCACAAAAAGTTTTTCGATATTTCCCCCTGAAGCCGCGCTTGCAGAGGCTATTTATGTCAAAGAAGACAGCCCAAGCCATGAGATGGCATGTAGAAGCATGTGTTGACGATCCGACATGCATGCGAGAAACATATGCGATAATGTGTGGGAACATTGCTGAATATTAAAGGAAAAACTAAGGATTTCGCCAATGCGCGTAAGGATTTGGAAAACCATGGAATATGGAAAGAATTGCATTTACAACATGATGGCGGTTGTATTACTATGAGTCTTAGTTGTTACATGTTAAAGTTAAATAAGCGAAGTGCTTTTTGTGCATTGTTGTCAAAAGTAAAACTTCCTGATGGATTTGCATCGAACATTGCCTAGTGTGTCAATTCTAGTGGCACACAGATCGGTGGAATGAAGAGCCATGACTATCATGCCTTTATGCAAGCGCTGTTGCCGGTTGTGATTGGTTGGTTCTTACGGGCCGATGTGCATCAAGCCTTAATAGATTTAACCCAGTTCTTCAAAGAATTATATTCTCGAACTTTGAACTTATCAATGTTGCATTGTCTTCAAGCTAATATTCCCATCATTCTCTGCAAACTAGAAAAGATATTCCCTACCACTTTTTTTGATATCATGGTGCACCTTGCTATTCACTTGCCAGATAAGGCCCTTGTTATCTGGCAGGACCCGTGCAATACAGATGAATGTACCCCTTTGAAAGGTGTTTAGGGAAGTTGAAGCGGTACGTCCACAATAGAGCCCGTCTAGAAGGCTCAATTGTTGAGGCATATGTGCATCTCAAATGCCTTACATTTTGCTCTATGTACCTGCATGATATTGAAACTAGATATAATTGAGAGGAACGCAACAGTGATGTTCGTATTGGTTCAACTGAGTTGGGAAATGAGCCAAGTTTATCTGTTTCCTCACAAAAGGTTAGACCATTGGGGACAGCAAGCTCACACAAATTAGCTGACACAGTAATGATTAAGGCCGATGGTATGTACTTAATAATTGCACTGAGGTTGAGCAATACATTGAGTAAGTACATCATTCTTGATTTCGATACTTTATGATGGTTATATAATGTTATTAGTCTCCTAGTAATGTTTGCTCACATAAATTAACAGGGAGCACCATACAAGATGAAAGAAGAGGACCCTCATAACATCGACCGTAGGCACCAGAGTCAATTCCCATCGTAGTTCAGATCCCGTGTAAGATACGAAACCTTTTGTACACATAGTTACATTCTTCTCAAATTATAGATAAAACAACTCCTTTTCTTTTCGTCTATCCTTCTGTATGGTAGATTCGAGAGCTACGTGCAGTAAGGCCAACTGCTGTAACCGATGATATATATGGATTAGCATGTGGTCCAGATCTGTGGGTCGCATCTTATGTAGGACACATAATGAATGGTGTTCGTTTTCATACGAAAGAGCGTGAAAGGCATCACCACACTTAAAAGAGCGGGGTGGTGGTTCATGGCAAGCATCAGGGATCTCCTGCTGACTTCTATAGTGTGTTGCATGCTATTATAGAATTATGCTACATGGGTTGGCGTAAGGTATATCTCTTTCAATGCGCTTGGTATGATATTGGCAACCCGAGAAGGGGGATACGTGTCAGGACCACTTAACATTTACGCAATGGTATAAAGATGAGCATTTTGTCCTTGCATGCCAAGCAACTCAAGTCTTTTATCTCACCGATCCGATATTGGGGGAAGTTCACAGGTCATCTATAAAATTACAAATACGAATGTTTACAACATTCACGCAATGACATTTTTCGATAGGGGTGCGTGGATGTACAAAAGCCATTACATGACAAAAGAGAGCATGACCATCATACTCCCAAAAAATAGAGCTAAAAGTAGTTGTGCTAATTAAGATTAAGGCACCTTTTGGAATTTTGACTGAATTAAGTTCAGTCTAATTTTAAGCTGAATTTAACATCTAAACACCTAACTCTAAAATCACTAAACTCATCTCAACTCAAAACCTCTTTACACGTGGGACTCACAACCTTTTTCAACTCAACACCTCTTTACACGCGAGACCCACAACCCTTTTCAACTTCTCATAAATATATCTAAACTCATTTTAACATCCAAACACATCTAAACTCAACTTAGGTGGGCCCTACAAAACTCACTCCACCATCTCAACTCACGACTATTCGTAAATAATTCAACTCATCTCAATTCAGCTTAACATCCAAACGGAACCTAAGAGATTGTCTATACATCAGCCGCTATTCACCGATATAGCTTTTTTCTTTTTGTTTTTTTTTTCTTACCTGCTGAAATGCTCGTTTTGAGAAGAGAGACCATTTCGAATTTGCATTCATCCAATTCTGCATTCGCCCCTCCTTTGCCCAAAACCCGTGCGTCCCTCCCTCTGCCCAATACTGCCCCTCGTTCGAGGTTTATAAAGTGTGTCACTGTCGGCGACAATTCTATTGGCAAGACTTGTATGCTCATCTCCTACACCAGCAACACTTTCCCTATGGTTAGTGTCGTTTCTATTTGGTCCCCTGGAAAATGTTATTAGGAAAACTTGGAAACATAATTTTTATTTCTCCTGCTTCTTTTTGTTATGTGCTTTAAGTTGGTCTTTTCTTGGGTTTTGGCTGACCAATGTGAAGTGGGGCTACACTACATTCTTGTCTAAAAATGCTTGCGTTATTTGGGTTTTCATTCTTTTCCTTTGTAGTGTTTTCTTGGCTTTGTTCTTTAAACCCTCCATTTGGGTTTTGAGGAACTTTTGGGAATGAAGTGAAAAAGATTTCAACTTTGATGCTACTTTTGTGTTTTGAATGAGTGATTTAGGGCTTTGTTTGATCCGGCAATTTGTTCTCACCCATGACTCTTGGAGCAATTTTGTTTGCTATAATGGGCTTTTAACGTTCTTTTTGAACGAAATGGAAGGTTAGAAAGTATTTTGTTATGGGGTTTGGTTTCTTGACTTTCTATGTGGTCCTCGAGAGTTGAGAAAGAATGAGGGAAAGAAAGGAATCTGAAAGTTTGAATTTTGTGTATTGGATTGAATTGGGTTCTTTGATTCTATTCTTTTGTTTGGATTGCAATTAATGGCTTTCATAGTACACCATATTTGTAGTTAGATGCTTCGATATATGGGGCTTTAAAATTATTATCGAGGAAATTAAATTTAGGACTAGAAATGCGAGGAATAGAAAAGAAACTGTAATTGTTGAACCCCATATTTCAAGGAGAACTTTGAAATCTTTTATGACTTTTCTTAATATTTTCATTTCTTGTTTCAATTTACTTCTATGGATAGTGTTTTCTCATGTATCTGTTCTTTTACCCTTTAGTTGCCTAGTTGGTTTCTTAGTCCATACTGAAGAAAAAGGATCACCTTGACTAAGCCAGGTAGTTTTATGATTGGTGAGATTTGAATGTAAATATTCATAACTCTTCGCTTTCCTTTAAAACTTTCTTATCAAATGTGATTGTGGATGGGGATGAAGAAATTTAAAGGCCTAACTCATCTCATAAAACCGGCTCTACAAAAAATTATTGCTCATTCCTTAAAGCATGCCTAAGACCTTGTCCACAATGTGGGATTATTTCTCAATACCCTTCCTCACGTGCAGGCCAGTACTTTTCCTGGTTCTTTTCACGGGGCAAGTAGTGTGAGTTCCCATTCGTCCTATGGCAGACTCTGATATCATGAAGAAATTTATGGGTCTAACTCATCTCATAAAATCAGTTCTACAAGAAATGATTGCTTATTCCTTATAAGCATGCCCAAGACCTTGTCCACAATGTGAGATTATTCCTCAACAGGGAACACTATAAATTTAGGCCTATGGGATACTGCTGGTAAGTCCAAGACTGTAGTAAATCCCCCATTGCCAAACTAACAAGCAAATGCAAATGAAGTCAGAAACCGCACATTGACTAATACATAATACATACACTACACCAGTACGAATAGCCTTAAACATGAGTACTCATAAAATACATACACTACACTAGTACGAACAGCCTTAAACATGAATACATAGACTACACTAGCACAAATAGCCTTAAACATAATACATATACTACACTAATACATGAGTACTCATTAAACAACTTTTGATGACTTTTAAAAATGAATGACAGTTGGAAACTCGATCCCCAAGCGTGAACAACCTTAAACTGTATGCATAAACCAGACATATTTTGCATCAAAGTTGTAAACCCTTTGTGGCATGAATGCGGTGAGTACTGACTGATTGGCAGAAAATATATGTTGTAGGGGTGGGCAACGGTGCCCCACCCCCACATGGGCGGGTGGGCTACCCAGCATCGCCCATGCGGAGGTGGGGGGCAGGTTGACCCCAGCAGGGCCTCGCCCCTACCCCTCGCTCCCACCCCTCCCTTTTTTAATATAAAAAATTATAATTTTTTATATTTATATAAATAATTTATATAAAGATATTGTATATAGATATATACAATTTGTTAAAAACTTGAATTCAACTTCAGTAAGTCCCACATTGTCTAAAGAGAATGATACTTGCAATCGTGAGTGTGCAAGCGACGTGCAGTCGCTTTGAAAAAAGTGAATAAATATGGGATCTACATGAAAATAAAATAATTTTTTAATATTAGACCCTACTCTTTTTCAAACCGACTACACGGCGTTTGCGTATTCCACGACTGTATGTAGCATTACTATTGTTTAAATATGGCTATTGTATTACCTTAGCCTTCTATATAATGGTTGGCCTAGGAGACCAAAGCAATCCACAATACAACTCTAATGAGTTTATATAAATTTTTTAAAATGTATAAATTTCAATTTATAATTTGGGGCAAAAAAATTTTAGACAAAAAAAATTTTTAGACATTGAGTTGAGCGGGGGGCGGGGCGGGGTGCGGTTTCAACCCCAACTCCCAGTAGCGAGGTGGGGGGTCCCACCTCTGGGAGGCAGGGGCGGGGTATGAAACCCTCCCACCCGCAATATACGTCAAACAAACCATGTAAATTAGGAAAATTTAATCAATAACTCCCTATAATTAGGGTTGTAGATTCAGATATTCGGATCCATATCCAAGTTTTGAATAGCGAATAGATATTCGTCTGGATGCATCTAGCCAAAACTCGAGCGAATATCCGAATTTAGACCGAATTTAAACCCGATTATCTAGATTTGTATCCGAATTTTAACAAGTTGACATAGATTCGCCTAGATAATCCAATCAAAACTTGAGCAAATATCCAAATTTGGGCCGAATTTAAAACCGGATATCATCCAGTCGTATTTTTTTATAAAATTAATCCCTTGTGCTGTAAATTATTTGAATGAAGTTTTGTGCTTTTTTTTTTTAATGAAATTTGTATTAGATTTTTTGTCTAACCTGCTTACCTAGAAACACGTGGTAGTTCGAAATATTATCAAAGGAAAAATATTATTAAATATATTTATAATAATTTACCAGACTATTTTACCTTTCAAGAAACTATAGAAAAAAATAAAGAAAAAAAAGAGGTTGGCCGTGAAGAAAGAATCTGAATTGTGACAAAATATAGTGGGTATTGACCAACTTGTTTTAAAAACTATTTTAGTGAAGCCAAATTGGAAGTGGCTTTTTCTATATTGTTTTAGGTTGTCAAAAGATAGTGATAGTTTACTACCTCTTACTATTTATTTATTATAATGTATTTGAAATTTTTTTATTTTTAATTCTTTTTTAAGTATTTTCTTAACTTTCTTAATTATTAAAAAAATTATAAAATATATAATTTTATTAATAGTCAGTAAAATAAAAAATAAAAATTAAAAATTAATGAATAATATATCCTATACTTTTCTACTTTTCGAGGTTGACCGATGCCCGTACGTTAGTCAGTTGTTGGGCTGGTCCATTAGTCAGTTGTCTTCTCATCGCAAGGCAAAAGACCAAGCTGCAACTGCACTTTGTTTTCTTAATTGCTTTGCATGTTTAACACGTGGTACAATTGCTTTGCGTGCACTACAAATTAAGCACCGGTTTATATTGAAAATTCATCTCATATTATATTTTTTTAAAAAAAATTTTAAAACAATAATAAAACCGGCAGCCGTCTAATATCTAAGAGGTGATGTTAAGTATTGAGCCTGAATAGCACGGTGTTGGTGTTGCACATCCTGGAATTCTGCAAGTTGATGTTGTGAAAGAGCTAATAAATGTGAAGGATGATTAAAGGAAGATCTAACAACAAAAGAATTTCTCCTAAGCCATATGTTGCGGGCTAAACACATCATCAATGCTATATATATCTTGTTCAGAAAGCCTTTGCTGAAAATGGATACATAAGTACTGCTGAAAGTTTAGGTGTTTCACAGATGATTTTTGAAGGGTCATACAGCATCTACACCACACATCCTGTGCAGAAGACCAACATGACAGTTTCGGTTCTCCAACTCCTTTCGTTTATAAAGATTCACACATGTAGGTAATAGATTGTGACATGCCTTCCAAGTAAAAGTCTTGACATTGTTAGGTATAGTAGAAGACCAAATATTCCTCCAAAATGCTTTCATAGACTAGGAAGATGAAGAACCACTCATATTTCATTATTTCGCATAGCCCTTTCCTTTTCCACATGATAAGCACTCTTCGTAGTGAAGTAACCAGTGGAAATGCCTCTCCAAATGATTTTGTTTCTATAAAAAATTCATTACAAATCAAATATTACTCTTAAGTAAGACCTCGTTTGGATAGACAGGTCAAATGAGATGATATATAAGAAATCTGTGAATAGTAGTGAGGTAGTTTGTGAATAATAGTGAAATATTTTGAATTATGATTTTTATTAGATTTTGGGAAATGAAAAAAAAAGTTGAATAAAGATATTATAAAGTTAAAATATTATTAGAATACAATTTCTTAATATTATTTTGTTTTGGGATTTAAGAAAATTGAATTATTTTTGTGTTTTATTTATATAGAAGTGTGGAAAAGTTATAATGATTAATAATGAGTAGATGAAAAAGTAAGAAAGAGAAATTGAAAAATATTTGTGTTTGTGTAATGTTTAGATGATGAGATGGGATGGTATGATCAGATCAACTGTGATATGCTTCTTTGGAATAAAAAGGTTTATATGATGGAAGAAGACACAATTTTCAGAAATTGGATAAACCAAATGCATGTGAGAGAGCATGAAAATGGTGTCTTCCTTTTTAAAAAAAGAAAATAATTTAAAAGCATTTATTGTTCGTATGTAGATAAATGAGTAAGTGGCCATGCATGTGGCGTATGAATCATTAATTTTTACTTGCTTATTTTTTTTTTGGCATAAAATTTAGGCTGTTCAAGATTAATTAATATACTGCAATTAATTTGGTTTTGGTCGTAGCTCTTACACAGTTTTAGTTTTGAAAAATGATCGATGCAACCGGCCTGGGGAAACCTGCGGCATCGCGTCCGACGTGGCATTATGAAAAACGACGTCGTTTCGGTTTTGCGTCAAACACAAGCGCAGAGGCCTCCCATCCCAACGAGTCTTCGTCTGTGTTCTTTATGAAATTCTCAAGTCTTCTCCATCGACGAATGCAACGCCCCCACAGTTGCCAAAGATGACGACATATGTATTCATCGACTATATTCACATCTCCTTGAAGTTCAATTTGGTGTAAAATCGAAGATGAACTCCACAAAAGACTCTACTTCCAAGAAAATTATGAGCAATGACGGTGAAGAAGGCTAAGTTTTTTGGAGCGACAAGGAGTAGTCGAAGCTCTGCAACTAACCACCCACTGGAATCTGTCCACACAGCCTATTATAACTCACATTCAAGAACTACAGATTCAGTGCCATCATCTCCACCGGAATGCCCCAGTTGATCTTGTTGTGGTTAAGATCCAACGTAGTCAAGCTCTTGGGGAAATCCACTTGGACAGATTGAACTTGAACAAGTTCCTCGACAGGTCCACGATCTGCGTGGTCTTGTTCGAGCCGAAAACCATGGATGCGTCTCCTTCGAGCTTGTTAGACGACTGGTCTATGACGTTGAAGTCCATGTTAGCGAACGAGGTTGGGACTGGACCGATAGTTTGTTGTGAGAGAGGTACAAGTCTGGTACCTTGCTAAACATACCGAAAGAGTATGAGATCCGTCCGGTGAGTTTGTTATGGTCCAAGTGAAGCGCATTGAGGTTTGGAAGCAGGGAAAGTGAGGGTGGGATAGAACCAGAGAGGTTGTTGAAGGAGAAGTCGAGGAAGGTGAGGTTCTTGAGCTTGCTGAGGAAGTCAGGAATTGGGTCGGAGAGGTTGTTCCAGTTGAGCCTGAGAAAAGTGAGGCATTGGAGCTTGGCAATGGTGGGCGGGATGGGGCCAGTGAGGTTGGGCTATTTGTGGAGGACGAGAGTTTCGAGGAAAGGGAGGTCACCCACCGTGGCAGGGATTTGGTCGGAGAGTGAACCGATGACGACGAAGAGGGAACAAGTTGTTCACACCAAGACGAGCAGGTTGTTCAGTTCTTCTAGGCCCAAAGACGACGATGCAGAAAACAGATGTGTTCTGTAGCTTCTAAAATCTGATTATACATATGTGTTCTGTAACAAAGGGAGTGCTTGCTTCAGTCGCTAGGTTCAGTTGCTTCTCGATTTTCATTTTTTTTTTCTTTCAGATGCCTACGTGTCAGTCGGTTGCATAGCGGTTCCGCTGGGCGGTTGTATCTAGCAAAACTATTTACTTTTACGTTGTGTCTGCATTTTTTCTAATTATGTAGATAAATGTTCCTTTCCAAATTGGACGTACACTGTAAGCTATTCTTGTTGACCAATTAATTGGAGAAAAAACCACTAATCCCCCCACCAACAATTTAAAAACGTACGTCATTGATCACCTTTGTCATTATACAGCATGAAAACTAATGAGATATATTCTTCAATAAAATTAAGAAATTCATTTTTTTTTTAATAACCAAACATTCTTTCATTGATCATAAACCTCAATACATATTGTTTTGATCGATCCAAAGAAAATGATCAATAAAAGTGGGAACATGCTCCCACCACATAGAGATATTATCAATATTCCAAACATAATGTGCTAATCTATGAACCACCTCATTTTCCATTCGACGTATATGTTGGACTTCAAACTCTTGAAAATGTTGTAGCAAGCTCTTAGCTCTATAATAAGATTACCATTTGCTAATAAAGAATCTTGTTCATTTTTAAGTTATTGAACTAGCAACATAAAATCACTCTCAACAACTAGTTTTGAAAATTCCAAGAGGACAACCAGTTGTAAACCTCTTAATAAGGCCAACAGTTTAATGGTAGATGAATCCTCCTCCTCATTTTCAATCTTGCTTGCAGCCATCACTAAATTACCTTTTTCATTGTGAAGTACCACCCCTACACCTGCCTTCCTTACATTTGAAAACACAGCTCTATCCACATTCAATTTCAGAAAACCTCTTGGAGGAGGATTCCAACTGCATACTCTGTTGGCACTCTAAATTGATGAGCTTCTTAAATCAATAAAAGTTTTGTACATAGACAGAGAGTAGTTTATAACCTGCTCAAGCTGAAGCAAAAGTTGTTCCATCTGCATCTTGTTGCGTCTAAACCACAAGCCCTAGGTTATAAGAAAGAACATTGTAAACTCTAATTTTGTTCCTCTATCAAGAATGAAATTGGTCACAACCAAGAAATCCAAATCAAGAGGCAACTGTTGAATAACATGTACATAATTTCTCCACAAGCCTTTGAATGATGTACAGGAAACTAAGGCATGATGAACATCCTTTGGGGCTGCCTTGCAGCAACAACATCTATCTTCCACATCTATTATTATTATTATTTTTCAGATTTGTAAGAGTAGGCAATGTATCTCTACAAGCTCGCCATGCAAAAGTCTGAATTCTTTTCGGGACCTGCATCTTCCACAACATTTTCCATAGCTTCCTCTGATATGTAGCACTTGAACTCTCCCCCTCACTGTTGTTACTCAGGTTTTGTATTAGTCTATAAGCACTTTTAACACTAAAATTTCCATTTTTTTCTTCTGTCCATATCCATTTATCCTCATACTGGTTTGATGACAACCTTATTTTTAAAATTTCAGCTGCTACAATTGGATTAAAGAGAGCTCTAATATGATCCATCCTCCATCCTTTTGTTTCTGAATCAATAAGAGTATCCACTGTCTCTTCCATGTCAGTACCTTCCATCAATATCAATTCATCCACCAAAGGCTTGTGGCCAGGAATCCAAGCTTCCTTCCATATTTGAATATTTTTCCCTGTCCCTACTCTCCATCTACATCCCTGCACCAACCAGTTTTAGGCTTCCCATATCCTTCTCCATGCATAAGAAGGGTTTGGTCCTAGCTTAGAAGCAAAAAAATTCACTTGTGGAAAGTATTTTGCTTTAAAGATTCGGTGTAAAAGGGAACCCTCAGTTTTTTTTAGATTCGCCATCCTTGCTTAGCCAAAAGTGCCATATTAAAAAACTGTCAATCCTTAAAGCCCATCCCTCCTCTAAACTTAGATTGACACATACGACTCCACCTCATCCAATGTAATTTTTTCTCATTATTTTTCTGTTCCCACCAAAACCTTGCCATCATCCTCTCCAACTCCTTACAAAAGCTTGCGGGTAACTTGAAACAACTCATGGCATATGTGGGAATGGATAAGGCAACAACTTTGATCAACACCTCTTTTCCCCCCTGAGACAACAATTGTTCTTTCCAGCTTTGTAATTTATTCCAGACCCTACTTTAATCTCAGTAAAGACCCTTGATTTTGACTTCCCAACCATGTTAGGAAGGTCTAGATATTTTTCATACTGCTGGAAGGAGCTCACATCCCACAAGCTCATAAGCTCTCTTTGTTTATCCTCTCTCACATTCCTTGAAAAAACCATAGCAATTTTTTGTCTGTTAATCTTCTGACCAGAGGCAAACTCGTACTTTTCCAAAATAGATTGAATATTTCTTGTTGTACTAACATTAGCCTTGCAGAAAATGATACTATCATCTGCGAAAAGAAGGTGATAACCTCAGGAGCTCCTCTACAAACACGCATCCCCTGATTGTGCTATCCCTCTCAGCGCTTTTTAATAGACCAGTTAAGCCCTCTGTGCATAGAAGGAAGAGGTAAGGGGATAGTGGGTCCCCTTGCCTTATCTCTCTACTTGAAAAAATAGGGCCATATGGCAAGCCATTCACCAAAACTGAAAAGGAAACAGCTTTAATGCACTCCATAATCAACTTCACAAAGTTTTGAGCAAAACCAAGTTTCAACATAATCATTTCTAGAAAACTCCATTCCACCCTATCGTAGGCCTTGCTCATATCCAATTTCAAAAACATATACCCCGGTTTCCCTTTCCTCGTATTCCTCAAATAGTTCACAAGCTCATAAGCCACTAGCACATTATCAGTTATCAACCTTCCATACACAAAAGCTCATTGTGACTCAGAAATAACAAAGGGCAGCACCATTTTTAGTCTATTAGCAATAACCTTAGAAACCAGCTTATAGATTACATTACAAAGGCTAATAGGGCAAAAATCAGCAACCATTTCACAACATTTCTTCTTAGGAATCAAGCTAATAAGGGTATGATTAAGTTCAGAAGGCAACACACCTGAATTTAAAGACTGGAGCACAGCTGAAGTTACTGAATTTCCCACGACATGCCAATACTTTTGGTAGAAAATTGGTGACATCCCATTTGGTCCAGTGCCTTTGTTGCATGCATTTGTTGTAAAGTAGCACTAACTTCCTCAGCAGCATAAATCTTAGTAAGATCCCTATTCATCTTAGCATTAACCTTCTGCTCTATATTCTCCAGAATATTCAGATGTCCCCTCTATTCAGAAGCAGTAAAGAGGGTTCTAAAATAGTCTACAACAAGGTCGTTCATGTGCTTACCCTCATACCATAACCCTCTATCATCTTTTAACCTTGTAATAGAGTTTTTCTTCCTTTTCAAAGAGGCTTTAGAAGGGAAATACCTTGTCTTCTGATCACCCATCTTAAGCCAATGCATCTTAGATCTCTGTCTCCACATGATATCTTCCCTTTCTAACCAGATTTGGACCTTTTCTCTAGCAACCTTCAGTCCCACATGATCAGACTGTGATGGCTCTTTTTGATGCAGCTATTCTAGTCTCTTCCTAGCATTATTCAACTGCTATCTAACATGCCCAAAACTTGACTTATTTCATACAACTAATTTCTCACTACAGCCTTTAATCAACCCCATAACATTGCCCATACTATCTCCACCACCTCTTTTCTCCCGCACATCCTTAATAATTTGGCACACTTTTCATCTCCCACCCACATAGCCTCAAATCTAAAAGGTTTTTTCCTCCTCACCATAACATCCTGCATCTCAGTTTCAAACCATATTGGAAGATGGTCTGAATATGCTCCAACCCCATGTGTCACCACAACTTGTGGAAAGAAAAGATTCAGTTGGTAATTTCCTAAGAATCTATCCAACCTTTCACTAATTTCCTCATCATCACCTTGCCCATTACTCCAAGTAAACTTAGGGCCTCTATAGCCCATATCTCACAGGGATTTTAACATAACCCAATATTGGAAGCAAAAGCAGGAAAAATTTAACCAGAGGGCTGACGTGGCAAGGGGATATTGTTCTCTCAACTTTGGGGGGCGAGTAGGGTTTCTACATGGTGCTAGCCGCCGGCCCACTACCTCTGATGGCAGGGCAGGGCGCTGGAGGGCTCACGGAACAGGGGAGGATGACGGAACAGGGCAGACGTGATACATGAATGCCTTTAGTGGGACAAGGTGCAATCGATTTCGTGGATGTGGTGGCTGTGAAACCGCAGCTTTTACCAAAGGTTGTTTTACCTCTATGTGAACCTCGATTTCAAGATGACGAGATGTTTTTTCTATTTTTGAAGGCGAAGATCCAACAATTTGTAGAGCCTTTTAGGTTCTTAGTGATTCTGAAGTTCCTTCGTCGTCGGCCTTTGCTTGATCATATTCGTGCTTTTATAAAAAGTCGGTGGGGGCTGCAGTCGATTATGGTGATTGGGCAATTGTGCAACCCACGTAATATGATGGTTCGGATGGCCAAGGAGGAGGATTTTATCAGTGTGATGGCACGAGGAAACTCTAAAGTTCATGCAAGTCCCTTTCGGGTTTTTCATTGGACTCCGAAATATATGGAAGATGAGGATTCTCCATGGGTTCCTGTCTGGCTGACTTTGCCGGGTTTACCCCCTAATTATTTTCAAGAATCGATGTTACGTAGTATTGGGAATGGCTTTGGCCATTACTTGAAGCGAGATAATGCTACGGCGTGTGTGACTCGTCCTGAGGCTACGCACATCTGGGTTGAAGTAGACGTTTCCCAACCTTTGTGGAAATCTTTTTGGTTGGGCCCCCCGGGTCTTGCGACGAGCCATTTTCAAAAGGTTATCTTAGATCTAACCCCATCTTTCTATGCTTTTTGTAGGAAGTAGGGTCACCTGGAGGCCAGGTGTTCTAGGCGCGAGCGTATAGTTATAGGGAAAAAAGAGAAGACGGTTTTGGTTTAGGGGGAAGGGAAGAAAAATAATTTTCCAAATACATGGAAGGTGGTGGGTCGCCTTGAGAGTGAGAATGTC
The DNA here is from genome assembly GCA_022457165.1 of Juglans mandshurica. NCBI lineage: Eukaryota > Viridiplantae > Streptophyta > Magnoliopsida > Fagales > Juglandaceae > Juglans > Juglans mandshurica. The sequence goes on along the minus strand of CM039630.1, from coordinate 21,157,721 downwards.
ATTCCAGTTACGACAAAGGTTGTGGGGGAATCTTCAAAGTCTCAAGGAGAAATTATTCTGGAGTCTATATGGGACCGCCGGACAGGGATCAACGGGGCTCCATATTGTGTCTGGTTTGTTTCTCCGGATGGGCAGTTGTTTGATGCGTGTATGGATGATTGCAGAGTAGAGTCTTCAACAGCGTTGCACGCAGAGGCTGATGTGGTTCAGGCTAGTGATGGTCTTTCGATCGAGTTATTAGCGGGGGTGGAAATTCTTGATATTGCGAAGGGAACGCCTTCGAAAAAATAAGACAATTGGTTTGAGCTCACAGAGGCGGATTCGGATGGTAATGGCCAGGAGTCGCTTGAACATTCAGAACCCCGGAGTTATTTGCTTTTAGTGGATGAAGCATTGAATTTGAATTAGGTGGGCTGGGAGACAGGGATTTTTTTTGCGGTAGAGGATTTGAATAATGTGGACGTTGTGTGCATGACTGGGTCGGATGGTGAGTCTGAGGAGGATTTGAATGAGTTAGCAGCAAAGTCTTTTGATTCTGATCCCGACATGCATGTTCCATTGAAAAAAGTGAAAGAGTAAGAAAAGAAAAATCTATTGTAGTATTGGAGCGTCGTACTCGCTCCAAAAAATTTCTTTAATTTTTTATGTTTATCCTTACCTGGAATATTAGGGGCATTCTTTCCTCAAAAAGTAGACTTCAGCGTATCTTGAATAAAAGTCGACCTTCTGTGGTGGCCATTTTAGAACCATTTTTTAATACAAATAAATGAAGTAGATGGGAAAGATGGAAGAAGTTGCCGTATTATTTAAATAATGCTGATCTGGGTGGAAACAATTGGCTTTTTTGGGCGGATGATTTAGAGTTTGAGTTGCTTTCAATGTCGAATCAAGCTATGAGTGGATGGTTTGTTCATGAGAATTGTCAGGTGCTTGCAACCTTTATTTATGCTAGCTGTTTTCAAGCCCAAAGAGTGGAGCTTTGGGATTTTTTTAAGGGACAAAAATCTTGTGGACTTCCTTGGTTCATTTGGGGGGGGGATTTCAATATAATTTGGAATGATAGTAAAAAGGTGGGTGGTCTTTTGCAGGCTTATCGTGAGAAAAGGGAGTTCAATGAATGCATTCATGAGTGTGCTCTGGTGGATCTTCCTTGTGAAGGTAATCGTTTCTCATGGTGTAATAGGAGGTTAGGGGTAGAAGAATTTGGGCTCGGTTGGATAGAATTCTCATGAACTTGCATTTCTCGAGCTGCTTTGGGGATGTTTTGGTTTCGTATTTGCCGCGAACCTCCTCGGATCATGCACTGATGCTAGTGCAGCTATTTAGAGATGGGATGTCGGTTGCCCGACCATTCATATTTCTTCGTATGTGGGGCTCTCATGAGGAGTTTATTCCTCTAGTGCAGGTGGTTTGGAATTCCAGTATAGAAGGGTGTGCTTTGACTCGAATAAGCAGGAAACTGAAGCTACTCAAACGTGCTCTAAGAACGTGGAACCAGGCAGTTTTTGGTCGAGTTGATGTGGAAATCAAAAAGGTGGAGGATCGTATTGTCGGGCTGGAGTTATGTCTATCCAGTAACTACTCAACTCAGATGGAACATGAGTTCCTGACTTGCAAACAAGAGCATCTTAAATGGGTTCATCAAGTGGAAGTCCTAGCATGTCAAAAATCAAGAGTTAAATGACTTGCTGAAGGGGACTCTAATACAAGCTTTTTCCAAGCTTCCATGTGAGTCAAGAGAAAGAGCAAAAAGATTGAGAAGATGCAGCTTGATAACGGCGAAACGTTGGATTCAGGCGATGTGGTACATGAGGGGGCAGTATTAATTTTCCAGCAGCTTCTTTCGGTGTCGACGACTAAGAGAGATTTGGATGAGATGGAGCTGATCCATCCGGTGGTTTCCATGGCAGAGAACGAGGCCTTATGTGCTGCCCCATCTATGGAGAAGGTCAAGAAGTCTCTATAGTCTATTCCTGTAGATAGTAGCTCGGGCCCAGATGGATTCTCGGCAAGTTTTTTCATGATTGCTTGGGATATTGTTAAAGATGATCTTTTGGAGATGGCTAAGGATTTTTTTGAAGGGCAACCGATTTCTACGTTCTTTGGGGCTACAAACTTGGTTTTGATTCCAAAGGTGGATGAACCTATGGGTTTTGGCCAGTTTCGCCCAATCAGTCTTTGCTCAGTTGTTTATAAAATTATGTCGAAGATTATGGTTTGTCATTTGGCTCCAATCTTGGATAAAATTATATCTCCTCAGTAGGCAGCACTTATTCCAGGTAGAGGTATTTTTGAAAATATTTCGTTGGCTCAGAAACTAGTTCAAGGCATCAATAGGAAAGTGAGAGGAGGAAATGTAATGCTGAAAATTGATATGGCCAAAGCTTATTATCGGGTTAACTGGAGCTTTCTTCTAGAGATCCTGCGTAGATTGGGTTTTTCGGATAAGTGGCGAAGTATTGTTTTTAATGCTGTTTCATCCCCCTTTTACTCGGTGATGCTTAATGGGTGTACTAAAGGCTTTTTCAAGGCGTCGTGTGGGCTTCGGCAAGGTAACCCCCTTTCTCCTTATTTATTTATTTTATTTGAGGAGATTTTTTCTCGGATGCTTCATAACGAGTTCCAGCTGGGTTGTATTAAGCCTTTTCATCTTGGCAGAGGAAATTTGATTTTTCATTTGTTCTATGTGTGACGCCCCGACTCCCACGTACAGGAACGTGAGAATCGTGACGTCGGGATGATGACAACACGGGTCACGCATCCCAACGAAATGTGCTCAAGTGTGTGCAACATGCAAAAGTGCACAAGAAAAGTCGCAGCGGAAATATAAATAAGTCAACTAAGTACCAGAATTGTTTAATACAAATATCCAAAATATATTATCCATAAAAAGTTATACAGTTATCCCAAAATATATCACAAAGGGCAAATACATAGACAGATAATAAAGCAAAACTCGATACACGAGAGCAACCCTAAGTCGCTCCTCCAACGGAACCCGAGCCTAAGGTTCGTCATCCTCATCTGCATCAAAATCTGCGATACCATAAAACGGTACTGCAGGTAAGTAAAAATCCAAACAACCCTCGAGATAAAAACGCATTAAAGCAACCAACTAACAGATCCCAAAACTTCATTTTCCCCGAAAATGAGTATTTTCCAACACACGCTAAAAATCTCATTTTTAGCCAAAACATAAAATCTGACATTTTCCCAAAAAATGATTTACACAAAATCTCAACCATCCCTACCACGTGCACCGTAGGCGGGAATCATAGGCGGGTACAACCACCATCCCTACTTACCACTATCCCTACCCCGTGCACCGTAGGCGAGAATTACAGGCGGGACTATACCACCATCCCTGCTTACCACCATCCCTACAGTTCATTTCCACACAATGAATACATATCAGAGCACTGTAGGCGGGAATCACAGGCGGGACTATACCACCATCCCTACGGCATGCACCGTAGGCGGGAATTACAGGCGAGACACAACCACCATCCCTATCGCGTGCACCGTAGGCGGGACTCGTAGGCGGGACTCTACCACCATCCCTACAGTCTCTTTCCCTTGTTCTCAAACCAGTCAATCCAAACATTTTAAACGTATCCAAAATCATTTCTCACATGAAAACTCAGTTTTCAAATAAACACATGAACATGCATGCAATCATGCGAAAACCCAGTTTTCAGTTACAAACATGAACATGCGTGCAAATGAAATGAACACGACACGACAACAATAACCAACAACCAACAATGTCAACACAATCCAATCACACAAACAACTCCATTCTCCAATCCATCTGACCCCCGTACTCCTCGGACTCAGTCCGGCAAAACCAACCAACAATTCAATACAGTGTAATGAGTTAGTGCAAAAATATATTTAAATCACAATAGTTCTTTGGAAAATACTTACAGCGCTATATAGTAATTTCCGGAGGATCACGGAGGTGCAAGAAGTGGCGGCTCAGCAACGTAACAGTGCAAAATGCACTGTGGCCGTGGATCTCAAAAACCCACTTTTGAACAGATGCAAACGAAGACCCGAGATTGATAGGGTAGGACCTAGGGATGTCGGTGAAGCAAGTAGTGGTGGGGTGGTTGGCCGTGGGTGGCGGCGCAAAGGGTGGTTGAAGACCAAAAATACCCAAATCGGAAATGGGGTTGGATGTGCTTCACCGGTGACGGATCGGAGTTGGGGTTGGGTCCATTTGGTTGCTAGAAGGTCGAGGATGAAGTGATGAAGAAATGGTAGCCAGTGGTGGCACGACGGCGGCGCTGGAGTGAAGAGAGCGCCGCGGCTTGGTGTGGTGCATGGGGGCTATCGGCGACGAGTTAGGGGCTGAGATTGGTGGGGTGGTGTCGCCGGCCAGTGGGGGAGCTGAAGGGAGGGGCAGTGTCGCGCACGGCAGCGCAAGGCAGCGGCTGGGTGGAGAGGGAGAAATGCACGGCGAAGAGAGGGAGGGGGAGTGCGTCGCGCGGGAAGAAGAGGGGAGAAGGAAGAAAAGAAGAAAAGAAAAGAAAAGAAGAAAGAAAAAGAGAGGAAAGAGAAAATGGAGGAAAAGAAATGAGGTCCAGTCCTCACATCTTGGGTCACAAAAATGATCCAACGGAAACGATTTCAAAACAACAAGTAAAATAAAATAATTCGAACGTAATGATTAAAATGAAAATAAATAATTAAACCCAACAAGAAGTTAAATAACTATGAAAAGTAATTTAAATGCATAACAATAAATAATTATAAGAAAGCACTTCAAAATAATTTTCACAAAATTAAAATCATAAAAATAAACCCACTAAAAAAAATCCAACAATTTTAAAACAAGAGAATAAATTTCTGAATAATTAAAAATAATCATTCATTAAAAATACACTAAAATACGGGGTGTTACACTATGCAGATGATATTATGATATTTGCTAATGGAGGGAAGGCATCTATTTGGTTCCTTATGGTAGTATTGCATCGGTATGAATTGATGTTCGGTCAAATGATTAATCTAAGTAAGTCTTCGATGTTCTTTTCATTCTTTATTTCGGCTGACCGCAAAAATGGATTAAAGTTGATGATGGGTTTTGAGGAAGGTAGTTGTTGGCTGTGCACATATTTGGGTGTTCCTTTAATTGTGGGCCGTATGACAATTGAAATGTTTGACTCTTTCTAGGCAAAAATACAGAAAAAAGTCGGTTGCGTGGAAAAGTAAGCTTCTTTCTTTTGGAGGTAAAATTGTGCTAATCAAACATGTTTTGAAAAATATGCCTATTCATATGCTCTTTGTCTTGAATTTGCCAAAAGGAGTGTTATTGGAGACTAAGAATTTTTGTTTTGAATTTTCTCTGGGTATCTTTGATGGAGATTAAAAAAAGGAAGTGGGTATCATGGACAAAGATTAGTTTGCCGATTGAAGAGGGTGGGTTGGATATTCGGGATCTTCATGAGATTCAATAATCATTTCTCATAAAATTTGCGTGGAAATTAATTAAAGAAAAGTCGATGTGGTCAAATTTTTCAACCAAATATTTGGGAAACTCTCATCTATATTCTGCAATGCAACTCAGAAAAGGGTCTTGATTTTGGAAGGGTCTCATGGAGCGAATGCCGAAGGTCCTAGAGAATTCAAGGTGGATTATTCGGGATGGCCTAGCTAAGTTATAGCTAGATAACTGGTTAGGGGAGGGGTCGTTGATTGCGTTTATTCCTGTGGTTGGTAATATGGATTTGCAAGTGGTGGACGTCTTCACGGAAATAGGGCCGAATTTACATATGTTGAGGGCGTTAGTTCCAGAAGACATGTGCAGCAGAATTCGGGACTTTGGAATTCGGTTACGGCAGGGAGTGGATAGGTGTGTATGGCAGCCATCGATTGATGGTGAGTTCACCACCAAGTCCGCTTGGAATTTAATTTGGCAACATGGGGAATTATGCCCTTAGAAGAAATGGCTATGGAAGAATTGGCTTCCAGAGAAACTATCGTCCTTTGTTTGGCGAGCTAAGAGTTGGGCAATCCCAGTTGATGACATTATTCGGCACTTAGGCATTCCTCTTGTTTCTAAGTGTGGGTGTTGTGTTCAAACCAACTGGAATCTTTTCATCATATTTTGTTGGGGGGGGGAGCTAAAAACGTTTGGCAATATTTTGCGGATGCATGTCATAAATTCGAAATTGGGAGGGGATGATGAGTTTTTGGTGGCAAAGAGCTTCAATGTCAACGCCGGTTGGGTGGCTTCAGGGGGTTCTCCCTATTGAGATTTCTTGGGCATTATGGAGAGCTCGATGCACCGCCAGAATGGAAGGTATTAAATTTAAGTCGGATGATGTTATTCGTTTTGTTAAAATTTTAATTAGAGATCTTTCGAGTAAGATCAAAGGTTTTCGGGGGATGGGAGTTCATGATCGAGTGATTATGGAATTGTTAGCTTGTTCGTATTACTGTAAGACGAGTGAAACTAGTTGCGTGGCAGCCTCCGTAGCGAGGGCGAGTAAAACTGAATGTAGATGGTGGATCTTACGGTAACCAGGGAGAAGCCGGTGGGGGTGGTATTATTCAAAATCATTAGGGTGGAGTAGTGGCGGGATTTATGCATTCATTTGGTCATGCTACTAACAACATCGTCGAATGTAGAGCTCTTCTTGATGGGCTTCAGTTGTGCAAGGAATTGGAATTGCAGGATGTATTAGTAGAGATGGACTCATTGATCTTAGTGGGTTGGTTGGCATAGGGAGTGTGCAAATATTGGTTTATTTGGGATTTCTGGGAGGAAATTAAAGTTAATGCTCGTGAGTTAAATGATCGTTTTCGGCTTATATATAGAGAAGCTAATATGGTGGTGGATTTCTTGGCTAAGCAGGGAACTCAAGGTGTTAATTCAGATTTCTGTTACATTAATTTCATTCAAGGCCCATTACGGGGTCTGATTCACATGGATAAACTTGGCATCCCTTATATTAGATGTTGAGAGTTTTCTGGTTTTGGTGGGTCTTTTGTTGGGTTTGGTTGTTTTTTCGGAATTTTGGGCAACTGGGCATTGTTTTTTTTCGGAAGTTTTTGTAAGTTCTCAAGTTCTCTTGGAATTGCACGGTATTCCTACACCATAAGTGAGGGTTCTTTTTTAATAAAATTGGGTAGAGGTCACTATTGGACATATGACCTCGACTCTTTAAAGAAAAAAAAAGCCATATCTCACAAGGAGCATTCTTGTAGCACTATTCTAAAAATCCACCATTTGTGTTTCAGGTCTTAGTCTACCACCTCTATTTTCTAGTATCTCATTAAAATCCCCACATAACAACCAAGGGTAGCCTTCCCCCGATTCAAAGGCCTAATTAAATAACAAGTTTGAGTTCTACTAGCTGTATCAAGGATCCCATAAATTCCCGTAAAAAACCATTCATTTGAAAAACTCTCTCTAATTACTGCATCAATATGAAATCTAGAAAAAGACTCAACAGAGAGATTTATATCCTTTTTCAAAAGTAAAGCTAAACCGCCACTTCACCCAATACTGTCAACCAAAAGACAATTAACAAAACCAATACTAAACTTACGTTTCTCCTCTTTAAATTCATCTCATGTAGGAACACTAGGTCGGGATCTTCCTTCTTGATAAAATCTCGAAGGGATCGAATTCCCTGTGGGTTCCCAAGCCCACGGGAATTCCAAGATAGGATTTTCATGGCTGTCAGCAGGGCTGGGAAACAACCTCTGCCGATAAATTGAATTGCACCTCAATAAGACCCTCCTCATAGCTACCCTCAACTAAATTTCTCTTCTGTTTCTTACCAGGCAATGTCTCTTCTTCAACCTCCGAATTTGCCAATTTCCTCTTCTCTGTACCAACACTCTCCTTTCTATTAGACGAAATGGACTGGTCTTTCGTCAATTTCCTTTTCCATTTACATTGGCCAACAATAGGCCAAGCTTCTGTATGCGGCCTTTCTACCAAACCCACCTTCATTTGGCCCATATCCTCCTCACTACTTTGTTGGTCCACCAAGCCCATATTCATTCGGTCCATCACCTTATCACGGCTGCCCATCTCCTCATCGCTAACAAAGTTGAGAGATTCCTTGTCTAACCATAAACCTCGTGATTCCCACAACAAATCTTTCGTTCCTGCATTACGTCCATGCTCACATCCGTTCCTGGATCCCCTCCACTAGGCACGTCTGGTATAACGTTCCCTGCATTACATCCATGCTCACTCCCCTCCACTAGGCACGTCTAGTGTAACGGTTTTTCCTTTGTGTGACTTAGCCCGAATATTCTCCTGATGTTCTGTTGTAATCGACGTACCCCCAGTTGGTTTTTGTACATCCCTCGATGGTGACTATTTTCGGTGAGTCTTCTCGGTAGAGCTGCTCCTGCTATCCCCAAAATTTCATCCCCGACCCTCACCACGCAGCTACTGACCATAAGGGAAATTCTTATCCAGCTTAGTAGCTTTCAGAGAAAAATCACATTCCCAAAGACCATGCCCCAATGTGCCACATCCATAGCAAAAATCCAGCAGTCTCTCATATGAGAATCGAACTCAGTATGGTACACTGGATCCAATACACAGCTTCTTCCCCCTCAACAAAGGTTTGGTAATATCCATGGAAACACGAACTCTCATGAATTCCCCCCATGCCATCTCCCCTTTAAGAAAATCAATTTCCTCAACTCGTCCAATAGCACTACCAATTAATTTACCAATATACTCAATTCGAGCCATCAATGGTAAATCGTGAATCCTTACCCAGAAAGAGGCCTCTGTCAACTGTATTTGATGAACTTGTTGAGAGCCATCAAAATTTTTAACCAACACCAATTGTTTATCGAACGACCATAGACCTTCACGAATGACCTTTGCTTTATCTCGAACATCTTCAAATTCAGCAATAGTAAATTTCGAATCTAAGTCTTAAGCATCACAGATTTCACTGATCGCCAAATTTTTATCAAAGTTTGTTTAAAACCCTTCCTATTAGAATATGTGCAAACAAGTATTTATGTTTAAGGAATATTACAGATCACAAGTTTCTCTCAACACTCCCCTGGCGCGGCTTTTCTTCTACTAACCGGCCACCACCAAGTGCTCGCAAACCATGCACTACGACCTTCATCACCATTAAGCAATTTATGATAATTAATGCTTCATTGTTTATTATCAGGAGTTTATAACATTGCTTCTAGAATATTTACTAATAGTCATGATCAAATGGGGCCTTTAATGACTGTACAGGCACTAAGAAATCTAAAGGTAGATGAAACACTTGGAGATGTTTGAATTCAGAGATGAGTTGAGATGATTTGTGAATAGTAGAATAAAAGTTGAATTATTTATTATATTTGGTGTGGAAATTTAGGAAAGTTGTTTTGGGATTTGAAAAAATTGAATTGTTTATTATATTTTGTGTGTGAATTTGAGAAAGTTTTAATGATGAGTTGAGATGAGTTGATGTGGGTTTTAAATTCAAACCTCTCCAGTTTCGTTGCTTCTTGGTCATACTCTTGAAAAGGAAATCATGATAAGAATGTACGAAACACAGTACAACTATTCCATATGCGTCCTAGTAGATTACTAAAGGTAATCTCCTTGACAGTAATTCTAACAATTAGAAAATAGGTGTCAAAGAAGTATAATGACTATCCCAGTTTAGAAGTTCTCTGTTGAATCCAAATTACAATAGTCATTTGTATATGGATTTCCCTTTATTATCACCCTACACAATTTTAACTAGTCTACAGAGAGACATCGAGTCTAAAACATACTAATTAAACATAGTTGTTCACCTCTATCTACCCACAAACCATAATGCAAATTAAACAGATTTCAGACTTGACTATTTCGTAATTTGCAATATATGCAAATTTTTTCAAATATCCCAATAAATAACTCCACTGCAAGAAATCCTTGGTTAATATTCAGTTCATTGATATTCCGTTATAATGAAAACTATAGGATGATATTGCTAATGAAACTAATATATTTAGTTCAGTCTTTTCGAGAGTCAAAGCTCGTCTCCAGATGATAGAAGACTAATATTTATGATTATTGATCTCTTGCCTAGTCATTGCATAACCAATTTCATATATCCTAACAAATTTAAATGAGCGAAGGGCTTTTTGTGCATGGTTTTCAAAAGTAAAATTTCCTGATGGATTTGCATCGAACATTGCCCGGTGTCAATGCTAGTGGTATACAAATCAGTGGACAAAGAAGAGTCATGACTGTCATGTCTTTATGCAAGCATTGTTGCCGGTTGTGATTGGTGGGTTGTTACGGGCCGATGTGCGTTAAGCCTTAATAGATTTAAGCCCGTCTTCAAAGAATTATGTTCCTAAATTTTGAACTTATCAGTGTTGCATTGTCTTCAAGCTAATATTCCCATCATTCTCTGCAAACTAGAAATAATATTCCCTCCCACTTTTTTTGATATCATGGTGCACCTTGCTATTCACTTGCCAAATGAGGCCCTGATGGCAGGACCAGTGCAATACAAATGAATGTACCTTTTTGAAAGGTATCTAGGGAAACTCAAGTGGTACGTCCGCAACAGAGCCTGTCCAGAAGGCTCAATTGCTGAGGCATATGTAAATCTCGAATGCCTTACATTTTGCTCTATGTACCTTCATGATATTGAAACTAATTATAATCGAGAGGAACGCAACAATGATTTTCATATTGGTTCAATTAAGTTGAGAAATGAGCCAAGTTTATTTGTTTTCTCACAAAATGTTAGACCATTGGGGACAGCAAGCTCGCACAAATTAGCCGACACACTAATGGTTAAGGCCCGATGGTATGTACTTAATAATTGCACGGAGGTTGAGCAATATATTGAGTAAGTACATCATTCTTGATTTCAATACTTTATGATGGTTATATATAATGTTATTAGTCTCCTAGTTACGTTTGCTCACATATATTAACAAGGAGCACTATAACAAGATGAAAGAAGAGGATCCTCATAACATCGACCGTAGGCACCAGAGTCAATTCCCATCGTGGTTCAGATCACGTGTAAGATACGAAACCTTGCATACACGTAGTTACATTCTTCTCAAAGTATTGATAAAATAACTCCTTTTCTTTTCTTTTGTCCTTCTGTATGGTAGATTTGAGAGCTACATGCAGTTAGACTAACTGCGGTAACCGATGAGATATATGCATTAGCATGTGGTCCAGATCCGTGGGTCACATCTTATGCCGAATGCATAATGAATGGTGTTTGCTTTCATACGAAAGAGTGTGAAAGGTCACTCAAAACAGCGGGGTGGTGGTTCATGGCAAGCATCAGGGATCCCCGGTTGACTTCTACAGTGTGTTGCATGATATTATAGAATTACGCTACATGGGTTGGCGTAAGTTATATCTCTTTGGCGACCCAAGAAGGGGGATTCATGTCAGGGACCACTTAACGTTAGTGAGTACTGCTCATCAATGGTATAAAGATAAGTCTTTCGCCCTTGCGTGTCAAGCAACTCAAGTCTTTTATCTCACCGATCCGATATTAGGGGGAAGTTGGCAGTTCATTTATAAAATTACCAATACGAATGTTTACAACATTCACGCAATGACTACTGTTGAGGAGGAGCTTGCTGATGACGAATCATCAGGGGGCTACTTAGAAGATGATGGTCACAATAATCTGAACAACTATCCCCTATTCTTGAGAGTGAATTAGCCATGCCCGATCCATTGAATCGACTTGATGGAGAACATTTGTCGTTGATCCAGCAATCATATCGCGTCGATACCCATCCCAACCATCAAACAATGATGTCTTTATTGATGATGACCCACTTGATGATGAATTGGGAATAGAGGACATAAGTGCCGATGATAACTCCTGTAGCAAGTCCGAGCAACATCTGAATAAGGAGACAGATGATGATGGTGGTAATTCAGGTTTGTATTGTGTATGTTAATTGACAATGAATTTCATTTTGTACTAATATTTTGCACAATATATAGTTTAATTGAATTCAGATCCTTTGATAACATACGCCATATGTTAGATGAAAAGTTGGGGTAGGTTATCCATTCATTACCATCAGTTTTACACAAACTAATCCATGAGCACCCATTGTGGTTTCATGAATTATTTTAATGGTTTCCATTTCACAACCCATGATAAGAGTAAGTTGTTGAAATCAGCTACGAAATGTATTGATAACTGATTCTAATACATTGCATTGTATACGTGGTTATCGCAGACAACACTTGACTTCAATTGTCGATGTCGATGAAGGTGGGTGAGATGTAATTATAAGAACCAAGTTGTAACAATGGCATAACAATGCATCAGGTATTATTTCTTAAAAGCACATGGACTCCAGTTATTTGGACTTTGTTGGTTCATCCTTGAAGGTAGATATTACATAAAGCATGGGCTAGGAGACTAGGTTTGGGGTGAGGGGGGGGGGGAACTGTGGGGAAAAGTCTTAGTCAATAGATTTTGTGTTGTAAAAGGTCTATATGCCAAGGTGTAGGATTGAACACCTATTTTTATGAGGCCACTGGTTTACTCATAGGTTCAATAGATGTTATTAAACTGGGAACGATGGATGAAATGTTGTTGGCAAATAGTGGTAGCTAAAGTGTATTGACTCTAAAGTATATTGCATGTACCCCATCTATGTGATTATCTTAAGTGGAAGTCAGTGGAGGTTGAATTCAAGATTTGTATACCAATAGACATATATAAGAAGAAAACTAGTGGCATTGGTTTATTATAATTATTTAAGTCTTGGTTGGATATCATATACAATGACTCATATTTTGCATATATAGTTGAGTTTAGATGAGTGTTGTGTCCAGGCCATTGCACCTTTTTAAATTGCTTAACAAGCAGTACAAAAGTGGTGTTTAACATTTAAGGAAGTAAATGTTGCTTGGCATTTTATACTTAGGAATCAAAATAGGTTGTTAGCTAGTAAAGGAAGTAAAGGGTTACTCATCTGAAATTTTGACATTGTGTGCAGATTTCCGTGGTTACTTTAAAGCTAATGTTGTACAAAACCCACTAAGCTACATCAAAGTCATGAGGCTCGAAAGTTGTTGCAGTGGGATGATGAGCATCTTCTTTGAGTTGCTAGCTAAGGGGTGTAGATTGAATGTTTGTCTGTATTATTGATGAAATGGAGTTATATGGTAGACAAATGGAGAGGATGTGAAAATGTGTAACTGAATATTATTTCAAATTGCATATGGATCATGAACTAGTTGATGGATTGCACTCTAGATGGACAACATAGGTTGTGACTGCATACCCATGTGGGAGTATTGTCCATTTGGAAAATGCAATACTTGAACATGAAAATTAGGCCATATCCAGCAAATTACGAAATGCTTTCCACTCACATTTTTTGCAGAAATGGAAGCAACGTTGCATTTAGGTGGAGTTAATTTTTAACCTAAGTTAATGTGATAAGAAAATACATTAAATATGAGGTTTCACTGGCTGGATGGGAACTAATTAAACAAAACCCCATAAGCACACAAATCTTTTGAGTATTTTAAAATGAAATAAATTTAATATTCATGCACCTAACCATGTTATTTATTGATGTTATTTTCACAAATCCCGACAAATGTGTTGTACAAATTAAGATCTAAGACAAAAATGATAAACGTGATTTTAGGAAAGTGGAAGCTGAAAATTGCAATTTTATATATATTAATATATAACAATACTTTGCTATATTGAGAGCTACGTATAAGCCCATTAATTCCTGCATGGATCACAGGCATTTTCAAAGCACATAGACAGGGGCAAAAGATGAGACTAAAGGGCGGGATAGTCATTTCCTATTGCCTGGGGAATGGCGCCAGGATCAAATCCACCTCTGTACAGCAGACGGCTTTAGCCTTTCCTATGGACAGCTGGCGCTCAATTGAGTGTATACACAGTTTATATTTGTACTTTGCTGGATTTTGAAGGAGTTACAATATGCCACCGTGAAGTCCAGACATCAACCAAGTTGCTTATGTTCTTGTTCCGGCGAGGCAAAGAGGTTCCAGTGGTTAGCTTCTCAGGTTGTGTAATCTTTCCTGTGCTGGCGCTGCTTCTCTTCTTCCTGCTTGAAAAGCATCTTCTCACTGTAAACTAGTTGGTCTGCTTCTCTCCTACACCTCTGCCACGCAACCCAGACCCAAAACCAGGAACCAGGGACAAGACTGTTTTTTGCTTTTACAATACTCCTTCTCCTCCATCTTCATGGTTTTTAATTTCGGACACAATTTTTTGCTATGTTTTACACAGTCTAACTACATACATTTCATTTTCAACTGTTTTTTGTTATCTGAGGTTGGGATTATTTAGAATATTGGAAGTTATTTTGAAGTCTGCCAACTGATTTTTACTTATTTTAGTTTTCTATTTTGCATGTCAAAAAATGTATAGAACAAATCAAAGCTATTATTTGGCATTTGCAAAATAGCTTATTGGGTATAAAATACATACTATAAAAGCTAGTAGAGATTATTGGCTGTTTTCCTAGATGTTTCCCTATATTATGAGATTTCAGTAGAGGTTATAAAGTGTTTTTAAAGCTATTTAATACATAGATGTAAGATACCCAATGATTGTTAAACAAAACCAGAATTATTCAAGTTTTGGGTTAGAAAATTTCATACACTTTATAACAAGCTAGTAATTAAGTTAAAACCTATTAGATATACTAAATGGACGGAAAAACCACAAGTATGCTAAGTTCATAGAGGGAAAAGATTAGGCAGATTTGAAAATTTAAAACGACTGAGCATTAAACAAGGCCATAGAAATAGATTTGCTAATTGCTCCTCACCTTCAAACTAGGCCAAATTAGGCGAAGAGAAGAAGCATTCTAATTATACTATCATGATATCGTCGAAAGGATCCTTTCCAGCTATATTATACATTTACTACCTTCATTGGAACCATCCGCTACTAAAAGATGATAATTTTCATACAACCGGAAGATGAATCACTAAATGGTCAACTCACTCTCCACTACACTTACACATACATCACTACTTGACAGAAAAGTTTGTAATACCAAGCCTCATAATCTCAAAGACTTCAATACTAGTTAAGTCATATTTATTTACCAGTTTTTTACTTCTTTCCTTGCTGGCTTTAAATTAAATTCAGTATTATGGTTAGTCAGTAGACTCGATATATCAGTTAATATTATCAAGCTAATATCCATTTTTAGTTGTATCACTTGTTAATAAGCATATTCCAAGATGCAGATTACTTTAACTGGTCTTCAGTAACTTCCAAGTGATATATATAGTAGACAGACTAGACTCTCTTACATAAAGCAAAAAAACTTATATGGTGGCATAGTTCCCTTTGTTCCGTGTTCACCAAAAAACAGAGGAAGAAAGACAACAAGGCAAAAAAGCAAAAGTATATTTTATTTAGATTGGTTTGATCTATTTAGTTGGGTTTAGTATGCTCTCTAGTAGTTTTTTATAACCACATACTCATTATACAGAGTCTGAATGATCTTTTAGCTGGGTTTAGTACGTGACATAGTATATATTCATGGTTTTACATGTTTTGTTGGTTGCATGTTAAATTTTGGATTTGAATTCCAGGAAAGGCAAGGATGTGGAAATCTGTAAAGAAAGGAAGGAGGGGGTGTTCTTGACAGTCAAGACCTATCATATGTAGCAGCCCAGATGCAGAAGCATTGCCTCCGAGAACCATTTTACGAGATGAGCCGGACTCAAATGAACCGACTCAGGAGGTAGAAGATGCGGGCATACAAAAGTCCATAGATGTAGCATAGGGTGGAGGGGGGAATATTAATACAAGTATTTCATCCATTTAGAACACAATTAGCTGTCTCTTTTGTGATCAATTCATATAGAACAAAAATTGGAGCATTTTTTTTGGTTTATGGATCGTATTTAATTCTTGGGTTTAACGTAATTGATGTTAGAGATATAGATCCACCTATGAAGAAAGGGGGTCGAGGGCCTGCACGGGGCACACTATTTGAATGCCTCTGGAAGGTGGGTAAGATACCTTTGGTTATAAAAGATGGTCATCGAGGTCCATCATGCTAGAATGCCTCCATATTCACTAGTCGAGTGACATAGATCGTTAAAGTATATGCCGACATGAGGCATGCAAGTTGGAGTTATGTACCTAAGGAGGAGAAGCAAGAGCTCATTGACCGTGGTAGGGTAGGACTTTATTTTATACTAACCAAATAAAAAAGTTGGTTGTTTACTCATTGGCTTAATGTGCGTTTAATGACAATACATAACAACATGCATTTTTGAAATTGCAGGCAGATTTCGTATTGGATTGGACAAAAGACAACCATCGTGAGATGATTGTAACTCATTTGTCCGATAAGTATAATGCATATCACTATGCACTACACAAAGTCTACTTAAAATATGCATCACATGAAGAGGCCCTATGTGGTGGGACGTCCATGGTAGAAAAACCTGTTTGGCAGTTGCTTTGTGAAAGGTGAGCAAGCGGAACATTCAAGGTATATGTAATTAAATTTCAGGTAAGTATTAAGTGAAATACCCTTTTTTTGTGTTTGTGTTAGGTGTGATATATATATATATATATATATATACTTGCTGCCTTTTTAAATTCGAGCAACCCTAAATTTGTATATGGGACTTGATTTCTTGAAAAGAAATGTAGGAGAAGACGGGAAGAAACACTATGAGTAGACAAAAACTGAAGGTGAAACATACCAGTGGGAGGAAATCCTTTGTAAGGATTTTGGAGAATGGTTGTGACTTTTATGATGTATAATATAAGTACTAAAACTGTGTTGAATTTTAACTTAATTGCTAATTATGTGTGGCAGCGGGAGATGACACCAAATGTGGTTGCTTTCTATAAAGAAATACAATGGTCAGCACGAAAGGGCAAATACATCAATGCCACAACTGAACACAATTACGTAAGATTGTGTTTAATTTAATTTAAGTTTGTAACGCCCCGTTCCCGCAGGTCCGGAGAGTTAGCTCTTAATACTTAATATCAACTTCAATAACACAACTATAATATCCAGAAAACTCCATAAAATGTTAATCCATTTAATCAACCCAAATATCTATGTTCTTTCATGGGGACAACAAAGAAATTCTCAATAACATAAATTAAAAACTCTCCAAAACTCGAAATTATCCTTCACTCATCAAATCAAAATACCCGAAAAATAAAATATGTTTACTAACTACAACTCTCAAATAAGCACTTGTACCCTCAGGCACTTATTCCACTTTGATCATCACACATTGCTAAAACTTCATACTCTTGTTCTCCAGCTGAACCATCAAAATTATCTGAAAAATATATGTAGATAAGGGGTGAGTTATCAACAACTCAGTAAGTAGAGGACATATACTAGTGTGTAAACATGAGCATTTACAGAAATCAGAATGCAGAACAAAACATTTTCATTTTCAGAGTGCGGAAGCAGAAAATATGATCAAAATATCAGAGCAAAAATTCAGAAACAATTTCATTCAAAAACATCCTTTGGCATAACATAAATGATCATCATCATCATCAGAACATCATATCAGAACAGAGACCATGTATAACTCTCGTGGTAGGGTTATGCATCTGCGGATAACCAAGCAGAACATAAATCACTCTGTCACCAATGTGTGCACTCAAAACAGAGACTACTACTATAACTCGTGGAAGGGCCGTATCCACTATTATAATCCGTGGTTGGGCCGTATCCACTATTATAACCCGTGGTTGGGCCGTATCCACTATTGTAACTTGTGGTTGTGCCGTATGCCACTATTATCACCCGTGGCAGGGCCGTAACTGAACAGAGCAGAAATAGAATCAAATTCAGAATCAGAGTGTCATGCCAAAGGTTTTCAGAAATCATGTCTTATCCAAACAGAGTACTGAACAAAATCTTCAGAACATAACAAAATCATATCACAACATAATTTATGCACAAATTTCATATTCGCTCTCTTTTCAAAGTTCAGAAATAGAATGTCAAAAATAAGCTCATGTCTACACCAGTCATGACAGAAAATACTTTCTTCTTAAACAGAATCTCATGAACAATGCAGAACAAATAACTGAGGTAGTTCAACTTTCTTTTCATAACCAAATATGTATATTTTCCAAAAAAAGTCAACCTCAACTCATTTTATTTTAATGCGAAGTCTAGCATAGGTAGGGGTGTAACCGGTCCGGTTTTGGATAAAATCTAGGACCGAATCGGTATATACCAGTTTTGTATTTTTCAAAACCGATTATGCACCGGTTATTCTCCTAAACCGGTACTTCCGGTTTTACCAGTTTCCGGTCCGGTCTGGTCTGGTTTTTCGATTTTTTTAAAATGTAAGTTTCACAATTTGTCATTAAAAATTTGTTTATAAAAAAAAAAAAAAAAAAACTGTTTTATACTTTTATTAATATATTACACTATAATAGTATTAATATTAGACTATTGATATAGTTATAAGTTATATATTAGTATTAGTTATAAACTTTTAGTGATTTAGTATTAACATTTTATGTAATAATTTATAAATTATAATAAGAAATTATTTCATATATGAATATATATAATTATATATATATTATATATAAAAATTTCACATAAAAGTTTATAATTATACATTATATATAAAACTTATATATATTAATATTTAATATATATATAAAATATGTATAAAACTTATATATAAAAATATTATTTTTTATTTTTTTTAATCAACCGGTCCGGTCCGGTTCGGTCTGGTCCAAAAAATCCCAGAACCGGAATCGGACAGTTTTTTTTTTTTTTAATCAATCGGTCCGGTCCGGACTGGTTTTCTGGTTTTTCGGTTTGAGTTTACACTCCTAAGCATAGGAATCCCGCTTACCTAGACTTCTTAACTTTTCAGAATTTTCCTCAAAATGTCGAACAATAATTAATCGTCACCTATAAAATAATCACGTAATTCTCGTAAATTTTCAATTAATCACGTATTTTGATATTTAATCTTAGACTTCTAAAATAACCTATTTAATTCCTCAAAATCTAAAATTCTCGAAATTCCCAAAATACCATAATTTTCTAAGACCATCAATATCCACTTAATCCAATTCGTACTGAAGAAGAAAATTTATCGAATAAGTATTATGATAATTATAGAACTCAATCAAAATTAATATTCAAAATATCTAAAATACCAACAATATTTTATAAATAAAAAGAATACATTGGTCACTAAAATTTTCCTAAAATAAGTCATGAAAAACTCATCTCTTAAGAAAAATAGGTTTACTTCCTTTAACTAACAATATTATCAAAATACAATATAATATTTATTGAAACTTAAAACAAAATCCTATTTAAATATAAACTCAACAAAAAAACTTCTCACCCGAAAACTAAAACCGGGAACTTTCCATATATATATATATATATATATATATATATATTAGGTTAAAACTAGTAAGTGCCTAAGTTAAAACTTTACTTATAAATATACATACATATATATATATATATATATAAATACACCTTATACATAAAACAAACGATAAACATACACAAGAGTAATAGAAAAAATGCAGCGGCGGCAGGGACTCACCGAGATGGTAAAGTGCGACGGCGCAGTGTGCAGTGGGAGGTGGTGCACTCGGTGGCTATGCACTGGACGAGAAAGAGAGAGAGAGATGCACGGTGAGACAGATAACGAAGAGAGAGAGCTTACGGGATGAGCAAGCCGAACGAGAAAGAGAAAACAGAGAGGGAGATTACCTTGCGGCGGAGGTGGCATGAGGTGGACCTGGGGTGACGAAAAACTTCGCCGGCAGTTTCTGGAGCCGCAACGTGAAGGAGCTCTTGGTGGTTAGTGGTTGTAATGGCTGAAGGTAGGAGGAAAAACATCCTCTGTTTCGGGAGTGAAGAACAGAGGCTTGCGGGATGGCTATCGAAGGCTACACTGGTGGGTTCACGGCTACGTCACGATGGCAGCGTATGGCAGCGTTGAGGAGGAGCATGCGGCGACTTGACCTCCTTGGGAGGCTGTATTTTCCATGAGACGGTTGGGTAAAACCGTGAAGATGCAGGTTGGCTTTTGGCCGTGCGCGGGCGAGTCTCTTGCTGTGCGATCCGCGTGCTCAGAGTCTCACGTGGTGCTACCCGTGGTGATGATCCTCCTCTGTTGGCCGTGGGTGGTGCACTGCAGAAGTGCACGGTGGTGTTTTGAGTCTAGGTGATGGCCGTTTACGGGGCGTCAGTTTTACGTGCATGGAGATGGAGGTTGGCATCGAACTAGGAGGGGCTGGGTGGTTCTTGCGGCTGGTGGCAGCGACGGCACAGGGTAGTTTTCTAAGTCTAAGATGAAAACGTGTATCTATATGGGTGATAACAAAACCCTAAAGTTTGAAAAGAGAGACGTACATGGGGTAGCGCCGTGCGTGGGAAAAATAAAATAAATAAATAAAATAATAAAAATTAAAGTTCAACAATAAAATTATACATTAAAGCAAAGAGTAATTTAAAAGTAAACACTAATTAATATCAAGAAAGCACATCAAAGTAAATTTCATAACTTAAGAATTATAAAATAAATCCAACGAAAAAAAAATCTGATAAATTTTAAAACAAGAAAAATAATATTTAAAAAAAAATCTTCCACATAAAAATAAATAAATACGCTAAAATACGGGGTATTACAAAGTTAGACTATATATTGCATTAAATTTAACAGCATAGCTGATTTTCCTTCATATTTTTTTCAGAATCTAATGGTTGAGAGGTTGAATGAAAAAGATCCCAAAGGGCAAAGAGGAACTTGATGAAGTGGCTGAAAGTATTTTCAAAGATGTGTTGGGGTTCAGATCTAGGTATGCAATAGGGATGGGGCACATAGTCATTCCCGACCCCTCTCCTTCAATGAAGAAGAACAAAGTGTTTATTCGTCTAGTGGAGGAGAATGAACGAAACAAGAGTGATGCGGAAATGTACAAGAGCAAACTAGACCAGATAATGGTTGATATTGAAGCTTTGAGGAAGAATTTTTCTGAGTATGAGAAAGTCATGAATGATCGGGTGTTTGAGCTAGAGGGAGGTAGTGAGTCTCATAGAGAGACCCAGCGAGATGCTTACTCTCTCGCTTGTTGGATTTTTTGTTGACTTTTTATGTGGGGTTTTTTTGTGGATTGTTTTGTGGATATGTAAAAATCCAATGGCCATGGACGATTGTACATGCTTGAAATATTTTTCTAGTTGCATAGGAGGAAGTGTTAGGTTGGGTATGTATAAACCAGTGCAGGAAAATTAAGATGGGTCAATGCTTTTTTTTTGGTAGCGAGTTTGAGTTGTTCTAGTATAAGATATCACTTTTGATTGACTAGCTTTTCAGGGAGAGCTATGGTTATCATGAAAGGATAATTTGTCTATACTTTTGCAGTTTTAATTAATGGTTTGTAGACTGTGTATTTATTAAACCAGACCAAGTAGGCTAATATCAACATTTTTCAAACTATATAGGTTTCAGCAAATCCATGATCAGCCAAATTTCATGGAATGTAGAACAGTAATTGGTGGAGATGAAGAGCCTTTCAGCTAATAGGCATTAGCTCGCGCTGTATTCCTTGGATAGCAGTAAGCATAAAACTTGCTGCTACTGTTTTTCAAGTTATTTATGCAAATACATAGTGGATGAAATATCATACTCCATCATTGGTTGGCACATATCTGACGGTGTTAATGTGCTTTTTCAGTTTGGTTAGTGTTTGATAACCTTATATAACACTATAGTTCACAAGTAGTTTAGACCCACTTCTAACAAGTTGGATATGCAAAAATCAGAATACAACTCATGTTGCTTGGTCAGTAGTACTGTTAATATAGATATATGTATATGTTAGACTTGGCTGAGCCTTCAGTACATGAGTCCACTGCCATGTGAAACTGAAAAGTTTAATAACTTCATTCTATTATCCCAGAGAGACTTGTGGTTATTATTTTCATTTTGGGTTGATGTTTGATCATGAGTACTTTATTTTGCATTTACAAATACTTAACTACAATTCCCAGAAAAAAACCAGTGGGTGGGTTGGTTGGTTTGTAGTAGTTGGTTTGTGGGGGCACCAATCTTTTTTTTATCAGATGGGGGGGGGGACACCAATCTGAAAGACTATTCCATGGTTTAATTTTCTGCATGTCATGAGGACTTTATCCATGCATGATGATTTGCTAGAATAATTTGGTCCATGTTTCATGACTGGTCGGCCATGAGAACCATAACTAAATGACAAGAAATATAATGTGAACGGCAGGATTATGTAGATTAAGTAGAACTAACCCAAGAAAACTACTGCAAACTAGTTGTCCTATAATTTGTCACAGTTATTAGCAATATATAATGCTATAGTATTGGTTGCTGTTGAATTACACAGTTTATACTCTAATAGTTCTCTATCTATAATTGCATCGTCTTAGTAGATATCATGTTAGGATTTTGATGCAAATGTTACTTGAATATAAAGCTAGCTGAATTTTTTTGGGATATGACTTTATCTTAGAATATGCCACTGCAGTACTTGCTATAGCATAAAAGTTGGTAGATATAGGCATTAATTCCATGTAGATTCAACTCTTGACATTTGGCATTTTCCATGAATCACCTAGGTTATTTTTTTTGTCCTCATAAATCCATATATGATTAATAGACTTAATTAATTAAACATATGTACAACATGTTACAACAATTTCTATATAAGCTTCGCAACCCAAGTCACTTCCTCCACCAATTAAGTC
The DNA here is from genome assembly GCA_022457165.1 of Juglans mandshurica. Classification (NCBI taxonomy): domain Eukaryota; kingdom Viridiplantae; phylum Streptophyta; class Magnoliopsida; order Fagales; family Juglandaceae; genus Juglans; species Juglans mandshurica. Next base: position 21,134,960 of record CM039630.1, on the reverse strand, counting down.
TTTTGAGTTTGACATAGTTCTCATAACATTTTCAGGTAACATTTAGGACACCATGCTTTGTGGAGCACGAGGCATCGATGTATTCCAGAATCTGATTGTCTGGAGAACACATTACTGCAACATGTGTTTAATGTCTATATGTCCTGAAATTATCATACATCAAATTGGCACAAGGATTTGTAATTCCTCCTGTACTTGGATTCTATTTGCAAACATATTTTGTAGGTTTCATGGCCTTAAACTACTTGGTTAACATAATGTGGACAAATTTGTAAATTACTATGGTAATTATGTATAATATGTTGGTTATTTGAAGTTTCGTTTGGATTATTTTGATATGGTGTTCAAGTTATTTGTTGATGGTCTGTTGAGTTGAAAGAGATTCAATACTAGCCAATGTACTTTGATTGTTTGTGGGATAACATTGACGGAAACAGAGATTTTTTCTACTTCTTGTCATTGGTGATAAGAAACATTTTAAGAAGTGTTGAGTTGGTCACAAAATAAATTTTTTGCATAACCGTATTTCCCATGACATGTGTTCGTGGGAAAAATATTTTTTTTGACAGATTAGATTCGTGGAAAACCACTTTCCCTCTTCCAAACAAACCTATTGTCATGACTTAATTGGTTAGTAAAAACATTAAGACACGACATTTGCCGCGAAAAGATTCATGGCCAAAGAAATTTTGCTACGAGAAAACTTCACGGAAATAATTATTTCCAATCATATAAGGTCGCAAGAAATGATCTTTTCCGACTAATGTCTATCTTGGAAAGACTAATTTCCACCAAAATGAATCAACCAAAAAAACATATTGTCTTGACTTAATTGGTGAGTAAAAACATTAAGACATGACCTTTGCCACGAAAAGATTCATGGATAGAGAGATTTTGCCACCAACTTTTCCATGGATAAAGGTATTATTTCTAGGTTCGTGACCTTAATTAATGCCACGAAATTAAGATGTTTTATCCGCCATCGATGTCGTGGCAAAAAGCTGTCTTTTCCCTCGGTGGGTTAATTATTTTTTTCACAAGTTATATGTCACGAGTGTCCTACTACACAAATCGGTGGGAAACTTTTTTTTTTCGACTGAACCTACACTTTTTGCGACTACTGTCTCTCACGAAAAAAAAAAAGCGATATTTGTTGTTGTATCCCAATGGGACCTAAATTTTTCAAATTTGGTATTTTTTTTTTCAAATTGTATACATGTTTTCGATAGATATATATAATAATTATTAAAATAAGACCAACTTCTTATGTCTGTTTTTCTCTATTTAACATCTTCAAATTCAAATAAGAAATTGAAAAATGAAAATGATATATGAAAGATAACTATATATTAAACAACTTAACCATGCATTTCCACTGGTATGTTACACTCTAGAGCTGCCTTTCTTTAATTCTGGGATAGCACCTTTGAAAGGCACAATCATTGATCTCATCTCAGCTGTTCTTTTCTATTGAGATTGCAATCAGCAATGGTAAATATATAATTAACATGAGCATCAATCAATTGATGTTATCACAGGGGAGCAGCAGCTGCTTTCAATTTTATCCATTTATATTGATTATTTTTTATACTTTACTCTCTAGCAATGACATGCCTACAATTATCTTATAATTATTTTAGAGGCTATTTTACAATTTTATTAAAAATAAATCTCGCTTTTACAAAACTACTCTCTATTTTATCGTAAGAGTTATAAATTGTTGGAAATTTATCATTTTACTAGGTATACCTAGAAAACAAAGGCCCTAAACATGTTCCCCACATTTTAAATATAGAGATATCAACACATAGTAGATTACACAAAACAAAACATTCCTGGCCAGCTCACTTTCATAATGTTTGATGGAAAATAATACACCTACCACTACAAGAAAAATGAATATTTGTGACAAATTATTTGCAACAAGAATGACTATTTGTGATAAAAACAGACTTATTTTAGCAGTAAATAATCATTTCGTTAGAAATATATAAATGGTCATAAATAAACAATTTTCTTGTAGCGTACAACTTTTATACAATTATTTTACCACTCGCTTCAAATCAATTAATGTAATTATGTCATTTTATTAAAAAAATATTTTTTATTTTACATAAATGCCCTTAATTTTAAATAGAGTTGTAAACGAGTCGTAAGTTTATAATTTTTCATATTTGATATATTAAAATATAAGTAAACGAACAAAACCACGGGCACCTCACAAATTTGTTATTGTTCATTGTAAAGTTTAATGAATGGTAAGACATCTACAAGGCTTCTTGGTCATCCTTCATTTTTTGGGTCAAGACTTTTTAGATGTATCGCTACCGGCTCTCCTCACAAAACCACATTGCCACCACCACCAAAAGCCTCTCCATCCGATCTATTGAAATTATATCATGAAAACAGTCCAATCTCGACAACATGTGAGACTCATGTGCCACCATCCTCGACTATATCTGAATCATTTTTGTTTCATAGCCATATTCCCTTACCACTTTCGCATATATCTCTCTTTTTAACAATATCATACTTTGCTTTTGGATCTGTTTTTTTTAGAGCTAAGATCTGCACCTGGCTACCATAAGAGACTGCCATGCACGGTGCACTACTTGGGGAATATAGAACCGGCTTTTAATAGCCATTTTCCCTTATTTATTTATTTATTCACCTTTCTTGCTCAATGTTAACATGTTTATGGATATTTGTTGGGTCCCCTCCCTATCGTTTGTACTGCCTTTTACTTAAGTGATATTATCTATTGGAAGGGCTTTTCTGTCCCTATTCAGTTAGGGCCACACGAAAAGCCTAGTAACTAGGAAGACAAAGGGCATATTGTGCATCTGCTACCAGAAAATCACGCCTCTCAATAGGATTAATGTAGTAACTGTCACGAGTAACTTAGACTTCTCCACAAAAGGAAAAGAACAAGACATTCTCCCAAGTACGGTAAACCCCCCCTTGTAAATTCAAATCTCGGGACTTGATAACCGCTATTTGATCTTTATCGAATGAAATCCTCACTTATATAAAGAGCTAGTGCTGGTGATTCAAGGTAACTTTTTCCCTAAATTTCTCATTATAGTGCAATCCACTTATATTTCTAACTAAAGCATTGGAGGTGCACTAGGCACATCGAGCCACCACCTTTCTTGTCACAGGTTGATTGCGTCAGTTGACATGTTGTGAAACACGTCTTCAATAGTCGAGGCACAAGAACCCGTCAAACATCTATTTTGGAGAGGAAGATTGTGAGGGGTTCTTGTAGTACCCACATGATGATGCACTTATAGTGACATTATTGGTCACCAACTACACTACTAAGAGGATCTTGATCAATAATGGAAGCTCAGCCGATATCCTCTTCTGAGATGCCTTTACCAAGATGGGTATATCCCAGTAGACTACGACAATTAGCTACGTTGCTGAAAGGTTTTTCTAGAAATGCAGTACAACCCCTGGGAGCCATAACCTTACCAGTTGCAGTCGGAAAAGGGGAGTGCACCACCACCACTATGACCGACTTCTTACAACATCATATTAGGGCATCCAACCCTGAACAGCCTTAGAGTTGTCACCTCTACCTATCATTTGAAGATAATATTCCTAACGGAGGTAGGAGTAGGGGAAGTACGGGGCGAGCAAGCACTAGCATAGGAATGCTATATGCAAGAGCTCAAAACAGGGGGAATGGACGTCTGGGCATTGGAGAATCAAAATCAGGTCCAAGTCCCAGCCCCACCACTAGTTCTCCTCAATCGAGATGTGGTAGCACAAGACGAGGAAAACCTACAATAGATGGAGGCAAATGAGCTGTTAGAGTCGGTAACGTTGCATCCAAAACGGCCAAAGCACGAACCAGAACCAGGCTGCAACCTAAGACTCGAGAAGCACAGAGACATGTTCGCATGGAGCCATGAGGAATGTCAATAATAGACAATGCAGTCATTGAGCACTACCATTTTGTCAACCCCGGGAGTAGGAAGGTCCAACAGAAGAAGAGATTGTTCAGCGTGAAGAAGTATCTGTCCATAGCTGAGAAGGTCGATCGACTACTTGCTGTAGAGTTCATTAGAGAGGCTCACTATCCCGAGTGGTTGTCCAATGTAGTACTGGTGAAAAAAGAAATGGAGGATGTGTGTGAACTTCATCGACCTAAAGGATAGCTTCCCACCGCCGCGCATCGACTTGATTGTTGACTCTATGGCGGGGCACCGCATGCTGAGTTTTATAGATGCCTACTCGGGGTACAATCAGATTTGGATAAACCTGGAAGACGAGGAGAATACCTTATTCATAACAGATTGGGGTTGTATTGCTACCAAGTCATGCCCTTTAGGTTGAAGAACGTCGAAGTGACATATTAGAATTGAATCAAATGTTCAAGAAACAGATTGGGCGCAGTATGGAAGTTTACGTCGACAACCTGCTACTTAAGAGTAAAGAGCGGTCCCAACACCGTGGATTTGAGGGAAGCATTTGTCGTGTTGCGCCAATACAAAATGAAGTTAAACCCAGCCAAATTCGCATTTGACATCAACTCGAGAAAGTTCTTAGGCTTCATAATGTCCGAGAGAGGAATAGAGGCCAATATAGAGAAAATTAAGTCAATCCTAGAGATGAAGCCTCCTCGGAATAGTGGCAAGACATAAAAATTGATCGGTAGAATTGTAGCACTAAATAGATTTGTATCCAGATTTAAAAATAAGTGCTTGGCCTTTTTTCAAGGTCTTGCGCATAGTACACCCCTGGAACTATGACTGTGGTCATGCATTCCAAACATTGAAGCAATGCCTATCTAGATCGTAGCTACTAAGCCAACCTGAGCAAAGGGACATCCTTTACGTGTACCTGGTGGTATTACCCCCACGCAGTTTCGGCAGCTTTGGTAGAAGAAGGGACAGCTTAGAAATTGATCTACTACACAAGTTGCGCCCTCCATGCCTATCTTGCTGTAGGGTTCATTAGAGAGGCTCACTATCCCGAGTGGCTGTCCAATGTAGTACTGGTGAAAAAAGAAATGGAGGATGTGTGTGGACTTCACCGACCTAGAGGATAACTTCCTACTGCCACACATCGACTAGATCGTTGACTCTATCGCGGGGTACCGCATGAGTTTTATAAAAGCCTACTCGGGGTACGATCAGATCCGGATAGACCGCAAAGACGAGGAGAATACCTCATTCATAACAGATTGGGGATGTATTGCTATCAAGTCAAGACCTTTAGGTTGAAGAACGTCGGAGTTACATATCAGACTTGAATCGAATGTTCAAGAAACAGATTGGGCGCAATATGGAAGTTTACGTCGACAACCTGCTACTTAAGAGTTAAGAGCCGTCCCAACACAGTGGATTTGAGGGAAGCATTTGTCATGTTGTGCCAGTACAAAATGAAGTTAAACCCAGCCAAATGCGCCTTTGACATCAACTCGAGAAACTTCATAGTGTCCAAGAGAGGAATATAGGCTAATATAGAGAAAATTAAGGTAATCATGGAGATGAAGCCTCCTCGGAAGAGTGGCAAGATGCAGAAAATGATCGGTAGGATTGTAGTACTAAATAGACTTGTATCCAGATTTAAAAATAAGTGCTTGCACTTTTTTCAAAGTCTTGCACAAAGTACACCCCTAAAACTATGACTATGGTCAGGCATTCCAAGCATTGAAGTAATGCCTATCTAGCTCGTAGCTACTAAGCCAACATGAGCAAGGGGACATCCTTTACGTGTACTTGGCGGTATTACCCCCACACAGTTTCGGCGGCTTTGGTAAAAGAAGGGACAGCTTAGAAATTGATCTACTACACAAGTCGCGCCCTCCATGCCTATCTTGTTGTAGGGTTCATTAGAGAGGCTCACTATCCCAAGTGGTTGTCCAATGTAGTACTGGTGAAAAACGAAATGGAGGATGTGTGTGGATTTCACCAACCTAAAGGATAGCTTCCCACTGCCACACATTGACTTGATCGTTGACTCTATGGCGGGGCACCGCATGCTAAGTTTTATAGATGACCTACTTGAGGTACAATCAGATCCGGATGAACCAGGAAGATGAGTAGAATACATCATTCATAATAGATTGGGGTTGTATTGCTACCAAGCCATGCCCTTTAGGCTGAAGAACGTCGGAGTGACATATCAGACTTGAATCGAATGTTCAAGAAATAGATTGGGCGCAGTATGGAAGTTTACGTCGACAACCTGCGACTTAAGAGTTGTCCCAATACTATGGATTTGAGGGAAGCATTTGTCGTGTTGCGCCAGTACAAAATGAAGTTAAACCCAACCAAATGCACCTTTGGCATCAACTCGAGAAAGTTCTTGGGTTTCATAGTGTCTGAGAGAGGAATAGAGGCCAATATAGAGAAAATTAAGGCAATCATGGAGATGAAGCCTCCTCGAAATAGTGGCAAGATGCAGAAATTGATCGGTAGAATTGTAGCACTAAGTAGATTTGCATCAGATTTAAAAATAAGTGCTTGCCCTTTTTTCAAGGTCTTGCGCAAAGTACACCCCTGGAACTGTGACTGTGGTCAGGCATTCCAAGCATTGAAGCAATGCCTATCTAGCTCGTAGCTACTAAGCCAACCTGAGCAAGGACATCCTTTACGTGTACCTGGCGGTATTACCTCCACGCAGTTTCGGCGGCTTTGGTAAAAGATTGGACAGCTTAGAAATTGATCTACTACACAAGTCGCATCCTCCATGGGGTGGAGTCAAGATACCCTCGAATGGAGATGTTGGCTTTCGCACTAGTAACGACTGCCAGGAGGTTGTGGCCATACTTCTAGGCTTATCCCATTAAGGTTTTGACGAGCTAATTGAGTTCGACATCAAGTACCTGCCAAGGCACGCAATGAAGGGCCAGGCTCTAGCAGATTCTTTCTGATTTTTTACCAACTTTCACGAAGAGGTATCGATCACACCGTTCATGAAGCCTGACAAGTCTTTGTTAAGGGCTTATCTTGCCGCACTGGTGGGGGTAGGCGTCCACATAGTGAGTAGCTCGGGACAAGAACACCATTATATGGCGAAGCTCACCTTTAGAACCACCAATAACGAAGCCGAGTACGAAGCTGGGGGCGAGGCTCTCGATAGTTAAGTTGCTAGGGGCCACTAAGGTAGAGGTGAAGGTAGAGTCTCAAGTGGTAGTCAACCAAGTATTGGGGGAATACACAGCTAAATGCAAGAAGCTGAAGAAATAAGGGCAGCTGATGTGGGAAAAAGCATGATCGGTTCGGTTATTTTAACATTGAGCAAATACCAAGGGAAGATAACTGTGTAGTGGACAAGCTAGCAAGAATAGCCTTAGGAATGGAGGAATCCACAGCCACCCTGCCATGGAAAGTGGTAAGTAGAGTTATAGAAATCCCAGCCATCAAGGCCAAGATTGCGGAAGTAAAGTCAGGATAATTGGAGTGGGCACGAGAGGTGGTAAGATACCTTGATGTTGGAGAGCTCCCTGCAGAGAAGGAAAAGGCAACAAGGATCAAAAGAAGGGCCGCTCATTTCACAAGGGTGAGTGAAATCCTTTATAAGTGGGGTTTATCGACCCCCTTATTGAGGTGCATGTCCTTACAGGAAGCACAATACATCTTGGCGGAGATATATAAAGGAGTGTGCGAGAATCGCTCTAGCTGGAAAGCCTTGGCGAGGAAGGCCGTAAGGGCAGGTTATTATTGGTTTGTGCCCTCAGGGACGTAGAAGAGTTTGTCAGGAAGTGCACGAAGTGCCAACTGTTCACCCCAAAACCACACTATCAACTAGAAGAGCTGACCTTCATAACGTCGCCTTGGCCATTCGCGTAGTGGGGGATCTATTTGGTTGGTCTCCTTCTACTGGGGAAAGGGGGCGTGAGATTCATGGTCGTCGTCGTAGACTATTTCACTAAGTGGGTAGAGGTAGAGCCCCCGGCGATGATCACGACGAGGAGCATTACTAAGTTCCTGTGGAAGACTGTTGTATGCTGGTTTGGGATTCCCCAAAGTATTTTCTCGGATAATGGAAGACAGATTGACTTAGAACATTACCGAGAATGGTGTGCCGAGTTGGGAATTAAGTTCAAATATTCATCTCTAGGGCACCCCTAGGTCCACAGACAATTGGAAGCAACCAACCAACCCCTACTTGGGATCTTAAAGAAAAAATTGACGAATAAGAAGGGAGAATGGGTGGAAGAATTCTCGGGTGTTCTGTGGGCATATAGAACCACAGTTAAGACTCCGACAGGGAAACCCTATTTGCCCTATCTACGGGAGCAAGACAGTAGCACCCGTAAAGATCTAAATGCCCAGGTACCGTGTCCAACACTTTGACCAATAGTAGGTTGACAAAACACTGGAAGAGCATCTTGACTTGCTAGATGAGAAATGGGAAGAGGCCTAGACACAGATGGCCCTCAACAAAAGGAGAACGGAGCGTTGTTTCAAACGAAGAGTCAAGCCCAAGACCTTCATGATAGGCAACCTAGTTTGGAGGAAAACTGAACGACCACACAGGAAGAAGGGTAGCTTGGTCCCCATTAGGAAGGACCTTGCGCTGTGATCGCTAACAACTGGCCATGATCCTATCACTTAAAAAATGCCTATGGAAAGGAGCTTCCTCATCCATTGAATGCAGAGCATTTGAGAAGATATAATGCATGATTTTGTATTATTACACAGTGAAGGGAAATGAATAAACTTGTTGATTTACCCCCATCATGTGTCTCCAATCTCGAATGTTAGCGCCTTACCAAGGTTGAGTCTGTAGACTCTAGACTGCACGACCCTCGCCACCGAGGACAGGTCCTTAGATTCGTGATGAAACACGGGCAATCAAGTCTCTCGATTGCGCGACCCTTGCCATTGAGGTCAAGTCCTTAGACTCATAGTGAAAAACGGGCATGCAAGTCTCTAGACTACGTGACCCTCGCCCACGAGGCCAAGTCCTTAGACTTATGTTGAAACACGGGCACACAAGTCTCTAAATTGTGTGACCCTCGCCCACTGAGGTAGAGTTCTTAGACTCACAGTGTAACAAGGGCATGCAAGTCCATTAGAGGTGCAGACCCTCACCTTATCAAAGTCAGGTCCTTGGACTCACCCAACAAAGCTAAAGGGAATCTGTCCCTTCAAACACGACACTCAAGCAGTAAGCGTAAAGGAGACCACATGCAAGCAATCCAAATGAGAGATTAACCAATGAAACTTATAAGGATATTTAAAATACCTTTCATTCAAAACAATGAACGCCACCCAAAATATGCAAAAAAGACTAATTGATCGGGATACAAACTATACAAGAAAGAATACAACGCAACAAAACAGAAAATATTCAAGCTTGAGAAGCTAGAGAAGTCGAGGGTAGGAACGTGTCGGGCATTGAGTCCCTTCCCAAAGTGTCGACAAACTGACGGGTGGCATGGTCAAGTTTAAAGGACTCAAGGTTCAGCGTCCTCAAGTTGGTCTGGGGATTTGCCAATAGGAAAGCTTTCAACCTTTCTAGACTGGTGTCGTAACCATATCCAAAGGCCCTATTACAGACATACTTTGCTGACATTAATTGAGGAGAGAGGCGAAAGAGCTCTGCTCTAGAGGAGGCCAGCTCAGATTCTAGATCTTTGATTTACTAATCTCAAGCTCTAATCCTCCTATCGAGGCATAACAGAGAGCCATTCAGTTCATTCCGCCTTTTGTACTTCCATTTGCGATCTTTCTTCATCGTTGAATGTTGTTCAGTGAGTTGTTCCAACTCCCCCTCACCTCATTGAGTTCTAGTCTCTGAACTTGATGGGCCTCCTCGGCTTTAGCTGTGCTCTTAGCAAAATCATGGCAGCATTTCTTAGTCTCCTCCACTCTTTCTCAAGGCGAGACAAGCGTTCTTTTCTCAAGGCCATTTCTTCCTGCAGCACCTTAATCTTACAATGATCACGAGTAGCTTCCTCCTCGACTAGTTGAGTTCACCCTTGAGATCAGATGCTTCTTCTTGGATACCAGCAATGTCCTTCCTCCAGAGAATGCATGTAGTCGTCAGCCTGGCCAAGGATCACCTTCAGCTCAATCTTTTTAGATTGCAGCTTCGCGACCTCCCTTTGCACTCGCAAGGTGAAGATTCACCTAGAACAAACCTCTTATTCCAATTCAGCCCGGTCATCAACGATCCAGTCCGCCAGCTAGTTCACCCCCTTCCAAGCAACACAAGACAAGATGAGAATTCAAATCTGAGAAAAAGAGACAAAAACAGAGTAGTCAAATGGCTTACTAGAGAAAAAGAAGTCCCTTAGTTTGTTCACCATCCCACGAATAGAGTGATTCCTCACCTGGTTCCCTCCTGGAGTGTTCTGCACGTTTGAGGGTTGGGACGGGTCCATTTGATCCTCGCCTTGGGGAGGAAACCTTGAGCCACAAAGTGATCCGAAAGGATAAGGGGTAGAAATAGACACCGACGTAGGCGAGGAGCCGCCCATGTGGATGTCAACCCTTTCCTCGACTATGGGTGGGGAGTACTAGCGGTAGCGGGGTTGACTGATGAAGGCTACCCCATGCCTACCTCCTCAATGAGGATGGAAGCTAGTTCTTCCCCTCGGAGGCAATTGGTGAAGATGAATTTTCCTTGCCTCCCAAATAGGTGCTAGATGGTGAGGAGGGAATCAAGACTCGACCCTCGTTCAGGCCTAGGTTGATAAGGAGTACAAGAGTCTCGCTGCCTGAAATGATCGAGGGGATGGAACTTGGGGTAGGCTCCCTTTCATCTACCTCTTCTTGAGAAGCAGTCTTGACCCACAGTTCGCCAACCTACTCCAAAGTTTTGGCTCCCCCTATTGAAGCAATATCTTGAGGAGCACTAGAAGAAGACTCCAAAAGGCCATGGGAAAAAGCAATGTCCATGTCCTTCTCTTCGTCAACCAACCCCGATCTACTGGTGGGATCAACAAGAGAATAAAGCTTGGCAACTAGGCAGAATCGAGCTCCTGGGAAGGAAACTCGAAGTCGAAGGCCGTGACCAAATCCGTAAGAGCCTGTCCTAATAGATCGTCGAGGTTGTCCTAGTCAAGGGAACCCTCCCAAGCGAGGGGTTGCTACCTGGTGGCATGAGCTGATTTGGAACGATCGTTTGATGGGCGAAGGGTTCTGGCTCTGCTCTAGGGCGAGCCTGGGCCGCACGAGGCCCAAATGCTGTCTTGACCTCCTGGCGAGGCCGCTTCCCCTCATTCTCTAGAGGTGTGGTGGAGGGTCTTTTCTTGCTACAGGGAACGATTGGTTCCCTAAAAAAGTGACGACTGGTCACATGGGACCGGTTAGGCATCACAAAAAATCTATCAACATTTCCCCTCATCAAAAGGGCTTCTGTCCAAACTGCCTCCTGGCGTTGCTCGACCTTGGAGTAAAAACAATTAATGCGAGCTTGCTCTCGCTCAGAAAAGGCAACGAAAATCGCCCTACATCGAGGACCACTCGGACTGGAAACTCGACACCAGTGACCTCGCTACCAGGGAATTCCCATCTTGCTAGATACATAAAAGAATTTCTTCTGCCACTACTTGGCATTGGATTTCTGACCCTTAAACCGAGCAAGTGTCAGTACTTAGAGCGAGAACGAAATCTACAGATGTTACCATCTAACGCCCTAACTGCATGGGTGGTGACAAACTCTCGAGTAGTCAAATCGGGATACTCCTCTTGGGAAGGCTCCAAAACCATTCTCCATTCAACACAAAAACACATCAGAATCCTCCAGGCGTTGGAGTGTAACTAGGCAGGAGCCAATTTCAAGAATTTGAGTACGTTATGGACCAACCTACAAAAAGGGAGGCTCAACTCGTGGGTAAGGGCACAGGTGGTGAGGGCCACCTTCTTGGCAAAGCCCTCAGAGTCGACAGCCCCACAACAACAGACCTTAAGGACCATTGAGTTAGGGATTCCATATGACTCACTCAATTTTCTAAGGTCAACCGTAGTAAGAACGAAGGACCAATCGAAGCCTTCGTAATAAGGCACTTCACATTAAGAAGAGGATTTTGGTGCCTTTGAAGACCCCAATGGATGGGGAGAGTGAGATTCGCATGAAGGAATTTGCGAAGTATTCTTGGGGGCCAATGATATGAACAGATGAAGTGAAGGATGAGGGCTAGGGTTTTGACAGAGAACACCGTCAAAGAGGAAGGTGAGAAAATAGAGGAAGTGAGAAGAGGCTGCGAGAAGAGGGAGAGTTACTTATACAGGAGAATGAGTGACAATTGAATACTCCAAGCAGATTAACAACATAATCTTCATGGGCAGATCCCAAGATCTGGTGATATGACCAGATGTAGACACAGAGCCATTACCTATTCTCCAAGGCAAGGGAGTACGAACTGGCAATCAAAATTGATGATGTAGTAGGCAAAACCGTTCATAATGATTAAATTCCTGCCACACTAGCGTGACGAGAATTTGTGGGGGTAAATGGAAGGGCTTTTATGTCCCTATTAGATGGGCCTGATGAATTTAGTTAGGGCCCACACCAAAAGCCTAGTAATTCGAAAGACAATATTCTGCACCTGTTGCCAGAAAATCACGCCTCTCAGTAGGATTAGTATAGTAATTGTCACGAGTAACTGAAGATTTCTCCACCAAAGGAAAAGAACGAGATATTCGCCAAAATATGGTAACTCCTCACTTTTAAACTCAAATCTCGGGACCTGATAATTAGGGCCCTAAAATCAAAGGAAAAGATCAAGCCACTATTCGATCTTTATCAGATGAAGTCCTTCCCTATATAAAGAGTTAGTGCTAGTGATTCAAGGTAACTTTTTTCCTTGATTTCCAATTATAGTACAATATGCTCATATTTCTGACTTAAGCATCAGAGGTGCACCAGGCACATTGGGCCACCACCTTTCTTGTCACACGTTGATTGCATCAGTCAACAGGGTGTTAAACACGTCTTCAACATCTATCTTGCTTATAAAATCAAGAAATACCTCAGGTCGACTTACTTTCATCATGGTTAAGAATATAATACCAGTATTGGTTGAATTCTGGCCACGATAGAGTTGGTGATCTTTTACATTACTTGTGAATCAAACATGAAAATAACGGGCTAGGGTAGAAGGCTCTAACATATAACGAGATTAGGATATCTAACAAATTTGATTTATCAGTGAAAGAGGTGATGAAGGGACTAATTTAATGAATAGTAAAAAAAATAATCTTAGAGTTTGGACATCAATAAATAAGCCAAACAAATTATATATATTGTTGAGGATGTGTTTCGTACACCTGCAATTAGTCCTAACAACCTGCAATCAGAAAGAAGACTGGCTCGGGGTTTAGGCGAGAGATACCTCTAATGCCATGTCAATGATAATTGGTAGGTTGAAGTATGGTATTCTAACGTAGATTGAGTGATCGTTGGTCCGTACCTCATTGGGTATTTGTAGGGGTGGGCAGTAGGTGCTCGCCCCTAGGCCTGCCAGGCTGCAGGTAGACCCCGTCATAGCGTTGGGTACCGGGGCACAAGGCCCAGGCTAGGCCCAGGCTAGGCCCAAGCCTTCTCGGGGTTTCCCTCGTCTGCCTAGCCCAACTTGTCATATATATATATATATATAATTTTTTTAATAAAACGAAGTTGTTTAATATTAGATTTTGTTTTAAAAGCTCTCTCTCGCACTGATCTCTCTATCTTTCCTCTATGTCTCTGTTTTCGTCCCCGATCTCTCAGACTCTCTCCCTCTCGGTGTGCCCCAACTTGGCTTAGGTATCTCTCTCTCTCTCTCTCTCTCTCTCTCTCTCTCTCTCACACACACATAGTGGCACAACAGCGGTCGTCGTGGCCCGTGGGCAATGGGTGGACGACCTTAAGGGCAATCGCCCACGAGGAGCGAGACCAAGGCTTGGGGGCCCAACTTGCACCCTCGCACATGCAGGGGCGGGGCCAGGGTGGTCCCCGTCCCTAGTGAGTGGGTAGCGCCCCTAGGTAATAAACTAATTGTCTCGACATGATAAGGCTCTTGTCTTGATTTGACTTTTCACTATCGCTTTCTGAACGTAGGTTCTTAGGATTCAATCCGTGTTGTGATTGGGCCCACTTTAGGTGGACATCTTGCTAAGATTCGTTAGTCTTATCTTTTGTAGAAGGGCTCCAATTTTGTGTACACGTGTGCCGCAACCCTTCTAAGTTGCCATATCCGTTGAGTTCATGGCCTTTATACAACCATGAGGCCCATTGGCCTCACATAACACTAACCCTTAACCACATAGGGTGGTTCGATCCATGCTTTAAGGGGAAAATTGAGTACTAACTCCCTATAATTTGTTTTAGTTGTGATTCGTCATTCCTGTTTTTTTCATAAAGTGTCTATTCAAATATGTTTGGAAACAAAACTATTCTCAAGCTATTTTACTATTATTTTATTAATATTCATAGATGATATGAGATATTCTTAGAATTCAAATGGAACCTTAGTGATAAACGTGTGGGTAAATATATCCTTAGGAAAAAAAAACTTATTTAGTTTTTAAACTCTCATTGTTTTTAAAAAAATAAATTTTACAATCTAAACAAAAAGACACTTTGTGTAAGGTTACTCATATCTTAATTGGATTTAATTTATTGAAAACCACTCAAACCACAAAGGGATTACTTTTTTTTATTAGTACCAGGTATCTAGGAATAGCATCCTGACTAATCTCGAGGGTAGGGGTGTAAACTAAAACCTGAAAACCGGACCGGACCGGACCGAACCAGATCGGTTTTACTGGTTTTGAACCGGTCCGGTCCGGAACCGATTTTTAAAACGTAAAAACCGGCCGGTTTCGGTCCGGTTCCGGTTCCGGAATTTTTTGGACCGGACCGAACCGGACCGGACCGGTTGATTAAAAAAAATAAAAAATAATATTTTTATATATAAGTTTTATACAAAATATTTTATATATATTAAATATTAATATATATAAGTTTTATATATAATGTATAATTATAAATTTTTATGTGAAATTTTATATATAACATATATATTCATATATGAAATAATTTCTTATTATAATTTATAAATTATTACATAAAATGTTAATACTAAATCACTAAAAGTTTATAACTAATACTAATATATAACTTATAACTATACCAATAGTCTAATATTAATACTATTATATAGTCTAATATATTAATAAAAATATAAAACAGTTTTTTTTTAAATCAATTTTTTTTTATAAACAAATTTTTAATGACAAATTGTGAAATTTATATTTTTAAAAAACCGGACCAAAAACCGATAAAACCGGAAGTACCGGTTTAGGAGGGTAACCGGTGCGTAATCGGTTTTGAAAAATACAAAACCGGTACATACCGGTTCAGTCCTAGATTTTATCTAAAACCGGACTGGACCGGACCGGTTACACCCCTACTCGAGGGTGCACAGGCCCTCGGTAAGGAGTTTTTTGCAAGTGCACATCGGGTAATTTAAAGAAAAAATTTCCCAGCATGATGGCCCCTAAAAATTACCCAAGGAGATTTGAACCTTAGACTTGGGGAAGCATACCCTCAAGCACAAGACCTTTACCACTTAAGCCAACCCCTATGAGTTCAAATCACAAAGAGATTACATAAAAGTAATCTCACAAATTGATATATTTAATATGATTCTTCAGATTGAAATTTTTTTTTTTATTAAAATAAGATCATATTAAATTTAGCATCTATACAGACTTATTCACATTAAATATTGTTCCATCAAAAGCCCACCACGGCCCAATTTCTAACTTCAATTCAAATGGGCCCAATGTTATCCCACCGCGTTCAAAACATTTACATATACCGAGCCCAGACCGCTGAATTCCCAATTAAGCCCTAACATTAGTATTACCCGATACAGATATAAAATTCTAGGGTTTTTGAATCTAGGGTTTTAGCTCAGACTGTCCATCCATGGCTACCCCCAACCATCCGTACGTCTCCAAAAAGAAGAAGAAGAAGAATCAAACCCCAGAAAACGAATTCCACTCGGAACTCACTCTATGCTCCAAGAACAAGGACCTGCGCGCCGCTATCTCGCTATACGAGATCGCGAGTTCACAGGGCACGCGATTAAACCAGTACCACTTTAATGCGCTTCTCTACCTCTGCTCCAACTCGGTCGCGGATCCATCGCTAAAAGCACTAGCTTTGGACTACGGTTTCCGTATCTTTGATCACATGCTGTCGATCAACATCAACCCCAATGAGGCCTCGATCACTGCCGTCGCTCGCCTCGCCGCTGCAAAAGGAGACGGCGAGTACGCATTCGGACTGATCAAGAGCATGGGGAAGTACAGGATTGCGCCGAGGTTGCGCACGTACGACCCGGCATTGTTATGTTTCTGTGAGAATTTAGAGGCAGAGAAGGCGTATGAGGTTGAGGAGCATATGGACATAATGGGAGTGAGTTTAGAGGAACCGGAGCTCGCCGCATTGTTGAAGGTGAGCGCGAGTACGGGGAGGGAAGAGAAGGTTTATAGGTATTTGCATAAATTGAGAAATTCAGTGAGGAGTGTTAGTGACTCTACAGCGAAGGTTATTGAGGACTGGTTTTGCAGTGGGAAGGCTAGGGATGTGGGAGACGTGAATTGGGAGGTGGGGCGAGTGGAAGAGGCAGTTTTGAGAAGTGGGGGAGGGTGGCATGGTTTGGGCTGGATTGGAAAAGGAGATTGGCTTGTGAAGAGAGTGAATGTGGATTCGACTGGGCGGTGTAGAGGTTGTGGGGAGCAACTGGGGTGTGTGGATATAGATGATGCAGAGACGGAGAGGTTTGCTGAGTCGGTGGCTGCGTTGGCCATGGAAAGGGAGGTCAAGGTGACATTCAGCGAGTTTCAGGTCAGGCTTCAGCTATTATACGAGTCTTTGTCGAGTTATGTTGCGTGTTTTATAACGATTTTAGATAATGGGTTACTTAGAATGTTGTGATTTGTTTGTAATAGATTTATTTTAACTCGTGGACCACTTAATATATGTCTGCTTGGTTTTCCCGTTCTTTTTTGCTTTGCGAAATTCATGGGCTACTTAAATCTTCGATATGTTGAAGAAAAAAGTGCTCAGTGGAAAGAGGTTAATTTATGCAAAGGCTATGGCAAAAAGGAGAAAGATGGATGTAATATTCCGGTGATCTATCGAATTATTTTCTGTTAGTCATTTTCTGAGTTCTTAGAGGTTACTCGATCAGGATGGGGTATTCAAAACACTTATTAATTGAAACAATGGTGTTCGTATTAGCCTTGGAGGGGGGGAAGTTACTTTCGTATTATCGAGAGAAGCAAGAAGGCCAATAAGGAGATGGTTTTCAGCCAAGCTAGCGCACATTGGCTAGCAAACACAGTGGAAGAGTGCGCACTATTAGAGGGAAGGAAATATTTTTTCAAGGCATATCGCATTGGGACTACGATATTGGTTGCTCATCAACGGGCCAATGCTATTGGACACTACTTGGAAATCACTGATTATGGTGATAGAAGATGTTGAGGACTGATAGTGATACCAGAAGGGATGGAAGGCAGGGATTGGAAAAGCATTTCTAAGGAGATAAAACATGCTTTGTCCATTTCATCAGCAAATAAGGTCCCTGTGGTGACTCAGGGAGATGGGAAGGGGAAGGAGATGGGAAGACAGACCAGAATGTACGCAGAGGTGGCTATGGGTGGTGGGGAAGGAAGAAGGACGGCGGTACATGGTATGAGTCAAAGCTTGGCGCTACAACAAGGAGAAAAGGACAAAAAGAAATGGTAACAGGGAAGCGTACAACCAGAGAGGTATTGTCGTTGTGCTATAACTGAAAGAGGTGGTGGAGGCCCGTCCGATGTTTGCCTAGTGGAAAGTGAGGAGCAAAGGGTACTGTTTGGATTGAAGGAGGAAATCACAGGTATGAAAGGGGAGATACGTTTACTGAAGAAGGCTGTAGAAGATTTGATAAGTAGAGTGGACAGGGTCTTGAATTCTGATTTGGGCCTGGGCTTAGGCCAAGGTGCTAAAAACAAAGATGGGTTTGGGTGAAGGACTGATACAGGAAAGCCAAACTTGGCTTGGGCTTGGGTCGTATAGGCCTATCTTGCTCACCCAAAACGGGATGGCACTTGAAATGGATTGGGCTTACGCCCACTTAGGCCCAAAGGGCTTCCCAATTTGAAGTGGGATCTTCATCCACTTTTGGGCCAACGACGCTGTCGGCACTGGGAACATAGATGCTGCTGACCACCTTGACGGCAAGGTTTGGAGGAGTTTCCTGCAACGTCTGTGCCGGAAACCTAGTGCCGACAATGACGAATGCATCGATGCTCTGTGGAAGGGCACTGGGAGACATGGTAAGGCACGATGATTCACTGGGAGGGCCAATGCTCTGTGGGCTGTCACATATCACGCCGGTGACCTTTGGGCTACATTCTAGCACCATGGCAGAGTGAGAGACACACTCGATGGAAATAGAGATTACTCATCAGTGTTTGGAGGATGTGGGGGTTGCAATGTCGTCGAGAGATTAGAAACAAGGGGAGGCATAACAAAAAGGGTTGCCAGAAAGGGCTGAGCAGGAGAAAGGGTCACACAGGTCTACTTTGGCGCTAGAAAAAAATTTAGCAACGGTGACAACTTGTTCTGTTGTCTCTGAGAGAGAGGCATCAATGAGTGATAACGTGTATGAGAAGAGGGAGGTAGAAGGGGAAGGAACATTGGTCCTATTTGGGTCCAACATGGGCGAGGAGCTACAACAAAATGAGGAAGGCAGATTCCAGCATGATTCCACACTCATCACAGGGAAGATTTCATTAGATAGGGCCAAAGGAAACTGGGGATGATCCTATACCTATCTGTACTATTCCTCCCTGTCTCTCTTTAGATTGGGTCATGCAAAAAGTTGAGGAAATTCAAAGGTGTGTAGGGATCTCTTGTAAGGGCTTTGAAGATCAATTCAAGGCACTTCTAATAGCAATTGAGGCTGGACACTGTCACCATGGTATGGGGTCGAAAAGAAACAGAGAGTTGAGGAGGCTATCTTGGTTTATTAATTACAAAGGAAAGGAGGAAAGTGCAAGCCAAGGAAGGAACAAAGGGAGGGCTGTAGTAGTTGATAAATGAAGCCCAAAATTCTTATTTGGAATGTTAGGGGGGTTGAACGAGATAGATAAACGCCTCTGAATAAGGAATTTGTTAAGAAATGGAAGGTGGACATCATTTGTTTGATGGAGACTAAATTGAAGCTTATGACACGAAGTATTATCCGGAGTATTTGGGGCTGTGTAACACCCCATCCCGTAGGATAGAGATATTACCAACATTTAGATCATAATGCCCGGTAAAGAGATTCATATCCTGAAATACCTCATTTATTGAAATTCTTCAAAACATTAAAACTGAATTGGACATGATTGTTATGGAAACTGAACGAAATACAAAAGATCATAAACCAATCCTATGAGTGACATAAAAGAAATCTAGATTCTGGTGATAAAATCACTTATTCAATCCTAAGTCTTGGTACTAGATCTACTCCTGGCCATCCAACTCTTCATCATCATAGGCATTATCTGCGAAAATCAGACATGGAAGAAAAACACGAAGACACAAAAATAATGAGTTGAATACTCAGTAAGTAGTACATCATATCGTAAAAATATAATTTGCCTAACATACATTTTATTTCTATGATACACTTCATACATGCATACAGCTTCATGAATTTACAATTATACACGTAGCATGACTTTCTGAAAGATTTTATATATCTATATCATCACAGACTTTACATAGCATACATCTTTAATATAGGCGGAACATATATAATCCACACATAAAATTGTGAATGCATAATATCTTGGTTATCTTGTCTTAACATGAAGTGAAACACGCTTGTGTCCGTATTTTCACTTATCTGACATAACATGGAGTGAAACACGCTTGAATCCGTGTTTCACTTAACTTGCATAACATGAGTAAAACACGCTTGAATCCGTGTTTCACTGAACTTGCATAACATGGAGCGAAACACGCTTGAGTCCGTGTTTCACTAAACTTGCATGATATGAAATGAAACACGCTTGAGTCCGCGTTTCACTTAACTTGAATATCATGGAGTGAAACACGCTTGAGTCCGTGTTTCACTTAACTTGCATAACATGGAGTGAAACACGCTTGGGTCCGTGTTTCACTTAACTTGTGGTTAACCACGCTTGAGTCCGTGGTACCACAACATTTTTATCTTTCTTAATGTATGAGATTTTTTTATTAGACTTCATGAACCTTTCTAACATGGCATAATCTTATACATGGCATAGTATAACATGATAGGGCATGACATATTCTTATACATGGCATATTCTGTACATGGCACAACATATTATGATATAGCATGGCATGTTCTTGTACATGGCATCGTTATAACATGGCATGACATATTCCTGTACATGGCATATTCTTGTACATAGCACTACATATTATGATATAGCATGGCATGTTCTTGTACATGATAAGACATGATACGATATATGATCTCATTACTATATAGACATGGCAAATACAATCTAAACATTTCATGATCATGGTTTGCATAATCTGACAATTTCCAATACATGGCATACTTGACTTTGAACTACTAAATGAACATCTCATGGCTTTCATATGATTTTAGTAACATTCAATCATTCAAACGACACTTTCATTCATTCAAGCATAGTCTCATTTTTCATCAAAGATCAAGAAGGAATTAACCTAGACTTACCTATTAGCGTAGCGTAGTTAATAATCATAAGCATATCATATTTTTATTCATAATACTAATTTTCACAGAACGCATGCATTATATGATCATACTATTTACCTCTTAGCGCTGCTTCCTGGTTTCCAACTTGTAGCGCGTTACCTAAACGAGATTCTATGCGTTAATAACTTCCTAGCAAACGTGTCGTAATACTTTACGTAATTAAATACGTATAAGGAATTTAACTACTAATAGACTCCAACGAACGCTTTGAAATCCTTTAAAAAGCTTTTATAAAAATTGAGTCTAAATGCTGATAATTATTCAAGTAGATGTAGCCCATGTAAAAGTAATGTATTTCTGAAAATATACTAGCCTTCTTTAAAATTGTAAACCAGTTTCTGTCGACCCAAAGATTAACCACTTAAAGAAAACTATCTGACTGACTTAAGGCCCCAAGAAGTAGAGGCTCAGGAGATTACACCCTCACGGGTCAAAAGGGCATGCATGGAATTACAAAATTTAATGGAGGGCTTTTTGGGGAAACTGAGGCACACGGAATAAACAAGAAGAAAGAAAGAAAAAGAAAGAAGAAAGAAAGAAAAAGAAAGAAGAAAGAAAGAAGAGAGAAAGAAAATAAAGAAAATAAAATAAAAAGAAGAAGAAGTAAAAACAAGGCTAACGGGCGAGAGTGTAACGCGATGCTCACCGAGGGAGAGCAGCGTGCGTCGGCGGTTCTAGGTGGCTAGAAGCGACCGGCAACATGAGTGGGGGGGTCCCTATGGTGGTGCGACACCGAGAGAGGGAGAGAGAGAGAAACAATGAGAGTTTAGAGAGAGATGGTTTGAAACTCAAGCAGCCGAAAGGGAGGAAGGTGGCACGCGGCGGCAGGGGCTTACCTGAGGGGGTGGGTTCAATGGGGTTGAGTTGGCCGGCGTTTTCTGGCGCCGTGGGTAGGGCTCCGACGTCCCGGGATGGTCGATGATGGTTGGGCAGAGGTATGTGTTATGCGGGAATGTGGTTTCTCTTGCTATATCAACGTGTAATCACAGAGGCTTGAGAGTCTTTTATAGGCGATGGGAGGAGGCAATGTGAACACTAAGAGATTGGCTGAAATTGAAATTGCCTAAACATTAGGAACCTAATCTCAAGTGGATACCGTTTCTGAAAGAGTTTGAAAGGTTTGACTTGGTGTTGCTCACAAACTCTGGAAACCGAAACTAGTACGGGGTTAAGTGGATAGAATATATGAAGGTTTTAAGGGAATTGAGTCACTAATTTAATCTATCTGTTAGTCAAGAATGATAAAAAAAAAAATAATAAATAAATAAATATGAAGACAATAAAATACTAATAAATAAATAGATAAATAAATAAAATACTAATTTTAAGCCCTAAATTTAGGCCCAAATGTTACAGGCTGTCAGTACGTTGGCTGGTCATATCTACCCTCGAATGGGGCATCGGGTTTAGTCTTGGTAATGTGGGATAAAAAGGTGGTGGAGAATCTTGACGAGTTTGTAGGGGAATACTCAGTGGGGGTGTTTGTTTAAAAATTTTGCAGATGGTTTTTTATGGGCCTTTGCTGGGGTTTATGGTCCTAATTTGGATAGCGAGAGGCGGTTTCTGTGGGGAAAGCTAGTAGGATTCTGTACTTGGTGGGATGTCCCATGGTGTATTGGTGGGGATTTCAATGTGATAAGGTATCCGAGTGAGTGATCGGGGGAAGGAAGACAAAACCATGCAATGGGGGTACATATACATGGTCTAACAATCATGCATGGTCTAGACTGGACAGATTTCTTTTATCCCCATCATGATAGATGCAATTCCCAGATGTATGCCAAAAAAAGACTACCACGGATATGTTCAGATCGCTTTCCTATATTGTTGGATTGTGAAGGCATCCAAGGGGGAAGAAGGCCCTTTGAATTTGAAAATATGTGCTAAAAACTATTGATTAGACAATGGTGGAGCTCATACCAGTTACAGGGCACTTCGAGGGTCATATTGGCTGGTAAGTTGAAAGTTTTGAAGAAGGATTTGAAGACATGGAACAAACATGTATTTGGTAATGTAGAATTACAAAAGAAGTCATTACTACAAGAGTTACAAATATTGGAGGGTGTAGAAGTAGAGAACAATCGCAAAGGCCAAGTCATTTCAGAATTAGAAAGAGTGATCCTAATGGAGGAGATTTCTTGGAGGCAAAAATCAAGGGCATTGTGGCTTAGGGAGGGGGAAAAATGCACAAAGTTTTTTCATCGGGTCGCAAACTCACATAGGAGGAATAATGACATCAAGACCATGACCATAAAAGGCTGTATTTCCTCAGACCAATCAGCGATAAAGGATCACATTGCTGGACATTTTGAAGAGCTGCTTTCGGAACCTTTTGAATGGAGGCCTAGATTAGATGGTCTATCTTTTGAGGCCATTGATCAGACTAGTATGGTTTGGCTGGAGAGACCTTTCGAAGAGGAAGAGGAATAACAGGTAGTTAGGAAAATGAATAAAGACAAAGCTCTAGACCCTGATGGTATTACTATGACATTTTTTCTAACTTGTTCGGAGGTGGTGAAAGAGGATGCCATGCAGGTTTTTCATTAATTTTTCAGTTTTGGGAAATTTGAGAAGAGTTTAAATGCTACATTTATTGCACTTATCCCTAAAAAGGCTGGTGCAATAGAGGTGCAAGATTTTCGGCCTATTTGTCTTGTGGGCAGAATGTACAAGATAATCTCAAAAGTCCTTGCTAATAGGATAAGCACAGTTATGGATAAAATCATCTCTAAGTCTCAAAATGCATTTGTTAGGGGTAGACAAATATTGGACTTAGTCCTTATCGGTAACGAATGTTTGGACAACAAGATCAAGTCAGGAGTTCTGGGTATTTTATGCAAATTAGACATGGAGAAGGTCTATGATCACGTTAATTGGGAATCCTTTTTTCTTTGTTGATGAGATGTGGCTTTGGGAGAGATGGAGGGTGTGGATGAGGCATTGTGTCAATAGTTCGCTTCTCGGTCTTGGTAAATGGTGATCCCGTGGGTTTTTTAATATTTCGCTGGGGTTGTGACAAAGCTATCCACTATCACCCCTCTTATTTGTTATTGTCATGGAGGCCTTAAGCAGAATGTTGTTGGCTTCAATGGAGGGAGGCTTTTTCTCAGGTTATTTAGTGGGGGATACTAACCATGGTTCTACCATTATTTCGCATCTTTTGTTTGTAGATGACACTGTTATTTTGTGAGGCAAATCCAGGTCATGTTCAAGCGGTCTCCTAGTTAAAGATAAATCTCTCTAAGATGGAGATGGTTGTTGTGGGTAATGTACGCAATGTTAGGGGGCTAGCTAATATATTGGGCTGTGTGGTCTCTTCACTGCCTATGAAGTACCTTGGCCTTCTGTTGGGAGCATCATTCAAAGTCAAGACTATTTGGGATGAGGTGTTAGAGAAAATAGAGCGTAGGCTGACTAGGTGGAAAATGTTGTATTTGTCTAAAAGGGGTCGGATTACACTAATAAAGATTACCCTCTCAAATCTCCCACATATTTCTTGTCATTATTTCCTCTTCCAGCTTGTGTTGCCTCTCGGATTGAGATGTTTCAACGAGATTTTCAGTGGAGTGGACTTGGCAATGAGTTTAAGCTTCATTTAGTTGGGTGGGATAAAGTGCGCTCTCCCTTGAGGGGTGGTGGATTGGGGGTTCACAATGTGAGAGCCTTCAATAAGTCTCTTCTTGGGAAATGGCTGTGGAGATATAACTATGAGAGGGAAGCATTATGGAAGGTGGTGATTGATACTAAGTATGCAAGTATAAGATAGGGGGGGGGGGGGGGGTTGGTGCTCTAATGAAGTTAGAGGAGCATATGGAGTGGGGTTATGGAAGCATATCCAGAAAGGTTGGTGGTCTCTCTCTAGCAACACTGGGTTGTGTATGGGGGATGTCAATAGACAGTTTTTGGCATGATGTTTGGGTTGAAGCTATGGCTCTTAAGGATGTCTATCCCTCTATTTTTAGAATTGCACGGGAACAAGATGCTTTGGTGGTAGACTTGCGGGAAATGACTAATGGTTCGTAGCAATGGAATGTTAGTTTCATTTGGGAGGCACATGATTGGGAAGTAGGTGTCCTGGTGGAGTTTTTTAACTTGCTATACACCATTGGTCCTGCTGTTATAGGAGTGGATAAGTTGGAGTGGCGGCATTCCAGTAGAGGAAAATTTTCGGTACGCTCTTTTTATTAGACTCTTCCTGCTCAAGCTAGTAATCATTTTCCTTGGAAGTACATTTGGCAGAATAAAGCACCTCCTAAGGCTGCTTTTTTTGTGTAGACAGCAGCTCTAGGGAAGATTATGACCATTGATAATCTAAGAAAATGTGGGCTTATCATCATTGATAATCTAAGAAGATTGGTGCTATATGTGCAAAAATATTGGTGTATAGTGGATCATTTACTACTACATTGTGAGTTTGCAAGGGCCATATGGAATTACTTTTTCAGCGAAGTGGGATTAGCATGGATTATGCCAGGGAGGGTGGTTGAACTACTAGCTAGTTGGAGAGGGATCACATGGACACCACATATTGCAGCTGTGTGGAAGATGGCTCCCATTTGTCTATTTTGGTGCATCTGGAGTGAAAGAAATGATAGAAATTTTGAGGATCGTGAGCGCTCCTTGGAAGAGTGTAAGAGTTTTTTCTGGAAGACTTTATTTATGTGGGCCATTGCTATAGATTTAAATGGTCTCAGCTTCCATGATTTCTTTGTAACCGTTTCTAGCTCCTAAATAGGTGTAATCACATGTATACCTGCTGTGTACTTGAGCTATACCTATTTCTATATCCATAAAATATCTTCTTATAAAAAAAAATATGCTGAAGAAAATATTTCATTTTTTATTTTCTCCGCTCAAACTAAACTTGGACTGTGCTTTACTGTCCTGAATCTCTTGTAAATTGTTGATATACTGATTCGTTACTTATTATACCTTTTATTGAAGGAGTGGCTGGAAAAACGTGCTGATTTTGAATTTATAGTGGATGGGGCAAATATTGGTCTCTACCAACAAAATTTTGCAGATGGTGGATTCAGTATTTCTCAGGTTGTATATCTTATGTTGAGCTGTCTTTCTCCTGTCCTTTTCACCTTCTTCACTCTTTTGTCTTACCACTAATTTTTATCTTTCATCAATGATTATGTTTGAAAATTGCAATAGAGCAGCTCGATGCTGTCGTGAAAGAATTGTACAATCGGAGTGGAAACAAATGGCCTCTGGTTGTCTTGCATAACAAACGTCTTAGGGCACTTCTGGAGAATCCTTCCCACAGAAAACTGGTAGAGGAGTGGATGGATAAAGGTGTTCTTTATATGACACCAACTGGTTCCAATGATGATTGGTATATACCTTTAAACGAGTGCTATTCTCTGGGTCTGTGATGCATTTTATGCTGTCGCTTTTTGCTCAAAATAATATATGCTTAAATACATAACTTTTCTTTGGCAAAAATTTTCTTCGTTCAATTGAATCCATATATTTTTGATAAGTTTGTTCAATTGAATCTATTTAAAGATCTAATACTTCCCCTTTTATCACACTCTTGGGGCAATCAGGCTGGGGGAATTTTCTTTTGAATTATGCGAGGTACACTTTCGAGAAACTCTTTGTTGAGTGCCTGTGCACTCCTGGGATTAGTTAGGACTTTGTTCGTGGGTACCCATTGCCAATTAAAAAAAAAGATCTATTACTTCTCTTAATGCTGGGCGCACATATATCACTTTCGTTTAAGTGAATTGAATACTTACTCAAGAGGAGAAAGTAGAAAGAAGCTACTAGAATCTTAACCGATTTGATGCTGTTTTCATTTTACATTTATGAAGTGCATCTATTGCACTTGTATTATTATTACTATTTTCTTCCAGATTTACTCATGGTGCCTTATATAAATCAGGTACTGGCTATATGCTGCCGTAAAAGTTAAGTGCTTGCTTGTGACAAATGATGAAATGAGAGATCACATTTTTGAACTCCTAGGAAATAGCTTTTTCCTCAAGTGGAAAGAAAAACATCGAGTATGTTCTGTCTGAAGAGCTTATCCTTTTCATAGTTGTTTTTATTCCATATTTATTCCTTTACTTACATTGGTGGGTGCTTCTGGTTATATGTTGTATATTATTGAATTGTTCATATTTCAATCTGTACTCTTCTTATGATTTGCCAAATCTGTCGTGTTTATGTGGTGAAAAACTAGCATACAACTATCTAATCTCCTCTTTACGTCTAAAAAAAACTAGCATATACAACTTTTTGTGTCACAGATGCATGCAAACTTTTGTCTGGTTTGTCTGTTCAATCTGAGGGACCTTAGGGACAGGGTCTAAATTGGATTAAGTTAATAATTTAGATTAGCAAAAACTTGTTCACATGTACAAGAGATTATCAATGTACAATTATCAATGTTGCTTTCTACGTATACATTCTAAAAGCTTGAGATTTAAGTTAGTGAAGACTTTGGTGCCATGATAAGAGTAGATATGTATTTTCAGATTCCTTTTTAGTTGCTTGTTACTGATTGTGTTCGAAATGTATTGAAAAGTTTTTACAAGCATTGAATCCACCTTAGCTGCTGAGTGCCCCCCGCTAAAAAAAAAACATACAGAAAGTTCCTTTTGATTAAAAGATATTCTAGTTGTACTTGGGCTATGCCATTGGTTTTATTTATAAAGATATTCTGGCGAGAAGGTGATTGTTATCACTATACTAATTTGTTGGTGCATACTAATTTCCATGAACAAATTTTTTTTTCTGATAGGTAAAATAAAATTTTATTTGAGCATCAATGGACTGTGCTTACAACATTGCCATGCTTCATCTAATAAGTTTTGTTCATGGAAATTGAACAATAAAATTTTATTCAATTGATGTTCACGCACCGAGGATTTTGCACCTGGACATATATGATTCCATTACATATTATCCATCTTGTGTGAATAAACCTTTCTTGCATCCTATTCTCCAGGTTCGGTATACTTTTGTGAAAGGTAATTTGAAGCTTCAGATGCCTCCTCCATATTCATCTGTTATCCAGGTATACCATTGTGTAATTGGTTATCTCGTCTAATGGTATATTCATCTGTTGTCAATGAGTTGTTCTCTAGGCTTCTTAACCACTATTTAGCTCTGGTCAGCATTAATTTTCCGTGCATGACTGTGTTTTGTGTGTGCATGCAAGCTGTTGCACTTGTATTTGTTTTTATACTGTGACGACTGGTGCTGAAAATGATAATTTTTTATTGTAAACACTTATTATCGAACATGAAAGGAGAGGGAAAATATGGCAAGTAGAGAAATTAGACAGAAAAAAGATTTGGGAGACATTAATGGGGAGACGAGTTTGTCTTGAGCGGATATCTTGGAGGAATTATGTTGGGCAATCATTTAGGACTTCGATGAAATTTTTTTGTTTAGCGACTTGTTTGTAGTATAATAAATTCTTAGTTACTTGATAAAGTTGTAAAACATTGTATCTCATAAGTATTAAATAGATTTTCAATATTCTACTTAAGCTTGGAGAATTTAAACAAAGGTCCTTGAGGAGTTCAGATCTATATCATTGTGCAATGTGATCGTAAATAATAGCTTAACTTTTTTTTCCTATGAGCTCGATATAAACTTTTTTGGTAAGCTCCTTATTTGCTAGATTCCTGCCTATGAATCTTCAGGCTGGAAGTCCGCATAACTTCGACAATTTGGATCACTTTGAGCCATATTCTTGCTATTTTGTAGTAGTACAGTTACTTTTTAGTCATTTCTTTTTTAGAATAGAGAACAGCATTTAAATTCAATTATGTTCTTTTAAATGAAAGAAAAATTATGCTTTGATGTTCTCTCTGACTTTTTTGTGGTTTCAGATTCTTGGGAGTGTTTAATTCAACGTGAACACCTTTTATCTCTTGTCGCATTGCAATTTGATACATTGGTTTTCTTTTTTAGTATTCACTGATTAGCACTATCACTATTTTGTGATGTGAAACCTCCAATACCTTTTTTTTCAAATTAACAACTGAAATCCATTAAATTATGACTGTGCCCTTGGATGGAAAAAAAATGCAAAAAAGAGAAGTGCAAAAAAAAAAATAAATAAATAAATAAACAAATAAACAAAGAAAGGAAAAAAAGAACAAAAGCTTGGCCCTAAACTGTGGCTGGGTATTGCTGTTAGATTAAAAAAATGCTAAAAATAAGAGAGAAAAAACTAGGTCTACACAGCCATGCCGGGTGGCAGGCCCTCCAAACATGGCAAAGGCTAATTGTGTTCCTTTCTACTTTTTATTTGGTATATAATTGTAATTTTCTGTTATTAGTTTAATGGAAAGGGGACGGAGTTCTCACATTACAAGAGAGGGATAGCTCAGACCATCGATTGAAAAGATTAAGAAATCAGATCTTAAAACCGAAATAGAGATGTTCTCTGTAATGTACTTTTAATTGTATATGCATGTATGCTACATAAAAGTTCACTTCAACATGGTATATCATTATTTTCAATCTTCTTCTGCATTAAAATGAGTTCAATTATCTATTAGATGGAACTTATTAATCTTTCTTGTATTGAATGCATTAACACATTACATTTATAATGGTCCAAAAATATACAAGGTTTTAATTAAATACCTTAAATTTTTGCATGACTACATGCGAGTGATGTTTGCAATTTATCAGTGAATAAAGTAAAAGCAATGTTGTACAGTTTTATCTTTTCCTTTGCCCTAGTATTATTGCTTATGATAGTGAATAACTGCAATCCTTTTCTCTTCCTTCTCTTCTTTCGGGATCATATCTCTTCCTTTCTTTTGCTTGGTAACATTTTTACCTAAAATATTTTATCAAAATACACTCCACAATCAAAAATTTTATTTACTTTTCTTTGTTGTCGAAAATATTCAACATGTTCCGCATCCCGTGAATGGAAAATGCTTTTCTTCCAGCAGCTTTCTTAGGTAATGCCGTTAAAAAGGCAGTTGGGCTGTGCATGAGTAATCTGTTGGTCCATGTGTTCCTGACAAATTGTGTACAATAAGTTGACTATACCATCTACTTTGTTATTATGGTTTCATGTATAGAATGTTGACACCCCAATCGCCGTTGCCAGGAATCTGAAAAAGGATCATGGCATGTGCCTGTTGCGGGGGACAACCGGGAGTGCAAGGAGTCTCTCACAACTTGGCTATGCATTACTAGGCCAAGTTCTTGTGATGCTTTTGATGAAGATCCAATCAATATTGGAAGTTCAGAAAATGGACATGCCACCTACACCCTTCCTTCACTAAATCCTTGCAAGCAAGAGAGTTTTAGAAGTGGCCATGGCTTACATAACAGCCCGGAGTCCTTCCAGTTTTCTGATAATAAAGCTGTTTCCTTGATAGGCAAAAGGAAAGAGAGGTCTCCATCTCCTTCCCGTCCTCATCATACACCTAATGATGCTTTCTAATGAAGCCTTACCTCGTGTCATGTGGTGTTGTCTATCGTTTCCAGAAGTCCTCAATGATGAAGGAAGATCGAGGAATAAAGCAACAGCAGTATCAACCTGTTGTAAGTTAATGTTTCTAAACACTTTGCAGTGGGTGGTCTCCAACCAATCACTTTTACTGTCAAGGATTTTGCCTTTACCCCTATTTCTGCTGCATGCAAGTTCATAAATTGATTTGTAATGCAATAGTCGAAAAAAATATCAAAGTAAAGGGAAGAATATATGATTTTTTTGGCAGAAGATAGTTTTCTAACTGAAACTCTGGCAGCACTCCGAGCAAGTAATTCTATTTACAATCATGAAATGTCGAAACGTCACGTAATCACTTTGAAAAAGAGGGGTTTATTATTAAAAAATTAATTTTTTTTTCACGTAAGTCCTATGTATTATTCATTTTTTTAAAAGCGCGGCGGTCGGTTGCAAATATATTTTATCTTCCCTTTAATATCATATCATATTGCTCATAGAAACACATCACATTCCCTTGGAAAATAAATAACATATCATCCATCGTCTATCGTCTGACACACTTAAGAGTTCTTGAAACATAACTTCAATAACTAGACCATGTTATTACTCAAATAACACACAAAACATGAATGAACAGCATTGCTCTAGTCACAAACTAGAATCTAAATGCAAACTTTGAAAAACAAACACTATAAATCAATTGTGTGTATCATTTGAAAACGTATTTCACGAGACCAGGAAGATGGACATTCAAAAAGTAATCATCCCAATCGATGCACTTGGGATCAAAATAAAACACATCTGCCTCTGCACCACTCTGATCTCTTACCATCAGGCGCAGCTTCTCTGTGGTCATGTCATCAAATCTACATGAAAAAGTAGGATCATGTTAATATCAAATGCTTGTTGCCAACATTAATATTAAGAAACAACATATAAAGCATACACACACACACACACATACACGCCCTTGAAGAACAAGTAAGGCTTGTATAGTTCCACCAATCGCATCATAAAGTTCATCTTTCTTCTGAGATCAAGACACATGATCCTGAAATATTGACAAAGTGCTGTATTCACCAATTCGAGTCCCTGTAGTACAAAAAAAAAAAAAAAAAAAGACACTTGTGAAACCAAATTTGTTTCGGGGAATAGAGGCAAGACAAGAGAGAGACATGCACGCGTGGCTATAGTTGAGGCCAAGTAGTGGCCGGCATGACGTACAAGATATACAAGAGGAAGAAGGCTCACGATATGCATGTAGTTTTATTTAAGCAGGAATTTTCAATAAAAGCTTCGGCTATACATCACTTTGAATAACTGTTATTTTTCCCCAATATAGTTAATTTATTACGTTTTCAATTTTTTAATATTATTTGAAGAATAATATAGTTTAGCATATCCCAACCTCTTCCCAACCCTATAAAGGTCAAGGGACTACAAATGTCTTTTTTTAATTGATTTGAAGGTAATGTGGAAGGAATTTTGAAGATGCCATGATCATAGGTTTTTCAGCAATCGAGTGCCATCACGCTTGGGGCAACTTAATTCAAATCAGACATTAATAACCGTATTAATTTGTAGGAGCTATTGGATAAATTGAGACAATTGTTTAAGGAATCCTCAAATTTATCACTAACAAGACAATGCAACCACAAGATCATATGAGAAGAAGGCATGCAGTAGCCTTGCTACTTGGTTGTTCAAAGCTTGAATTGAGGTTGAACTACCATTAGTTGGGGTGCTACATTAATCCAAACCCTAATTAAGGCAAGAGGGAGAGAGATACTAACAAGAGTAAAGCCATGACAGATAATGGATGACAAAGGTAAGGAGTGAGGGACTGCGAGAGTTTCGAGGAAAAGAGATATTTGTGAGACGGAGAGACCGAGAAAGAGGGGACTTTATAATTTGTTGAGGCAAAATTCCATTTATAAGTGATAATGCACAAAAATCAGATTTGGAAAGATTGACACATTTGATTGCGTGATCTCCAACTGCAGTGTTTAAATACTTGATTTTCTGTAACTGTTGTACAGCTTTACATTTTCTAAAATTTTGTAGTTTCCGTTACAAACTTGTATCTATATATACACATATCAAATACAAAGAATAAGAATTCTCTCCTAAAATATATCTTGTTTATGGTATCAGAGCTTCCAAAGCTCCAACGAGCCAATCCTTCTCACTACTATGGCTGTCAATAATACCTCTGTTTCTTCTAACCCTAAAGTTCTATGCCTCTTGATGCTATAAACGCTGCTGCCCAGCTTCCTCACAAGCTAACACCTACCAATTTTCCTGCTTGGCGGTGTTGGTTCGAATCTCTACTCATTGGTTATGACCTTATGGGGTATCTTGATGGTACCCTACCATGCCCTTCTCTCAGTGGTGTCTCTTCTGCTGAACAGGCCGCTGTCAAGGCTGCATACTCACATTGGATACGACAGGACAAGCTCCTGCTCAACGCCATTCTTGCTAGTGTTTCTGAGAGTGTTGTCTCTCATATTGCCACTGCTGAGACGTCCATGGCAGCATGGAAGACCCTCACACGACTCTATGCCAGTCGTTCTCGCACTCGAGTTATGCAACTCAAGGAAGATCTCACTCTCCTTCAACGTGGGTCTCAGTCTATTACAGAATATCTTCACTCCGTGAAAAGCATCGCAGATGAGTTAGCACTCATCGATACACCTATGACAAACGATGACCTTACGCTCTACATTCTTAATGGGCTTGGCTTGGAGTTCCGTGAGATCGTCGTACCAATTCGCACCCGTTCAACCTCTCTTACATTTGAAGAACTCCATGATCTGCTCCTTGGCCATGAACGCTACTTGAAACGTCTAGAACATGCTTCTAACTCTACTGTTATTACAGTTAACGTTTCTCAACGCAGGTACAATAATCGTTTCTCTCAAAAGAATGACAAGAAACAACCATACTCTGGACAAGGAAATTCTGGTGGTCCTTCTCAGTCCAAGCCCAACGACAACTTCTCTACTGATTCTGCTCAAAGAGGCCACCAATCAGGAAAGACTTATCATTTTTGTGGCTTCAACGGTCACACTGTCACAGAATGCCGCAAGATTTGTCGCATCTTGGCTCAAGCAAATTGCACAATCATGATGCTTGACTTGGGTGCCTCTCATAATATCACATCTGAACTCCAAAACATGTCTATGCACTCTGAGTATGAAGGACCTGACAAGGTTGTCATTGGGGACGGCACAGGTTTGAATGTCACACACGTTGGTTCAACCAATCTCACCACACCTTCCAAAACATTTGCTTTTACAGACCTTCTTTGTGTCCCTTCCATTAATCGCAATCTTATCTCTGTTCATAAACTCACCTCCTCTAACAACTGTTCTGTTGAATTTAATCCATTTTCTTTCTCTGTGAAGGATCTGAGCACGGGGGTGCATCTACTTCAAGGTAAATGTGAGGATGGGATCTACTATATGCCTCAACCAACTCATGTTCTGCGTAAAACACCTACAGCATTTGTTGGTGTCAGCACGTCTCTTGATGGCTGGCATTCTCGATTGGGTCATCCTTCCACAAAAATTGTCACTCAAGTTGTTCGTTCATTTGATTTATCTCTTAAAAAATCCTCTGTCTCCAAGAAAAGTCTTTGTGTTTCCTGTCAATGTAATAAAAGCCACAAGCAACCTTTTTCCATCTCATCCAAGACCAGTTCTAAGCCATTTGAATTACTTTATTCGGATGTATGGGGTCCATCTTCAATTACTTCAATCAATGGTTATCGTTTTTACGTTATATTCATTGATCATTTCACTAAATTTACTTGGTTCTATCCAATCAAACAAAAATCTGATGTTGAGGGTGTTTTCATTAACCTTCAAAATTACATCACAAATCAATTCAACACTACCATCAAGCATCTCTACACTGATAATGGTGGTGAGTATCTCAAACTCCGTCCCTTCCTCGCCAAACACGGTATCACCAGTCTTACAACTCCTCCTCACACGCCTCAACACAATGGTGTCTCCGAACGCCGACACCGTCATCTTGTTGAAACTGGTCTTACCCTTCTCCACCACTCTAAACTTCCATTATCCTACTGGTCCTTTCTTTTGAGACCGCATGCTATCTCATAAACCGAATGCCCACTCCTCTCTTACATGGCAAAACCCCTTTTGAATCTCTAACTCATCGTTCACCAAATTATCTCAAGCTCCGCACATTTGGTTGTCTATGTTATCGTTGGCTCAACCATATAACAAAAGCAAACTTGAACCCAAATCCACTTGTTGTGTCTTTCTCAGTTACTCTAACTCAAAGTGCTTACAAGTGTCTTGATATCAAGACCCATCGTCTCCACCTTTCTCGTCATGTCGTGTTTGATGAGCATATTTTTCCTTCTCTCTCAAACTCAGGAAATGAACAACTTCACCTCATTTCTGATAGCAACACACAACACCCAACTGCAGCAGATTTTTTTGGTCCTATCCCACAGGTTTCGCCGGTTAAGCATGTCCCTCCATCTCTCACATTACCTGAAGAACATCACTCTCCTGCACTACCACCTTTGTCACAGCCATCCTCAGGTATGCTCTCTCTTTCCCCTTCCCAACCTTTACAATTAACATCTGAAGCATGCATCAATTCATCCATTCAAATTGCTGCACCCGAACCTTCACTTCTTCATAGGATGACCACTAGATCCATGAACAATATTCACAAGCCTAAACACATGTACCTTGTCACCAAACACCCTCTTCCCAAAACACTTGAACCAACTTGTGTCACTCAAGCACTAAAGCATCCTCAATGGCGCCAAGCCATGTCACAAGAATTCACAGCTTTGGTTAAGCATGGTACGTGGGACTTAGTTCCTCCTCAAGCTTCTCAAAATCTAATTGGGTGTAAGTGGGTCTTCCAGATCAAGAGGAAACCTGATGGAAGTATCGATAGATACAAAGCTCGTCTTGTTGCAAAAGGCTTCCATCAAATACCGGGTATTGATTACAAAGAAACTTTCAGTCCCGTTGTCAAGCCTACTACTATTCGCACAATTCTCTCAATTGCTCTTATGCATCGTTGGCCCATTCGACAACTCGACGTTAACAACGCTTTCCTCCATGGAACACTTGAGGAAGATGTTTTCATGGTGCAGCCCAAAGGATTTGTTGACACAAATTTTCCTAATTATGTATGCAGGTTGAAGAGATCCATCTATGGCTTAAAACAAGCCCCACGTGCATGGTACAATGAGCTCAAAGGTGCTCTACTTGATTTGAATTTCACCCAGTCCAAATCAGACTCCTCTCTATTTATTTATCATGCAGGTGGCCATACTATGTATTTCTTGGCCTATGTTGATGATCTCCTCATCACTGGCAGCAATACGTCTCTTGTACATGAGATCATTACAAAACTCAGCAAACGTTTCTCTCTTAAAGACTTGGGACAGGTTCATTTCTTTCTTGGTATTGAAATAATCCCAACGTCTACTGGAATGTTTCTCAGCCAGCATCAGTACATACGAAGTCTCCTTGATCGGGTTAAGATGGATGGTGCCAAAGATGTCCAAACACCTCAAAGCACAAGTATTACTCTCAAACTTCAAGATGGCACAGATCCTACAGATGCTACCGAATATAGAAAGGTCATTGGTGCACTTCAATATCTATCATTCACTCGACCGGACATCGCTTTCTCAGTCAACAAATTAGCTTAGTTCATGCACCAGCCAACATCTACTCACTGGACTGCAGCCAAACGCATTCTTCGCTACCTCAAACACACCATTCATTATGGCCTTCAACTCAATCACACAAGTGCATCAACACTCAAAGCTTACTCCAACGCTGATTGGGCAGGAAATTCTAATGATCGATCAAGTACCACAGCTTATCTCATTTTCCTTGGTGATAACTTAATCTCATGGAGCACTCGCAAGCAACGAGCCATTGCACGTTCATCAACCGAAGCTGAGTATCGAGCACTTGCTGCAACAACATCAGAAATTGCATGGCTCAAATCCCTGCTGTCCGAGCTTCACTTCCCTCTTTCCAGACCTCCTCTTATATTATGTGACAATATTAGGGCAACTCAACTTAGCCTAAACCCAATAATGCACTCCAGGATGAAGCACATTGCAATTGACCTTCATTTTGTCCGAGATTATGTCAACAAAGGTCTGCTTGATGTTAATCACGTTTCAACCCATGATCAACTTGCTGACCTTTTAACAAAAGCGATTCCAAAAGCTCGATTTGCTTCACTAAGGTCTAATATTGGAGTTCTCGACGGCACATCCATCTTGCGGGGGTGTATAAGTGATAATGCACACAAATCAGATTTGGAAAGATGGACACCTTTGATTGCGTGATCTCCAGCTGCAGTGTTTAAATACTTGATTTTCTGTAACTGTTGTACAGCTTTACATTTCCTAAAATCTTGTAGTTTCCGTTACAAACTTGTATCTATATATACACATATAAAATACAAAGAATAAGAATTCTCTCCTAAAATATATCCTGTTTACCATTGATCTCACCAATCATCAAAATCTACAGTACCACTCATCATGTGACCAAACCATCGATCTCGACATGGCTCACCAGAGGTGGTTGCTTCGGCTAGTGGGATATGATTTACAGATTGTCTACAAACAAGATCAGGAGGCATAATGCCACTATAGATGTGTTAATCGATCGAGAGACATGAACAAGCTAGAATTGTTACTATACCTTTTATTGAAATTTGTAACGTACGAATCATGATTAATAATTACATAACTTTAGTTAATTAAAGAGCATGCATAAAGCCGGTTCTGAACAAACCTTCAAAGGCAGCAAATAACGTATGGCCACATATCTGTGGAAACTATCCATGTCGCTCAACATCAAAAGCTTGCCAACCTTGACGGCTTTACCTTCCCTATTAATCCATGGTTTTTTAGAGAAGTAACAAAAGAAAACATCTCGGAGCTTTTCGATTCTCAAAGGAGTGCTCATCATTGAAGACCCCACTTGATAAATCATATGATGATCATCATAAGCTGGTTGATTTGCATGAGCCACCATGGCCACGATCATAGCATTGACCACCAAGTCAGCCGGTATCTGCATTATTTCACTTTCATATTTGACATTCAATTTCTTTCTTTTATATATATACATATGCTACAGCTCCCGCTGGGGCTGCAGCATGTATTTACTATTTACATGTATTTTTTTTTTAAGTTCTTTGTTATATAGATTTTTTTAATATTTTTTAATATTTTTAAAATATAAAATAAATTTAGAACATCATTAAAAATACTTTCTTAATCAAAAATTAAAAAAAATATTAAAAAATACTTCCTTAATCACGAAGTAAAATAAAAAATTATAAAAAAATATTTTTTTTATTTTACTTCATGATTAAGAAAGTATTGTTTAATAATATTATGAATATTATTCATATCGGATGATGCTAGAGCCACCACTGGGGCTCCCGCTGGCTCTAACATAATGTTTTTTCATGTGTTTTTTTAAGTTATTTTCATTATAGATATTTTTAATACTTTTAAATATTTTTAAAAAATAAAATAAATTAAAACATCATTAAAAAATATTTTCTTGACCAGAAAGTAAAAAAAAAAATTATTTAAAAATACTTCCTTAATCACGAAATAAAATAAAAAAAATATTTTAATATTTTACTTCGTGATTAAGAAAGTATTTTTTAATAACTAATTAATAAATTTTTTATTTTTTTAAAATACTTAAAATTATTAAAAAAATCTATATAAAACAAAAAACATATAAAAAAAAAATACAGGAGCCCCCAGCGGGGGCTCTAGCATTATTCTTTTACATTTTCTTCTACTTCTGATATTTGAAAACTGTCTTCCTTCAAGATTTGGTTGCTTTCTTTAAATGAACAATGCATGGTAAGTGTCTTCGGATCTTATTCTCTTGAATGCTTAGAGAATTATTATATCATTAATGAATACGATAATGCTAGCCAGATAGATTGTATATCATGTGCAATACGAGTTTCGATCTTTGATGAAAAAATTGTGACAATTTCCATGCATTCTGCTCATTTCCTTACATAAAATCAAGCAATATAAATTTAATCAATTTACCAAGTCAAGAATTGTCTTAAGATCTCCAAGGAAGAATGGTAGTTTTCCTTTACCAAAACCAACTATTATACTGTCAATGGTCCTGTAAACAAATAAACTTTTCTTCAACTTCTCGACAAACCAAACAACAAGATAATGGTGCTGTTCATTTTATACATAAAATATAAGAAAATTACCTGACACCTTCAACCCAACCAGGGAAAGGTTCTTTTAAAGTACTGGTTATGATAGTGGGGCGAATGATTACCACAGATAGGTTTTCTTTTAGGTGCCCAATGAGCATCTCTCCCATTGCCTTCGTAAATACATATGTGTTTGGCCATCCATATCTCTTTGCCCTGACAGTTATATATAATTTGAATCTAGAAACTTGTCATTTTATTTAGATTTCAATTCCCATATAATTATTTGGATCGATGCATGATTTATAAGAAATTAAGCAAAACTTTGTGTATTTAAAGTTTTGGAATTGAGATAATATAGGCTAGGGGAGTGCTACGTGTCCTGAATCCTCACCGTCACGTGCAATCCTTTTGTTTTTTTTTTAATCTCTTTAAACATTTTTTTAAAAAAAATTCACAACATTATTAAAAAATATTTTCTTAATCATTAATAAGTAAAAAAAAAAATTAATTAGGACGCTCGTAATCGGGATCCATCACTACCGGTGGCTTTAGCTTTTCCCATATATATACATATATATATATATATATATATGTATATATATATATATGTATATAATAGTTATAAGATGATGATGATCATATATATACATACATGAATTATGTACGTAGTACCTTTCAATACCCAAATCCTTCATGGCCAATGTAATTTCTTCTTCTGTAGCTCCCTCAGCTCGAAAGCCATTCAACTTTTCCTCGACCAGTTTTTTCTCAGCGTAGATGTCTAATCCTGGGGTCCCATTCAGTGTTTCACCAAAGTGATAGGGGGTTTCTAGAATCAGTCCTCCTTTCTCCCCACATACATATGCTGAAAATGACATGACTTTATCTGATTAATAATTATCTAAAAAACAAATAACTCTAGGAAACCAAACAAGAAAATATGATAAGTATTTGCTAACCCGTGGAAACGTGGACAAGAACCTTTAGTCTAACACATTTTTTTGCAAAGCTTAAAGCATGCTTAGCTCCCAATGTATTGATACCCAGTGCAACATCATATCTGCATGGCATAGAAGAACGTACATATTATTATTTTCATTTTTTATTATAAGCTACTAAGCCATAAATATATATATATATATATATATATATATATATATTAAAACCCCATGCATCATTGCATATTGATTACCTTTCATCAAACATAGTAGTTGCAGCTAAATTGACAATAAAATCGATTTGGTTGCATATTTGGTCCCTCAGAAAGAAGTTCTTCAAGCCCAAGTCCTCGAGAGAGAGGTCACCAGGAACCACAACTACTTTTTCAGAGATGAGGGAATCCATATTTGTACCCCATTTTTCCCTCAGCACTCTGAACAAGTCCTTCCCTATCATCTACAAATAGAAGTAGCCACAGAACTATTACCATTATATTGAAATATGAGTAGTAGTGTTATGACCAGAATTAAGAGAAAGGAAATGAAGTGATACTTAATAGTCTGATTTCCATAGGATTTTGATTCATTAGAATAATGCAACCATCATAAACATGACTTGCTTCTTTTTTCTTCCTGTCATTTCCAATTCACTCAGCAACATGCAGCATGATTAACTAATCTGTGTGTGTGTGTGTGTGTATACCTCATCATGCAGACGTTGTGTGGCTGACTTGTCATCTGCAGCTCTTAGAAGAAGATAGAGTTTCTTCACGTTTGGTTGAACTCTCAGTATTTTCTCCACAAAAACTGCATCCATACAATCAAAGTTACAACTAAAATCATAGTTGTTACAGCCACACGCACGTACGCAAACTCATAGAGACAGTACAAGAGAAAGGATCAGAGCGCATATAATATACTTTTTGCCAGAAAACCAGTGGCACCAGTGACTAAAATGGCCTTGTCCTCAAGGAGCTGTACTATACTTCCCAACTCCATGGTGAAGAAATATCAGAGAGAGAGAGAGAGAGCTGAGAGGAGGAGAAGAAGAAATTAGGCGGAAGAAACAGAAAAGATGGTACTACGGATAAAGGCTGATGCCATTTTATATAGAAATGGGGCTGTTAGGTGGTGCAGTTGAACGTGACTGCACGTGGATTGTCGAGAAATAATTTTACATGGACAAGGTCTTGAGCATATTTATAAGGAATGATCTCTTGTATAACCGGTTTTATGAGATAAGTTAGGCCTATAAATTAATTCGTGAATGTTAGGAAAATCCACTTTTTCCATCGATTTTGTGAATGCCAAGAATAAATTTGTCGGTATTGATGCTTTTTGCCGACGAATTTATCATCGTTGCAACATTTCAACGCAATGTGGGGGAATGAAGTATAGTGAATAGTGCAAGAACTATTTACAGCGATTTTTCAATCTTTTGTAGCGATTTTTTTGACACAAAATATTTCCTTTTATTGCATCGAAAAAACACAATGGAAAAGCACTATTGTGACGAGTAAAAAATCACCGCAATAAATGGAATATATATATATATATCCCTTCCCCGAAACGAATTAGTCGATCTACTACTACTGCTACTACTACTCCTACTGCTACTCCTACTGCTACTGCTACTACTACTGCTACTCCTACTGCTACTGCTACTGCTACTCCTACTGCTACTGCTACTGCTACTGCTACTGCTACTACTACTGCTACTACTAGTAGTAGTAGTTTAAACAACATATTAGTCGATCTACGAAATTTATGTATATATGTGTGTAGGTCTAAGGACTATCAATATCTATAGGTTCTGATTTGTGCACTAGTTAGTTTAATGTTAGTTTGTGTGATATTTCCATGTTGAAATATACAATGAATGGCCTAGTTTCTTAGTTCAAAAGCTTTAACCTTGAAAGGGAATCTAGATATCACACAATGTTCATTAAGTTGGCTTTTTGTATATCCGAGCCCATCTTTTCTTGACCTGAACCCCTGGTAGTGAAGCCCCCACCTTTTTCTCGTATATCAAATATTTATTGTAGTGAGTCCTATTATGAACATAAACTACCTGCACAATGTAGTACTCTGTTTTAAACATCATTTTAACTTAATATTTCCCCCGAACAGAAAGGACCTGGCACTATATGTAATACCCGAGTCCTACTACGTAGGTCCTTACGTCATTTTATTAATTATTTAAGTTA
This sequence comes from Juglans mandshurica, assembly GCA_022457165.1. Taxonomy (NCBI): domain Eukaryota; kingdom Viridiplantae; phylum Streptophyta; class Magnoliopsida; order Fagales; family Juglandaceae; genus Juglans; species Juglans mandshurica. The sequence continues at coordinate 21,093,398 of CM039630.1, read as the reverse complement.
AATATTTTGAGATAAATATTTTTATTACTTTCAATTATTTTATTTTAAGATGAGTATGCTTATTTTTAAAATATGATTTATGAAACTAAATCAAGGGTGTTATTTTTTTAGACTTTGAAATATTTTCTCTTAAGTTCTTTAATTTTATTTATTTTGGAAATGGCCCAATTAATCTCTACTATTGGATTGGTAGGTGAAAAGTAACCTTGAGGTGGGTAGATTTCCACCATCCATCTTCCAAGCTTATGTGATAAGTTTTGACTAAAGCAATTAAACCCTTATCCCTTTCACCCGTAGGATTCTAAGACAAACTATTAAGCTCTTGCACCCGTAGGCTTCTAAAGCAAGCCATTGAGCTCTTTGCACCCGTAAGCTTCCTAAGGAAGCTATTGACTTATTGTTCATTTCCTTGCACCCATTGTCTAAGGCAAGTCAAAAAGAGAGAAGCGAAAAAAATAAAAATTATCCTAATGTATATTGCTTCTACCCGTTGACCCTCACCCAAGAAAGAAAAAGAACAAGTTTTCATCTTCTTCCCCAAGCTAAAGCCGATCCCCTCTTCTTCTCCTCTCTTCTCATCTTCAAGAAACCAAACTCCTCTCATCATCTTCAAGTTTATGATTCCATAGCAAGGTAAGAATACCCTTAATCTTTCTCCTTTGTTTATTTCAAATTTAGCCATTGTTGATCAAGTGGGTTTTCTTTTGATTATTTTTTATGTTTTGGTTTTGGGGTTTTTGAGTTTTCATTGTTGGCCGGTTGTTGTATGGTAGTTTCTAGACTGATTTCTCATTTGTTCCTCTAATATCTATTCTAGTTGGGTGGTAACTGAGTAGCAAAATGATAGCCCATATGTGTTATGCTATGTTTTGTTCCTAGCCGTGTGTTTTGCATGGCATTTTTGTTGTAGCCTTACCTTGTATTTTCTCAACCTCGTGGGTGGTAGATCAAGGCCATGGGTGGTTGGCTTGGCTTGGTGGTGGCCTGAGGAGGCTGATGACAGTGGTTACCCGCCATGGGTGGTGGTGCACAGTGGTGCACGGTGTGCAACCCGTGCGTGCGTGAGAGGGGAACCGTGAGGTGGAGGAGGGAGCTTCTGGCCGTGGGTCACGTGGAGGAGCTCGGGGAAGGGGAGAGGAGGTCCATGGCATCACATGGTGGTCGTGGGTGTTGCGCACGGCGGCGCTAGGGGCCACGCACGGTGAAGCCATGCGTGGGTCTCCTTGTGCGTGCGTGTGTGCGACGGAGGGAAGGTGGCTGCGTAACAGGGGCTGGCTTCGGTGGAGGATGATGGCCAGTGGGAGGGGAGTTCGCCGTGGGAGCAGTGGAGCCATTGGGCGACGCACGGCGGCGCAGTGACCTTGAGCCCATTCGGGCTTCACACTTCTAAGGGAGAGCGTGAGAGGAAGAGATTGGCATGGATGGACTCGCCGGAGGGAAGGGAGGCCAATGGTGCCGGCAGTGAGGGCTGGCGGCACCGGGCTGTGCGTTGGAAGCTTCGGCGTGGAGGGAAGACAGCGTACTGCGTACGCTTGGGAGAGGGAGGAGAGAGAGGGAGTTGAGGGAAATGAGGGAGAAAGAGTGGGGGTCTGGGTATTTAACCCAGTCCCTTCGTCTTGGGGTCTACGCAATGATCTAACGATGAGGAATTAAAACACTAATTTGAACATGCGTAAATATTAACTTAATTAAAAGCGCTTAGAGGAATTAAAGTAGAATATTATTTTAAACTGACTTTAGTTTATAAAATAATATTCTTCATCATTAATAAAATGATGAAGTCTCATTTAACATATTTAAAAGGGTTAAACCATTTAATTAATAAAAGTTCTCAACATAATTTAAATCTCATAATATCTTAAATAATTGAAATCATTTTAATAATAATATTAAAATGATTTCCGGCAATTATAATATTTTTAGAGTTCTTCAAGAATATTATGATTGTCGTATTTAAGATCAAATCTTAATTCAATAACACTGGAAATACTCCTTATAAATATTTCCATCATATTTAAAACACTGAGCGTGCCCTAGAAGTCACACGATATCTTTCGAGACACGCCATCATGGTTCGACATGCATAACGTGGCTCGTAGTCGCTAGTGAGAAAGGCAGATGATCACATAATCTCTGCCTTCGGGATTTGCTTACGTCAGAAACAGAAAAGCGTACGTAAGGAGGAAGGACCGTACGTAAGAAGAAGGAGCAGGGTATCACAACTTATTTGTATACTGTAGATGAAGATGGTTGGAAAGCTGAGTGATTTAAAACCTGAGGTTCGTACAATAGAGACAGTAGATGGGGTGTTTAGGGAGGTTTTGGGACATAAGTCGGGATATGCTAAAGGGTTAGGAGAGATGATAATGCCGGAGTCTACCCAAAAACTTGAGCGAGAACGCGATAAACAATATGCCGAGTCTGTTGAGAGACATAGAAAGGATGTTGAGTACTATAAGGGTCAATATGATGAACTAAGGGATAATGTGCGAGTCCTGTTGGAAAGACTACAAGAGAATGACAAGTTTATGACCAGCATTATGTCCAAGAGGCTGTCCTAGGGAGAGTCTCTCCCTACTGCCTAGGACGTGGGGACAAAGTATTTTACCTTTTTTGAGATTGATATGCTAGCCACTCTTTTGCAAATTCTGACACCTTGGATTTTTTTAAAGAAGTTTAAGATGTATGACATGCAGTGTACAACCACTTTTGAGGGCTGTCTTTTTGTGGTAATATTTGGGGGGTCGTCCAGGTGTAGTATGGTGATAATACTATAGTGGCTAAATGATTGGATGCACAGCTTATGTGAAATGCATATGGATACTTGCAATATGCCCCACTGCTTGTTTTTTATTTCTGTCTAGTAATGTGCAACTCTCCCAATTTGTGGCTTTTATTGTTTTTGTATCTTAGTTATTAGCTACTTTCAACACTGATGAAAGTTTTTCCCATTTGGTTGTAGGTGTTTTGATGTGATTTGATGATGGAGTGTCAATCACTACTACAAAAATATGGGTATGTATGATGCTGTTTGGGCTTTACCTACATCAAATTTATATCTATATATATATTGGACAGAACATTAGATTGCAAATTATCACTTGGATAGCCGGTGTTTTTATTGACTTCTCATATATAACGTATTACTACTGATCTTATATATGTGTAGAACAGTTTTAATGTTTTAACTTGAACTCATCTGTGTGTAAAAATCATTAAGTACACAACACCTACATCCTTGAATCACTACAACACAATTGGTTTTTAGTGACGGTTGAGAAATTGTGACAGTCCCTAGACCGTCACTAAAAGTTATTTTCTGTGACAGTTTTTGGAAACCGTCACTAAAGATAGAATGAGATTTTTTTACATTCGAACGTATAAGACATATGCGTTCGAACGTCACATATACGTTCGAACGTTATGTCTGTTTACGTTGGAACGTAAAGTGTTTTGGTGCAACCGTTCAAATGTTATTAATTTTACGTTCGAATGTAAAATGTTTGCACCAATGTTCGAACGTTAAGTAATAGCATTCGAACGTTTATTGTAAATTTAAATTAAATGACTTTAATTTAAAAATTATGTGATTTTTATTGTGCATAATTTGTGAACAAGTCTAAAAAATTGAATTGTATATATTTATATATACACACTTTGTAATATATAAATATATATTATTGATTTATATATATTTGAAATGCAGTGATTTAATATTAAAGTTGGAAATTATAACATCAAAGAAGATTAAAAATTGAAATTAAAAAACGATAAAAATATTCAATAATATTTTTCGTTACAAATATTAAAAATAAAATACAAAAAATGATAGAACGTAGTAAACAATAGTCAGATGATAACGTTATCTGCAAAAGTCGAACTCCGTACTTCCTCCGTCAAGGTATCAACCTTGTCATTGAGGATAGTTACACGATGGGTGAGTTCGGCAACAGTCGCCGATATAGCCTCGAGCGATCGATCGATCTTATGATCAATATGCGCAGTCAGCTGTGATATGACCGCATCAACCCAAGCAGGCCGCACATCTCCTGCAGATGTACTCGGCGTATGCTGACTAGTACTCCCGACATGACCTGGCTCAGGCTGCGTCGGAGGAACTAGATCCTCTACAGGGGGTGGCTGACGTCCCCTCGCCTGTCCAATGCTACGCCGATGTGTGGTCATGTCGAGGGGGCTCATCTGATCTTTGACCCGCTCCTCTGGCTGGGTCGGCACTCCCCGTGCAAATAATAGTCGGCTGATGAGGACACCATATGGGAGATTATCCGTGGAGACGATGCTCGCCTCGTAACGGATCCTCTCAAAAATGTGCAGTGGCAAATCTATAGGATCTCCACGTGCCACTCGTATCAAAAATTGTGCCCGAAGCCGACTAAATGTGGTTTTATGAGCCACAGGATCGACATTTGTTGCAACAATCAGGTGCAACATGCGGAAGAAATGCAGCAGATGGATCTGGTTGAAGGCGTTCTTCCGCTCGATCTGCATGCGATCCCTCCCGGTGAGGATGTAGAAATCCTCGTCTCGGTCATCATCCCGAGCCTCGACGCCAGTATCCTCAGCCTCTGACTGGCCTGCATCTCTGGCTGATGCTGGCTCACATCCCCGGCCAGTAGATGATGTAGAAGTGCCTACATCCTCACGGGGTGTTGAGTGTGTAGTCTGAGCACCTCGATGAATCCCGAGGTGCTCACCGATGACATCTGCCGATACCTCAATAGAAACACCGCGTACAGTCACGGTGTGAGAGGATGCATCTGGAGGCATGTCACACATCCCCATATAGAATTCTTGAACCATTGAGGGGTATACCTTCCCCCTCAATGTGCAGATATTTCCCCAGCCTCTACTGAGGAAAACATCTCTTAGGTTCGTCTGCTGCCAACAGAGTTCGTCGAACTCATTAATTAAGACCTCTCTCTCTACCATAACAGTACGAGCTCCGATACGGGCAGTGTCCGACGTGGCTCCTTCCCTCCCTCGTTTTCGTGTATGCAGTGGAAGAGCCATATCCTGAAAATAGAAAAGGAAAAAAAAAATTATTTACAATAATGCATTTTTTTGTATTAATTTTAAGATGCTCTGCATTAACGTTCGAACGTTTTATCGTTAACGTTCGAACGTTAAAGATAACGTTCGGACGTTAATTTATACGTTCGCACGTAAAATAATGTAAATAAATTTACGTTCAAACGTAAAACAAATACGTTTGAATGTACAGATGTACGTTCGAACATAAGCAGCAAACAAATACGTTCGAATTTAAGTTCGAACGTATTTGTTTTACGTGTGAACGTAAATATGAACGTCCGAACGTCGAAGCATGAATAATGTAGAAAATCATTACGTTCGGATGTTATAATTAAACGTCCGACCGTATGTGATTTACGTGCGAAAGTAAATATTCACGTTCGAACGTATGTCGTATAATAATATTAACGTCCGAATGTAAGACGATTAACGTTCGAACGTGGAAGCCGTAACGGCTCTGTAATTTAAACATCATACGTTCGAATGTCACGATGAAACGTTCGAACGTTTCGACGCAGAATGGCTGAGTCGACTCAGCCATTATTGAAATCTCGAAAATTTCTCTACAAGAGTCTAAATGCCGAAATGTCACCATGTAAATGAAGTATACACTTCAAGAAACATTTCTACGGTGACTATTCGGCCAATGACTGGCCGTGGTGGCCGGAAAATGAAGTTGAACATCCGGTAATATTTATCCGGTTTTAAACAAAACTCAATCCAAATCTCAATCTAAATCTCAATAAAATACATGTTATTTGCATAAAAGATGAATGCCTACCTTTTAGTGACGGTTATGACGGAGTTGACGGCGGCGGTGACGGAGGCGTGGTGGCAAATAACGGAGAAGACGATGTAACGGGCACCGAAATGTCGTTTCGACGTTCGGTTTTGGCCTTATATACACAGAACGTTCGAACGTACTTATTATTACGTTCGAACGTTTTTCAATTTAATTTCCAAAATTTTATCTATAATATATTATATTATAAATGTTTAAGTTATATATTAAGATGTTATATAATATTATTGACAATTAGATTATTGGTTTTTTTGTGAGTGCTTGTTATATTTATAAAGTTTAGCAATATGTTTATATATACATGTTGTTGTGATTTTATGCTTACTCTTGAAATAATTGTGATTATTGTTTGTGAATTTTGTGAATAGTTTATGAGTTTATGGTGTTTATTGATGAATTTAATAAGTAACAATTTAATATATATTATTGATTTATATATATGGTATAGTTTATCATTTAAATTATATTATGCTATCATACTATACAATATAGTATATAGTTATAGATATATAAAATGTAGTATAGTTATTATACTATAACTTAGTATATAATTGAAGAATTTAATAAGTAACAATTTAATATATATTATTGATTTATATATATGGTATAGTTTATCATTTAAATTATATTATGCTATCATATTATACAATGTAGTATATAGTTATAGATATATAAAATGTAGTATAGTTATTATACTATAACTTAGTATATAATTGAAGAATTTAATAAGTAACAATTTAATATATATTATTGATTTATATATATGGTATAGTTTATCATTTAAATTATATTATGCTATCATACTATACAATGTAGTATATAGTTATAGATATATAAAATGTAGTATAGTTATTATATTATAACTTAGTATATAATTGAAGAATTTAATAAGTAACAATTTAATATATATTATTGATTTATATATATGGTATAGTTTATCATTTAAATTATATTATGCTATCATACTATACAATGTAGTATATAGTTATAGATATATAAAATGTAGTATAGTTATTATACTATAACTTAGTATATAATAAAGAATTTAATAAGTGACAATTTAATATATATTATTGATTTATATATATGGTATAGTTTATCATTTAAATTATATTATGCTATCATACTATACAATGTAGTATATAGTTATAGATATATAAAATGTAGTATAGTTATTATACTATAACTTAGTATATAATAAAGAATTTAATAAGTAACAATTTAATATATATTATTGATTTATATATATGGTATAGTTTATCATTTAAATTATATTATGCTATCATACTATACAATGTAGTATATAGTTATAGATATATAAAATGTAGTATAGTTATTATACTATAAGTTAAGTATAGTAGGAATCGTACGTTCGAACGTTTCAAGTTAACGTTCGAACGTTAAACTAAGAGGCGGGAATTTTCCCGCTCGATTAAGGTATCTGTGTGATTATTCAGACGTTCGGACGTTTATACTAAACGTTCGAACATCAAATCTGTCAACGTTCAAACGTTAGTTAAATTAGTGCGGGAGATTTCCCGCTCAAATATGGTAACACTTTCATGAAATGTACGTTCGGACGTTTAAGTTAAATGTTCGAACGTTTATCTATAAATCTACGAACGTTCGAACGAAAAATTGTGATACATTCGAACATATATGAGGAAAGTGCGGGAACTTTCCCGCTAGATTTTATGTTATATCATAAGAAGGGTACGTTCGAACGTGTATTGTAAACGTCCGAACGTTCTGGGCGGGAATAATTTTAGAATATAACGTTCGGACGTAAAAATTAAACGTTCGAACGTTTAAAGTAATAATTTTAGAACTTAATCAGTACGCGCACGGGAGGAAGCGCATTATTTCTTCTTCTCCCGTGCGCGCAACAGAGAGAGAGAGAGAGAGAGAGAGAGAGAGAGAGAGAGAGAGTTGGAGTGAGAGAGAGTTGAGTTAGAGAGAGTTGAGTTTTGGTGTGAGAGAGAGGTGAGTTTTGGTAAGATAATATTTTTATTTCTTGTCTTTATTTAAATTTTATGATATTTATAGAATGTGTTTTTGTTATAGAATATTTCTAATAAGTTAGTGTTGTATTTTTTTGAAGGATTGCTTGTTTTGGGAAGTTTGAAGATTTTGATTTGTAAGAGGATATTGTGAGTGCTAGGTATATTTCTAAACTTTATCAATATGTTGTTGTGATTTGATGCTTACTCTTTATCATATTGTGATTATTGTTTGTAAATAGTTTGTGAGTTATTTTAAATATGTTGTGATATAAATTTGAAATATTGTGTTTATTATTAGAAATATATTGTCATTAGGCTTTGTAAATACATGTTTATTGCTTACTAAAGTTTAGAAATTTGTTAATACATGTGGCATGTTATTTTGTGAATATATTGTGAGTTACTGTGATATAGACTTGAAATATTTAAATTATTATTTGTGAATGACGTTTGAATATGTTTACATTGTTACAAATATATTGTCCTTAAGTTTTGTTAATACTTGTGGCATGTTATTTTATGCTTACTTTTTATCATATTGTGATTATTGTTGGTATAGTTTCTATATTGTTTGTGAGTTATAATAATATGTTGTGATATAAATTTGAAATATCGTGTTTATTATTAGAAATATATTGTCATTAGGCTTTGTTAATACATGTGGCATGTTATTTTGTGAATATATTGTGAGTTATTGTGAATATGTTGTGATATGGATTTGAAAAATTGTGATAATAATATTTGAAATTAAGTAATAACAAGCATAAAAGTAACTCTTTAAGAATTATAATAATTAAAATTATAGTATAACCATTGAAATTTAAGTATGATAATTAAATATTTATAATAATATTTGAAATTAAGTAATAACAAGCATAAAAGTAACTCTTTAAGAATTATAATAATTAAAATTATAGTATAACCATTGAAATTTAAGTATGATAATTAAATATTTATAATAATATTTGAAATTAAGTAATAACAAGCATAAAAGTAACTCTTTAAGAATTATAATAATTAAAATTATAGTATAACCATTGAAATTTAAGTATGATAATAAAACGCATTATAATAATATTTGAAATTAAGTAATAACAAGCATAAAAGTAACTCTTTAAGAATTATAATAATTAAAATTATAGTATAACCATTGAAATTTAAGTATGATAATTAAATATTTATAATAATATTTGAAATTAAGTAATAACATGCATAAAAGTAACTCTTTAAGAATTATAATAATTAAAATTATAGTATAACCATTGAAGTTAAGTATAACAATTAAAATTATACTTTAAGAATAATGATCTTGTACACAACGAGGGAATATGATCTTGAAGAAATGTTGAAATTTCAATTTAATTGCTTGACTATCATAGTCTCTTCGGCCTTGAGACTTGTCAAGGTCGGACAGTTTGTGACGGTTAAGTAATTAGACTAAAATTTAAACATTTCTTCAAGATCATTCTCCCTCGTTGTGTACAAGACACGAAACGTAGGGTCACATAATCTTCCATCCCTCTTTAGTTTAACAATATAACACTACTTGAAGGTGACATTGTTAATTTAAACAACATGGAGATATTGTTGTATGATTTTTTGCTAGATGCGTGTGACATTGCATAAATACCCTTAGACCCGTTTGGGAATCAGTGTACATTTATGTGTCCACTGATTCCTGAATTGTCCAGTGTGGACAGTTTGAGATTATATTATCTGTATTACACATTTTTGTTACTCGCTACTTTCCACGTTTAATATGAAGTTTCGGTATCTTCTTCTACTATTCTTCGGGTATACTGTTCCTAGGGTCACAATCCCGATATTTGAACATGTATACTTGGAGAATTATGGGGAGGTGCTGCCGGAATTTCTACTAACGTGGAAATTAGTAGAGTGACGAGATTTGTGTAATATGGAGAATATAATCTCGAATGGGATAGGACCAACTACCTTATCAAAAAAGTAATGAGAATTGGAGGCAAGACATGCATGTGAGTTTTCAATGTACGTGTTATTAATATCTGGATGTTTTTAGAAATGGACAAAAATTGGATGCGTCTGGACGATAGACTTGGAAAGGATTACGTACCCTATGCATGTGGAGTAAGAACTTTCATTGATTTTGCACGGGCCTCTGCTGATAGTCGTGGTTACATTAAGTGTCCATGTCGAGGGTGTACAAATTTGTGTGCGATAGGATTGGATGAAGTAGAGCGTCATATATTTGTGAACGGTATGGATCTGGGGTATACGCGATGGGTACTGCATGGTGAGCCGTATGAAGGGTCAGCAGATGTATTGGTCGATCATCACAATTATTTACGGCACATGGATGATGATTATGAGCATGATGACATGGAGGAGATGTTGGGTGACATTGGAGCTGGGATGTTTATGGATGAGGTTAACGACAATGCCTCAAGTGGTGGATCAGGGATTGATTGTGAAAATTTTCCTTCACTGTGGGAAGATGCAAAGCGCGAGCTTTACCCAGGTTGTACAAAACATTCCAAAATGTCGTTTATTGTGCGGTTGCTTCACATAAAATCATTGTGTGGGATGTCGACGAAAGCAATAAACATGGTATTGGACTTATTTAACGAGGTGCTTCCCTAAGGGTCTGCATTGCCTAAGAACTTTTATGAAGCGAAACAGTTGAGAAAGGGATTAGGATTTGAGTACAAGTCCATACATGCATGCAAGAATGATTGTGTATTGTTCTGGAAGGAGAACGAGGAGAAACAAGCATGTCCTGTATGTGGAGAGTCGAGGAGGAAAGGTAATAAAAACGTGCCGGTTAAGGTGTTGTGGTATTTTCCCTTGAAACCTAGGTTGCAAAGACTATATATGTGTAAGAAAACAGCTCATGATATGAGGTGGCACGAGGAGAAAAGAGTTAAGAATGACGGGTATATGAGGCATCCAGCTGATTCACTTGCGTGGCAGTCTTTCGATAATCAGTATCCAGAGTTCGGGTTAGAAGCTCGTAACGTGCGCCTGGGACTCACAACCGATGGATTCAACCCTTTTGGGAATATGAGTACAAGTTATAGCACTTGGCCCGTTGTATTGATTCCGTACAATCTTCCACCATGGAGGTGCATGAAGGCGCCAAACTTTTTGTTAACTTTACTCATCCCTGGCCCTAGATCACCTGGGAATGATATTGACGTATTCATGCAGCCGTTGATTGAAGAGCTGAAAGAGTTATGGGAAACAGGGGTTAGAACTTATGATGCATCTACGTCGACATCTTTTCAGATGCATGCTGCGGTAATGTGGACCATAAATGATTTTCCGGCGTATGGGAATCTTTCCGGCTGGAGTACGAAAGGGAAGTTAGCGTGTCCGACGTGTAATAAAGAAACTGCTAGTGAGTGGCTAAAATTTTCTCAGAAGTTGTGTTTCATGGGTCATCGACGTTATTTACCAGCAAATCATGCATGGAGAAGAGAATGTGCCAAGTTTGATGGGAGAGTAGAGGATAGGATTGCACCAAAAGAGTTGTCTGGAGAAGAGATAGTGGAACAACTGCAACATGTTAGAGCGAACAATTTTGGCAAAGGTCGGGGAAAGAACAAGAGAAAACGAGCCGTATCAGAATTGAATTGGACAAAGCGTAGTATTTTTTTGATTTGCCGTATTGGTCGTCATGCAAGTTGCGACATAGTTTGGATGTAATGCACATAGAGAAGAATATTTGTGATAATATACTGGGTACATTGATGAGTATTAACAAAAAGACGAAAGACACGATCAAGACGAGGAAAGATCTTGAGAGAATGAGAATTAAACATAATTTGCATTTGCGGGTGGAAGGCAACAGGGTGGTCATGCCGCATGCATGTTTTACGATGACGAGGGAGGAGAGGATTGATTTCTGTAAATGGTTGCAAGGTGTGAAGTTGTCAGATGGTTATGCTTCAAATATTGGTAGATGCGTGAGTCCTGATGATTGGAAAATCAATGGATTGAAAAGTCATGATTGTCACGTTTTTTTGCAGAAGTTATTACCTGTGGGAATTCGTGGGAAGCTGACATCTAATGTACGTGTCGCCATATCTGAACTATGTATGTTTTTCAAGGATTTGTGCGCTCGGGTAGTAAATCGAGATGTGTTGTCGAAATTGGAAGAAGACATTGCTAATATACTATGTAAATTCGAGCAGATCTTTCCACCATCATTTTTTGATGTCATGGTCCATTTAGCAATACATTTACCGCGAGAGGTACTTCTGGGTGGACCGGTGCAGTTCCGTTGGATGTATCCAGTTGAAAGATATTTGGGTCGATTGAAGCGCACTGTTGGGAATAAAGCCAAAGCTGAGGGTTCAATAGCAGAGGCTTATATACACGATGAATGGTTAACATTTTGCTCTCTATATCTTCGTGGTGTTGAGACACGATTTAGTCTCAAGAGCGAAATGCTGATCTTGCTACTCCGCCTCCTCGTGAGTTATCAGTGTTTTCCCAGAATGTACGACCCTTGGGTGCACAAACAGGTTACGATTTAATTGATGGAGAGTTGGGTAAAGTTCGGTGGTATGTGCTAAATAACTGCCGAGAGATTGATGATTATCTTAGGTATGTCATTTAATTTATTTGAATAATTATAGTTTTCTTTAAATTAATTAGAATTGTTGTGCTCAAAATATACTTCTTTTGCAACATGTTATAACAGTGACCACATGGACAAACTTAGAACGGAAGGCGTAGAAAATATAGAGGCAAGACACGAGGAAGAATTTCCGGGATGGTTTGAAGAACGTGTATGAACTAAAATTATATATATGTTATATTGTAAAATTTTTAACTCTGGATAATAAAATAATAAATATATACTATTTCAATTTTTAGATTTTGGAACAACGTGCTCGTGATCCCGGATCAATTTCTTCTGAATTGTATGCATTGGCCCGTGGTCCCTCAAATAGAGCACTTCGATATACTGCATGCACGGTTCGAGGTTATAGATTCCATACTTTGGACCGTGAACGTAATAGAAAGACTCAAAATTGTGGTGTGTTGGTCGAGGGGAGTCATGGAACAGATGATATTGACTATTATGGTGTCATACGTGATATTATCGGATTGAAATATCTGGGTGGGTCTGTAACATATGTCTTCAAATGTGATTGGTGGGATCTAGGCGGTGGTCGGGTTTCGATACATAGGGATAATCACTTTACGAGTGTCAATACTGCATCTAAATGGTACGAAGATGATCCATTCGTATTGGCTTGTCAAGCTACCCAAGTCTATTACTTGATTGATCCAATGAAAAATGTTGATGAAGATAGTGGGGAGATAACTTGGCGAGTCGTACAAAAATTTGTTCCTCGAAATATATATGAAGCAGGAACGAGTGCAGATTACGAGAATAGTGGAGATGAAGATGACAATCCGATTGTTGAGGCATACCAGGAAGATGGAGAGGGTATTAACTTGTTTGTTGACCTCGGTGCACTCGAGTTGGTCCCCTTGTGTAGAGATGATGTCCCACCCGTACATCTCGACCCGTCTGTATTAAATGATCATTCAATTCAAGTCAGTTTGGAGGAAGATGAAGAAGACGAGTCAGAAGATGAATACGAATCAGAATCCGGGCAGGAGGTGGATAAAGATGATGAAGAAGAGGTGCATGATGATGATGAAGATGTTATTGATGGGGATTCTGAAACAAGCATGGAAAATTCATCTGAAGAGTAAAAGTACTAAATATTTTATTTATATAGGTGACTATAAAATATCTTAAATTTTCATAATTTCTTCTAATTAATTTTCTTTGATATAATTAATTATTTTAAAGAATGCCGCCAAAACGACAACGAAGAAATGTGCCTCCGCCAAGTCCAAGTCCTGAATCCATTGAGGACTCCCCACTCGAGGAATCCGTTCCTGAAGATCAAGCTAACACAGAAGAGAACAACAGCCAGTCGACACCTACCAGTAAGGAAATATTGTCGTTGATAATTATATAATTATAATTATATACTTTTTTCTCAATAACTATATAATTATAATTATAGTATATCTATTATTATTATGTAGTTCATGCATCTGCACGTCGCGGTCGTGGCTATACACGTGGAATCTCTCTTGAAAAAAATAGAAGGCACGGTAAACTGAAGATCACAATTCCTGATAATTCCACTGGAGGAGTGGATGATAGTGCAGCAGCGCTTTCCTCCTATATTGGCATAGTAGTTCGAGCTTATGCTCCATTTTATGTGCGCTCATGGCGAGATGTTCCGAATGAGATTAAGGAGCACATTCGAAGTCGTGTGCTGGTGAGTTTACTTTTCAGTACATTTTTTTCACTTAGAATAATATATTATATTTTTTACCTGATTCCCTTGTTAGGATGAATTCGACCTCGACTTTGGCCGTAGCGAGGATTTCAGAACCGTGAATGAGTTGATGGCTACACTATTCCGACGTCACAAATGACGATGTCATGACCACTTCAAAAAGTTTGAGACGTTGGAAGAGGCTGCGCAGTCTCCTTTTCAGCAGATGAAGTTAGATGATTGGAGAAAGTGTTGTGATCTTTTCGCATCTCCAGATTATCAGGTATTTTACATTTATATCTTTTAATTATTTACATTCATATTCGTTTTATACATTATATGTATACATATTACAATTAACATTTTTAATATATTTTGTAGCACTTGAGTTCTACAAATGCACAGAATAGATCCGTTCTGACTGTCCACCATCGTGCCGGTTCAAGGTCATTCCACCGTCTTGCTGAAAAAATGGTAATTAAAAAATTATAGAATTCATTTATTTTCCTGATATTCTTTCTGATAAGTACTAACTAATTCTTTTTAAAATTGCTAATATTGTCGCTTTGTTAGAAACGTGATGATCCTGAAAACTTTTCCCTCATTCATGTCTATGCTGCTGCTCACACTAATGAGCATAGTGAGTGGATGGATCCTGTCGCTGCAGATAATTATGTAAGCAGTTTTAATTTTGTTAAATAAATTTTTTATAGAACATTTTAATAGTTTATTTCTTATTTCTATTTATTTTAATACGTTACTAGATATTTACGATCATTACCTTTTAAATTGCAGAGCAAAATGTTGGAGATGCAGTCGACTTCTGTGGAATCCTCTCCTAGTGACATAGACATATTCACCCAAGTGCTCGGGCCGCAGTCTAGTATGACAAGAGGTTTGGGACGATCTATCAAGCATAAATGTTCATCCTCCTCAACCTCATCGGCTTCACAAATTAATAATCTTACAGCAGATTTAGAAGCTGCACGGCGTGAGAATGAGTATATGAGGTCGAGACAGCAAGAGTTAGAGTCTCTCTTAGAACGACAGTCTCATTTAGAGACGCGTTTGCAGGACCAACAGAGAGACCAAGAGGAAAGAATACGCAGTGAAGTGCAAGAGCAAGTGCAACGAGAGATGATGGTGCAAATGGAGCGTGTTATGTCGTTGCAACAGAATCCCCGTGGGCGAGGGAAAAAGAAGAAATAAATTTTATCAATATTTCTGACTAGTTTTAATATCTAATTTTGTACTTTTATAAGACATTGTTACTTGTTAATTGGGTATGTAATATGATACCATTGGTATTTTGTTTTTAAATTTTATGAAATTAGTATTTCTGATCTGTACGTTCGAATGTAAATAAAAATCGTTCGAACGTTGGTTCACACTGTAACAAACGTTCGAACGTAAATACAATTGAATCGTTCGAACGTTAAACCGACTAACGTTCGAACAAAAAACTTGCATTCGGACGCTCCTTCGTTTACATTCGAAATAACGTCCGAACATTAAACGCGCTACGTTTGAACATTTACGTTTACGTTCGAACAAATGTTCGAACGTTTATTGTAATTAACGTTCGGCCGCATTAACATTCGAACGTAAATATGATACGTTCGAACGATATACAACAAACGTCAACTTCTCTCATTCGAACGCCAATCGGTCGGGTATAACGTCCGAACGTTTAATTTTACGTCCGAACGTTATTTTCTGTGACAGTTCATAACCGTCACAAAAAAAGGAAAGTTCGAACGTTGTACAGAACGGAACACTTCCAACCGTCACTAAAAATATTTTTTGTGACGGTTGAACAGTAAACCGTCACCAAATGTTTTCTGTGACGCACTTTAGGTGACGGTCATGGTGACAGTTTCAAACCGTCACCAAATATGTTTAGTGACGGTTTACCATTTTTTTGTAACAGTTTCCTCTGTCACAAAACACACATTCTGTTGTAGTGAATGCCCAAGGCTAATAATCCATCCCCTCATGGGACAATTGAACTTTTTTAGAGTGGATGGATTTGGGATTTTGTTTGGTATGTGACCTAGGTAGTAGTTGGGAGGATGAATCTGAATGACGTTATTGCATCCCATGTTTCAAATTGATTTTTTGAAGAGCTTAATATGATGGCCATTCTCTAAAGGTTAATCTGGTCTTTTATTACAGTGTAGCAGTAGGCTTCTCTCATTCAAACCTGGCTGCAGTACAATGGATATTGTTTGGTCTTTTTGTTCATACCTCAAACTGTCACAAATTGCACCTTGTATTCTGAATAACTAATTACATTATTGCACCTTTAATGGTTCAACAATCTCTCTAGCTGATTACAATAAAATCTGCAGTCCCATTCATCAGAACTTAAATTTAGTATAGTCCATGCCAAGTTCATGGTACGTTTCTGTAAATATAATTCAAGGTTGTCTGATAATGACTCACAAGTGGGCTATTGTTCTAAGCAGATGGGGTAAAGAAGATGATCAAGAGCAAGCTAAACTTCCTGTTGGAAAGAGGATGATCAAGAGCAAAGGTAAAGAAGTGCATGACTTCAAGTTGAGCAAAGCAGCCCTACTGTTATATACTCTTCAACCAAAGGTTAATTATGCTAGCATATCAACGCTTTATTGTGCACTTTGGGAGTCTGAATATGAATATCATGATCAGACTAAAAGTAATTGGATTGATGGAATGTATTTGTTACACTATTTGACATAGATTTTAACAGTTCATCAATGAATATTACAAGGTACTGACACTTTTATATGATGTTAATTGGCAGATATCGTGACTCACTGTTTTGGTTTTTTTTTTTCCCCACTAACTATAGCTAGGTATTTCGTCCATGCTATTGTATTGCCTGTGAAATAATATTATGGGAAGTAAGGCACAATTATGAGAGAAAATATTATGTAATATCTGGATTTTGGGAACAAAATAAATTTTATGTATTTGATCATGACATATGATTAATTGGGTTGAAAACTATTTTATCATTATATAGGAAAATGGCTTATAAATTGAGAAAATATCCAATTCAGGTTTTATTTAATTGATCAAAATTAAGATATATTAATTTTATGGTTCTAGAGAGTAAATACATCAACCAACCCCATGTCCAATTTTATGGTTATGGCGAGAGTAAGACCATTATTTCCATTGATTTTTCATACTATTTTAGATGTTCAAATCCAAATGCGTATTGTTAATCTTTATTCCGATGGGATTATTGAGTGACAGAAAATCATTTTTCCAACAATAAAACCATCAATGAGAACAACTACTTGCATCAAACCAAAGTTCGTCACAAATATACATTCAATCATTTGCGTCGATTTTTTGTGTTGTCGTGAAATTGAATTCTCAACCAGTTTAATTTTGTCATTTAAGTCATTTTGCATCAATAAGTTGTTGTCGCAAAAAGCTGTTTATATCGATTGTTGATTGCCTAAAAACAAAATTTGCAACGGTTGAGACTCTCGTTGCAACTTTTTTGCAACGATTATAAAACTTTTTGCATCGCATATTTTTTGTCGTAATATAGTTTAATCAACCATTCAGCATGTAATTGGAACATTTTATTGCGTTGGCCAAAAACTATTATTGCAACGATAAATGCAGCAATGCAAATAGATATTTTTTCCAACGATTTTACTGTTTCGATGAAAAAAACTAGTTGTATCCCAACGTTGGCATCCAGCGTGCATCGAAGCTAAGGTCGATGGGAAATAATTTTTGCATCGAAAATTGGGACTTTTGTGTTGAAACACTTTGCTGGAAAATGGCACATTTCTTGTAGTGATGGTATCAGAGCCTGCCACAAGACGAATGAAGGCCCACACTACTCATTCCGTGACAAGGACCAAGAAAAATACAAGCTTGCATGTGAGGGAGGGTATTGAGAAATAATCTCGCATTGCCTGTGGACAAGATCTTGAGCATGTTTGTAAGGAATGAACAATTAATCTTCTGTTGTAGAATCGGTTTTATGAGATGAGTTAAGGTTTAAAGTTTGAAGGGATATTTGAAGGGTTTAAAGGATCAAGAAGGTCATTATTATTAGCCTCTTAATTTAACTTGAGGACAATGACACAACATGTGGTGAGCACAATGTGATAGCTTATAAAGAAATGCATGCTTAAAGATGAGTAAATATTTTCTCACTTTCTAGGGCAGGGTGAGTATGGAAATTGAGTTTAATACATGTGGAAAATGAAAGCCAAAACAAAACTATATTTTTTGGGCACAAGTCATTAACTAATTAGATTCTAAAAATAAAGGTCATTTCCTCTTTTAAGCGCACAAGGCATTATGTTGCAACTAAAAATACTTTTTTTGAGTATGTTAATTCTCATGCCAGCCCCCATGCTTCCTTACATGGTGAGTAGGTCAATTGAAGGGAAAAAGATCTCCTTAAATATTTTAGAAATGATATTTGCAATTTTAGGATATGAAAGTCTCATGCACTCTTTTTAAAAAAATGGTTAAATCGAGACCTACATGAAAGAATTAGTTTTTTAATGATGGACCACACATTTAATTTTTAAATAGAGTGCGTAAGACGTTCACACCCTATATTTGTCCGATTTAATTTGAAAGTCTCAAGAGAAAAATAGATGCATAAAATGAGTCATACAATATTTATTATTGTGTATATAAATATTCATGGATATCATTAAATTAATGAGCAATAAATTTTGCAAGTCTATTTAATTTTATGTATCTATCTTTCGGCCAAATGAAAGTCTTAAATTTGAGAAAGTAATTGAGGGCGCCGGCCTATCCCAATTGAAGAACCCAAAACGTATACGTACGTTTGGCATGAATAATGTGCTGCAAAAAACTTATAAACATTACAGTTTTTAATGATCCCGAGCATCATGTGTTCAACAAAAAAATAAAAGTTAATTAATATATAACTTGATCAGGTTTTATTCTTTAATCTTGCATATCCAAGCACTGAATTAAGTTTGGTTGATGATAAGATTATAAGTTAAATTTGTAGGAAAACTCATAAGGAAACAAGATTGAGATTTAGTTAGCCACTTTTCAACAATACCAAATAATAAACTCAACAAATCTAACACTGTTATATTAAAATATTGATTTTGAATTTGAATTTATTTTAATTCTAATTGTAATTTGAATATTTATTCGTATTTAAAAAATTATACATTAATTTTCTAACGTTCATATTATTCCAACGGATAAAATTTTCTAGCGGTCTTTTTTTTTATAACAGTCATATTTTTTCAACTGATATATGGTTGTATTAAACTTTATGGTTGTATTAAAATTTTTACGACAAAATGCTCATAAAAAAAAAAAAAAAAAAAAAAAAAACCAACTCTAACTAAAACTTCATACGAAAAGTAATAAGAAAGTGAACAGAAGAATAAGATACTGGGAAAACACCAACCCACGGGCACAAATCAACCAGAGCTTCATACGACAAGTACGTAATAGCACGCAGGATGAGAATTTTTTATGCCAAAATACTAGCACCTGGGGCTCAATAATTTGTATCTAGGAAAACTCTTTGAGGAAACGAGATTTGAGATTTACAGCCACACAGGCACTTGTGGATATAATATATATATATATAATATATATATATATATATATATATATATATATATATAGTCGTGCTACCCATAAGTCTCACACCTTGCATATTCACTTAAAAATATGTTATTTTATATTTTTAGTCTATTTTACTTAGAAGCATGTCTAGAATCATTTTCATTACGTAGGTAAAAAAGTAAAATGACATATTTTTAAATAGGTGTGCAAGATGTGAGACTTATGTCTAGAATTTTTCATATATATATATATATATATATATATATATAGGTACTTGTCCACACCCAAATATACACCCACCCAAACTCATACTTTAAAGTAATAGCATGTGAAGATTAATTGGAGTACTACAAGCATTAATAATGCTCATTTTTACTTCTTTCTTTCACATGGAATTGAAGTACTTCTTACAAAAGCTCATTTAATTAATAAAACTTTATTAAAAGACCCATCTTTCATGTCAACATATAAAATATAGGATTAATTGAAAAATCAGTATTTAGATTTTCACTTTTTATAATATATATATATATAGGGATAATTACAAAATCTGAAAACTTAAATATTAATTTTGTAATTAATCCTAAAATATACTGATATATATATATATATATATTATATATATATATATATATACATGCACGTGCATATATAAATATATATATATTATACTTGCAGTAGGTAACGTCCAAGGGACGTTCGCCTATTTTTTTTTTTTTAATTCTTTTTATCTAGTGATTGAAGAAGTGTTTTTTTAATAATTTTGTGAATTTTTATTTTTTTTTAAATATTTATGATAATTAAAAAAATACATGAAAAAAAGGAAAATAAAAATAAAAAAGTAAAATACACATTCAGGACATATTTTCAGGCTACTTCTTCATTAGTTGTAGCAGTTCTTTTTATTAAGAATATTATCATATTTAAATTATGTTAAAATTCTAATTATTTATATTGTTATAATTTTTTAAAAATATTTAACAAAATTTCATCATTTATTTAATATTCAGTAAAACTTTATCTTTTATTTAATGATGAGAAATTAATATTTTATAAATTGAAGTTAATTTTAAGTGTATGATATAATATTTAAATTTTAATTATCTATTTTATGTTAGTTTAAATCAATATTTAAACTTCTACCGTTAGATTAAATCTGAAGATTAAAGATGAAGAGTTGGAATTTAAAACTCAAAAAATAATATTTTTTCCTACTTTTCCTTTTTTCCTTTCTCATTCCTCACGCACGATTGTGGTATTACGTTGGACATTGTCATTCACACGGATAAACCCAAAAAGAAACAGAAAAACTAAACAAATATGTGAAAAAAAAAAAAAAACAAAAAAAAAAAAAAAAACAAAAAAAAAAAAAACAAATATTACTGTTCATTACTGTTGATGAACAGTAATAAACAGTAATATTGTAGGCGCTTTAAGTATAGACCAGATATATATATATATAGTTGAGAGTTATGTGTTATAATTTATTGATTGACATGAAAAGTCATTAACGTACATCATCCGTCCCACGTGCCATGCATGAACTCGTACGAATTAATATTTTGGAGATAATATCATGAGCAAGACTCTTACAGCTTGATTATAATTAAAACATTGGGTTAGCAGTCCTTTCAGATTTTGAATCTACTATTCATCATACTGTTTGATTGTGATCATCAATTGGCCGTTCGATCGGTTTCTGGTTGGGATTTAAAATCAATACAAAATTACAACCAACCCGATATTTGTACAATCAATTCTGTTATGGACAATCACTTTTATATATTTTTTTACATCTTTTATTAATGCAATTAATTATCACATTAATAAAGTACGTAAAAAGTACGCAAAAGTAACTGCACATAAAATTTTTGCCGTACAGTATAGGCAAAACAGTTTGGAGGTCGTGCAAACGCAACATGAAAATCTTTTATCGATCTCTTAATACACCTATATATTCACTCAAATTAGGTAAATGAAAGCTAATTGAACGTGACGCTAAAGTAATTGTTTGTATCCAAAGAAATTGACCTAAAAGGCTTGCTGATCTTTTGTAGTCCTTTTTCTTATAATGAAACTATAATTGACGGCATTAATTTCTTTTATAGTTTTAGATGTTTCACAGCTTGCATCTGTATCTCAAAGGGGCTTGCTCCTGTCCATTAACTACTATCATACAATTGGGGGGGAGGGGGGGAGGTTTTGTTAACCAGCCCTTCCATCACTTTCCTTCCCTAGTCTCTTCTCCATTCCAAGTACTATCTAACCTCTGCTTTCTTTTGTGGGTTGGAGACATCAGACATGTATGTTTTACTTAAAAGGAGGTCGATTCTACAAAAGTAATTAACTCACAAACTAGCGTAATTTGATATGATATGTTAAAATGTAAAGTTAATTTTATCGAAAAGTATATGATCTAATGTATCGTATGAAGCCATGTCAGTTTGCGGATTTATTTTTGTATCATCTTTTTGTAGTTGTAGCACTTCTTTATTGATTATACACCAAGGTACGTACTCATTTCCAATCACTACGATAAAATCAATACAAATAAAATTGAATTCAAGATTTATATTTAGATATCAAGTTAAATCATCACTTGTCTTAAAAGTTTAATATTATAATCAAAAAATTAAATTTAATTATATAAATTATATCCTTAACACAATAGAAGGTACCATCATGAGCCCTATATCCCACACATATCAATCCATTCAGAACAAAGATAATACGAGCGTGCAATATAAAAAACTCATCGATCGATATTACCAACAAATTATTTTAAAGAAAATAACAAGTAAATTACGTAAAGTGAAGCACTGAAGATGCTAAGGTAAGATATAATATCATCCGGAAAACTATTTGGTCTATATACAAATTAATCTTACACAATAAAATTTATATATGCTGACTAATTTTAATGTTATTTATTTGATTGTAAATGATTTTTTTATTATAAAATAAATCTAATATATTATATTTAAGTTACATCAACGTGTAAACGTCCTTGTGCAAGATTTGTTCGTAGACCTAATCCTTCTCATCATCAGTTACCCATTTCTAAAGAAAACTATATATGACACATACCAAACTCCTACCTACTCTTCTTTATATTCGATTCTGTTAGGCACATATATAGTTGGAGATAATTAAGATGACATAAACACACTGTCTCATGCATTTGGGATAGATTTTGTTTCGGATGAGATGCATACTTATTATTTAGAGCTTCAGCTAAAACTCTAATGTAGAGCCGAGAGCAAGATTAAAGAAATAGACATATCAAGTGAGTCCCACCAAGAATGAAACTTGCCATCCTTTGAGTTGAGGGACTTCAATCCCCCAAACTTTCAAAAAGTTGCAAAAAGAAAAAGAATAAATCTCCAGAGTAGCCACTATTTCGCTGCATCCGGGTGCACACCTGACATGTCCATCAAACGATGTGTGTCGTTGAGTGAGTTGAGAGTGACTGGTATAGACGGATCCGAGATATAGATTTCGCTGATGAGAGAGAGAGAGCTGATGGATGAGAGAGAGACCCGAGGATCGCTAATGAGAGAGAGAGAGAGAGAGAGAGAGCGCTGATGGATGAGAGAGAGACCTAAGGGTTGCCGATGAGAGAGAGAGAGCTGATGAGAGAGAGAGCTAATGGATGAAAGAGAGAGCTGATGAGGGAGAAAGAGAGTGTCGTTGACGAGAGAGAGAGAGAGAGAGGTAGATGAGGTCTACGTTTTGCATATAATAAAATTAATAATAATAAATAAATAAAAAGAAGGGATTGCCACGTAGGGTGTGCAAAATTGCAGCGTAGAATCATGCACGTAGTAGTAGAGATAGATCTTCCAAAGATCAATAATTCTTGAATAAATATAAATAGAAGCCACTATTAGAAGCATCCATTTTGCACACATGATGTGGCATCATCTAGACCACACATCTCCCTAAGTGAGTGTTCTTTATAATAAGCCAATTCATTTGCAGCCCATGCACTTGGTGAATCTATATGAGAGTATGAGAGACCCTTAGACCAATTTAAATGTGAGACATAGATGGCGAGCTCTATTGCATGAACCAATTTGGTCACGATAACACTCAGAAAATTTGTAAGATTGATTGAGCAACAAAAGCAAACTACAAAATTCATTGGCAAAATTATACATTAATTGAACAATAATTGATTGATCATCTGGCCCTTTTACAGGCTCATAATCTCACAACTTAAACCTACCCTCTAATCAAATAAGACATGGGAGCATCGAAAAGTTGTTAACCTCGTACGAGAAACAAGATCAACCAAGTTATTAACAGAATTGATGATGCACAGGTAAAACTTATGGCGCATCATAAGTTAGATTATCTTGTTTCAAACCCCTAAGATTCCAAAGAGAATAGAAAGATCTTTGGATTCATTTATTACAGTAACTATGCAATCATATTTTTCTTCGAAAGCTTATTAAGTTTGTTGAATAAATTTTTTATCTAAAATGATATTTGCAGTCCTAGTGCATACTCCCTTTGAAAAAATAAATAAATCTAGAATCCACATGAAACAATTATTTTTTTAATAGTGGCTCACACTTTTTTTCAAATAAAGTACGCCAGAACTGTACACTCCAAAACTATTTATAGCATTACCCTAAATTCTCATATGATTAAAAAAGCCTCAATATCTCCAGAAAAGTGGGAGAATAGTTAAAGAGACTTAATTTTGCAGTTTGGAGAGGTTTGGCATCATTCACCTATTTGCTTCAAGTTTCTTCCTTTTTCCCTCTGCATTTGTGTGTTCAAATCAGTAGGTGCGTGAAAACCTTTGTCCATGACATTCCATGGCTCCTCTAACAAAAGCAAGGCTTCATTTGAACTTTCCAAAATTCATTATTTCCACCTACAAAAATTGGAGTGATACAGAACAAAACACACGAACTCTCCTATAAAAGATGTCATCTTCTGCTAAATTATTCTTTAATTATACTAAAAACACCTAGATAATATTATCAATATAAGCTTTGATACCATTGATAATGAAAGTTTGCAAGAATCCCAAGGGGTAGGCCCAAGTGTTGAATGTCTTGGTCTTGGGGTATCACTCCCTTCAAGGTCCAAGGTTCAACACCTCATGAGTGCAAACAATCTTTTGGGAGCACACCCTATGGTAAAAAGCCAGTGATTAACCAATTCTGTGTTGGAAAACTTCTGAGGGTGTTATGCACGAGACCGGGATTTACTCTGTAGGTGTAAGTCCAAAGAGCCCTGCCTTTGAGAGGTTTCCCGACATATAAAAAAGATGATAATGAAAGTTTGCAAGGTAATTTTTGTTAAGATAGGTTTTTGAAAGAAATAATTCATTGAGTTGCTACTGCAGAGCTAAAGAACACTGATAAGTAATTACATACTGACTTCAGCTCATTAGGCTTGCATACTCTGCATACCAAGAAATTCATAGGGTTATTAAACAACTCTAGAACCATTCTAAAAGACTCCGAAAATACTTTCTTAACTTATATCTACACACCAAGTAAATTCAATGATGATGGAAGACTCATGAGAGGGTACTAATTACTAACGTACTTATAAGAGAATGAATCTGTATTGTGTAATAACGCACCAACACTGAATTCAAGCAGCCTTCTACCAATTCCATTGTGATACTTCACATTGACTTGAATTTGCCAGTCTCAGAACACGGCATCCCCAACAAAACTTTGGACTTCGTTAGTGAGCTATAAACACAAGTAAAGTCCGAGTAACAAGGTTGTGTTTGGATAGTGAGGTATTCTCAGGTATTTTGTGAATAATAGTGAAAAAATAATAAAAAAATAATGATAAAATATTAAATAGTAGAAAAAAATAGATGAAAATAATAATAAAATAATAAATAATAATGAGAAAATTCTCAGTACCCAAACTAGGTATAAACTTCCTTTATACGAATGGTGTATATAAATTGATTAAAAAAAAGTAATAAATAAATTAAGAGTTGTAGACCGCCTATATGGCCCCCTTCATCCATCCTACTGATTAAAACTTCCCACCAACCATAACAATAATACCTGAAAATTGATCAACTCGTAAATTGGAAAATCAGTGTGCAAATATCAGAGGACCAACCAACATATATAGGCAACAAGTATGACATGTGATTCATGTTCTAGGGCCATCATTCTAACTGTTCTTTACAATTTGGGACAAGCAATTTTATAAGTATCAAACCACAGTATTTCCATCCGAATACAGAGAAGGGGAGATAAGGTCAACTTCCCCCATGTAAAGAAGCTAAATAGAAAGGAAATAATTCACTGGATCCAGCACTGATAAATATAATACAAATCAGACCCTACTCACTAGCGTGGATCCATGTCACGAAATTTTATCAAATTCCTCAACCTTCCTCTCCAAATTCCCTCGTGAATTTCTCATGGACCTCAAGGTCAGTTTTACTCACTGTAGGCTTCTGCCTTGCAAGCACCTTGTCAAAATCTGTTCTCGAGATAGGGGGTGGAAGGATCTGCAAGGGAGTTCATCAGCAACAACCATTTGATTAAAGTTTCTA
The DNA here is from genome assembly GCA_022457165.1 of Juglans mandshurica. Classification (NCBI taxonomy): domain Eukaryota; kingdom Viridiplantae; phylum Streptophyta; class Magnoliopsida; order Fagales; family Juglandaceae; genus Juglans; species Juglans mandshurica. The sequence continues at coordinate 21,067,112 of CM039630.1, read as the reverse complement.
AGGAACATATTCAAGTCTGTTTTAATGAGTTGTCTCAGAATATTAACATTTCTCTTAGTTCACCAACCTATTTTAGAACTCATTTCTAAAGTTTGATAACCTTTGCAACGACCCAAGTGATTAGAAATCCAATTAATGATCTGGAACAAAAATGAACTGATTCCGAATTCATGTATTTGGATTATAATTCTATGAGTGGCAGACAAAGGACCAAAACTAATCAAATTTTCTTAAATTTCAAATTCAAATGAACATAATCCCAAAAAAATATCCAGATTTTATTCACAAACAATATCCGTAGTTCCAATTCAATTTAGGCTCTATTTGTTTCCCAGTAAAATAGTTTCTGTAAATAGTTTCCACATTTTTTATTGTTAGGGAAGGTTTAAAAAATATGGTCAACGGAAAATTATTTCGGCCAAGGGAAAACTTAGTTCTTATTTTCAACAAAATGACTTGCGCTCAAAAATTTTTTAAACCAACTTTTAAAACAATCCCGATGGTTTCAGACAGACTACCGGTGGCTCAAATATTTATAAAACACTACAAATCTACAGTCTCTTCTGTCTCTCTCTAGCTTGTACTACCACTCTCTCCATCTTAACCCTCTCTAGTTTCGCCTCTCCTTCACCATCCCCTTCTCACCTTCTCATTTGGTGCCAAACAATCCCGAACCATTGTAGCCATTCATGTTTATGTCATCTGGATATCCAATTTATGGTTTGCGTTTCGTATTTTTGCTTTGTTATTCAAAAGCCAAACAATCACATGTTTTTTTATTCTTGTTTTTGTTAATTTTGTGCTTTGATAGAAGGTATGCTTTCATCATCACCAATTTTAGTATAATTTTGTTTCATTTTTTAATTATTTTGGGTGTAAATTATGGGTCAGTTTTGCTTTAGGATTGTTACCAAGCCTCTGAACAATGTCCCATCGTCGGTGGTTTTGCCGGCATAGGAGAAGAATGTCATTTTGCCTCAAGAAGTTCATACTAGTGTTGTTGTCAACGTTGTGCCTTGGCCCACTGTTGCCAAAGATGCTCAGAAGATTCTCACTACCTCTCAGCCTGTTCAATCTCCACTTTGTGATATTGGGTATGATGTTTCGTTGCCATTGTCTTCTGAGGGAAGCGTTCTGGAGCTGAGTGCTCTTGTATCTACATGTTTTCAGTTTGAGGAAAAACAGAGGCAATTGGGGGATGATCAGATGAATGTGGATATGTAGTTCGTTACTAAGGAATTGGAGGGTGCTGATGTTGGTATTTGGGAGGGAAGAGGCTGAAGTTGAACCTGTTCCCTTATGTACCTTGCCCTGAATATAAATATGCCTGAATTCTCTTCGAAATGGGTGCTTCAGAAGGTAAAAGAGATTCAAGACTGCATGGGGATTTCATGTGAGGGTTATGAAGATCAATTGAAGAGACTCATTAGTACAATAAACTATGATGTGAAAGAAGGGAATGCAAGTCGAGGGAGGATAAGGGGGTGGGCGTCAAACCTTCTTTTATGAAGCCTAATATTCTCTCTTGGAACATTAGGGGGCTGAATGATCTTAACATGCGGATTTGTGTTAGGAATTCATTACATCAATGGAAGGTGAATGTCATTTGATTGCAAGAAACAAATCTTAAATTTATTGATAGAAGCATTATTAGAAGCTTTTGGGGTTGTTCTTATGTCAGATGCATTTTTCTTGCTTCCATGGGGGCTTCAGGTAGTATCCTCGAGATTAAGATTGTTCATCTAGGTTCCAGCCCAGGAACCCTGGCTGGAACCTGGGCCGGGTTAGTCCGGGTCAGACCCGGGCCGGAACCCAAATTTACAACTCGAGTCTCTTAATTTCTCTTATGATCACCTTAAAGGGCACACTCGCTACAGGGGCTCAAAGCTGTCAGCCGGCCACCTGCCTCCATTTCTGTTTCTCCCTGAGTATTTTATCCATGGCGTCTAATTTCCTTACATTACCTAAACCCTTTATATACAAACTCAACGCGCCCTCTCTATCTGACCAGAAAACATTAGGTGCTACGCTAAGCCCGTTTCAGACATATCTTCCACTCCTGTTTTTCAATTTTTCGTAGATGTTTCATTTTTAATTTTTCTTTTTCGAATTGTTCAATTTGTTTTACTGTTTTGCGTTGGGGTCATCAATAGGTCTGTGCAGAAATTCTCCCAGAGCCAACCAGAAGAGTTCTTTGGATGGGGAAAAAAAAAAAAAAAACCCGGTACCCGGGTTTTGCAGCCCGGGTTCCGGACCGGCCGGGAAAAAACCCAGCCCGGATGAACATTCTACTCTTGATGTGGGATAAATGGATAGATGACCAGTTGAGTATATTGGGGACTACTCGGTGGCTTGCTTCTTCAAGAATGTGGATGATGGTTTTGAGTGGGTTTTTTTGTGGGTATCTATGGGCCAAATTTTGATAGCAATAGGAAATTGTTGTGGGATGAGATTGTTGATTTATGTAGTTGGTGGGATGTGCCTTGGTGTATTGGAGGGGATTTCAACGTCACTCAGTTTCCAAATGAGAGCGAGTGAGAGATTGGGAGAGTCTTGGCCATGTCCGACCATGGAAGAGTTCTCCGACCTTATTTTTTATTAGGATCTCCTTGATTTGCCTCTTGTTGGGGGTACCTTTATGTGGTATAGCAATCGGGTTTGGCCAAGATTGAATAGATTTCTCGTATCTCCTTGGGAGGCAAATTTCCAGAGTTGTGTCAGAAGTGATTGCCTCAGGTATGTTCGGACCACTTCCCCCCTTCATGATGGATTGCAAGGGTATACATGGGGGGGCACAGGTATATTAAGTTTCAAATATGTGGTTAAAAGCTTATGGATTTGTGGATAAGGTGAGGCAATGGTGGTCATCTTATGAGTTTAGTGGCACTCCAAGCTTTATATTGGCTGGTAAACTCAAAACCTTGAAGAATGACTTGAAGAAGTGGAACATGGAAGTTTTTGGAAATGTAGAAGTGTGAAGAAGTACCTTCTTGAGGAGTTGCAAGGCCTGGAGGGTCAAGCGGAGATTGGGGCTCTTTTGAATGAGGACTTGGCGAGGAAAAGTATTGTGGCTACTGAAATTGAAAAGATGCTCTTGTTGGAGGAGATCTTGTCCAGGCAAAAATCTTGGGGTCTGTGGTTAAGACAAATGCACAAAGTTCTTTCATTGGGTGGCCAACTCTCGTTGGAGGAAAAATTCCATAGAGATGCTCCACATTGATGGTCGTGTCCTTCATGACCATTTTGAGATCAAGGATCACAATGTCCACTACTATGAGAGACTCCTCACAGAACAATTTGCTTGGAGGCCAAAACTTGATGGTTTGTTTTTTGAGTCTATTGATCTTTGGAGTGCAACCTGGTTGGAAAGACCTTGTGAAGATGATGAGGTCCATCATGCGATTAAAGGGATGGCTAAAGATAAAGCTCATGGACCGGATGGTTTCTCCATGGCTTTTTTTTTCAGAATTGTTGTAACATTGTAAGGGAGGATATTATTTTATATCAGTAAGAAGAATTTACTAATCCACATGAACCAAAATTAATATGTTTTTTACCTATCAAAAAAAATTTATTAATCCACAAATTAGGCATAGCCCAAATACACGGGAAGGATACAAGAGAAAACACTTAATTACAAGCTAAGAGCTGGAAAAAGCAGAGTAAAAATCATTAAAACTAGTCCCATCCAATACAATAGCCGAAGCCCAAAGTAACAATGTATGGAAGAAAGAATCTCTAATCCCTCCCACCGAACGTTCTCTATTGTCGAAACAGCAACCACTCCTCTCATTCCAACACCACATAAGACACAATGGCACCATCTTCCAAACAGCCACAATTTGACGATTGTCATGGATTCCTCTCCAACAAGCCAATAGATCCACCACTCTCCAAGGCATCACCCATGCAATACCAAGCGTAACAAAGATCTCATCCCATAAAACCTTTACCCTTCCAAGAAATTTGAAAGAAGTATTAATATGTAACACCTCAATGGAAAGCCTAAGCCACATGACCTATACTCCAAAAGCATTAGTCAATGATACAATTGAAGCCCCATTGGAACATTATAAAGAGCAAAACTTCTCCTTCCCAAGTAATATGGGGTCTCATACACCACCTACACTTATCACTTATCAGAATGGGGTATCACAATCTCCCCCCCTTATATTCTCGACGTCTTCATCGGGCCAATCCATTGTATGTGGCATGGCACAAGTCCCACATTTCTGGTTAAAATAGGCTCTGATACCATTTGTAACGCCACAATGGAAGGCTCGAGTCACATGACTTATACTCCAAAAGGACTAGTCAATTATACAATTGGAATCCCATTGGAACATTAGAAAGAGCAATAACTTCTCCTTTCCAAGGACCCAAGCAATGTGAGATCTCATACACCACATACCCTTATCACTTACCAGAATGGGGTATCACATAATACAACGTTCATTACACTTATCCCGATGAGGGTCGAGGCCTTGGATGTGAAGGATTATCGCCCCATTAGTCATGGGGGTTGGACTTCGACCCCTGAGAATCCCAGAATGGGGTTTACAAGATCATATCCAAGGTCCTAACTAATCATATTAGTATGGTCATGGAGAAGTTATTTCGAAATCTAAAAATGAGACAGACCATGGCCATGTGCAATCATTGAGGGCCATCTTGCTTTATTTTGTAGATGCCTCCGGTCTTAAGGTGATCCTTGGGAAGTCTGAGATAGTCCCAGTTGGTGTAGTACCCAATATTAGAGGTTTGGTATTGGGTAGTAAGTTAGCTACATTGCCCATGAAAATTCTGGGTCTTCCTGTGGAAGGCTGCTTTCAAGGTAGAGGCAATCTGGGAAGAGGTAGTTGAGAAGATTGAGAGAAAGTTGGAGGGTAGAAAAAAAGGATGTACTTAAAGGGGGAAAAAGCACTTTGATTAAAAGTAATCTTTCTCACATTCCCATATACTTTCTATCTTTCTTCCCTTGTTTATGAACGGAGAGGAATGATAGGTGTTTTAACAAGAAGGAGCATGCAGTGGGTTAAATCTGGAATTCATTTGTATTCCTTCTTTTATAGTGGTTTTCTACTATTGTACTGAAGGGTGGGAATATTCATGAGTTTTTATCTTCTTTCCAGCTTGCTAGAATGTAATTAGGTGTCTCACTTTGTATACTTCTTGTGTACTTGGGCATTGCCTAGTTTCATTCTATTCAATAAAGATTCTTACTTATCAAAAAAAAATCTTTCTTCCCTTGTTTGCAGGTGTGGATAATCGGATTGAGCAAAATTCTCGAGCTTTCTTATGGGGAGGAGGCCAAGTCCCCCCTGGTTAGTTGGGACAAGGTTTGCTCTCCGATTTCTAGTGGAGGGTTGGGGGTTGGTAATTTGAGGATCTTCAATAAGGCTCTTCTTGGAAAATGGTTATGGCAGAATCAGCAAGAAGTGGACTCTTTGTGAAAGGCCATAATTGATTCCAAGTATGTGAGTGCTTGGGGGGTTGGTGTTCTAATAAAGTGATGGTTGTGGATGGAGTGGGTTTGTGCAAAACTATTAAGAATGGGTGGGATATCTTTGCTAGTCAAACTAGATTTGCCATTGGGGAGGGATACAGGGTTAGATTTATGCATGATGTTTGGTGTGGCAATTCCACCCTCAAGATCCTGTTCCCTTTCCTATTCTGCATTGCTCTTAATCAGGAGGCCTCAGTGTTGGATCTATTGGACAGCTCTAATGGCTCCTTGCAATGGAATGTTCACTTATTAGAGCTGCCAAGGATTGGGAAATAGGAGATATCTCCAACCTTTTCAACTTGTTATACACTTCGAGTTGGTATTGTTTTTTTTTTTTTTTTATAAGTAATCAAAAAAAAACCAATACCAATTCAACGTGTTGAGGTGGATAGGATGTTATGAATCCACACCGGGAATAAGAAGTTCACTGTTCAATCATCATACAAGGTTTTGGATTGTCAGAGCCAGATTTCTTTTCACTGGAAGTGCATTTGGAGGAGTAAGGTGCCTACCACAGTTACTTTTTTCGGGTAAGTTGTCTGTTTAAATTAACAAGCATCAGTAAATTAACTTCTTAAAACACTGAGAACATGCGAGTTTAAGAAGTTAATTTACTGAGACTTCTATATCTTGATATCTATAATTGGCAATGAGACTTCTATATCAAGATATCTATAATTGGCAAACATCATGCATAAATCTAACCCTGGACTTCTATATTTATCTTGAGACTTCTATATCAAGATAATGAGACTTCTGTATCTTGATTTTATATTTGTTTCTCTGTGATCGACTCTATTTACTTATTTTGTATAATTTGATATGATATCTATATTTGGTTTGACCTGAATGTTTCCTCTTACAATCATCTCAGCTATAATATGTTTTATTTGTAATGTTTGGTTTGTTGTGGGAGGTGGGAGGGCAAAAAAGGTTGTCTCGTGGTGGAATTGGTGAGACAGTGAATTATTTTTTATAAGCAATACAAAAAAAAAAAAAGAGTTTGCTAAATTGATTATTTCAGTGTCCGCTACATATAATTGTCTAGAATGTTCCATTTTACACTTGATTTCAGGAAAATTATAAAGGCTTTTGCAACCATCAAGTCTAAGGGCTTGTTTGGGTAACGAGGTATTCTCATATATTCTCAAAACTTCTCATAATTTCCTTCCCAAACATCACTCAAACACAAAACACTTTTCAATTTCAAATCTTCAACTTTTTCATCTAATCATTACCTAATCATTATCCAAAAACAAAACCCAATACAACTTTTCCAAACTTCTAAACAAACAAAACACAAAAAACAATACAACTTTTTCAAATTTCAAAACAAAAATAATATTAAAAAAATATATTCAAACAATTTTTTAACTTTATAATATTTTTATTCAACTTTTTTCTCTCTACTTTCCCCAAACCCAATAAAATGTCTTAACTCAAACAATTTCACTATTATTCACAAACCATTTCATTACTACGCACAGAATTATGATATATTCTAAGTGTCCAAACGAGCCCTAAGACAGCATAGAGATTGGAGACTTAGAAAGTTTTCTAAGAAGCCTCAAGTTGAGATCTCTATGCTGTCTTAGGAGATGAGTTTAAATTGAGATCTCTATGTAGAGAGGAGACTAGCAGGGTGGAAGAGATTGTATTTGTCGAAAGGGGGCCGGACTACATTAATCAAAAGTACACTTTCTAACCTACCTACCTACTTTCTATCATTATTCCCTTTACCGGCAAGTGTGGCGGGTCGACTTGAGAAGTTACAGAGAGATTTTCTATGGGGGGGCTTAGGAGATGAGTTTAAATTCCACTTAGTCAAGTGGGAGATGGTATGTCGTTCTATCTCCAATGGCGGTTTGGGTGTCAGAAATTTGAGGTTATTTAATCGGGCTTTACTTGGCAAATGGTTGTGGCGATATACCAAAGAACCAGAGGCTTTATGCAAGACTGTGATTGAGAGCAAATATAGTGATTTAGGGGAGGGGTGGTGTACTAGAGAAGTTAGAGGAGCATCTGGAATGGGGCTATGGAAACATATTAGAAGAGAATGGGAGGTCTTCCATCGTTACACTAGATTGCAATTGGGAACAGGTTCCAAGATCAGATTTTGGAAGGATGCTTGGTGTAGTAACAATGTTCTACAAGATCTGTTTCCGTCTCTTTTCTTGATTGCAAGCACCAAAAATGTCACAGTGGCGGAGGTTATGGAAGTCTCAGGTAGGAACATTCACTGGAACATCAATTTCAACCGAGCAGCACAGGACTGGGAAATGGAGAGTTTTGTAGATTTTTATAGTCTCTTATATTCTGTTCATCCAAATATCCAGCAGGAAGATGAGTTGTGGTGGCGTCCTGCAGGGAAAGGGGTGTTCTCTGTTCGCTCCTTCTATAAGGTTCTCACACAAGGTCAAGAGATACAGTTTCTCTAGAGAAAGCTTTGGCGTCATAAGGCTCCTCCCAAAGCCTCTTTCTTTGTGTGGGCAGCGTCCTTGGGTAAGATTCTCACCACGGATAATCTAAAAAAGAGGAGGATAATTATTGTAGATTGGTGTTGTATGTGTAAAAGCGGGGGTGAGTCAGTGAATCATTTACTTTTACACTGTGAGATAGCCAAGACTCTTTGGGACGAGGTGTTTAAAAGAATGGATTTAGTGTGGGTTATGCCGGAAACAATTTTGGATGTATTGGCGTGCTGGATTTCAATACGAGGGGTGAGACAGATCAAAGCAGTTTGGAAGATGATCTCTATCTATATTATGTGGTGTTTATGGCAGGAACGCAATGAGAGGACTTTTGAAGACAAAGAGAGATCTTTGGAGGAGCTAAAACTGTTTTTCTTTATGACTCTTTGTACTTGGGCCATTGCTGTAGACTTAAATGGCATAGACCTTCATGACTTCCTAGTTTCTAATATGCCTTCATAATTAGGGCATTTTTCTTTGTATCTTGACACTTGGTGATTTAATAAATTCTTGTTTTACTTATAAAAAAAAAAAAAAAACTTCGAAGGTGGAGAGCATCCTATAATACTCAAATGAGGGAGCTTATCAACGAATCCGACAAAATCATGCACCTCAACTAAACTTGTATGCCCTATGATAGTCAAATTCTTCAAATTTGGATTCCTTAGAAGATTTGGAATTTTTGTTTAGAGTTTACAATCATAAATTGATTGTTAAGAGTATGATCAAACAACTGCTACTCCCCATTTATAAGCATGTTTCAATTGCAATTATTTAGCAAAAGGGAGAGGTTTCATTACCCCTTTTTTGATCTTTCGTTAACACTACTCATTCTCACATGTGTTATAATTTTTTTTTTTTACATGTGTTCATAATTATACTTAAGCTATCCAATCATCCTTATTCGTGCACACTGTTAATTTAGTACATGGCTATTCAGCTGGAACCATGCATGGCCAGTCATAAATTACTCAAAAACTATATATATAAGAGTCATCTTACATTGGACATTCACATTTTTTTTTTGTAAGTATATATTGGACACTCACATGTTAAAAGGTAAAGGAATCCTATAAAATTCTATAATGAGGTGGACACTCACACCCTCTCACTTTCATCCCACTATGATGAGGTGGCATTGCCCATCAACCTTTGAATTTCTTCGTTAAAAAGAATTAAAGGATCATTCAAGGGTGATAAAACTGCCACATTTTATATAGTGGGGTGAAAGTGGAATGGGAGTGTGGTCTGTATCATTACTCTACTTTTATTATCACGATTTTTATCTTTTACTTTCATTTTGAACTTTGAAATTAGAGTCAGGTTTTGCTGAAATCATGCAACGTATTTTCACTATGGTTGAGATGATTATGTTGTTAAATTTGATTTTTTAGATTATGTTGAGGCAATTTATTACTATATCATCTATGCATATTGAACTCATGTTATATTGAATTTGCACATATACATTTTTTGTCACTGTAGATGTGGGGAAAGGAAAATTTTTCAGGGGAATGAAAAGATAGATGACATTCCAAATTTTTTATATATTTCATTGGTAATTATGAAAATTAGTGTATGGTATTTAATAAGAATAAAGTTTAATGTGATACATTGTACCATTTTTATTAAAAAAAAAATTATGTTTACATAAAATATTAGGTTCACCAAACAACAGAAAGTACTTTTAGAAAAAAACTTTCAAGCCATAACCAAATACCAGAAAACTGTTTATTTTCTTGTAAAATAAATTGATCAAAAATTTTCTGTAAAAAAATTGTTTACATTGAACAAACAAACCTGCAAGTCCACATGAAACAAAAAGGAATTGAAGTGCAAAACCAATTTGAGTCATTTCATTAATGTGTTGAAGAATGAGTTTGGATTAAAACATTTCATCACAATCAATTGAGTCAGCTCAATCTATATTATTTTCCTATCTTTTATTAGTTTTAGATGGACCCATTAGGTGTTTGAAAAATAATCTATAATGTGATTGTCATCCTACAGATCCAACTTTTTTATCGGTATCCTACAGATCCAACAGATAAATAGGAGACTAGAATATTAACAGAGCAAGAAAAAGGGTAATAATAACAATTAAACCTATCAAAACTAACTGCAGTACCTGTGAAGCCAGTCCTTGTGCCTCCAGCTCCTGAATAGTAATTTGGACAGCACCTTGCTGCTTTGGTCCACATGGCACCCACATACCATTAGGAGTCTTAAAAAAGTGCATTGCGTCTTGTGTTTTCCGAACAGGTTCAAACAGGACATCCTTAACCTACAGAAATCAAAAATAAATATATAAATAAATAGGGGGCATAAGAGCCAGCTATTTCCAACTGACCAGCATCACATCATTCATACAATTATGGACAGCAGAATAAAAACTGATAAAATATCAGGCATCTCATTGTGGCATCCCACTTACACAAACAGAAATATCTGAACCTGAAAAACCCTCTGTCCTGCGAGCCAGACTTTCAAAATCTATTTCAGTTAAATTGTGGGGAGTATCTCCTAGATGCACCTGTTAAGGTTGTAAAAGCCAAAAAATAAATAAATACCATTATAAAGCTTACTACTACATGAAAATGATGCTCATGTAGCCCTCTTTTCTTCTCTTATTTTCCTAAAGGAATTATAAAAATAAAAGAAGAATGGTTTCCATTACCTTAAATATGTGCTGCCGGGCCTTCAAGTCTGGCAGAGGAATGTATATACGCTTGTCAAAACGCCGTCGGATGGCCTGAAATTAAAACTGCTTAGCCACAAGCAACATATTATTTATGCTGATTGAAGACAAGATGACAGGAAAACAAGGCCATGTTCCCCTTTACCTGGTCTAGAGCATAGGGAGTATTTGTAGCTGCAAGAACAAGAACTTTCTCATCATTGTGCCCTACACCCTAAATCATAAGAAAGAAAAGGTCCAGTAATGTTAAGATATAATAAATTGAAACATTTAATCAAATTCAAAGTATGTTGGAAGATTTATACAACGGCATGAAAATTTGTTATCATGGCAGTTCATTAATTCTCAACATCAAATCTCTAATCTTCAGAGGCCCAACATACTCTTCAAAGCACAAGACAAAGGCAACAATAATTATTCATCACTCCACCTCACAAAACCCCAATAAGAAGTACTATAATCCCTTACCAATATCATACGGGAAATGGTTTTTCTTTTAAGGAAAACATTACCTAAACATGGAAAATTTTTTCATGAAGGCGTTACTTACACATTGTAACAGAGAATCAGAGATTGCTAAAAAGAAACAAAATCTGAAAGAAAAAATGAATTAAAGAAGACAACATGGCCAAAACAAAAACTGACTGGAAATACTTAACTTGTGTAAACCTGATACACCTTACAACAATAAATTTCTTCTGTGAAAAATCGTGAATATTAATTACAAAGATGCACTTGTACGGTAAAAGTTTCCTAACTGTGAAGAAATTAGGCCTTCTCCATTTCACAAAACTTTTCCATCTTACCTCAATCCATACTCTCAACAATTTATATTCATGAGAAGTTATCAACCTCACATCTATCAATTGTACCAATTCCTTCTGAATTGGGAATTGGGGTTGACAGTGTATGGGACAATACAATTAATGCAAGAGAGCTTTTAAACCTAAGAACCGCTGGTATTTTGCATCTCCGTTGCCGACACCAACAAACAAACATCTATTTGCCTAGTGTGCCCACCACTGTATTCAGATATACCTATGTAGCATTGATAAACTGCAGGCAGCATGGTGGTGAAAAGTATCCATCACTCAGTTGCCTCCGCTTAATTGTTCATTTACTCAATCCTAAAAAAACTTGTCTTCAATTAACCACCAAAAGTTCATCAGTTCAGTTTTCTCTACAAAAACTTGGTCAAATTGTAGTTTTGAACTAATCCCAACTCCAGCCTAGGCAAATAAGGCTGACAAAAATTAAAGGTTAAAACTAAAATATATTGCAAATGAGCTTAGCATTAAATAAGCAAGCCCATCTAAGTGAACTCAAGCTCAGTGAATGAAACTAATACTGTAGACTCAAGTTTGGGTAATAAAATCCTGGTAATGCCCAGGCTTCACTCGTGACAACCCTGAGCACAACATATGGTGAAGAAAAATACAGGTAACATTACAAAACCCAACAAGCACAGATCAAGAATATCATATACAAGTTCCTTCGTAAACTTCCTAATCTATGAGCTACAATACTGTAGTTGGTACTCATCATCCTTACTATGCCAAAAATAAAACTTAATAGATAAAAATTGGTATCGCGAAAAGCGGATGACCAATTTACACCTATCTTGCTTCAAATGGACTCTATAACTATACGTTACCAGTCTCACATCCACAGTTTTAAAACGTCACTGCAAAATATTCACAGAAAAATCAGCTCAAATAATTAAAAAGGAAATTTTAAAGTGCTTCCATCCATACAAACATTACCTGCATCTGCACAAGAATTTCTGTCTTGATACGCCTAGAAGCTTCACTCTCGTTGCCTTCTCCACGCTGACCACTTAATGAGTCTATTTCATCAATGAAGATGATAGATGGAGCACTTTCACGAGCCATTTGGAAAAGGTTTGAAACTAGCTTTTCACTTTCACCCATCCACTTTGAAACCAGGTCCGATGAAGAAACACTGTCAGGTTAAAAAGTAAAGGCAATTAGAAACACATTCCAACTTATTAACCTATTTCAAAAATTATACAAAAAATTATATATGTAGGCAAAAGGAAGATATGTCTGCCCTAAAATGCGACAAAGAAGAATACCACATACAAATACACACAAAAATGCACATATGGATGCATATGCATGCATGATTGTAAATCAACATACACATGTCACACACACAAAGACAAGCATCTATAACATATATAATTTTCTAGCATGAGCTTTACTCCTTTTCAGCCACATCCTCCAATCTTGCATAAATGACCATGAATTTTATCATTAAGTTTAAAATAATTTGAAAGGTCATGTCAATAATAATTAGACAATTTGGAATTTTTAATATCTAGAATACTTCGTATTCTGGTCTCTATAATGTTTCGTCTTCTTTCTTCTACATCTAATTTATTAATTAAAAATCAAAGAATACCAAAATCAGAAAACTCCACATTGATATTATAATTAAATTTTAAATTAACAATGTTTCCATGCATCGTACAAATGCGCGACTAGTATAGTACGAGCTGACATAATGCATTCATCAATTTTTTTTATTGGTGACATAATGCCTTCATCAATTGAAACAAGAATGGTTCCTAACTTTGGAATACATAAATGGGGACTCTGTAAACCCAGACATGAATTCAACTCTCAGTATGACGTGGTAGGAGTAGGGCTATAATCGAGCCAAGTTCCAAGTAGCGCACAGACACTCGACTCGATTATTAAAACATCATGATAAAGCGACTCGAGCTTTTTTGGATGTTCAAACTTGACTCAAGTAAGACACTCTCAAGTGCAGACTCAACTCGAGACTCAACTAAAAATCAAGCCGAGCACTCAGCTCTACTCGACTCATTTACCAGTTTTAAAAAATTTGAAACTTAAAAAAGCAAAAATAAAAAATAGAATTAAATAATATTCTTACTCATAAACAATTAGATACAAATTTGTTCTTATAATCACAATTATTCATAATTATTTTCAAATACAATTAAATGGATACTTAACTCTCAATTACCAATTTATAAGATCTTAGTATATTTATAACATTTATACAATTATATTCATAAAATAGTTATATATCTAACAATATATATCATACATATATAACATAAGTATTCATCATAACTACTAAATATACCATGTATATAGTCAATTATATAGATATATAATATGATGTATTTTTTAAAATTAATATATGTTTGTGTTAATATATTAGTGAGCACCCCAGTTGAACCAAGCTTTATACAAGCTTGTTCATGAACGTCAACATGTCAGCCGAGTTTTATACAAGTTTGTATCATTTAAAAATTGACTCTAATCTTTTGTTCATGGACAGCCTATTTAATAATCGAATCAAGTTGGATTCGAGTTTAATCAAGAGGAATTTCAGTTGCATGCTGAGTAGCCTTGTTTATTTACAGCACTCAGTAGGAGATATCATAAAACATCACTCCCGAAATCCCTAGCTGCTATTCTTTGTCAAATTGCAAGAGCACAACTCCCCCAAGTGGGTATAAATCTAACGCAAATCAAGTCACAAGCCACTCAAAAAAACCTTAACATCAAGGAACTCACATAATCATTATGAACTCTTGGCTAGCTTGGCCATCACTGACTGAAAGGCCATGATCTTGAGTGGAGAATAACATCATGTTAAAGCTTATATGCTTAAATATTGAATGGTAATAAAATGAAGCAAATCATAGATAGAATGGGGCAAGAACTTTATGGAACTCACACTTATGTTACATTTTACATGAGAAGCCTTGAGTTTGACAGCCTTGTGCAGCTTATAAATCAGGGCAAATCAAAATCATGGTACAGATACCTAAATCACCTCGTAAATTCAGTAGGGAAAACATCAAGGATAACCAAAAGACAGGACAGAAACCTGAATTCGGGTAAATTGATGGTCTCAACAAGCAAGGAAGCCATTAACAGAGCCACTAACGGGTTACATCAGACAGAAAGTAGCAGAATCATAAAATAGTTGCAAACAGTCATCAAAATATAAGGTAAAGCTTTGAGGATCGTGAACGGACAATGGACGAGCTTAAAACTTTTTATCTGCACACTTTTATTCCATTGGTCGATTGTAATAGACTTTGATGGCATGAACATATATGATTTTCTTGTATCTTTAGACAGTCATGCCTAGGTGTGGCTCTTGTATATGTCTCGTGTACTTGGCTTCACCTATTATCAATAAAATCCTTATTTACTGATAAAAAAAATATATATATGGTAACTGCTAGAATTGACCAGCCAGTTGCCGATGCTCCGTAGCAGAGGAAATGCACATGGTACTTGAGCAGCTTAGAGAGTATTTTACATGCATTCATGACAAGTGAACATTCCGATAAAGATCCTTCAATGTATGATGGTGTATATTATACCTGAAAAAGGTCGATTCTGCTTCGGTTGCAACTGCCTTGGCCAAGTATGACTTTCCAGTTCCAGGTGGTCCATACAATAAAAAAGCCCTCCATGGTCGTCTCTTGCCTAAGTAGAGAAATTAGAGAAAATATTTCCATTAAAGAATGGAATCAGGTACACATGACAGACAAATAATGCTGACAGTATGAAGAATGTAGTAGTTAAATGAAGAATAAAAATAGACTGGCAAAGCAGGTTGCTGACTTGATTCTCCCCATCACTTGAAAGCATAAAATAAGACAGGAAGTTGCTGATCCTGAGAAAGCTTTTTCTCACTCAAACCAAATAAGCTACATCTACAGTGGTGATAATGTAGGTTTTTTCATCCTTAGGAAGTTTGGAATAGTGTTGATGTTTTACTCCAATCAAATGCTTTGCCAGTAATGTGGATGATTATTAAACAACATAACGCGAATTCTTGTTTCTTAATTTTGATTAAAGACCAATTAGATTATATCGCCATATGAAAAACTAGCTCAAATTCTAATATTTGCGAAAAAATAATTAAGAAACTTTAAGCATCTAAGACCACCCAAAAACCAAAATTTAACCTTTATCGGAAACAATAGGAAATGAAAAGATAACACACTAACAAAATTGGCAAACATAAGCAGTAGGTATGGCCATGCATGTAATCGTCGATCACACAAAAGTATCCAAATCAAAAACTCCTACCCGCTGCTTACAACGCATTAGTCATTATATAACAAATAAAAACTCAATTTCACCAAAAACGTTAGTATTAGAATTAGCAACTTCATTAAAACTAACCGGTAAAGAATTGTGGGAACTTGACGGGCAATATGACAGCCTCCTGAAGCGCCTGTTTGGCGCTCTCCAGGCCCGCCACATCGCTCCACTTGATGTTGGGTTTCTCCCTCACGATGGCGGAGTTCAAACCGGCTCTCAACTTGGACTGCTCCGCGTCCTCTCCGTCCCCACCGCCTTCCCCATTCTTTGGTTTGGTCTTGGGCCTCGATGCCACGGCAGCATCCCCACCGTTGGAGGCGGAGCCAGGCCCCCCGTCGTCAAGCACCGCCCGGATCTCCTCGGCCCGGCGCAGGTACTCGGTGAACTTCTGCGTGATGGCCTCCTTGATCTTTGGGTTCTTCTCGTACTTGAGGTGCGTCTTGAAGTACTCCAAAGCGTTCATGTACAGCGGGAACGCCTTGGCGTAGTTTCCAGCATTATCTTCCTGCACGGCCTGCTTCACGTACTCAATCGCTTGCTCCTTGAAATTGCTATACATATTTCGAAGCCCAAAAATCGCATAGAAGAAACCGAATCGGCCAAAAGACAACCAAAACAAGGGATAATAATTTCCAAACCTAGAATTCTGCGAGTTTCATCTCTAACATAACAGAAGAAGCTTCGGATATGGTGGGAATTGAAGAAGGGTTACAAATCGAGGGTATCGGACCAGATTTTCCCGGGAGAAGTAAAGGTCTGATCTATTGGGAAATTTTTTGCTCTGGGGAGAAATCGGCTTTTGATTTCGATTGGTAGGGAAAGGAGAGGAGGAAGGAATCTTCCTTCGTGTTGAAAGGACGCGTTTGGAAATTGGGATACATTTGTCCTTTCGGATTTTGTCTGTTGAAATGTTATTTGGCAAAGTCAAAGTAGTTCTTTCTTTTTTCTTGGAGTGCATCCTCATTTTATCGAGAAATGCTATATCACACTCTACTGTACATCACACTCTCTACACATTTCACATAATTTGTTTTTTTTTTTTCACCCCAGCACGCCTAACATGTTGGAGCTGCTTCACACAGTAGATTTTTTCCATTTTATTATGCAAAGAAAAATTCTTCTTTACAGCCTACTGTACATATAAGCCCCAACACACCTAACGTTGGGTTGACAAAAAAAAAAAAAACCTACGTGAGGTGTGTGGAGAGTGCGATGTACAGTAGGCTTATACCAAGCAACTCTCTTATACAAATTCAAAAAAAATGAGAAGTTTAAATAATAGTCCAAAAATATACTGCATTGGATTATGTAAATACAAAAAAAAAATGACTTCTAACTACAGTAAATTAGTATTGTGAGTCATATTTAGATTTTACTGTAGCTAGGCCAAATGGAATAAAAAATATTTTCTCTCTCTCGATTCTCCCTCTCCCCAACTCATTTCTCTCCCGCGGTATTTCCCTTTCATTTATCTCTCCTTCATTTATTCATTTTTGCTAGATTTCTTTCATTTCTCATGACCAATTAAAATCACTGCATTTTTGTCTCCAAGTGTGTATGCATCATAATTTTTTTTTATCCCCTCTTAGGGCTTTTGTCCGTCGATTGCAGTTTCATCGAGTCTTTCATTTATTTTTCAATCCCCTCCTTTCTGCCTTTCCATATGTGAGATGGGGTTCCTGTAATCAAAATTTGTTTTCAATCCCCACATAAACTTGGGTTTCATCGCAGCAGCTTCTGCCTGTCGATAGTAGTAGCCCATCGTAGCAACACCAATCTGTCGCAACAGCACCAGCACATCCTGCCGTAAGTTTCAAAAAATAGATAAGTATGTTTGAAATTTGTTTTACTATGATGTTGATTTAGAAGTTGTGTGATTATTTTTATTGTGGATTGAAGGTCTAGGGTTTTGTTATTAGGGATTTTCTTGTAAAATTGAGTGCAAAAGAAATCCATATTGCTATTAGGGATTTTCTTGCATCTTTATTGTTCTTGTAAGATAAATTTGTACATACTGAGTAAGAGTCTCATTTTATCAATTTTTTTTAATTTGAATTTTAAAATTCTTACTATTTTCAATAATTGATGCATCAGTACGTATGGTTATATAAATAAAATTGTAAATATAAATATATTTTTTTTTAACAATAACACTTCGAATTTTTTTTTTTTTTTATACAATGGGGTGTGGAGTTTCGAACACAGATTTTTCATTTGAAGAACCGAGCCATATGCTACCAGGTCATCAGGCTCTTAGATTAACCTTTTGAGGTTTGAACGACGGTAGACCGTCCTTCAATTTTTCCATTCATCATTTGTTAACAAAATCACATGGATCAATCGTAACGTGTTACGTGACAAGTTTTTTTAAAAATATAATGTTTAAATATAATATTAAATATAAACACCATAATAGCTCCCCGACGTTGCCAGATTGGCCACTAACATTTGGCCTCCCAAGGTGGTTGAAATAGGATCACTTCAGCCCGACCTAGAATTGTAGTGGATGTGTAGCCCAATCTGGCTATTCCATAGTGGCCAGATCTTGACCACCATAAAAGTGGCCTAGTCTTAGCCAACATGGGGTGGCCAAGCAGTTTTTGGCATCCGTGGTGGCCGCAACCACCAGCCACCAAGAGTGACTGTTACAGTTCTTTTTTTTTAAATCAAGTTTAAAAATCTTTTATGCACAATTAAGAATATTCCAATACTTCATGTTTTAACAACAAAAACTGAATCACAACATAACTCAATAGGAAAACTCATGTCACTTGCATGTTCATAGTTGAGGCAACTAATATTTTTATTATCTTCCCAAACCTCAGTTATTTTTTTTAGCTCAACAACAAACAATATATTTTGTGTATATTTTGTTCATTCTTCATCTGTACAATAATGCTTGCTTTAGGGGATTATAAGTTTTTTTTAGGGGAATAATTCAGGCAATTTTTCTCTCAGTAGGTAATTTCTTGGTTCTTTTGATACTTGAGAGTTTGTTTTTTCTTGTTTCTGATATCAAGTCTTTTCTATAAGTTTTGCCCTTATAGAACAAATTATGTCATGGATGACTCTCTTATTGAGAGGTGGAAGAAATTTTCTCTTTCTGAAATTGAAACTATAGAAGTTGATATCCAGGGGACAGTTATAGATTTGTCTGTGCACCATACTGATAAGTGTCTTCTTTTTAAGCTTTTAACTGTCAAGTTTTTCAATAAGGAAGTCTTCAAGACTATGATACGGAATGTGTTTAATCTATTAAAGGGGTAAAATTCTTTGACTTAGGAGACAATATCTTTTTAGCACAATTTGACAAGCATGATAAAGAACATGTTTTTCGCATTGATCCTTGGTCCTTTGATCGAAATATTGTTTTGTTGCAAGAGTACAATGGAAATTTTTAGTCCTCTAACATTGTCATGACTTCAGCTTCTTTATGGATTCAATTGTATGATCTTCCTCTGAAAGGTATGACTGGTAGAATTGTTTGTATGATTGGAGAATCTATTGGTGAGGTTGAAAATGTTGATTTTAAAAAAAAAATCTCCTAGCTTGGAGAAATCTTCTAGGGTGCAAGTTGGTTTGAATATAAGTAATCCATTACCACGTTTTAAACAAATTTCTCTAGGGAGTCAGAAACCATTTGTTGCAAGCTGAAGTATGAGAAACTCCAAATTTATGTTATTGTTGTGGTAAACTAGGTCATGCTAATCGAGTCTATTATATGTGGTTGTTGAATAAAGACTTGTTCACAAAGGAATGGTTTATTTACGGAGCTTGATTAAGGGTTGATAGTGGTATTAATCGTCTTCAGGGTAACGTGAATACGAAAACTACAAATAGTATGAAGACAATGGAAGAACCTATTGGGCAACCACCTTGTTTGGATGGAGCATCCTTGTCGAACGGAATAGCGATGGTGGATACCGACAAACGGTTCCTTGACAGTTGTGGTGTGGTTTCAACCTCTGTGTTGAAAAAACAACTAGTAATTTTCGACAGTTGTAATTCAAATTCAAACTTGGTGAAGTCTAAAAAATTTGGGGTTGGTCTTGTTTTAGTTTTGGACCAGGCAAGGCCTGAGTTTTGCCGTTTGGACTTGAACTTTAGTGGGCATGGATTAGTCTCTCTTTCTCCAATGACCTAACATTTTGTTCCCACTACGGCAATAGTGAATACTTGTTCAAGGAAGGGGCTTGGGTGTTGTGAGGAAGCAATGTATTCTCATAATGATTTGCTCAAGGAAAAGGCTTGTTCGCGGAAAGGGCTAGATCATTGCAAGGAAGCGTGGTCTTATCATGATGATTTGGTCAAAGAAACTAATTGTTCTCGGAAAGGGATGGGTCGTCGTAAGGAAGCAATGCCCTCTCATATTGATTTGGTAAGGGCGACTGTTATTTTTCGAAAAAGGGCATGGGCATCAAACAACAATTGTATTCTCTCATGGTGATTTAAGTGTGTTTCGAATGGAAGATGTGATATCCCATATGATAAAAGGATAAGGTAGGTGGTGTATGGGATCTCACATTTATTGGGAATGAGAAGTTCTTTATAATGTTCTAATGAGGCTCTAATTGTATTATTGACTACTCTTTTTGGAATATAGGCCATGTGTTTTAAGCCTTCTATTGGGTGTTACAAATAGTATAAGAACCTATCCCAACAAAAAATGTAGGATATGAGCTGTGTCACCTATGACGGATGGGTCAGACGAGGACATCGAAAATTTAAGGGAAGAGATTGTGATACCCCACATGAAAAGAGGATAGGGTAGGTGGAGTATGGGATCCCACATTGTTTGGAAATGAGAAGTTCTTACAATTTATAATGTTCTAATGGAGCTCCAATTGTATCATTGACTAGTCTTTTTGGAGTATAAGCCATATAATTTGAGTCTTCTATTAGGGCGTTACAAATAGTATCAGAGCCTATCCTAACCAGAAATGTGTAACATGCTGAGTCACCTACGATGGATGGGTCTAACGAGAACATCAGGAATTTAAGGGGAATAATGTGATACCTCATATGATAAGAGGATAAGGTAGGTAATGTATGGGATTTCACATTGTTTGTGAAGGAGAATTGCTTGCTCTTTATAATATTCTAATGAGACTCCAATTGTATCATTGACTAGTTCTTTTTCATGCAAATTCTTAGCACCAAGAGAATTCTCCACTAAACTCCCACGAATTAGAAATAATCACACCCATTAGCCCCAACCCACATGGAGCCTCATTAGAACATTATAAAGAGAATTCTCAGCACATTATACAATTAGAAAAAGAACTAGTCAATGATACAATTGGAGCCTCATTAGAACATTATAAAGAGCAAGAAATGTTCTAATGAGGCTCCAATTACTCTTCGGAAGTGTGAAAAGTTGATCAATTTGGGAATATTAGGACTCAATTGCATGAAAAAAAGAAGAGAATTGAGTAAACTAATGCTAGGTACCTATTTACCTTCTTCAGTTTATGAGATATAGACCCTTAGACATGGTATTAATTTACTAATGGAACGTGAAGAACTGATGTGGTAGTAGAGGTCTAAGGCTTTATGGTTGCATTCAGGGGATCATAATTTCAAGTTCTTTCATCAAAAAGCATCACAATGAAGGAGTAGGAATTTTATTCCTCACTTGAGGGATGATTGAGTGTTAGGAGGGAGGGTTTGGAAATGGAGCTATTTTACAGAGTTGTTTACCACTTCAAATTTGAGTTGTATGGATATAGTGATTGATATTTTGTAGTCAAAGGTTACAACATCTATGAATCTCAATCTTTTAAGGCCTTATACAATGGAGGAAGTTCGGCGTGCTTTGTTGCAAATGAAACCTATGAAAGCATCAGGGCCTGATGACATGCCTCTTGTTTTTTACCGTAAATATTGGCATATTGTGGGGGACTTAGTCACAAAAGCAGTTCTTTTTACTTTGAATCATGGTGTTGTTCCTCCATAGTTGAATGAGACTGCCTGATGGTATGCCTCTTGTTTTTTACCAGAAATATTGGCATATTGTGGGGGACTTAGTCACAAAAGCAGTTCTTTTTACTTTGATGGTGTTGTTCCTCCATAATTGAATGAGACTTATTGTCCTTATTCCAAAAATGAGGCAACCTGAGCACATTAAAGAATACCTACCTATTAGTTTGTGCAATATTGTTTATAAAATTATTGCTAAGGTCATTGTCAATAGACTTAACTCCATTTTGCCTTATGTAATATCTAATAGTTAATGTGCTTTTGTACTGAGTCGCCTTATCACTGATAATGTTCTTGTGGCATTTGAGACTATTAATTCTATTCGAAAGAAGAGGCGGGGTCAAAGAGGAGTGATGTCAGTGAAATTTGATATGAGCAAAGCCTATGATAGGGTGGAATGGAGTTTCATTGAAAGGGTTATGGTGAAATTGGGCTTTGATCAAAGATGAAGGTGGCTTTATTATTGTCTTGTTTAGCTTCTATCTTCTACAAAATGCTTCTTAATAGGGTGCCTACATCTTCATTTACTGCGTTAAGAGGTCTTCGACAAGGTGACCCTTTATTGCCTTATTTATTTGTTTTGTATGCTGAGAGTTTGTCTGCTCTTCTTCAAAATGCTGAGCGCCGGTGTTTGATTGGGGGCGTCAAGGTGTATAATGGAGTACCAAATGCAAGCCATCTATTTTTTGTGAATGATAGTTTAATTTTCTGTCAATCTACTCATGCTGCAAATGAATGTCTTCGGCAATTGCTTCATGTTTATGAATTAGCTTATGGGTAGGAATTTAATTTTGAGAAAATAGAGTTGTTGATTAGTAAAAATGTTGGAGAAGAAGGGGTGAATGTTATTAAGGCGATTTGGAACGTTAATTCCTTACAATATCATGATCATTATTTGGGGCTCCCATCTTTTATTGGCAAATCTAGGAGTAATACTTTTAAGGAGCTCAAATAATGGATTTGGAAGAAATTGCAAGGATGGAAAGAAAGATCGTTATCATAGGCTAGTAGAGGGATTTTGATTAAGGCGGTTGTTCAAGCCTTACCTACATGAGTTTTAAGTTACCTAAATCCTTTTGTAAGGAACTTGAAGGGATGTTTGCAAGATTCTGGTGAGGCCAAAGTGGTACTAATTGTAAAGTGCATTGGATTAGCTGGGCTAAAATGTGCAACTCGAAATTTGAAGGTGGAATGAGTTTTAAGGATCTTGAGTTATTTAATTTATCACTACTAGGGAAACAAGGCTAGAGACTGTTACATAATGCTCACTTTTTACTTTATTAAACACTCAAAAGTACTTTTCTAATATAGATTTTCTTAAGTTGGGTTTGGATAGGACTCCTTTTGTGTGAAGAAGTATCTAGGCAGCAAAACATCTATTTGTCCATGGTTGCAGATGGCGCATGGGAAGGGGAGACAAAATAAATATTTGGCATGATAAATGGCTACCTATTTATCAGCTGCAGCAACTCCAACCTTGCCACCAAATTTTACCACTTGATTCCACTGCTAGTGTTATTGAATTCACATTCTAAGACATGGAGCCAAGATTTGTTCATGCAGTTCTTACCTCATTTGAAGCTGATCAGATTCTTAGTACTCCACTATTATCACAAGTTCATGAGGATCAAGTTATTTGGAGAGATAACATGAATGGGTTTTATTTTGTGAAATCTGATTATCACTTAGCAACAAATTTGAAAGTTGTGGGTACTAATGCTGCCAGTTCTCATTCTCAGGGAAGGAAAGACTTTTGGAAGACATTTTGGCACATCCAGTTATCCAATATAGTCAAGTTTGCTTGGAGGGCCTGCCATGAAGGTTTGCCAACTAAAATGAATTTATTGAAGAGAGGCATTATTTCAACAGGGACTTGTGCTCAGTGTAAGTTGGAAGTTGAAGATAGCAGTCATGCTTTGTATAGATGCTAGGCTATAGACAAGTTTAGGTTGACAGATGCCCTATGGTTTCAAGTTAAGGATTGATAGCAGTCATTTTCCTTCTTTCTTTTATTTTTTTAAAGAAATATATAAATTGCACATTCCAACTACAAATGTAAAAATAGCATCCTTCCACCTTTTATCAGACTTCTAACACCTAGATAAAATTATCTAAATAAGCTTTGATACCATTGATAGCAAAAGTCTGCTTAGGTAATTTTGGTTAAGGCAGGTTTTGGAAAGAAATAATTAATTGAGTTGCTACTGCAGAGCTAAAGAACACTTTAATAAGTGATTACATACTGATTTCAACTCATTAGACTTGCATACTCTGCAAAACAAGAAACACTTATTCATAGGCTTATTGAACAACTCTAGAATCATTCTAAAAGACTTGGAGAATTCTTTATAGTTGTATCTAGGAACAGAATTAAATTTAATGATGTTGGAAGAATCATGAAAGGGTATTGATTCCTGACATATATGTAAGAGAATGAATCTGTGGGGTGTAATAACGCACCATCACTCAATTCAAGCAACCTTCTACCAATTCTATACCCTGGCTCGATTTTTCATCAAGTCTTTAATTTTCATTATGATACTTCACCTTTACTTGAGTTTTGAATACATCCCCACCAAAACTTTAAACTTCCTTGGTAAATTATATAACCACATATAAAATCCACGGAACTCAAACTTCTTTGCACAAATGGTGTATATAAATTGATAAAAAGAATATCAAAAATAAATAAATAAGAAACGCGCGCGCGTGCACACATATATGGCCCCTCCATCCATCCTACTGATTAAAACCTTCCAGCAGCCATAACAATTATACCTGAAAATCGATAAACTTGTAAATTGGAAAATCAGTGAGCAAATATCAGAGGACCAACCAACATATAAGGGCAACAAGCATTGCATATGCTTCATGTTGACGCTTCTAGGGCCATCATTCTGAAATTGTTCTTTACAATTTGGGACAACCAATTTCATATAAGTATCAAACCTCCGCATTTCCATCTGAATACAGAAAAGGGGGAAGTCAGGTCACCTTCCCCCAGGTAAAGAAGCTAAATAGAAAGGATATAATTCACTGGATCCAGCACTGATAAATATAATACAAATCAGACCACTGTACTCACTAGCATGGATCAATGTCATGAGATTTTATCAAATTCTTCAACCTTCCTCTCCAAACTCCCTTGTAAATCTCTCATGGACCTCAAGGTCGGCTTTACTCACTGTAGGCCTCTGTCTTGCAAGCACCTTGTCAAAATCTGTTTTTGAGATAGGAGGTGGAAGGATCTGCAAGGGAGTCCATCAGCAACAACCATTTGGTTCAAGTTTCTAATGAACATATTAAAGTCTGCTTTCAGAGTAAGTCTATCTCATAACTTAAATCATTTCTCTTAGTAGACTAACTTTTTTTTTTATTGGCACTGGGTGTCCAGAACAAAGTCCAGACTACTCCCGAAGGTGCATAGGATCATAAGGAGTTTCTTGGAAAGGCACATCGGGTATTCAAGGGAAAATTCCCCAATCTGATGGCCCCTATAAATTGTTTCTACCCAAGGGTTCGAACCTTAAACTTGAGGGAGCGTACCACCAAGACCAAGGCTCTTTCCACTTGAGCCAATGCCTAGGGGTTAGTTGACTAACTTATTTTAGAAGTCATTTAGCTGACAAAGGACCAAAACCCATCAAGTTTTTCAATTTCCAATTCATTTACAAATCATTTAAGAGCCTTCCTATATAATCCCAAAAAATATCCAGATTTAATCCACAATCGATATCCATAATTCCAATTCAATTTAAAATCTGTTTGTTTCACAGTAAAATAGTTTCTGTAAATAGTTTTCCAATTCCAGGTGTTTGGGAAGGTTTGAAAAACCTGGTCAATCGAAAATGATTTCAGCCAAGGGAAAACTTATAAATTTTTTAAACCAACTTTCAAAACAGAGGCAATGGTTTCAGACAGACTACCAGTGGCTCAAAGATTTACAAAACACTATAGATCTATGGTCTCTCCCATGTCTCTTTTGCTTTTACTTCCTCTCTCTCCGTCTCAACTCTCTCTCTCTCTCTCTCTCTCTCCCCTTACCCTCGTAAATGGCTGTTATTCAAAAGCCATGGTTGTTTATTCTTGTTTTCATGATTTTTGTGCTCTTCATCAGAAGGTATACTTTCTTTATCATCGCTTGTGGACGATTTTGTTTCATTTTTAATTATTTTGGGTGGAAATTATGGATCAGTTTTTCTTTGGGATTGTTTAATTTGTTTATTTAGTGAGACTAGTGATGGACCAAGAACCCAAAGACCCAAAGGGTTTGGTGTTGTAACATTCAAGTCGCAGATGGAGGCTTATGTCTAACTTATTAGACTGTTTGGGACAAGTTCTATGTTCGAATTAACAAGCATCAGAAAACTGACTTCTTAAAACACTCGGAAAACGTGAATTCAATACAATATCTATATTTGGCAATGGTCTTCTATATCCTGAATTCATACTTGTTTCTTTGTGATTGAATCTATTAACTTATTATGTATAATTTGATATGATATCAATATTTGGTTTGACCTCAATGTTTTCTCTTACAATCGCCTCAGCTAAAATATGGTTTACTTGTATCGTTTGGCTTGTTGGGTTTTAAGGTTTGAGGGAAAAAAGGTTGTCTTGTGGTGGAATTGGTGAGACATTGAATGTAGTAAGAGCAGAGTTTGATAAATTAATTTTTTTTATGGGTAAAATAAAGTTTTATTGTTAAAGTAAATAGGCATAACTCAAGTACAAGAAGTATACAATTGGGAACACCTAGTTACAATTTAGGAGCTAGAAAGTGATACGAAAAAGTCCTAAAAGCTGGCTTCGTTGAAAACACTAGCAAAAGCCTAAAGAAATAAAATCTGGAAAAAGAAACTTCTAAGCTCATCTAGAGACCACTCCCTATCTTCAAAGCTCCGGCGATTCCTTTCAATCTAAATACGCCACATGAGACATAAAGGAATCATTTTCCATACATCAGAAATTTGGGGATTGCCCAGAGGCCCTTCCCAACAAGCAAACAAGTCCACCACCCTCCTAGGCATCACTCATGGAAGTTCAATCATGCAAAAGATCTCAACCCATAACACTCTCGCCACCTCACAGTGAAGTAATAGAAGATCTACAGATTCACCACTCTTCTTCCACATGTAGCACCAATCCGTCACAATGAGTCCAGACTTACTCAAGTTGACCATAGTCAATATTTTCCAAAGAGATGCAGTCCAACCAAAGAAACCAATTTTGGGAGGCACCTTACATCTCCAAATGCACTTCCAGGGAAGTGGAGTATGGTTCTGACATGACAAAGCCTTATACAAAGATCACACAGTGAACTTCCCATTCCTGGTCTTCACCCAAAGCATCCTGTCCTCCTCAATACTACCAATGCTTGGCGCATACGACAAGCTAAGAAAGTCGAAAATAACTCTCAATTTCCCGATATTGAGGAGCTCTAAGAAAATGAACATTCCACTGTGAAAATCCACTAGAGCTGTTCAAAAGATCCAACATCGAAGCCCCCTGATCAAGAGCAATCTGCAACAGGGAAGGAAACACAATCTTGAGGGCAAAATCACCACACCAAGTATCATGCCAAAATCTGACCCTAGATCTCTCTCCAATTGCAAATCCAATATGACAAGCAAAAACCTCCCATCCATTTCTAATATTCTTCGACAAACCAACACCACGTGCGTCCCTCACTTCATTAGAACACCAACCCCCCAAGAACTCCCATACTTGGATTCAGTAATAGCTCTCCACAAAGATTCCCCTTCCTGATGGTATCGCCGTAACCGTTTCCCAAGAAATGCCTTATTAAAGCTTATTAGCGAAACTGACAAAATCCTGCACCTCAACTAAACTTGTACGCCCCATGATAGTCAAATTCTTCAAATTTGGATTCCTTGAAAGATTTGGAAGTTTTGTTTAGACTTTACTAAAAAAAAAAAAAAAAAAAGATCGTTAAGAGTTTAATCAAACAGCTGCCACTCATCATTTATAAGCATGTTTCAATTTCACTTATTTAGCAGAGGGGTGAGGTTTCATTACCTTTGTTTTTTCTTTTTCTTTTTCTTGTAACACCACTCATTCTCACTTGTGGATAATTATACTCAAGCTATCCAATCATCCTTTTTCATGCACACTGTTAATTTAGTGCATGGCTATTCAGCTGGAACCATGCATGGCCACAGTCATTAATTACTCAAGAACAAAGTAGTTCCTACCATTCAGAACTCCAATCTCCTTCCCTTCTGTTTTCTCATAATAATCGGGAAAGACCACCCAAGCAGATGTATCCAGCAGGAATCAAACCTACCAATTTACCTCTAGGACACTTAACCATAATTGCAAACACTATGATTCAACTTGAGTTGAAGTCACCTCATTGTAGCACCTGTCTTCCTTTTCAATTCACCCAATTATTATGGCTATAATATTTGCTTTAATGAATCAAAAAAGGTATTTCATTTTCACATTTTTATAATAAATTATGAAAATACTCATTTTTCTTCTTAGGTTTTGGCCCTTTTGGGTAGTACATTTATTATCATGATTTTAATTTTTACTTTCATTTTGAACTTTGAAATTATAGTCAGGTTATGCTGAAGTCAGGAAATGTATTTTCACTGTTGTTGAGATGATTATGTTATATTAGCTTTATTTTTAAGATTATGTTGAGGCTATGTTATGTATCAATTTTATTTTTATTGGCACCAGGTGTCCAAAACAAAGTCCCAACTAATCTGACGGTGCACAGGCCCTCAATAAGGAGTTTCTCGCAAATGCACTTGGGTAATTCAAGGGAAATCTCCCCCAGTATGATGACCCTAGATGTTGCTTGCACCCAATGGTTTGAACGTTAGACCTAAAGGGAGCATACCACCAAGACCAAGGCTATTACCAATTGAGTCAACCCCTAGGGATTTATTGTAACGTATCAAATTAAACTTAATTTGCGTAAATACTTTACACTAATTTGCATAATTACCATTGAAAGTTTTAGGAAAACACTTACAAGTGATAGCAAAATACCAGAAAACTATTTATTTTCCTGTAAAATAAATTGCTGAAAAAAATATCCGTAAAAAGTGGGTTTTACATTAAAATAAACAGGCCCTTAAGTCCACTTAAAACAAATACAAATTGATGTACAAAACCAATTTGCTTCATTTCATTAATGTGTCGAACAATGAGTTTAGATTGTAAATCATTTCATCACTATGAATTGAGTAGAGTTTGAAGTCAGCTGAATTGTTTTTCCCCTTTTTTTCATGATTAGTTTTAGATGGGACCCATTTGGTGTTTGAAAAGTCATCTACAATGTGATTGTCATCCTACAAACCCAAATGATACAGAGAAGACCAGAATATTAACAGGCAGCAGGAAAAGGGTAACATTAGCAGCTAAACATATCAAAACTAAAAGCAGTACCTGTGAAGCGAGTCCTTGTGCTGCCAGCTCCTGCATACTAATTTGGACAGCACCTTGCTGCTTTGGCCCACATGGCATCCACATACCATTAGAAGTCTTAAAAAAGTACATTGCATCTTGTGTTTTCCGAACAGGTTCAAACAGGACATCCTTAACCTACATAAATCAAAGATATATATATATACAGGGGACATCAGAGCCAGCTATTTTTAACCAACCAGCACCATATCATTCACACAATTATAAACAGCAGAACGAAAACTGATAAAATATCAAATATCAGGCATCTCATCATGGCGCCATACTTACACAAACAGATATATCTGAACCTGAAAAACCCTCTGTCCTGCTAGCCAGACTTTCAAAATCTTTTTCAGTTAAATTGTGGGGGGTATCTCCTAGATGCACCTGTTAAGTTTGTAAAAATCAAAAGATAAATATTATCATAAAGCCTTCTACTACATGAAAATGTCATATAGCCAGATGCTCTTTTCTTCTCTTATTTTCCTAAAATAATTATACAAATAAATCAAAGAATGGTTTCCATTACTTTGAATATGTGCTGCCGGGCCTTCAAGTCTGGCAGAGGAATGTATATACGCTTGTCAAAACGCCGTCGGATGGCCTGGAATTAATACTTCTTAGCCACAAGCTACATATTATTTATGCTAATTGAAGACAGGATAACAGGGGAAAAACCCATGTTTACCTGGTCTAGAGCATAGGGCGTATTTGTAGCTGCAAGAACAAGAACTTTCTGATCATTGTGCCCTACACCCTAAAGTGTAAACAAGAAAAGGTCCGGTAATGTTACAATCAAACAAATTGAAACAATTAATCAAATTCAAATTACGATGGAAAATTTATTCTAATCTTCAGAGCCACGACAAACTCTTCAAAAAACAAGGCAAAGGCAACAATAACTATTTATCACTCACCTTGCAAAACCTCAATAAGAAGTACCATAATCGCCAACAAATATCATAGGAAAATGGTTTCCTTTTAAGGCAAACATTAACTAAAGATGCCCAACTTCAATATGAAGGATTTACATTCACATGTATATAAGATAAGAGTAACAGAGATTAATAAAAAGAACAAAGATCCGAAAGGAAAAATGAATTAAGACGACAAGATGGCCAAATTGTAATATTTAACTTGGGTAAAGCTGATACTCCCTACGAGGATGAATCTCTTCCGAGAAAAATCGTGAATATTAAGAAGATGCACTTGTACAGTACAAATTTCCTAACTGCGAAGAAATGAGGCCTTCTCCATTTCACACAAACCTTTCCATCTTACCACAATCCATACTCAACAATTCATACTCATGAGAAGGCATCAACCTTGCATCTATCTATTTGAATCAATTCCTTCTGAATTGGTAGTTGGGGTTAACAGCGCAAAGGACAATAAAAGTAATGCAAGAGAGCTTTTAAGCCTAAGAACCACTGGTATTTTCATCTCTGTTGCCAACACCAACAAACAAACTTCTATTCGCATAGTGTGCCCACCATTGTATCAGCCTGTGAGGCATTAAAAAAACTGCAGGCAGCATGGTGGTGAAACCTATCCATCACTCGGTTGCCTCCAATTAATTGTTCATTTTACTCACTCCTGGACTCAAACCTCGTCTTCAGTTGCCACCAAAATTTCATCAGTTCAGGTCTGTTACAAAAACTTGGTCTCATTGTAATTTTGAACTAATCCCAACTCCGACCTAGGAGCACAAGGCAGACAAAAATTAAAGCTAGAACTCAGATATATTGCAAATGAGATGAGCATTAAATAAGAAAGCCCACCTAAGTGTTCTCAAGCTCAGTGAATGAAAAAACTACTGTAGTGGGTAACAAAATCTATGCCCAGGCTTCACTTGTGACAGCCCTAAGCACAACATATGGTGAAGCAAAAGACAGGAGACGAGGGAAAAACCAACAGGCACAGATCAAGAATATCATGTACAAGTTCATTGGTAAACTTCCTAATCTATATGCTACAATACTGTAGTCATTACTAATCATCCTTACCATGCTAAGGATAAAAGCAAAGATAAGAATTTATCGATAAAATTGGCATTACGAGAAATTGGATGTCCATTTTACAGCTATCTCGCCTCAAATGGACCCTATAACTAGATATTACCCTGTCAAATATCGACAGTTTAAAATGTCACTGCAAAGTATTCACAGAAAAAAGTAGCCAATATAAATTAAAAAGGGAAATTTAAAGTGCTTCCAGCCAAACAAACATTACCTGCATCTGCACAAGAATTTCTGTCTTAATACGCCTAGAAGCTTCACTCTCGTTGCCTTCTCCACGCTGACCACCTAACGAGTCTATTTCATCAATGAAGATGATGGATGGTGCACTTTCACGAGCCATTTCGAAAAGGTTTGAAACTAGCTTTTCACTTTCACCCATCCACTTTGAAACCAAGTCTGACGAAGAAACACTGTCAGGTAAAAAAGTAAAAACAATTAATAACACATTCCAACTTATTAACCTATTTAATAAAAAAAAATTTTATAAGTAAAAATTTATTAATACCAATAGGCGTAGCCAAGTACACTAGATATATATAAGATAAAACACCTAGTTGGGGTGCAAAAAAGATACAAGGAACAATAAACCCAACAAAGCCCTAGCCCAACAACAATCCCATCTAGGAAAATGAACCTAACAAAGCTCTAGCCCAAGCCCAATGCGCCTCCCCAAACCACCACCAATGCCTATCCCCCCAAATCAGATTTTGCCCATATACCAAGCCACTGTAAATTCCCCAACACACTGGTCCTACTAACAATATACAATTGGTTCCGTCTTTCCCTCTGGTCCTCCCTCGACTTGAACTACCTCCCTTATTGTCATAGTTGATTGCCCAAGTAAGACCCTTTAGCTCTCTGCTCTTCTTAGATCTTGATTTTGTGCCAAGTACATGACCCACCTCTATTGCAGTGAGTAGTGTTGTGAATTGGTTCTCGAATCCTTCACAAGTAATCCTCACACTGTATCTCATTTACCTTGTCCAAAACCCAATTCGATGATGAATCACCTATATTGCTAATCGGTGGGAGAGATATCAAGGGGACAACATCTTCTGCAGACTCCACTCCAAACTGTAGACCAAGCCCTAAAAATTCCCCCTCGCAAGGCACCAATGACAACCCCGTCCCTTCCTCCACACAGTTCCTAAAACTCACATCTCCTCCATAGCACTATTGATGTTGTCACCACCTTGGCCAAAATTATGTGTCGACCTGCAAGATGCCTGAATAGGTACAATGGTTCCCTCCGACATGGGTGGTGGAACCCTAGTCACCATTTGGAGTTTGGGGTTAGCGGAAACTCCCACAAAACTTGGGAATACCTCAGGTCTGTTGCGGGTGCCGTCAATTCAACGAAAAGAGCATTGGCTGCGCAACTCATAGGCAATTTCTGGGTCACCTTTGGTGAGGGGCAGTCCGTTTCAGTCGTCTCCACGCCAATACTTGACGTAGAACCCACTTCGAATGTAGATGACCTGCATCTTCTTTTGGCCCTCCACACTCACCTAGGTCTAGATATTGAAACCGAGCCAAACCCAACTTTCTCTTTTCCTTTATCTAATTTTTTAGCATTCGGCCCATCACTTAACACGCCAAGCTCGCCCTTATTGGGCCTTACATCACCATTACCACCTCTTAGCACACCTAGCGCTTCAATTTTTTCTGATAACATAGCAACCGTTGCCTTCAACTCAGCAAGCTGGTTTTACATCTCTTTTAATATACAATGCATGCCATTGGAAAGACCCAAACCATCCAAGTCGAACCGTTTCTGACTTGGAATATTTCCATGTATAGTCTGTAGAGGCTGTAGACCCCTTTCACTGCTTCCCTTCTTGCCCCTATTAGCAAACTGATTCACCGAAACAGGACCCGTATTCAAAGCTTCTGCATATGATCGCCTCACCACCATGGTTGCGCACCCATATTGTTGTTCTCATGAGCAAATGAATTCTATTGGCTTTTCCCTGATGCCCCATCTCCAAGATTGCGAGGAAAAAGATCAGCGAATTTGCGCAACTCAACAACAAACATATCCTTCTGGAATGACTAGAACCCCCCACCAACCTCCTCCATATTCAGTTATAGATAAGAATCTACCGTGTACGTTGGAGCATCGTTGAGCCACGAAGGCTCTATTTCATTCACGCATGTGTTTGATGAATTCCGATTTTCTTTCCGCCTGAAACACAGCTTCCACCGTATCCACCAGCCACCTTATACCGCTACATCCCATAACTAGAGACCTCCAAACCTTCTACTATTATCCACAATTTTTATTGAGGACCTCCATTTCTCTAATGAAAATTCGAAAGTCTTGGATTCCACCCAAAAGCATAAAAATTGACCCATAATGACGTGATCACTGAGTGAAACAGAGAACTATTTCCGGCAATCATCACTAGGGGTGGCAATATATGACACGACCCGTTAATCCAATACGAACACGACACGATAAAAGCGGGTTAGGGTTTAGCCTTAACGGGTTCGGGTCAAAACGGGTTAACCTGTTAAGACACGATTGCTTAACGGGTCACTAACGGGTCAACCCGTTATGACCAATTAAGAAAATTAAATTTACCTTTATACCCTTAGACCTAAAGGGCAGGGAGGACGCTCCACTTCCTTCTTCAAGTTCTAAATTTGTTTAGATCTGTGTTTTTAATTTTTTATTATATTTGAGATTGTAACATTAATATATTTACATTGTATGTTTTGTTTATTATATTTGGTATGTAATTTTAATAATGAATATTATTACAAATTGTGTAGATCATATTTATTTGGATTGTAATTTTAGACTTATAGTTAGTTTTTTATTTTTTATAGATATTATTTATATTTAAATATTTATATAAAATCATTTAAGTCAAACGGGTCGTGTCGTGTCGTATCGTGTATGTCCAACCCATTAACGTAAATGGGTTGAAACGGAACGGGTCGTGTCGTGTCAACCCATTATTTTATCGTGTCGTGTTTGAGTTTGAAATTTTGACACGAAATCCTTAACGGGTCGTTATCGTGTTGACCCGTTAAGTGTAATGTATATACCTTGACATGACACGAACACGATCCGTTAACACGATTTGACATCCCTAATCATCATTGGAAATAGCCATATGTGCACTCATTCCACTGGAGCAGCAAACTAGTGGAGCAACCCTGCAGGTCTGAGCTTTTTCACCTAGAGCTATTTCATAAATTATACAAAAAACATATAAATGTATGGAAAATGAAGATATGCCTGCCCTAAAATGTGACAAAGAAGAATGCAACATACAGATATATTCACAAAAAAACACATATAGGCATGAATATATACATATATACTTGCAAATCAACATACACACGTCCACACACACACACACACACACACACAAAGACAAATATCTATAACATAAATTTTTAAGCACGAGCTTTGCTGCTGTCAAGCAGCATCCTCCAATCCTGCTTTAAATGAACATGAGTTTTTATCATTTGAGATTAAAATAATTTGAAAGGTCATATCAATAAAAATTGAACAAATTCAAATTTTAAAAATCTAGACTCCGCATTTCCTCTATAATGTTTCTTCTATATCTAATTTAATACAGTTAGAAATCGAAAAATGCCACATTCAGAAAACTCCACAATCATATTATGATAAGAATTTAAAAAAAATAACAATTTTCCCATGCATCACTTAGGTGCACAACTAGTATAGTAATAGTTGACATAAAATGTTCATCAGTTGAAACAAAAAAGGTGCCTAACTTCGGAATCAAATGGGGACTGTAAAGCCAGCCATGAATCAATCTCAACTCTTAGTATAATAGGTTAGAAGATATCCTCAAACGTGACCTAAATAACCCCAAGCTTTCTTTATCAAATTGCATGAGCACAACTCCCTCAAGGGAGTATAAATCTACCACAAATGAAGACACAAGCCACTCAAAAAATCCTAATGTAACGCCACAATGGAAGGCCCAAATCATATGGCCTATACTCTAAAATTATTAGTCAATGATATAATTGGAGCCTCATTGGAATCTTACAAAGAGCAAGAACTTTTCATTCCTAAGCAATGTAGGATCTTTATCATATGGGGTATCACAATCTCCCCCCTTAAATTCTCAACGTCCTCATCGGGCCTGTCCGTTGTTGGTGGCATGACTTAAGTCCCACATTTCTGGTTGGGATAAACTCTAATACCATTTGTAGATGGAAGGCTCAAATCACATGGCCTATACTCCAAAAGGACTAGTCAATGATATAATTGGAGCCCCATTGGAACATTATAAAGAGCAAAAACTTTTTCTTCCCAAGCAATGTGGGATCTCATATACTACCTACCATTATCCTTATCATATGGGGTATCACACCTAAACATTGAAGAACTCACACAATCATAATGAGCTCTTCGCTGGCTTGGCCATCACCGACTGAGGACCATGATCTTCAGTGGAGAATAACATCTTG
The DNA here is from genome assembly GCA_022457165.1 of Juglans mandshurica. Taxonomy (NCBI): domain Eukaryota; kingdom Viridiplantae; phylum Streptophyta; class Magnoliopsida; order Fagales; family Juglandaceae; genus Juglans; species Juglans mandshurica. Next base: position 21,031,407 of record CM039630.1, on the reverse strand, counting down.
TTAAAGGCTTATATGCTTATTTCTAAAATGGTAATTAAATGAAGGAACTCATAGATATAATGGGACAAGAACTTCAGGAAACTCAAACTTATGTTTGAGATTACATCAAAAGCCATGAGGCAACTCAAAATCAAGGTACATATAACTAAATCTCCTCTTAAACTCAGTACGGAAAACATCAAGAACCACCAAAAGAGAGGAGAGAAACCTGAATTCTGGTAAATTGATGGTCTCAACAAGCAAGGAAGCTATTAACAGAGCCAGTAACTCATTGAGTCAGACAGAAAGTAGCAGAATTGTAACATAGTTGGAAACAGTCATCAAAATATATTGTAACTGCAAGATATGACCAGCCAATTGCAGATGCTCTGTAGCACAGAGAAAATGCACGTGGTACTCAAGCAGCTTAGAGAGTATCATACATACATTCATGACAAGTGACCATTCAGATTAAGATCCTTCTCTGTATGATGGTGCATATTATACCTAAAAAAGGTAGATTCTGCTTCAGTTGCAACCGCCTTGGCCAAGTATGACTTTCCAGTTCCAGGTGGTCCATACAATAAAAAAGCCCTCCATGGTCGTCTCTTGCCTAAGGAGAGAAATTCAGGAAAAGAATTACTTTTAAGAAAATGAATCAGGTATACATGACAGAAAAATAATGCTGGCACCATGAAAGATGGAGCAATTAAATGAAAAATAAAAATAGACTAGCAATGCAAGTTACTGACCTGAATCTCCGCATCACTTAAAAGCAAATAACAAGTCAGGAAGTTGTTGATCATGACAAAGCTTTTTCTCATTCAAACTGAATACTTAAATGCAGCTACTCATAAAAGAAATACTAAGCTACATCTATAGTGGTGATAATCTAGGTTTTTCCATCCTTAGAAGGAAAGGCTGGAACAGTCTTGATGCTCGCTCCAATCAAATGCTTAGCCAGTAATGTGAATGGTTATTCAACAACAAACGGAAATTACTGCTTCATTTACCGATTAGATTCTATCAGCATATGAAAAACTTGCTCTGTTGCTCAAATTCCTATATTAGCTAAAAAAATTTAAGAGATTTTAAGAATCTAAGACCGCGTCGACGCCCAAAAACGAAAATTTAACTTTTTTGGAAGCAATAGCAAATGGAAATATAACACCACTACAATTAGGCAGTAGCAATATACATAAGCAATAGGTACAGATTATAACACATTATATAACAAATAAAAACCCAATTTGACCAAAAGCATTAGTATTAGAACTAGCAACTTCATTAAAACTAACCGGTAAAGAATTGTGGGAACTTGACGGGCAATATGACAGCCTCCTGAAGCGCCTGCTTGGCGCTCTCCAGGCCCGCCACATCGCTCCACTTGATGTTGGGTTTCTCCCTCACGATGGCGGAGTTCAAACCGGCTCTCAGCTTGGCCTGCTCTGGGTCCTCTCCGTCCCCACCGCCTTCCCCATCCTTTGGTTTGGTCTTGGGCCTCGATGCCACGGCAGCATCCCCGCCGTTGGAGGCGGAACCGGGCCCACCATCGTCAAGCACGGCCCGGATCTCCTCGGCCCGGCGCAGGTACTCGGTGAACTTCTGCGTGATGGCCTCCTTGATCTTGGGGTTCTTCTCGTACTTGAGGTGCGTCTTGAAGTACTCCAGAGCGTTCATGTACAGCGGGAACGCCTTGGCGTAGTTCCCAGCATTGTCTTCGTGCACGGCCTGCTTCACGTACTCAATCGCCTGCTCCTTAAAATTGCTATACATCTTTCGAAACCCACAAATCGCAAAGAAGAAACCGATATCGGTCAAAGAGAACCAAAACAAAAGATCAAAATCAAAATGAAAACCTAGAATTCTGAGGTGTTCATCTCTAACATACACAAAAGAGGCTTTGGATATGGTGGGAATTGAAGAAGGATTTCATCGAAGGGGATCGGACCAAATTTTCCAGGGAAAAGAAAGGGTCTGTGACTCTGTATTGGGAAAAAATTTTCCCCCGGGGAGAAATCGGCTGTTGATTTCGATTGGAAGGAAAAGTCGAGGAAGAAGAGTCTTCCTTCGTGTATAATGACGCTTTTGGAAACTGGGATACGTTCGTCCTTTTGGATTTTGTTTTTTGAAAGATTTTTATATTTTTAATTTTTTCTCAGTGGTTGAAAAGGTTACATGGCAGTCAAAGTAATTATTTCTTTTGCCTGACTGTAATTAGATTTTTTTAAAGAAACGAAAACATGGCTCCGTGGCTTAAAAAATGAAATATAAAGACAAGTTTCAGAAAGCTAAAAAATCATTTACAAAGTTAATATTTTTCGAAACTGGTATGAAAGGGCACATACTTGATTTCTAGTTGATAGTTCGTTTGGATTGAAAATTCATCTCACTTCATCTTATTTTATCGTTACAATTTTCTCAAATTCTCACATAAAATATAATAAACAATTTAACTTTTTCAAATTTTAAAATAAAATAATATTTTAACAATATTTTATTCTACTATTCACAAACCATCTCAAATCATCTCTAATTACAAACAGGGCCTTGTCTTTTGAGAGCCTCTTTGAGCCGGATTAGGTGTAAAACTGGAATTTCCGCCATCCAATAAGATACAACCCGTTAATTGTTTAATTTTTGAATAATAATAGGCTTACTACTTCCTACCACATTTTTACTATTCTAATTATTTTTTTAATTTATTATTATTATTTTCTTTTACTTAATAATTAAGGAATTGACTATTAGTAAAGTTATATATTTTTTAAATTTTTTCTTAATGATTAAGGATGTTAAAAAAATACTTTAAAAAATAAAAAATTTAAATGCACTATGAAATAATAAAAGAGTGGTAAGAAATAGTAAGTTCATCATTATCCTTAATTTTGTTATCATAGAAGCAACTATAGCAGAGTATATACAAATATATGAAACCGGTCGCTCAAACTCTCTCCTCCATCTCTCTCAAGTTGTCTCTCTCCTCTCAAGTCCAGCTCCAAAATGTTGTATGACATCTTTTGAGCATGTTCACGGGAAGAAAACATGACTTCTCACAACCTATCAGTCTCTCTCTCCCCTTTCCACATGCAAATATGCAATACTTCAAAAATTTCTAGAGTCCTATGGCATTCTCAGAGAAAGAAAATGTGGTTGGAAAATGTTTCATTTATCCATTCTAGAAGTGGAGGAGCCTATATAGAAGAAGTTGTAGAATAGCACTACGACCTGCTTGCTTTGAACAAAACCTTTCCAGTTTGCCTTTTAAAAATTAAAACTTTGATTCATTAATTGAAGAGTTAAATATCTTATATTTTCTTTCTTTTTACGTTAATATTCATATTGTGGCGCCCTCAATCCCCCTTATAAAAATACACAGGGATCGAGACACCAGGATGGTGACAACGCGGTCACACATCCCAACGAAGTGCCAGTGTGTGTACATGCAACGGTGTACAAATAAAATAACGCAGCGGATAGTCAACTAAGTACCAGAATTTAAATACAACTAAACATCAGTAGAGGTTTAAAAGCAGTTATACAATCATCCCAAAATAAAGTTAACACATGTCCGAAAATACAAATAAGTAAAATAGAATAATAAAGCTAGTGATCCCAGATCACTCCTCGGGCGGAGCCGTCTCCTCAGGCTCGCCCTCCTCCTCATCTGCATCAAAATCTGCGTTACCACAGAAGGGTACCGCAGGTAAGTATAACCCAAAATAATCCTCAAGAAAGAAATGCATTAAATGCAACCAACCTGCATGCATATGATGAAATGTGCAATTTTCTCAAAACATCATTTTCCCCGAAAATGACAATTTCCAACACACGCCAAAGTCTCATTGGCCCAAAAATAATCCGTAAAACATTTTTCCCAGAAAATGGTTTACACAAAATCCACGCACACTATTTTCCCAGAAAATAGCCAATTTAATCATTTATTAACCTATGCACCATGGCCTCCCCTAGGGGCCATCCGCACGTCCTGACTTCGTAGTGATGCTTGGTTCCGCGCCCAGCGCGTGCGTAGCCAAGCACCCACTACGCAACGAGCGATGCCCAGTTCCGCGCCCAGCGCGTGCGTAGCCAAGCATCCTCTGATCCCCGCCAGCAGAAGGACCACGGAGTCGGCACGAATCTCTCGTCCGATCCCATCATCGCCAAGCGACAATCCAGGGGACGTTACTCAGTTTATTACGCTCCCGAGTAACCAGAGGAGTTCCACCGAGATAATACCCCATCTCGGCTTGGGGTCGTGATACACACGCACCCAAAAATACTCTCACATAAAATCACAATTTCCAAATCACACATGAGCATGAATGCACAACACGAAAACCCAGTTTTCTTTACAAACATGATCATGCATGAAATAATGAGATGTACATGTACCAACAGAAATCCACAACTATCAATAACCAATCCCAACAAATCCAACCAAACAACAATCACCAATCCACTCCCAAACTCCTCGGACTCAGTCCGGCAAAACCAGTCATCAGATAAAATACAGTGAAATGTGTTAGTGCAAAAATATATTAAATTCACAAGAATTCTTTGGAGAAATACTTACGGTGCAATATAATAATTTCCGAAGGATCACGAAGCTGAAAATGGCGACGTCTGAGCAACACCACAGTGTAAAATACACTGTGGCCGTGGGTCACAGATGCCCACTTTTCCACGAATACAAACGAAGACCCCAAAATGGTAGGGTAGGGCCTAGAGAGGTCGGTGAAGCCAATGGTGGTGGTGGTTTGCCGTGGGTGGCGGCGCAAGGGGTGGTTTTAGGCCAAAAAAGTGCAAATCGGAAATGTACTTAGTGTGGCTTCACCGGTGACGGATCGGGGCCGGGGTTGGGTCTAAAGGGTTGCCAAGAGGTCGGGGATGAAGTAGTAGGAAGATGGTGGCCAATGGCGGTGCAACGGCGGCGCAACGGCGGAAAGAGTGCCGCGGCTTCGTGGGCTTCGTGGGGGCTACCGGCGGCACGAACGGCGGTGAGGTTGGTGGGGTAGGACGGCCGGTGGGAGGGGAACACAAGGGGAAGGGCGGTGAGAGTCACCGCCGGCTCACGGCGGCGGGCTGGGTGGTGGCCGAAATCACACGGGGAGAGAGAGAGGGAGAGCTGGTCGCGCGGGAGAAGAAGGAAAAAGGAGAAAAAGAAAAAAGGAAGGAAAAGAAAAGGAGAGGAAAGAAAAAGAGGGGAAAAGAAATGAGGTCCAATCCTCATAACTTGGGTCACGAAAATGATCCAACGGAAATGATTTTAAAACCACAAGTTAAATAAAATAATTTAAACGTAATGGTAAAGTCAAACTGAAATAATTAAATCTCTCAGTAATTAATTTAAATATCAAAAGAAATTTAAATGCACAACAATAAATAAATATTAAGAAAGCACATAAAAATAATTTTCACAAAATTAAAATCATAGAAATAAACTCACTAAAAATCCGACCAATTTTAAAAATAAAAGGATAAGTTTTTGAATAACTAAAAATAATCCTTCAGTAAAAATACACTAAAATACTGGGTGTTACATCCTCCCCCCTTAATAAAATTTCGTCCTCGAAATTAGCAATGTCAAAAAATCAAACTAAGACAGGATTAAGATTCAACTAAGAGCAGACTTAGAACATACCGTCCAGATTAACCGAACAAGTAGGGATATTGTTCTCTCATATCAGCTTCTCTTTCCCATGAGAAATCTTGAGCCAGCGGATCACCCCATGACACCTTCACCAAAGGTATTGCCTTGGACCTTAATCTTTGCTCTTTCCAATCCACAATCTGAGTTGGAGCAACTTCATAAGTAAGGTTAGGCTGTAGTTGGATACGTCCAGGGTCTACAAAACGTGGCTCTTGCTGTCCAAAACTCTTCTTCAATGAGGACACATGAAACACATTATGAACATCCCCAAAGTAATCTGGCAAGGCCACTCTATAAACAACAAGCCCAACCTTCTCTATGATCTGAAAAGGGCCAACATATCTAGGACTAAGCTTTCCCTTCTTACCAAAACGCTTGACACCTTTCATAGGAGAGACTTTAAGATAAACCCAATCACCTTCTTCAAATGATAAGTCTCTTCTTCTTGTATCTGCGTAGCTCTTCTGGCGACTTTGCGCTTCAGCCATCTTCTTCCTGATAAGCTGAACTTGGTCCTTCATTTCTTGGATTATCTCAGGCCCAATTACCTTACTCTCGCCGACTTCATCCCAACACAAAGGCGATTTGCACTTCCGCCCATATAAAGCCTCATACGGGGCCATCTGAATGGAGGAATGAAAACTGTTGTTGTAAGAGAATTCAATGAGCGGTAGGTGATTCTCCCAACTTCCTTGAAACTCCGTGACACAAGACCGCAGCATATCCTCTAGAGTCTGAATAGTACGCTCTGATTGGCCGTCTGTTTGGGGGTGATACGCAGAACTAAACTGCAACTTAGTGCCCAATGCTGCCTGCAAACTCTTCCAGAAACGGGACGTGAACCGCGGGTCCCGATCCGACACAATACTCTTGGGTATCCCATGCAAGCGCACTATCTCCTTAACATATATCCGAGTTAACTTACCCAAAGAGTCAGTATTATTAATTGGTAAGAAATGGGCACTCTTGGTCAACCGATCCACAATCACCCAAATTGAATTCTTTCCACTAGGAGTCCTCGGTAAACCCACAACAAAATCCATGGAAATATCATCCCACTTCCACTCAGGAATTGGGAGAGGTTGGAGTCTACCAGCAGGTCTTTGGTGCTCAGCCTTCACCTGACGGCATGTGTCACATTTTTCAATAAACAAAGCGATGTCCAGTCTCATTCCTTCCCACCAGAAATTTCTCTTTAAATCTCTATACATCTTTGTGCTTCCTGGATGAACTGAATAAGGAGCCGCATGAGCTTCTGCCAAAATCCGCTCTTTAAATTCAGAATCTCGGGGAATTACTCTACGATCCCGAAATCGAAGAATACCATCCTTATCCAAGCTGTAGTGCAAGGGTCCTCTAGACTTCCTGACTCTTTTCCTGATAGCTAACAATTTAGGATCCCTTCTCTGAAGAGTCTTCAATTCTTCAAAATCCACTACTCGGACATCCAAAACTGAAGATAATAATCCATCTTGTTGAGAACTCTCGATAAGAAGTCTCCTCATTCCATAAAGGAGAGAGCCCAAATTCGATGACTCTGCTTCATCCACTTGTTGAGACTTTCTACTCAAAGCATCAGCGACTAGATTTGCCTTTCCGGGATGATACTTGATCTCACATTGGTAGTCGCTAATCAGCTCTAACCACCGTCTCTGCCTCATATTGAGATTCTTCTGAGTAAACAGATGCTTCAAGCTCTTGTGGTCAGTAAAAACTTCACAAGCTTCGCCATACAAATAATGCCGCCAAATCTTAAGTGCAAAAACTATTGCCGCCAACTCCAAATCATGAGTGGGATAGTTCCTTTCATGAACTTTCAGCTGATGAGATGCATAAGCTACAACCCGTCCCTCTTGCATAAGAACGCATCCCAACCCAATTTTGGATGCATCACTAAAAACCACGAATGGCTTGTGTGGCTCCGGAAGTGCCAAAACTGGTGCCGTTTTAAGATTCTCGTAAAGAGTGGGTCAAGCCCACAACCATGAAGGCCCACAAACTAAAGGGTAGGGGCCCGCGAAACATTAATCAGAGGTCAATAGCCACTACGTACCAATACAGGATTTAAACTCGATTGTCATTAATCACTAATTAATGACATAACAAACAAGATAATATCCAGCGTAATATCTACCCACGATACTCGCCTAGGATATTAATTTCGTCTGGCATAACGGCTGATTTAGAGGCCTAACAATCCGCACTCCAACAAGGATCAAAGAAAGTTAAGTCGTGAGGCAAGCCTCCTCGCCAGACACTAGCTCATAGAAATAGAGGTCAAAGGACAAGCTTAAGGTTACTTCTGGTCACCCTGAAGTTCAAAATACTCTCCAAGTTATATACTGACTTAGGCATTGGAGGTGTCCCTTGACAAACCGAGTCTCTTCTACTTTCTAATTGTAGGTAACTGGGAATCGTTGGCAGAGATACGAAAGAAGTCTCAACAGTTGGCGCCGTCTATGAGATCTCTTTCCTACATCTCAACATGTTTTTCATATGCCTGCAACAACCCGCTCCCAAGTGAACCGTGATCAAGAAACAACAATGATAAGCAATCACGCAGACAACATGATGGAAGGAAGATTTTCGGAAATGGAAGAGAGAGTGAAGATGATGACTCTAGAGATGGAAAATCTCAAACAAGAAAATAAGGCTCTGAGATAAAAGAGCAAAGAGAATGTTACACCCAGTCACACCGAAAGAAATGAGGCGGAATCACAAAACACAGGCATAACGAACCTTGACTACGAGAAGAAGAGCAAGATGCACCAGGATTTGCATCACCTCATGGATAAATACGACGAGATGGTCTGTAAGATGGGCACATCTTCCTTTGTATACAATCTGCTCAATAGCACCAACCTGCCTTACAACACTGAGATAATGATGGTGTCATTCCCGTCGAAATCTAAAGTTCCACAAATAAAACTGTATGATAGGTCTAAGTATCTAATTGAACATTTAGAGACTTTTAAGACTCACGTGACTCTCCATGGTTTCCCCGGAGAGATCCTTCCCCTTGACTCTAAAATGGGAAGTAAGATGATGGTTTGGAGCTTTGCAATCGGACTCTATAGACAGCTTTGAGAAACTCGCCAGGTAGTTCTTAACACAGTTTATGGCGAGTCAAATGAGGAGACGACCCGCAGCTTATCTCCTAACTATTAAATAGTGGGAAGATGAGAGCTTAAATGCGTATCTCACTAGATTCAACAAGGAACACATGACCGCTAATGATTAAGACGAGAAGATCACGTTAGTCGTGCTACTGGGAGGTGTGTGGCCCAAGATCCTATTCATGGCGGAGTTGGCGAGAAGCACTCCAACAACGCTACGGGAGTTCATGGATAGGATCGACAACTTCATCAGTGCAGAAGACACACTAATGGCTCTGACCATCTCGATGAAGTTTTACTAGAGTAGGCGGATAGGAGCACCAAAAATCCAAGCTGCAGGAAAGCACCATAAAGGCGAAGAGGGCCCAATATGACAAAAGGAGGGACAGATGCATGTCTTCCAAAAATCAAAATTCGAGGCTTGCACACACAAATTTGAACGTGCAAGCAGAAGGCGAGGCATGTACCAGAGACGATAGTAACCAGAGTAGGAGAAACCGTCGCTTTTGCACTTATCACCAAGTAGAAGGACATAGGATGGAAGATTGCTACACCCTGAAGAAGAAAATAGAAATAGTGACATAACAGGGAGTTGGAAAGGTTGGTCGTCCAACATTCAATGCCCAAAGGGCAATCTATGGGCCAGAGGATGGAGTAGACTCAAAGGCCATACCGAAGTGAAAGTCCTAAACTACGAAGGACGGTGCGGGGAGATACTCAAGATGCTCATTGCCAAAGCCCAGAAAGGAACAATGCACCATTGGGCGAGATCCAAATGATAGCAGGAGGATTTGCTGGGGGTGGCTCCACTTCCTCTAGTATAAATGCATATGCATGGAAGGCTAGATATGAAGAAGTGCTCTCAACGAAGAGGCCCCCCAAAGCAGGCAAGAAACCAGAAGGCGGTCGCCATATCTTTTGGCGACGAAGACTATAAGGGGTTCTAGTACCCCTATGATGACGAATTAGTGGTAGCGTTGTTGGTAGTCAACTGCACCACCAGGAGGATTTTGATCGACAATGGCAGCTCGGCCAACATCATTTTTTGGGATGTGTTTACAAAAATGGGAATCGACCTAGGCCGACTACGCACAACACCCACGCCACTGAAAGGGTTCTCGAAATCTCAAGAGATGCAGTTCAACTTGTGGGTGCTATAACGCTACCGATGTCTGCTGTTAAGAGCCCTACACTGCCACTACCACGACTGACTTCCTGGTGATCATGGCCCTTTCTTCTTACAAAGATATTCTTGGGTGCCCAACCTTGAATAGTTTAAGGGTTGTAACCTCCACTTACCATTTAAAGATGTAGTTCCCAACGGAGGCAAGCATAGGAGAAGTGCTCGGTGAGCAAGTACTGGCCTGGGAATACTATGTATATGAGCTTAAAAATGGGAGAAAATACATGAGAATGGCAGAGGGCTCAGAGTGTAGCGAAACACCACCACCACCACCCGAACTCATTGACCATGAGGTGGAAACAAGGGATGAGTAGAATCTAAAGCAAACAAAGGCGAATGAACCTCTGGAACTTGTTGTACTGGACCCAAGCCATCCCGAAGCCACAACACGGATTGGGACTAGAATGGGGGCCGAGATAAGGAAGTAGTTAAAGCAGCTTCTAATCAAACACAATGATGTGGTCACTTGGAGTCGTAAAGGCATGCCCATGATTGACAACGAGATCATCGAGCAGCGTCTCTGTGTAAGCCCTGAGGCCAAGAAGATCTGGCAAAAGAGGAGGAGCTTCAGCACAGAGAAATACGACACGATAAAGGAGTATGTGGAACAACTCTTGGAAACAGGGTTTATCAGAGAAGCTCATTTACCCCTAAATGGCTATCCAAATGTTGTGCTGGTGAAAAAGTTGAGCGTCAAATGGAGAATGCGCGTTGACTTCATCGACCTAAATAAGGCGTGCCCAAAAGATAGCTTCCATCTACCTCGCATCGATTTGATAATGGAATCCACGCCAGGGCATCGCATAGCCATGGATGCTTACTCGAGATACGACCAAATTCGGATGAACCTAGACGATCAAGAAAATACGTCGTTCATAACGGATCACGAGTTGTATTGTTATCAAGTTATGCCCTTTGGGCTGAAGAACGCCGGAGCTACATATCAGAGATTGGTGAATCGCATGTTCAAGAAGCAGATAGGCAGGAACGTGGAGGTTTATGTACACGACCTACACGTCAAAAGCAGTTAAATGGTACACCATCCACTTGTCATATATTCTTAAATATGAGTTCCATTTAGAAATTTTCTTTTAGAGTTATTTTATTCTCAAACCAGTGTGTAAAGTACACCGTCCATATCACTTAAATAGTAAAATTTAATTTGTGAAATTTAAAATTTAAAATTTATCTTCCAAATCAAATCATGTCAGGTAAACACTTTATATGATGTGTTTTATACATTGGCTTGAGAATAAGACTTTTTCTTATTGACTTCCACCAGTGTCTTAGTCACATGTTTTCATCCCAATTTTCATTTCTAATTCATAGTAGGAGAAACTTAAGAGTAACATTTGAAAATATAAAAGTAAGGGGAGCTACTACTTTGCCCCCCAAAGTGACCGCTGACTTTGACCGCTAGCGCGATTTTTTTAAAATATTAAAAAATACTTTTGCACTAGCGATCAAAGTGAGCAGTCACTTTGGTACACAACATAGCATTTTCTAGAAGTAAAACATGCAGTAACACTTGAACTAATAAAACTTGCATAAACTTGCAGTACTTCTTGTATATTACCATATGCATAATCATCATATATATGATCATCATCTATATAAATTATCATGAAATTGGTCTATTTATTAAGCGTGTATATAATTGATGAGTAATACTAAATGTAGTCATTGATTGTATAAACGACGCGCACTCCTTTTAAAAAAGAGTGGGGTCCACCACTAAAAAATTATTTTTTTAAGTGGATCTCATATTTACTCACTTTTTTTAAAAAAATGACTGCGCAACATTTACGTACTCTACGACTATAAATATTATTTCAAAATGAGTGGTGGATCCCATGGGATGTTGTGATCGCTGCAAATGAGTTCCCCAAAGCAATAACTCAATTGCAGTGATGTAAAAATCGTTGGTATTAAGATATAGCGGCGGATTTCTATCGCTGCAATTCTTATTTCAAAACCGTTAATTCTATTGCGGCGATTTCAAAAAATCGCAAGGAAACTATATTTCTGGCGATTTTTCCTCTTTTCGCTACAGAAATGAATCGTTGGAATTAATCTTTCCCAATGATTAACAACCAAATCGTATCTTGAAATTGCGGTGATTAAAGGCACTATTTGTGGCAAATAAAATTCGTCGGTAAAAAAATCTTTGCCGACGATTTTTGGCTTCCGTTGGCGTAAATCAAAAGTAGAGCTTTAATACCGGCGAACGTCCATCAATTTATAAATTGTTGGGAATGGTGATAGGCGGCGCTTTTGTTGGTTTTGCTAGCGGAAATGAATTGCCGATAAAGGTTTTTCCCCTTGTAGTGCCACTCTTTTTTAAAAGGAGTGTGCGATGTTTGCACAACTAATAACTATATCTAGCATTACTTATAATTGAATCACCCAAATTTAACCCACTTTATCACGCTAAAACCAAGATGGCAGTCTTATTGTGGCATTCAGATAGGGATAATGTCGTAGGATTCTAAAGAATACTAAAAGATTACTCCATTCTAATGACTTTTGGATTTGTAAATTTTTTATTATAATAAAATGGTAATGCTATTATACTCCCTTATTTGTACTACTTAGTTTGCTCCTTAACGTGTGGCACTACAATGTTATGTCACATGATTTATTAAAAAAATAAAAAAAATAACATAAAATAGTATAGAGAATATAGAGTTTTTAGTCTTTATCTTTACGTACTTTCAGGCATTATTTTGTTTTAAATATATGTTTTTTTATTAAGTTATGTCACATTATAGTGACGTGACAATAGACAAATTAAGTGGTATAAAATTAAGGATCATGATAGCATTACTCATAATAAAATAAATAACGTGGTATTTCAATAACACATATTGGGTCCTGAATGATTTTTAATGTCACGTGGCAATTGCTTCAATAGTAAATCTAATAAGAGTTGGATGGAGGAGGTTAATAGAGAAAATCTATTTAAAACCCTTATTTTTAACACAACCAACACACCGTTGAGTGCAACTATATAAAAAAGATTGATTTTTTTTTAATTTTTTTAAAATTATAATAGGTCCTACTATAAATGGTGTGCTAACACACCAATCTATATATAACAAAACTCTTACTAAAAATTAAATCCAATGATTAACATGCTAAATTAGAAACTCATGAAGCCTTTTGCAAATGAGTGACACTGAAGGGGCTGATCTTGCTTTTAACCTTATTGTTTTCTATTTTTTTTAATAAGGTGGCTGATGCGAGTTTCTATGCATGTGTGAAATATTAATTGGATCAGTCACTTGTCATTCATCAGAAAATTTATGACCGTGTGTGCAATTTCATTGATGAATGGAGGTAAAAGGGAAAAAAATAAATATTATTATAATTTTAAAATTTTTTTAAACATAACTATATAAACTTGTATAAACAGTCTCCAAATGAAAACTGTTTGTAGATGAAGATCTAAAGTAAGCATAATAGAGGGAGTTAATTATTAAAAATTATAAACCTAAATAGTAAATTAAAAATCACGGCCCTCTCTGGTTTTCTCTATAGGCCCTCTATGGTCTCTCGAGGAGAAATTTCTTACCTTCACCATTGTGTGGAAGGTTTTAGTTTCTTGTTGTTTAGAAGTTTTTTCAAAGGAGAACTGTGAGTGTTTCTCGCCTTGTGTTTCAGTCCTCTCATTTGGTGATCATTATGGCAGATGAGATTACCAATCTGTGGAATAAACTTTTCTTACTGATCTTGAAAAGGATGGTGTTGTTGTTGAAAAGGATGATGTTGAATTCACTCTGCCAAAAGACCAATTCTGTTTGGTGGGTAAAATCATCATGGCTGAAAAGAAGATTAATCTGGAGGCCTTCAAGCAGACAATGCATAAAGTTTGAAATTTGTGAAAGAGGTTAACATCATTGAAGTTGGTTCAAATGTATTCATCTTTCAATTTTGTTCTCAACAAGACCATACTCGTATCTAGGAGGGACAACCTTGGTTATTTGACTAATTCCTAATCTGTTTGAAATCCTTTGATGGTTATACACTTCTCCTAATGCATTGGTTTTTAAGCACTCCTACCTATGGGTCCAATTACATAATCTACCTTTCAATTGTATGACAGTCATGAGCACTCTACATTGGTCCTTAAGAAGAACAATAACAGTTGGACCAATGAAAACTCTGGACAAGTGAATACAATTGGTGAATCAACAAAGGTGGTAACTGCTATAACTTAAACGGAGTTAACTGCCCCAACTGTTATGCATGTTTCTGGTATGCACATGGGAATGTCATCTACTGGTTCTGATGTATTGACTCCTAAAGATAATTCATCTATGCCTAATATGATTGAACTTGGATCGTCGGGGACTACACCTTGTGATAAACACCATGCTGGGAAGCAGTCTGCCAACACAAAATTATCAGTTCCTTTAAACTGTCCACTCACTTCCACTAGGACAGATACCATGCTCAAATCAGTGTATGGAAGGTGGGGGATGGTACTCAAATTAGTGTATGGAAAGATAAGTGGTTGCCAAGGGACTTTTCTTGTAGAATACAATCAGTCATGGCTAGACTCCTCGAGGATGCGATGGTTGCTGACATTATTGATCCTACTACTAGATGGTGGAATATAGAGCTGCTTCATCAGTCATTTAATGAGGATGACATAAAGGCTATCTTACAGATACCTCTATAGTGTTATGCATTCAGCAGACAAATTGATATGGAAGGGAACTAAAACTGGAAAACTTTCAGTTAGATCTTCTTATCATCTGGACAGGCAAATGTCGTCTTGGCATTCTGGTGAATCTTCTCTTCAATGGAAATACAGAAGACTATGGCAAATACTATGGTCTTTATAGATTACAAATGTTGTAAAGATGTTTATATGGAGGGCTTGTACTGATGCATTGCCCACTCAAGCCAATTTATTCAAAAGACATGTTATTGATGTTCTATTTGTCCTTTCTGCTTGACTGAAGATGAAACTCAAGGTCATATATTATGGACATGCCAATCAGCAAGGGATGTCTGGCTTCTTGGTCCAAGAACTCTTCAAAAAGCTGTTATTACCGTAGTCGATTTTCTCAATGTTTTTGAGCAACTATGTGACAGAGTTCAGAAGCAAGACTTGGTTCTATTTGCAGTAATGGCTCAAGGCATTTGGTTCAAAAGGAATCATTTTATTCATGAAGGATGTTTTCAATTGCCATTCCCGGTTTATAACCAAGCTGTTCAAGCTATTGATGATTATCAAAATGCCATGCAACACAAAACTGTGATAAGAGCTCCTATTACAGTTGGCATTGTGCAATGGGAAACTCCTCTACAGGATTGGCTTAAAGTTAATTGGGACATGGCTGTTAATGCTCAATCCAATAAGATTGGTATTGGTGTTATCATTAGAGACTATTCAGGGTATGTTTTGGCCAGTTTAATGAAGCCTATGGTCTACTGTATTGATCCAACAACTTCAGAAGCTAAGGGACTCATTACAGCGATCTCATTTCATCATGATCTTGGATTGGATTTTCTTATTTTTGAAGGGGATTCCAGTCAAGTTGTTAAAGCAACTACTGATTCTAAGATCAGTTCTGGGAAACTGATTTGGTTTTGTTATGATATTAAAGCCTTGCTTGCTGATTCTAATTGGAGTATCAAGCATGTTAAAAGGGAATTGAACTCTGCTGCTCATCAACTTGCAATACATGTTGTGTTATTGGAGAAGGAACTAATTGATTTAGATTGTGTTGCTGACTGTATTAAAACTGTTGTAATGGCTGATGGCCATTGTTATGAGTAATAACAAGAATGTATGTTCTGTTTAAAAAAAAAACCCAAAATTCCATTTGTGAACGCATAAAACTCAACTCACATATGGCAGCCTCATCCGGCTCTTTTATGCCCTTTGTTTGGCTAAATTTTAACCAAACTGGAAAACTCCTAAAGAAAACCCACATTTGGCTAGTTTAAATAACTAGAAACTTTTACTTTGCTACAGTAACTATCTTTGGCCTGCTACTATAGCAAAGTTAAAACATATATGCTTGTTTTATTAAATAACTTATTCAACTCTTTGTTCTAATGTTTATTTCTTTCTTTTTTGAAACTTCTCTTCTTTGTCACCTGCTACGACAAGCTCGATGTCTCCACTACGTCCTCCTCCCACAATTAAGTCCAATGCGCATTGTATTTTTTTCCTATTTCCTTCTCAACTATAATCTTTGTTCACAAACCTGATTTTGAACTCTTTTGTTGTATGTTGGGTAGTATACATTGAGGGGTTTTGAGCGCTGAATTTCTCTGTTTATAACTATGGTTGGTGGAAAGAGAACGATCTACACGTTTTTGTTTATATGTTAGTGTTCCTTATATCTTGGTTTCAATATATTAAAACCCATATATATATTTGCTATATGTTAGTAAATTTGCAGCAGAGACTATGATTGATATTTGTATGTGATTTTTGGAATTCAACAACTATTTACACTTAATATCTAATTAAGAGTGAAAGAGATGTGAGTTAGCTTGCCAGCTGTGTGTTTATAGCTTTAATCATAAGGTCATGTGTTTTTAGTCAGCCAAAGTTTGAATCATGAGCCTCTAAGTTGTGAAATCACCACTTGTTCCAAAAACTAAAACTGATGAGAAGGAGTAGATTGTATTATTTATTTTATATCTTAATACAAGTAGCCAAGCTTGGGCGTCGAACAAGGGTTTTATTTTTTTTCTTATTGGTCTTTATTTTTAAATTGAAAAGGACATTATAAAAAGAAAATTGAATGAAATAGGAAATTAAACTATGCTTTTACACATCAAAATTATGAAAAAAAAAAGTGCAAGATGCATCAAAATACAAAGATACAACTATCGTTGGTGGCAAGAGATCACGACGGCCGGGTGCCAACTTCTTTGTTGATGGAGACAAGCTTCTAAATACAATCTTGGATGTAGTGTAAGGGGCCGATATAAAAAAGTCAATTTTCAGAGAGAATTCATGCATACTTCAACGAATACAAGCAATATAATTATGAATACTTCGAGCTCCCTAATTATGAAATTGGTGGGTGAATGATTCAAAAATGAGCCTTGCTAGTTACAAGCGGTTTGACGCACCAAACCGCGTACCGACATTAACATAGTTTTTTTTTATTGAAAAGAAAAATAAAAGAAGGAAATTTTTGAGAGAATAAGGTCTTCTGTCTTGCGAAATTTATTTTTATCTCAATTCGTATCGTTTCATTAAACGGATACCTTACATGTCAGTATCGGTGCGTGGTTTGGTGCGTGAACTCGCTTGCAAGAAGACATTTTCTTCAAAAATTGACTGATAATTTTTTTGCATGCTTTACTCAAATTAAATCCTTGAATCAAAGTGGTGTTATCAAGCAAGTTATGGTTTAAATTATATTGAAAGTGGGGTAAAGAATCAAATCATTGATAGTTTAAATATGTAACTTATAAAAATAAAATAAAAAACTGTTGAAATATGTTAAGGGGCCAATCAAATATTTTGTGGTTAGAATTATGATGATGGATACAATTAAGTTGTCTACAATGCAACGTCAATATTGGAGTCCACTCCATTGAAAGTTGGAAATCAACTCTTCAATGATTAGTTTTTGATTTAGAAATACTTTAGATACAAAATGATTGTATAAAAGTAAATTTACAAACTGGTGTGGCTTGATATATTACGTCAGATTGTAAAGTTATTTTTATTGTAAAGTAAATTTAACGGATTTCATGAAATCACATCAGTTAATATGTTTACTTTTGTGTATGTAACAGTTCTCTTTGATAAAATATTTGTTGTTGAAACTATATGACCTTTTATAACTACATGCTAAATTCTTTAATTACTCTATTTTCTCATATTTTGGTCATTAAATGGAGTGTTTAGTTTTTTCTTTTTTTTTTCAAAGGTGAATTCCATTAATAGACTATCAGCAACAATCCTCAATACAATGGGGAATAATTCCCATATCAATAGAAGAGTTGGAATGTAAGAGTGCATCCCTAGCAAGCTTATGAGCAGCTTGATTTCCTTCCCTTCTAACATGTAAAATTGACCACTCTTCATAGCTATTTAATTGATTCTTGACATCTTCTATGAGCATACCTGTAGCTGACACTTCCTCCTTTCTGCTGTTGATTGCTGAGATGACTATCTTAGAGTCGCCCTCGAGTATGATTCTCTTAATTCCTAGTTGTAGGCCAAAACAAGTAGCTTCCATGGCTCCCATAGCCTCTACCAACAAAGGGTCAGGGAATAGTGGTCTATATTTTCTTGAAGTTGCCACAACCCTCCCATTCCAATCCCTGATGATTAGGCCTATCCCAATTTTGCACTGAATTCTATCAACAGCAGCATCCCAGTTGAGTTTAAAAGTGTTTTGAGGGGGTGGGCTCCAATTAGGCCTGTTCCGTATTGAGAGTTGCTGAACTGACTCATTAAGAGTGGTAGAGTTTAATTCATACAGAATTTCCTTGGCCAACTTAGCTACTGAGTTGGGGCATCTAAACTCTTGTTGGAATATGAATTGATTTCTCCTCATCTAAATTCTTCTAGCTACCACAACAAACTCTTCAATCATTTCCTTGCCTCCTGAATCCTCCAGCTCTGTAATGAGGTTCTTGATTGAGGGTTTGGGGGAGTGACATTTTTGAAGTTTAGTTGAGCATTGGTGCCATACGTCTTGAGCAGCAGGGCAGTTCCAAATGGCATGGATAATATTCTCCTCCTCCCGTAGGCATAAAGGGCAAGAAGGCTTGTCAATAACCTTCTTCTTAAAAAGATTCTGGTTGGTTGGTAGTCCTTCATGGCTGGCTCTCCACAGGAATTGTTTGTCAGCTGGAGTGATCTGAAGTTTCCACAAGTTCGACCAAAACCTCTTGTCATTTGAACTACTAGATGCCTGGCCCCTCACAGATTCCATCAAGTCCATATGCAAGTGATAGGCACTCCTTACAGAAAAAGACCCATTTGATGTACCTGACCAAATTAGTTTGTCAGGGCTATTGTTGTAGCTAATGGGAATTTGCTTGATCAAAGTAGCTTCTTCTTGTGAAAACACCTCCTCCACCAAACTGGCCTTCCATTGGTTTATAGCAGGTTCAATTAAGTCACTAACCAAAGCCATCGGGCTCAGTATCCTCACTGGACTCATAATTTTAGCATATGGAAGGTTTGGAACTCACTTATCCTCCCAAACTTTAATAGTTTCACCATTTCCTACTCTCCATCTGGTGCCTCTTTTTAAAATTTCTCTAGCATCCATTATGCTTCTCCAGATAAATGAGGGCCTGCTGCCCATTTTAGCTTGAAAAAATCCACTGTGAGGAAAGTATTTAGCTTTCAGCACTTGGGAGGCTAGAGCTTGAGGATGATGCAGAATCTTCCAACCTTGTTTTGCCAGCATTGCAAGGTTGAAGCTATGTAAGTCTCTGAAGCCCATGCCACCAGCTGCTTTCAATTTTCCCATAGTCTGCCAAGATACCCAATGAAGTGTTTAGTTAGAAAGAAAGACAATAAATTATGAAATGTTAAAATGAAGGACGTTATTTCATTGTAAATGTGTTATTTTCATGTAATCTTCCTATAAATAGAGACATGTATTCTATTTAATGACACTTGAAAATATTAAAGATGTAGCGGCCTTCAAAATCTTTCTCCATCTTTCTCTCTTTTTCATCTCATTTTCTATTATATTTTATGGTGTTGAATGAATTTCATAATGTAAGTGGTATGAGCATATGACTTTCATTGAGGAGGACTTTCATTGATTTGTTCATAATCGGATCCTTCTATTCCATTTTCCTCACACTCATCTTTGACAATTATATTATTGAAAATTACACATGTTTTTATTACCGAGTTTGAACATTCGTCTTAAGTCCACGTATACATAAGGACTTTCTCTTGATCATAATGCACGTATGCACACTTTACACGTATTATTGAAAATATTTTCTCTTGTTTTCTTATAGAGATGAGGTTGCTTTCACAAATGTTGATCATTATACACATATACTATCGGAAAGGTAATATCCTATAGTATAGTAATATGTCAGGTTTGGTAAGTGGGAGGAGACATAAAATTTTCATCTCATTATTACAACTTTTTTAAATTTTCACATAAAATATAATAAACAATTCAACTTTTTCAAATCTCAATTCAAAATTTTCAAATCCCAAAATAATCATTATATTAAAAAATAATATTTTAAACTTTGATCTAAAACTAAAAATTCTGATTTCACTATCCAAACCTGTCAACGAGCATGCCCTTGAGGGAGCTTATTAAATATAAAATATATTCTTCTCCTGGGTTTATATCATTACATGAACTAGACAATTCCCAAAAATGCATCCAAGATCCAACAATCACATGATGTCATTATCTCTAAAATTATAGTTGGTTAGTCTTATCATTACAACTTGGGTAGTCTTCCCATTTTTATTACATGCAATCAATAATCCCTAAAATCCATGGAATCCATGAGTTTGCTAGTAATTGAACAATGTAATTGTCATTAATTTGCAAATTTTTTATACTTCTAGTTGTAATGCTTTCTCCAATTCTTACACGTTCATCCATAAAACTAGCGTTATTCTATACGCAAGTATTTTGAGCTCAATAGTTATTTAGATAGTGAGTTGAGATGAGATGAAAGTTAAAAGTTGAATAAAATATTGTTAAAATATTATTTTTTAATATTATTAGGTCTTGTTTGGTTATGCAGTTCAGACGAGATGAGATATTTTGTTGAAAGTTGAATAAAATATTATTTTTTAATATTATTTTTATTTTGAGATTTTAAAATGTTGAATTTTTTAATTATATTTTGTGTGAGAGTTTGAGAAAAATTGTAATGATTGTTTTGGAATTTGAAAAAATTGAATTGTTTATTATATTTTATGTGAAAATTTGTGAAAGTTGTAATGATAAGATGAAATGGATTGAGAGTGTTTTTCAATCCAAACTGAGCCTAAAGCATTCTCTTGGTTTGAAAAAACTTATTTTTTTTAAATATGACTATTGGGAGAAAGACAAACTTTTTTTTAATAGGATTAGTAGTGAACCTATCATCTAATGTCACGTCATGGGATGATTAGAGGATGGTGTATAAATTTTTTTCCTTTTAAAAATGTTGCCTCGGGAAAGAGACAAATTATTTAAAACAAAGACCGTCAGAAGAGATGAATTTTTAGAAAATAGTATCAGAAGATACAGATTTCTTAAAACGTTATTGTTGGAAAGAAAGAAATGATTTTAAAATATGACTCAAGAGATGGTGTAATTAAAAATAAAAAAATGGTGTGATTGTTAAAAAAAATAATAAAAAAAAATATTTAAATAGAGTAAAGGAAAATTGAAATATAGAGAGTGAGATGTATAGTAGGGATTTGAAAAGTACGTAGCTAAAACGGTTGAAACAAAATTCTTAACCAAAATTTAGCAAAACTTTTGAAGAGCCCAGTGCAAATGCTCTTAACTGATGCAGGATGTCAACAAGCAAGCTGCTAAATTACCAATGAATGACCAAGAATAGCCCGTTCTTATATCAATGAATATAGCCTGTTCGGATCGCACCAGCGCGACTCAATATTCTCCACGATTTCTTTCCTTTTTCATTGCAAATAAGATGGATTGCTACTTTGTTTTCTTTCCTATTGTGGTTATGTTTCTTTCCTTAGTTTATTACTTTCTTATGGTATTTTTTCATTACAATAATCTTTCATTTATTGTTAGTCTCCTCCTACAAATAATCTGTGAGTGGGAAGAGAAGGGATTATTATGAATATTGTCAAAGTTTGAAAGCTTTATCAATAAAGTTGATACCAATTTTCGTTCCAAGAAGAGACAGCTCTTCTTCATAATTTTTATTTCGTCTTCTGCTACGCCAATTTGGTATCAGAGTGAGGTTGCGCCTGGTTCAATGGCAGGAGAGGAAGGTAAACCCCATAATGAAGGGTGTGGAGTACCAGCCCTTTGGGCCGCTGTCCAGTCACAAAATCAACAAAACCAACAATGATTCGAGGGGATCGAAAGGATGTTGCAGGAAATCCAAAGAGTCGTTACCAACATTCATGTTGGTGGCGATGGTCATTAAGAGAATAGGAGGAATCGAGATAACCGACATGGAGACCATGGCTTCATACCAAGGCGATGGAATCAAGCACCAGATGATTCATCTAGGGATGAAGAGGTCGCTGACTTCGAGGGAGAGGGCCCAGCCAATAGAAGGGGGTCGAACCAAAATAACAACTTTCGAATCAAAATCGACTTGCCATGCTTTAACGGAGATCTCCATGTCGAGAGCTTTCTTGATTGGTAATTGGAAGTAGAATTTTTATTTTTTTATTATTACATGTAGACCCCTGACAACAGGTGAAGTTAATGGCATATAAATTGCGTGGTGGTGCATCGGCGTGGTGGGAACAAATGGAAAACAATAGACGATGGCAAGGTAAACAACCAGTGCGAGCATGGCCGAAGATGAAGCAATTGATGAGAGCTAGGTTCCTACCCCCGGATTATGAACAAATTTTGTATTAGTAGTATCAAAACTACAAGCAAGGCATGAGAACTGTTAGCGACTACAAAGAAAAGTTTTATCAACTAAACTCGCGCAACAATCTTTCCGAAACAGAGGGGCAGCATGTTGCGAGGTTTGTGGGAGGGTTGCGCCTGGCCATCCAAGACAAAGTCTCATTGCATACCGTATGGACATTATCAGAGGCTGTTAACTTAGCTCTGAATATTGAGCTACAACTGTCCCGACCACAGTCTAGAGCATCGTCTTTTACTCCACCCACCAAGGTTGTTCATCAACAACCTCGACCGAGCAATTCACAACCAAGTTCGCCTAGTCGACCTCAAAAGGGAAACACCAACAACCAAGCAGTGAGAGACCCAACCACCCCATTAGTGCAAAGGAGTAGCACCAACAGTAATCCTTATTCTAGGCCTATGTTGAGAAAATATTTTCGATGTAATCAACCTGGACATCACTCTAATGAGTGTCCTACACGATGATCAGTACATATGATTGAAGGGGAAAATGGAGGTCAGGAAGACGAGGGCGACAATGAAGGTGAAGAAGCAGGAGAACTCGTAAGAGGCTATGAAGAGGAACCCATGAATTGTGTCATACAATGGGTAATGTTGGCCCCAAAAATTGAAAAGGCAAATCAAAGTTCTTTGATATTCAAAACACGTTGCACTATCAACAATAAGGTATGTAACGTGATTATAGATAGTGGAAGCTGTGAAAATATTGTATCTAAAGCTCTTGTCACTGCACTTGCTTTGAAAATTGAGAAACACCCACGACCATATAAAATCGGTTGGATTTGAAAAGGGTATGAGACTCGCGTGAATAATCTTTGTCGAGTTCCTTTCTCCATTGGGAAATTTTATATGGATGGGGCGCTATGCGATGTGGTGGAGATGGATGCGTGTCACATTTTACTTGGGCGCCCATGGCAGTTTGATGTGGATGCTCTTTAGAAGGGGTGAGAGAACGTGTATTCATTTTTGCGGCAGGGGCAAAAAATAGTATTGGTTCCTACAAGGGACAAGGCACATGATTCGGTTATTGCAGATAAAAAGAACTCCTTCCTCACTATCTCTAAAGCGCAATTCATGGCAGATGCTGAAGAGGCAGGGGAAGTTTGGACCTTTGTGGTGAAAGGAAGTGATGAAGTAGAAGCAGACAATATTCCCCAACAAGTACATCACCTTTTATCTGAGTTTGGAGACATGATGTCGTAGGAACTACTCGAGGGGCTGCCTTTTATGAGAGATGTCCAGCACCACATCGATTTGGTCCTAGGAGCAAGCCTTCTGAATCTGTCTCATTACCGTATGAGTCCCAGTGAGCACCAATTTCTTCAAACCCAAGTGGAAGAGCTCCTCCGAAAAGGCCTAATAAGGGAGAGTATGAGTCCATGTGCCGTGCCAGCATTGCTCACACCAAAGAAAGACAGAAGCTGGAGGATGTGCATGGATAGTCGCGCCATCAACAAAATCACGGTAGAATATCGATTTCCCATTCCTCGTTTAGCTGATATGCTCGACATGCTTGTAGGGTCTAATGTGTTCTAAAAAATATACCTACGGAGTGGGTACCATCGGATTAGAATTCAGCCCGATGATGAGTGGAAGACAACGCTTAAAACCAAAGAAGGCCTATATGAATGGTTGGTGATATCGTTCGGTTTATCTAATGCACCAAGCACTTTTATGAGGGTCATGCACCAGGTGCTCAAGCCATTCATCGGGAGGTTTGTCATCATTTATTTCGATGACATTCTTCTCTATAGTCGAGATGAGGAAGAACACATTGGGCATTTATGAGAGGTTCTATTTGTGCTGCGAGATAGCAAGCTGCTTGTCAACCTTAAGAAATGCACCTTCATAAGCAACCAACTGTTGTTCCTTGGGTTTGTGATAAGTGCAGAGGGCATTCACGTGGATGAAGGGAAAGTCAGGGCCATCCGAGAGTGGCCGAGACCTACGACTGTTGGTCAGGTGCGTAGTTTCCACGGGCTAGCAACCTTCTATCGAAGGTTCATTAAGAACAATCCCACCGCAGTGCCCATCACCGAGTTGATGAAGAAGGGACAGTTTCATTAGGAAGAAGAACAAGAAGCCAGTTTTGCTCTAATAAAAGAAAGGCTATCTACAGCACCTGTGCTAGCGTTACCAAGTTTTGAAAAGCTCTTTGAAGTGGAGTGTGACACATCTATAGTGGGCATTGGCACAGTTCTGTCCAAAGAAGGTCAGCCTGTAGAATTTTTCAGTTAGAACCTAAATGAGTCTCGACGGAAGTGGACGACTTACGAACTAGAATCATATGCTGTTATTCAATCTCTTAGACATTGGGAACATTATTTGATCCAAAGGGAATTTGTTTTATACATCAATTATCATGCCTTAAAATTTATAAAAATCCAAAGTAACTTGAGCCGAATGCATGCAAGATGGATCGGATTCATGCAGAAATTTACCTTGGTGTTGAAACATAAATCGGGACAACAGAACAAGGTAGCCGACGCCCTCAGCCATCGAGCAACCTTACTAGTGACTTTGAAGGCTG
The DNA here is from genome assembly GCA_022457165.1 of Juglans mandshurica. NCBI lineage: Eukaryota > Viridiplantae > Streptophyta > Magnoliopsida > Fagales > Juglandaceae > Juglans > Juglans mandshurica. The sequence continues at coordinate 21,006,380 of CM039630.1, read as the reverse complement.
AACTCATAGGCTTTGAACATCTGCAATAATTATATGTAGATGATCTAGATTTCGCTGAAATATGGAGCAAGTGCTCGAATGGACAAGTTGATGAAGATTTTCACGTTCATCCTGACTATCTTTTCTGCGAAAACTAACTTTGCATCCCTCGAACTTCTTTGCGTGAGAACCTGATCCAACTTCATGGAGGCGGCTTAGGAGGACATGTGGGAAGGGACAAGACCATTTCTCTGGTGGCTGAACGATACTTTTGGCCTTAACTAAAGAAGGATGTGGGCAAGTTTGTGCAGCGATGCCCTATGTGCCAAGTGGGGAAGGGGCAGTCCCAAAACTCGAGACTCTACATACCACTACCCTTACCAGAGAATATTTGGGAAGACTTGAGCGTGAATTTCGTACTCGGTCCACCCCAAACCCAACGAGGAGCTTATTCCGTCTTCGTGGTGGTTGATAGATTTTCGAAAATGGCACACTTCATACCTTGTTGAAAGACATCGGACGAGTCTAATGTCACTCACCTTTTCTTTAAAGAAGTGGTTCGCTTGCATGGAGTCCCCAAAATCATCACTTCGGACCGTGACACTAAGTTCCTCAGCCATTTTTGGGTAACTTTAAGGAGGAAGTTTGAAACGTTCCTCAAGTATAACAGCACTTGCCATCCTCAAACTGATGGCTAAACTAAAGTGACTAACAAAACATTGGGCAACATGTTTCGGTGTATTTCTGGTGATAAGCCGAAGCAATGGGACTTGAGCCTTCCGCAGATAGAGTTTGCCTTCAATAGCATGTGTAATCGTTCCACAAGAAAGTCACCATTTGAGATTGTCTACACTTAACCACCTAAACATGCCTTGGATTTGGTTCCTCTTCCTAAGCTATCAAGCTTCAGTGCAACAGCTGAGAATATGGCTTCAAGAATTAAGCAAGTTCAATCGGAAGATCGAAGCAAACTGGAAAAGGCCAACGAAAAATACAAGGCAGCGGCTGACAAGCGTAAGCAAGCTAAAACATTTGCAGAGGGTCATTTGGTCAAGATTTATTTGTGCAAGGGACGTTTACCATCGGGTACATATAGCAAACTGCAGAACAAGAAGTGTGGTCCATTTCGTGTCCTTAAGAAAATCAGTGATAACACTTATGTGATTGAGCTATCGGAAGATATGGCAATTTTGTCACCCTTTAATGTGGCAAATTTATATGAGTATCATCCACCGGATGAGCCACTCTATAGCAACAATGACTCTAGGTCGAGTCTTCTTCCAAGGGAGGGCGAGTTGATGCAGGATGTCAACAAGCAAGCTACTAAATTACTAATGAATGACCAAGAATAGCCCGTTCAGATCACACCAGTGCAGCTGACTATTCTCCACGATTTCTTTCATTTTTCATAGCAAATAAGATGGATTGCTACTATGTTTTCTTTCCTATTGTGGTTCTATTTCTTTCCTTAGTTTATTACTTTCTTATGGTATTTTTCCATTACAATAAACTTTCATTTATTGTTCGTCTCCTCCTACAAATAATCTGAGTGGGTAGAGAATGGATTATTATGAATATTGTCAAAGTTTGAAAGTTTTATCAATAAAGTTGATACTAGTTTTCGTTCCAAGAAGACACAGCTCTTCTTCATAATTTTTATTTCGTCTTCTGCTACACCATTAACTCAAGAGAAAAAGAGGCTCATTTGTTGTTTAATTGGTATGTATTTTTTAATCGTTATGTCCTTTATTTATAATAGGAAAATGTAAAAAAAATGCACTTGTTGGGAGAATTACTTTGGAGGAATTCTAGGTGGCTGTAGTGCCACCCTTTATTTATTTATTTTTTTTTTCTCAAGATAAGCATAACATAGATTAACTAAGTGGTTACAAAGATATAAGATTCAATGGGGTGAGTGTCCTTAACAATCGTCTCAAAACAAGCAAAGGCAACACAAGATAAAATAAAAAAGTGAGATCTGGAGTCAAAAGTTTGACTCACACCCATTTCTCACAAAGGGAAAGCCGCTTAAAGCGGTTTTAACATAATTTGATAAACAAACTATAAAACTACAACTAAAAACCACAGTTGAGAGTTGTGTGCTACATTTTGCTGGTTTGGTCTGATTGAATGAGACTCTCACGACCACTTCATCTTGATCCTTGGTTAGGGAAAGCAGAAACATAGAAAAATAGCAACTTGAAAATGAGTCGATACGCCGATGTAGGACCGTCATTGGCGGTGGTGGCGCGTGCGGTGGTGGGTTTCACACGCACTGTAGGCCGCGTGTGAGACACACGCACTTCTCATTTGGACAGTTTTCTCCTTCCGTCCAATAGATTGGCGGCTGGGGAGTCCGATGGAGGTCGTAGAAGGCCGGTAAGCAGTAGATTAGAACATCTTGGTGCTATAGCCGGTAAACTAGAATAAAAAAAATTGAAAAAAAACTGATATACATGGTCGTCAATGGTTGGATAGTCGGAGGGAGGGAGGAGCCGAAGCTCCAACTCCCCTTGGGCAGAGAGGCTGACATAGCTGGCTGCTTGGGTAGAGAGAAAAATCTTCTGGAGAGAGAAAGAAAACTGGCTTTTGTCTCTTATAGGTAGTGACACCCTTTATAATAAGGATAATAATACCTTTATATCCAATTTATTATTATTTTACTATCCAACTATTTTTTTTCTTTTTGCTATTTGAATCTGGATTAAAAATCTTAGAATATGACATTCTTGCATAATCTAGATGAAAATAAATTCAATCAACCAACGTAATCATATAAATTAATTCAAAATAAATTCAATTTTATAAAAATTGATCTTCTTTTGCTCTTCTTTTTATAAAATTAAATTTATTTTGAATTAATTTATATTATTATGGTTGATTGAATTTATTTTCTTCTAGATTATGCAATAAGGTCATATTCTGGAATTTTGAATCTAAATTCAAATAGTAAAATAAAAAAATAGTTAAGTAGTAAAATAGTAATAAATGAAGTGTAAAAGTATCATTACCTTATAATAATAAAGTAGATGGTGAAGTTGAGTTTTAAACCATACGAAATAATTATTTATTTATAGAAATAGAAAAGAGAAGTAGAGAGTGGATTTAATAGCCAAATAAAATGAGGTAGAAAATCGACAGATTGTGTACTGTCGCCACAACTAACGTTGTGTTATATTTCATGAAAGAGTAATGCTAGATACAGTTGTTGAGTACACAAATGTCGTGTAATTGTTCTGAAAAAGAGTAGGGTTTATTATTAAAAAAATAGTTCTTTTTTTTTCATGTAAGTCTCATATTTACTAACTTTTTTTTAAGAGATTGCGTGACTTTTGCGCACTCCACGACTGCAAATATCATTTCTTTTCTCATAAAAGCTCTAAAAAGATACAAGAATAATGAAATATATAAATCTTAAATGTACAAGTTTTGCATATGTTTTTTTTTATTTATAAAAAATGAATCCAACCATGAAAACACTCATTTTTTTTAGTAAAATATATTTTTTTACTGAAATTTTATGTGGCATCCCCGACCCCCATATACGGGAACACGAGAATCTAGACACCCAGATGATGACAATATGGTCACGCATTCCAACAATAGTGCCAAGTGTGTGTACATGCAACAATGTACAATAATAACACAACGGATAATTTAAGTAAGTCAACTAAGTACCATAATTTAAACACAATTTAAACATCAGTAAAAGTGGTTTAAAGAGTTATACAGTCATCCAAAATAAATATATTACAAATCCCAAATAAAATGAGTGATCCCAAATCACTTCTTTGGAGGAGCCGAATCCTTAAGCTCGCCCTCAACATCCTCTGCATCGAAATCTGCGTTACTATAAACGATACCACAGGTAAGTATAAACCAAACAACCATCGAGAATAAGAATGCATTAATGCAACCAACAATAATGCATGCATATGATGAAATATGCATTATGCCCAAAACGTCATTTTCTCCAAAAATGAATATTTTCCAACACATGTCAAAGTCCCATTTTGGCCCAAACATATCCGTAAAACATTTTTCCAGAAAATGATTCACACAAAATCCATATCCAACACATGCTATTTTTCCAGAAAATAGTCCAATAATCCATTTTACTGTATGCACCATGATCTCCCATAGGGATCATCCGCACACCCTGCCTTCGTAGCGATGCTCAGTTCTGTGCCTAGCGCGTTCATGGCCAAGCATCCTCTAACCCCCGCCAGCAGTGAGACCATGGAGTCGGCACGAGACCATCTCATCCGATCCTATTGTCGCCCAGCGACAATCTAGGGGACGTCACTCAGTATATTCTGCTTCCGAGTGACCAGAGGAGCTCCACCGAGATAATGCCCATCTCGGCTTGGGGTAGTGATACACACGCACCCAAAACTATTTCTCACATGAAAACCCAGTTTTCAATAAACACATGAACATTAATGCAACTACATGAAAATCCAGTTTTCTTTACAAACATAATCATGCGTGCAAATATGCAATGTACATGAACAACATAATTCCCAACCAATAATTCAACACAGCCCAAATACACAATCAAACTTCATCCACTAATCCATCCGACCCCCTACTCCTCGGACTCAGTCCGGCAAAACCAAACAATTCACAGTGAAATGAGTTAGTGCAAAAATATATTTAAATCACGAAAGTTCTTTGAAAAATACTTACAGTACTATAATATAATTTTCGAATGATCACGGAGCTTTACGAAGTGGCAACACAGCAACAGAATAGTGCCAAATGCACTGTGGCCATGGGTCTCAAAAATTCACTTTTGAACGGGTACAAACGAAGACCTGAGATTGATAGGGGAAGGCTTAGGGATGTCGATGAAGCTAATAGTGATGGTGGTTGGTCGTGGGTGGCGGTGTAGAGGGCGGTTTAAGGCCAAAATGCTCAAAACGAAAATGGAGTTGGATAGACTTCACCGGTGGCGGATCGAAGCTGAGAATGGGTGCATTAGGTTGCTATGAGGTCGAGAATGAAGTGGTGAAGAAATGGTGGCCGGAGGTAGCGCGACGGTGGCGCGAGAACACAAGAGGTGCCGCGGCTTTGCATCGTGCATGGGGACAAATGGTGGCGTGAGAGAGGCTAGGATTGAAGGGTGGTGGTCACCGGCCGGTGGGGAAGGGAATGAGAGGGGCGGTGTCGGTCACGGCGGCACGCGGCGGTGGCTGGGTGGAGAAGAAGAAAATGCACGGGGAAGAGGGAGAAAGGGACGTTGCGTGTGGGAAGAGCAGGAGAAAAGAAATGGGGAGAAAGAAAAGAAGAAGAAAGAAAAAGGGGAAAAAGAAAAGTGAGGGAAAGAAATGAGGTCCAATCCTCACATCTTGGATCACAAAAAAAATGATCCAACGAAAATAATTTCAAAACATCAAGTTAAATAAAATAATTTAAACGTAATGATTAAATGAAGATAAAATAATTAAATCCAACAATAATTAATTTAAAATGAAAAGCAATTTAAATGCAAAATCATAATTAATATTAAGAAAGCATATCAAAATAATTTTCACAAATTAAAAATCATAGAAATAACTCAATAAAAAATCCAACAACTTTAAAACAAGAGAATAAAATTTTAAATTAATAAAAATAATCTTTCAATAAAAATACACTAAAATACGGGGTGTTACACTTTATATAAGACTTGTGCATTTAGAATTTATTTTTGACATTACTCAAGAGACAAAATGTTCAAAAATAAAGATTAATGTATGTCTTTTATAATATATTATTACGAGATTGTATTTTATTTAACAAATTTTTTTAAATAAAAAAGAGGGTGAAAAAATGAGGAACCATTTAAGTGAGCATAACGAGGTGGGTCTGTCTCCATCGATTGTTGATGTTTTTTTATTTCTCTTTCCAGCAAATCTGCTCTCTACCTAAGGTCCAAAAATCTCATCTTCTCCGTCCAGAGGGTGGCTGGACCTTCGCTCTACCCATCATCCTCCCATATGTATAGTCCTGACACTATCCTGTCGTGTTTTTTTCCAACCATAATACGGAGAAGTGCTGATCTATTGCTTTCCAACCACCCACGACCACCACATGTTGCACCACAAGACTCCTCAGCCATTGGTCCTTCGGATGGCAGAAGCAGATCGTCGAAAAGAAAGGTGTGTACGTCTCACGTGCGGCCCAAACCGAGTGTGAGATTCACGCGTCGCCATACCAGGAAGAGCATGTCGCTGCCACGCGTGGCATTTTTGGGGTCAGCAGCCTCGGATCTTCTTAGATCCTACCAACCTCCACTTTCTTAGTGTGGCGTGTGGTCTTCACGCACCTCTACAGTTCCTGGTGGTCGTCTGTCGGTGATTCAATGCTTCTTCCATTTGCAATCTTCTTATGTTATTGCTTCTTCTAACTAGAGATTCTGGGAAAGAGATAATGAAAGTCTCCTTCAGTCAATCCAGACGAGCGACATGCAGCACAAATAAATTCACCACTGCTTCCGGTCGTAATATTATGGTCTGTTTATTAGACTGTATCAAAACTACTTCAGGTGGCTTCCCCTAGTGGTAAATGGGTGGGGGTCAAGTCATTGGTCCCAGATCTCTCTTTTTTCTTCTTTTTGTATTGTACTAGGTGGTTTGGAATGAATGTTGGGGCCTCCTACCTAGTTGTTTCTTGTAAAAAAAAAATGATCATAACGAGAATAAGGTGTGATGTAATAAAACAAGAAAAACTGTACTGTTACCGCTGGTAGCTCCTGCTTGGGGCTACTTAGGACTGTTCATCCAGTTTTTTTCCGGCCCAGTTTGGAACTCGGGAAACTGGGTTCCGGTTCCAAGTTCCAGCCAGGAACAAATTCGGGTTGAAACTCGGGTTGCAAAACCCGGGTACACCAGGTCTGTGTAACGGGTTGTAAACCCAGAACCCGGATTTTCTTTTTTCTCTTGTGCTTCCTGTTCTTCTTTTGGTTTTTGTTAATTTGTTATGCTTTTTTCATATATTGGGTATAATTTTCTTCTTGTTCTTCTGCTGCTTCTTTGTCTGCGCGCTTGTCTTTGTCCATTTATTGGTTTGAGTTTACTGAGGCAGGGCTACAAAATGAGGACTTGGTAGTTTTTTCAATTCTGACACGAATCCATTCTTCCCAACATCAAAAGCTGAATGCCCGAGTAAAATATTTGACTTCTCAAATTAAAAAACTTGTCAGCCTTCAACACATAAAAAAATGCCACATAGCACCATAAGCAAATAATCCGAACTGTGAAAAATAAAGAAACAAAAAGGAAGAGTAAGAAGGAAAAAAAAATTGGGTACCGGGCTGTAAATCTGGGTTCCGGGCCGGGTCTGACCCGGGCTAATTCGGATCCAGACTAGATTTGAAATCCGGGTTTTGATAAATCTAGGTTCCGATTTGAGTATACCCGAGTTCTCGGGCTGGAATCCAGATGAACAGTCCTAGGGCTACCGTTGATTTTTTTAATTTATTTTTTACTTAATGATTAAGTAAGTGTTTTTTTTTAAATAATTTAAAAATATTAAAAAATACATATAAAAAAAAAGAAAAGAAAGAAAAAACAATTAAAATGAAATAGCGGGAGCTAGTGGGAGCTCACAGCGGTGGGACCGTGGGAGCATAACCCCCCATAAAACGAAGTTTTGGGAGAGGTCTACTTTGCGTGGCATCTTGGCCGTGTCAAATTGGGTGTTTGGCGGCGAGGGAGGTGGGAAGAACTCGACAATGGGAAAGAGAGAGAAGAAGCTGAGGCACCAGCAAAGAAATCCTCGTCGAGGAGCCTCTTACTATGCTGAGGGAGATGATGACTATGATGACCAGCTGAGCCTGCCCTCTTCTTCCTCTGCTTCCAAACCTTCTATTCCTGAAGAAGGGGAAGAAGAAGGCGATGGAGAAAAAAGTGATGATGAAGAAGAAGAAGAGGAAAATGGAGAATATTCATTGAAGGACGTCCCTTCAAAATTTCTTCTATACCAACAGTCGGTACAGGTTTGACTCATTCACTAGTTCTTATTATGCCGTGATTCTTTGCTGATAGATTGTGGGATATTCGGAAAACTGGAATTTTTCTAAGCTTCTTTCATTCTGGACTTGGAGGAAACGAAAAAAGAACCCATATCAAAACCTAATTCGACTAATCTGTACTCGGAAATTTAATGGGGTACTGTCAATTTTGTTTTGAATGCAGTCTCCGAAGGGAGACATAAGCTATATGCAGAAGTTCTTTCTGATGTATGTGGGTGGGAGGTTGCCCCTCCATCTCCAAGAGGATTTCTGTGGAACCGCTCTTCTTAGGTACATTCTCACCTACTATTTTGCTGGTTCATGATAAGTTTGTCAAGAATTTAATCTATTGGAATACACGTTGAAAGTAATTCCCCCAGAAATGATGTTAATTGAGAGTCCATCTCGCCAAGGACATACTGAGTTCTTGTATCCATGTGTAGTGTTTAGTTGTTACCATTTTGGTGCTCTTTAGAGGTATGATGCTTATTTGTTACCATTTTGGTGCTTTATAGACGGGGCATTTTTTTTTGTGGTTCTTGTTCTATGTCTTTCAACGATTGAAGACTATGCTGGTATGTGTGATAAAACCACCCAGGTCAGTGACGTTATCTGGCAATTCGTTACTATATTTGAATTCTGTATGCATGTAAATGTTATTCTGAATTTCAATTTCTTTGATATTTTAAGTAACCCATTGAGTGTTTCTTGACTCTATTGTTTCCTTAGTCATAGCAAGGCAATTCCTTAGAGAGAATTCTTCAATGTGTTATACGTTTAAGTTACTTATAGTGAGTTATGTTTGCTGTTTACTTTTAAGAAAAGGGTGCAGCCGCTGTCTGAATCTGGTGTAAAGCTCAGGTTTTACACCCTCCAATCCTAAATCACCACCTCATCATTCTACCAATTCTACATGTGCTAAATCCTAAGATATAAACCTTAAACTCCTAAAAACCCTAATACTAATTATTTTTAAGACAACCTCCATCCACCATTCCGCTGTCACTCGGGGTGGCAGCCGAGAAATGGTGCCTTCATTGTTGCCATTCTTGAATTCGTATGAGGTTACTTCTGTTTAGGTTCTTACATCCATTTGGTTGATCTCCCAATTGTGGTAGGTGTGAATAAGTTTGGTTATGATAAATATACTTTTTTAACTTTTTTTCCCAAATAGAATGTGTTTCCATGTAGCATTCCACACTTAAGTCAAAAGACATTAATTTGCAACCCAGTGGGATGGCAACTTCACCTGAGTACTTACCAAATTCTGTGTTTGACAGCGCTGAATGGATTCGCAGTAATCCAAGTAGGACTGCTGTGGGATTGGATTTGGACCTTGAGGCACTAAATTGGTGCATGGAGAACAACATAACTAGCGTTGGTGCTGATGCATATACCCAAATATCCCTATTTCACGGTAACGTCTTGCAGCCTCTTGATGCCAAACAAGTTAAAGTCGAGCCTCATGAGCTCATAAGTAAAATCACACTGCAAGAAGGCAAAGATGGTTGTGGGACTCATGCACTGGAATCTACTGTGCAATTGGACTCTCCTACCAATCATAAGTACATGAAGAACTTTCCACTTCCTCCAAGAGACATAGTTTGTGCATTCAACTATAGTTGTTGTTGTCTCCATAAACGTGAAGACCTGGTTTTGTATTTTAAGCATGTGCTTGATGCCTTGTCAAAGAAAGGGGCTATATTTGTGATGGATTTATATGGTGGGACATCGTCAGAGCGCAGGCTAAGGCTCCAGAGGAGATTTGCCAATTTTACGGTTTACCCTTTCTGCTCCAAATACTCGTGACATTTTATAGCACCAGTTGGAATATTATAAATATAAAGCAACTTGGTTATGTTCAGGATCAAAGAAGTAGTATATTCTAGCTTTAAGGGATACTTGAGAAATGAGATAAGATGAAAATTTTGCGAATAGTAGTAAGATGGTTTGTGAATAGTACTGAGATAGTTTGAGTTAAGTATTTATTGGGTTTTGGGAAATGAGAGAGAAACAATTGAATAAAAAATATTATAAAGTTAAAATATTGTTAGAATATTATTTTTATTTCGAGATTTGAAAAAGTTGAATTGTTTTTTGTTTGAAAAAGTTGTAATGACTAGTTTGAAAGTGTTTGTGTTTGAATGATGTTTGGGAAGGAAATGAGATGGGATGAGATGAGATGGAATGAGATGAAAATTGTTTTCAAACATCCTCCAAATCTATATTCAACTTCCCATGTAGATTTTCCTACCCAGTATCTTTTATAATGCCGCTATACTAGTGAAGGCCCTTTTTTATTTCCTTTCTTTCCCCGTGTCTTACGTGCGTGTTATCAGAATTGTGAAATATCCTAACTACCGCTTTGTAATGACAGCAAAACCCATTGAACTAGAATCTTTCCATAAATGAAAAAGTGAAATCTATATTTCTCCTTATTGCATGTCGTACCATTAAATTTGCTGAAGACATAGAACTTCAGGATCTTAATATTCATGTTTACTCCTCGTTTGAGTTTAGAATAATCAAATTTGTACCAATGCCTTTTATTCTCTGTTTTGCAAACTTCTGTTCTTATAGTGTAGATATTTCTGTCCACATGTGCAGTATGTTTGGGAGCAAGCTGAATTTGACATAATTGAGCGCAAAACAAGGATTAGCCTACACTTTCATCTCCAAAAGCAGCAGAAAAAAATTCGTCATGCATTTTCATACAGTTGGAGGCTGTAAGTTGTTTTATTTACTCTATTGTGTTCTATATATGAAAGACATAATTATCTCAGTAGGGTCAGGCGCTTTGTTACTAGCTCTGATCTTGATATATTCTGTTTCTAGTAAGTTCAAAAACATTTGAAAATGGTTGTTTGCATGCCTAGGTGGTCATTGCCTGAGATTAAAGACTGCTTAGAAGAGGCTGGATTTCGATCTGTCCATTTTTGGCTTCGGCAAATGCCAGACGTTGAAGAAATCAGAACTACAGAGGGATTTGGTGTTGGACGAGATGTGAAGTATGAAGAGGTAAAAAGTTTTCAGCAACAAGACGCTTGGAATGCATACATAGTAGGTGTTGTGTAGCTCCATCTTTCCTGGTAAAATTCAAGGTGATGTAGACATCATGGCCAAAACTTTTAATTTTGCTCATGATTAGGAGATAAGGGGCTTTTAAAACTTCACTAACATTAAGACCAAGAAAAAAAAAGAACCTTCTTTTACTTCTGTTTAGTTCCACCTCCAAATCTAGCTTGCAAAGTACTACCATGTGTGAGAGATTACATTGAAGCAGATATTGTTCTATCCTGCCCGTAAGTTTCCTTATTTTTATATTTGGATTTGGTGTTTCTCAAACTTACTTGATTTTCTAGTTGTTTCATTTGGGTTTGAAGTTATGCTAAAAGATGCTTATACCATATGATTTGGTCCAAGCCATATAGAGACAGGTGGATTTTATTACCTTGTCACGGCTATTTTGCACTTCCTAAGGAAGGACATCGACCCCCAAGTTGGCTGCCAATGGGTGTTTTGGGCGACTGAATTAACAACAGGACCTCTCTGTTGTCTAAAATAGTTACCCCAAAATCGAATGAACAAAACAAGGCTATACCAAACTTCATCAACACATGCCAATGACCGCTGATTGTTCGTCAGTCAGTTGTCAGTGCTGAAACCTAAAGAGAAAAAGCACAAAATAATCATCTTTTTTCATCATGTACATATAGCAATTGACTTTACTACATCATACTTCGTTATTAACCATCAAGTTGAATCTCTATTCACTTGGACGTAAAGTTACTCATGGAGATAACGTGAATTATGTTTATATCTCTTGGACGATTTTGTGTTTTCTTTTAAAGAAAGCAAAAGAATCCTCCTATGTGCAAGGTATCTACCCCACACAGGGATCCGTTGTTGGGGGTGGATTATCTACCACGTCAATCGCCACTCCTTGAGAGTTTGAGCAGCCCCCCCGGGGGGGGGGGGGGCAGCCTTCCCCACCTCCCATGGAAGCGGGGTCCCCACCCATTGTCCACAAAGGAATCCCTCCATGGCCCCTGCTGCTCGCATCTCTTATCAAGTTGACTGCTTTAGAGTGCTGACAATTTTGGTAGTTTTACGATACAAATTGAGAATACAAGGGTGTAAAAGGTAGTTTTTCCTTGTAAAGACAACCATAGATCTAACCTAGAGAGCACATCAAGAGGCCCTATATATAGTCGCACACAATATTAGTATTTTGCAACCCATATGGGAATGATGCATTTATGTATGGTGGATATACACTTTTTTGCTAGTAAACTACCTCTGGCCTATTTTCCAATTTATACTTTCTTCCTAAACTATCGACATTTTTAGGATGTAATTAGTAATTAATCATTAAAGATATATACCAAGTTTACAGCATCCAGGAAGAGAAGCAACTGGCGAGAGAGATACGAATAAAACAAGATCAGGTGTTAAAGAGCCGGCCTCATTTGTTTTCACAACACAATCATTACAATTTTTTTAAATTCTTATAGAAAATAAAATAAACAATTTAACGTTTTCAAATACCAAAACAATAATAATATTAAAAAGATATATTATAATAATATTTTATTTAATTTTCAGTTTTTATCTCTACTAATCCCATCTGTGAAAACAAATGAGGCAGTGCTGTTTTGTTATTTTAAAGAATGTGAATTGTGCTGTTCTTCCCCTTTTTGTTCGGGGTAAATACTGCCATGTGAGTTGTATATGTTGCATGCAAATTAAAGAATGACTACCAGATCCAATGGGCTAAAGAGTTTGCAGAATTCCTTGCATATTGATGGTAACTAGAAGATGACATGAAAATGCCCATATATAACCAATTACATTCTGTAAAGAAATCGAGGTTCTCTTAAGTTGTTGTTCAAGTTTGAGGGTTTTAAGTTGGAGAGAGATAGACGCATCAAGTGAGCTATATAATATTTATTGTTGCACGTTTCAAACAATATTAAATGATCAATAAATGTCGTATAATCTACTTGATGTGTCTATATCTCTTCCACTTGAGGCGCTCCAGTTCCGACAATAAGTTGGAGGAAATTTTTATCCATTGTAGTGATCATTCTACCTCTTAAATTTGTTGCTATACATTAGTTCAAGATCATAACAGCAGCAGCCCTATCTTCTTTAATTTGGAGTCAACCTCAGTATTACCGTTTATTACAGCGCTGAGCCATCTGAGTCTCCGATATTGCCTTCCCTTGTGCCTCTCCAAACTTCATATATTTTTCACCTCCGAATCTCCTAATTAACATGTCCCCATCCCTACGGTTTTCATTCCTAAACTTCTTGTACAAGTCTCCTTTGTAAAATTCGCGAGTCCTACTCGCGAATTTTAGCGAGATAAGAGCTCCAATGAATGAAATGAGAGCTAAAATGGAGAATGATAGCCTAAAACAATGGCTGCCCTCGCAAACCGGATCCTTCACCAATGCTGGATCCTTGCCCTGAGCAATAACGTCCTTTATCGCCTCTTTTGCGTAAATAACTCTTGTGAATTTCGTATTCATCAGATACAAGGCAAGTGGGCAGTACAACTGTGCAAAATTGAGCAGTGTTGCGTAGTACTTGAGACCAAAGAACTCGGAAATTATTGCCAAGTATATCGGTACTTGCGAGCCGAGTGAAAATCCGAGTGTCACCGATGCCACATAGTATGCACCGGGGATTTCTGGGTAGGCGAAGAGAAGCAGCCCGATGGATTGCAAGACAAGCATGACACTCGAGACGACCGACCGAGGAACTTTCCATTTGAGGAGCAAGAGTTCGGAGAGGAAACCAGAGTAGACTCTCCCGTAGTAGTTCCAGATGCTTACAAGCGAAACAATGGAGCTCACGAGCCGTTCTCTTTTCGCCAGTGCTTGGCCGAGACGCCCGAAGTGATCGTATGCTGTCAAGCCTGTCCCGTATCCGCACAGCGTGATGAAGAAGATGTACACCATGTCTACGCTGAACACTGCTTGTAGAATGGAGTGGTCTTCTCCTCTTTCTGGTTTTTTGAAGATATTTGCAAAACAAGAAACACTACTGCTGGGCTTGTTGTGTTCTTGCTGAGGAGCAGCAGATGCTTGTGGTTTCTTATCAATGGCGGATACCTCGTCACGAGTAGGATAATTCAAATGATCGTGTGTTTCGAGTTTGGAGAGGGCAGCCTCTTGTTTAATGACAAGATAGAGCGGAAGGAGGAGAAGGATAAACACAACAGCGGCACCTATTACATGCCCGTTTCTGGTAACAACAATGTATTTATCAAGCAAAGTCACGATCATGAGAAACAGTGCAAGCACGATTGTTAGATAAAAGAAATTCAGGAACACTCTGAGCTCGTTCGGTTGTCTGTCTGCCTCGATCGTCCGGATCGTGAACATAAATCCAAGATAAAATATAGTTGGGAACACAGCAGTGACGAGAATAAGACCTCTCGGATCGTTTGCGTAGAAACCCAAGTAAATTTGGGTAAAGATAGCTGCGTTGAGCCCGACCAGACCTTTCATCAGACCCAGAACAACGCCTCGGCTTTCTGGGAAGTTCTTGACGCAGGTGGCCAGGGCGATTGTGTGGGAAAAATTGGGTGAAGCGGTTCCGAGGGCAACGTAAACGCCGGTTTGCCAAGCTGGTGGCCTTGGGATTTTGTGCATTGTGGCTAACCATGTCATTATAAACCCTCCAAAGTTCAAGGCTGCACCGATGAGCAACACAACCCACGACGGAGCCACCTCACAAACGAGGCCACCGAAGATGGCGACGTAGGCTGCAACATCTCTGCAGAAAGTGATCATATCCATCTCCTCCTCGTCGTACCCAAGAGTTGTTTGGATGGCTTTAGAGTAAGTTGAATAGATGTAGGTTTGCCCAGAGCCACACATGATCAGCATGGCACCAAAAAGCATGAACCATCGCCCTCTTACCACACGTGCTCCAAATCGGAAGTACCCATTTTTGCCACCCATTTTCCGGCCTGATCTGATTGATCTATATGATCAAGGCTAGCTGGGTTTGGTGTACTACTTAAAATTAAGGGAAATCAATCAGAGGAACAAGAAAATTAACGCCAATTTAATTAATTCCCCCAAGCAGCTGTATTTGTGGCAAGAATGAGAAGCTTCCTTCATATAAATAATAATTAGGGCATGTTAAGATCGAGGAGGTATAGGCCAGATTTGTTTGTGGGAGCTGCTAATGTTGTTGGAAATGGTAAGGATTCATTGGGACAGGTTAATTAATTGTTACTAAAACACGACCACTCTGATGATAGGAGAATTACGTACTGTTATTAGAACATGCATGCATGCATGCATGGGGTTCAGAAACGATATCTTGTTGAGTACGTACCGCGGTTAGGCAAATTAAGGTACGTCCGGAAATTGTCATGAAATAAATATAGGAAATCCAAGCTGATCGAGCAAATTAAACAAACATAAAAACAATTTATCTCAAAATATATTATTATTGTTACATATATTTATATGGTTTCATGAAATCATGTGGACGATCAGCTTACACCGCATGCTAAACTGTCAACCCCCTAGCTAAAATCTCCCCAGCCATTTATACATAGAGTAATGCTACGTACAGTCGTGGAATACGTAAGTGTCGTGCAGTCGTTTTGAAAAAGAGTAGGGTCTACTATTAAAAAATTAATTTTTTTTCATGTGAGTCCCGTATTTATTCACTTGTTTCAAAGCGACTGCACGACACTTGCAAACTCCCGACTGTAAATATCATTTCTCTTATACATAAGGCCGGCCACTAAGAACGAGTGATCGAAACTATTTTTTTATTTTCGTTTTTATTTTCTGTTCCAAAACTCATGGCTGGGTGATTAATGTATTTCACTCGATCTTCTAATTAGTGAGAGACAAGAAAAAAAAAAAAACTAACAAGAAATTATTTACATTATATGTACAGTAAGTAAAAGGTCCTGAATCTCCACGTACGACATGCACACTAATGGCCAATGATCGTGCCGATGAGTTGTTTGTGAGATTGACTCAACAATTGTGTATTTTTTTGGCTGCTGGCCAATGTAAGGGGATGGGTAGGCCCTATGAAACAATGGGAAGTTAGAGCACAAATTTGTTTTTTTGTGCTCTACCAAAGTAAAAAATAAGAAAAAACTTATTTATCATTCATTTTCTCATTATCATCTCATCATCATCTCATGATGTAGCGGCATTAGATGATAGGTTCATAAGTGAAATATAATAAATAGTCTCTAATAATCTAATATTACATTATAGAATGATGAAAAGATGATGAGAATTGAGATTATGAGTAGCAAACAAACTTGATTTTTGTGCTCGACCAAAGTCAAAATAACAAATATTATTTTTGATATTTCTTACTTTTCAGAAAAAGTCATTAATTTGAATCAAACTATTTTCGAGGAGTATTTGATCATGAACAAAATTCATTAGAAATTCTTTTGTGATATGCAATAATCTTATATATTTGTAACAAATTTTCTTATATTGCAATTGAGTAATGCTAGTCTATGGCCTCTAGCTTATACACTACACACTGCTTATATGATAGAATACACAATCCACATTATTTAAATGATAAAATTTGATTTATAAATTTTAAAATTTTAAAATTTATCTAACAAATCAAATCATGTTATATGAGCAATTTGTAGTAGAGAGGCTTTAAAATATCATTACTCATTGCAATTAAGCTTATATTTATCGATCGTAGTGTCGATATGAACCAAAAGTAATAGGTAAATTGAGATCATTTTTTGCTAAATTGTCTTTGTCGATTATCAAACCAACCACTTCCATAAAAGAAAATGTTTACTCATTGGGGGCATGATATTATTTTTGCATGCATGGTTTAAAGTTGTGTTGGGGTAAAGTTGTACGTACGTGTTGAGCATGAAGATATTCAGCATTCTATCTTGAAGAGTATGAAATAGAAATGCTCAAATTCTGAAGATTAGAAAAAGAAAATCAAAGAAACAAAGTTGGCATCAAATTGAAGCTAATTTAATTGATAATTCTTAAAACAAAATTGATCCTACAGCTATTTGCTAGCACTCCTCCCAATCTTCCCCTAAACACTTCCCCCCTTTTAATCATGTTCATTAGATGGAAATTCGTTCACCCACCAGAACCCAGTGAAAGATCAGGAAGGAAGGAGAAGTCTAAAACGGTCTTGTTTGTTTTTCGATATGAGATGAGATGAGATTTTTTGAGATTAAAGTTAAAAATTGAATAAAATATTGTTAGAATATATATTTTTAATATTATTTTTGTTTTGAGATTTGAAAAAGTTTGAATTATTTATATAAAAATTTAAAAAATGTGTAATGATTAGATGAGATGAATTGAGAAATTTTCTGGAAACAGCACCCTCTCGTTTGGATCAGTTCTTCGATTTGGCTGGATGTACACGGGATTTCATCTCCTTGTACAGGTACACGGGATTTCCTGGATTTGGCTGGATGTTATTTCATTTCGGCATTTTCTTGTGTTTTTCGTTTTTTTTTTTAATAATATACCGACTGACGTTAGCCGATTCGCCCCGTGTACCCAGTCCCGTGTGCATGCAGAACTGCTAATTTGTTGACGAGTAAACTTGTGATTTATTTTATTGATCTTACTCTAATACTACTTCCGATTCTAAATAAATAGAGAAATGACATTTGCAGTCGTGTGTATACACGTATAGTAGATACGCCTGCGTGATCAGTTTTAATAAATCTAATTTTCATATTTAGGCTCCATTTGATATATAAACACTTTCAACCTATCTCATTTTATTATTATAATTTTTTTAAATTCTTACATAAAATATAATAAACAATTCAATTTTATCAAATATCAAAATAATAATAATATTAAAAAATAATATTTTATTCGATTAATTTAAAATCATCTTATCTCATCTCATCTTACTATCTAAACGAGATGGGATGAGACAATTTGATGCGAGATACATTAGACGTGAGACACGTGTTCAATTGAACCGAATCCCATGTCATTTCTCAAAAAAGATTATTTGGTGAAACGTATTCATTCAATAATAATCCAAAGTTGACTTGGGAAATTGGCAGATTAAAGGGAAAGATGCCACTAATTTATTCTTTTAATTAATAATATTGTAAGCCATTGATATTATTGATCTTCAGTCACTACTTTTTGTCGGGTGCTAACTCAACTGGCACTAAAAAATGAATTGAAAAACGAATAAATAAATTTGATTCTCCTAAGAAAAAGACAATTAATTTCGTACAAGATATTGGACCGACTGTTGCAAGGTTTTTTTTTATTTTTTTAGAAAGTTTGAAGTGATATATTGAATTATTGTTTCTCTCTCTCCCTATGTATATAAATATATATATATATATATTGATAATTTTAAAAATAATATTAGATACAGTCTTAAGATGTGCAAGCTCCACGCATTACTTTTTTTAAAAAATAAATCTACCATTAAAACAATATTTTTTCATATGAGTTTAAGACTCTAATTTATTTATTTATTTTTTTTCAAAATGAGTGCATGAGACTTGCATATTTTAAGAATTCAAATATTATTTTCCGAATTTTAATAGAATTCATATTGTCGCTCCACTCTCTACTTTTACATCTATGATTTAAATTAATGATAAAAATGTCAAGCAATTGCAACATAATTTGCATGTAATGTTTCTTTACTAAGTATAGCATGCGATCTAATCTTTCAATGCACTCCTCATATTATAACATATTGTATTTTCAGTGAATCTCCTACATTTTGGGCATTCACAACCCTTTAATTTGTCTCTTATTTTATTAAAGATAATTGCTACAAAAATAAAAAGAAATATATAAAAATAAATTCATAAATTGATATGAATTTATATGATTCATTAGATTTATTTTATAATAAAAATAATTTTACAATCTGATATATTATATAAAATTACGTGAATTTATAATTTAATAAAATATAATTTCTTTTTATTAAAACCTGACTTTGTTCGAGAGAACCATCATGGAATTTGTTGAATGAAAGTAAAGATAAGGCCTAAAATTAAATCAAAGACAGGGGCCAGGCGTTGCAGCATAGAGCAGAAAATGTGAGGATCGGATAATGTGATGAGATGAAATAATTTTAAATAAAAATTAAAAATTAAATAAAATATTATTAAAATATATTTTTAATATTATTATTCTTATTTTAAAATTTTAAAATTTTAAAAAATTAAATTATTTATTATATTTTATATAAAAATTTATAATAATAAAATAAAATAAATTAAAATGATTTTAACATCAAACTGATCCTCAGCTACAGGTCATACCAAGCCACCACACTTTCAAACTCAATGTCACAATCTTAAATGCTTATGGAACTTTGGATCATATAGGTAGGATTTGAATGGGGTCCACACTCTCTCTCAAATTGAAGCACCCACTCTCCATGTCCCACCCACACCACACACTCACTTCATTTGGTAAGTCACAGCACACATGCCTACATTCTCCCACACCTGATAACTACCGTAGTCTTCTCCATCTCCACCTGGCCATGCTTCTGCTTAACAAAAAATAATAAGAATAATAATAAATATATTTAAATAATAAAAAGGCGTCCTTCTGGTTGTCAGTGAGGTTGGAGGGGTTCTGTTCTGCACTCTATTCCGATGCAACCATCTAACCCACCTTCCCAATCAATCTTTCTTAACCCTAACGACCTTTACCAATCCCTGTCTCAGCGACCATCCGCAAGTCCAAACACTGCTTCCATTATATATAGCTCCAACTACAACTTCCACTCCCCACTTTGAGCTGCTCCTCAATTTCAAATCTTTCTTTCAGCTCAATCTCTCAAAAAGAAAAAGAAAAGAAAAAGTAGAACTTGTGGATTTCCCACTTCTCCACTTTGAGTTCTGTAGTCTATTTATAGGTAAATTCATTTTGGTAGAAGCTGGTCTTTGATTTTGATTCTGTTAGATCAGTGATAGAACAACGATGAAACTCCCATTTTTCCACCAAATCCTACTTTCATATTTGATTCTGGTTTTCATTTCATAGCCCCAGTTTCAGACTCTCTATTTCCTCTCCAAGATCAAGATCTGTTACCCCCACACACTCCATTTACTCTCACTGCCACTCGAGCTACTCCTCAATGTTAAATCTAGCTCAATCTCTGTAACAATCTTGAAAATCCCACTTCTGAGCCAAATCCCACGTTCATATTACACTTTCTTTTGCATTTCATGACCCTTCCCTTGAGAACTCCCTCCCCAGATCCATATCTGCCCCGTCTTCGGATGCCCAAAACTATTTGTAAGCGAAGATGGATCTGACCCACGTACCTTCAAGATCCCGACAAGCCATTACTTGTGGCCATCTCTAGCCAAACACGTCAACCGTTCCAGCGATTTGGTTAAGCCAATGAAACGGTCAGTTCGCCCGCTATTCAGCCTTTTTCTGCTCATCGTCTTCGCCGCCACCGTGAGCTTCCGCACATTAATCCGCCGCAGTGTGGGCTCGGGCAGTATTGAGGTTGACCCGATCAATGTGCTGGCACAGACGCCGCCGCCAATGCCGGTCTTCAACTCCACGTTGCTCCAATACGCCGCGATAGACATCGGTGGAGCACGAGCAAAGAAAGAGATAGCGCAGTTGTTGGATGGAAACTTTGGTGGGCAGGGAAAGTACAGGACCTTCGCCACTTGGCGGAGGTTCAATCGCCACGAGGTGAAAGAGAGGCCTTCGATTGGATTGCCGTTGGGGCTGCGGTCGCCGCAGTTTTATCGGTATTGGTTGGATTTCAGGCGATTATTGGATGAATGGGCTCGAAAGAAGGCATTTTTCCAGCCAGAAGTCATGTCGGAGTTGATAAGACTAGTGAAGCATCCCATCGATAGGCACAACGGGTTGTTGGGTTCTGACCGCCGGTACTCGTCGTGTGCGGTCGTGGGGAACAGTGGGATTTTGCTGAATAGTGATAAAGGGGAACTGATCGATAGCCACGAGATTGTAATAAGATTGAACAATGCCAGAACCAATGGTTTTGAGCGCGATGTGGGTTCGAAAACCAATATTTCGTTTGTAAATAGCAACATTTTGCATTTTTGCGTGAGAAGACAAGGTTGTTTTTGCCATCCATATGGGATAAATGTGCCGATCGTAATGTACATTTGCCAACCGGTGCATATTTTGGACTACACCTTCTGCAATTCGTCCCACAAAGCGCCTTTGTTCGTCACCGATCCACGATTTGATGTGTTGTGTGCTAGGATTGTCAAGTATTACTCGTTGAAAAGATTTGCAGAGGTGACGGGAAAGCCATTGGAAGAATGGGGGACTGCACATGATGGTGCTAATTTCCATTACTCTTCTGGTATGCAGGCTGTGATGCTGGCTTTGGGAGTTTGTGATGAAGTCAGTATTTTTGGGTTTGGGAAATCGGCTTCGGCTAAGCATCACTATCATACTAATCAGAAGGTAGAGCTTGCATTACATGACTATGAGGCAGAGTATGCCTTTTATCGAGATGTGGTTGAGAAGCCGTGGCAAGTACCCTTCATTTCTGGCAATTTCAAGATTCCTCCTACGGTAATATACCAGTGATTCTTTCGCCTGTTCAATTTTTTATGTTTGATTTGGTTGGTTTTGTTCGTCAGCTTTGAATTGAATTGTTGTATTCATGTTGTACAAGCACATGTTCTGTACCAATTAAGGACCAATCTGTCGAACATTTTTGTTTCATATTCTGGCCCTGTTCTATCAAAGGTAGATTGGGGTGATACCAAAAATGTACAATTGCAATCTAGGAATATGATTCAAAGATTTGGGCTCACGTTTGTCCTTGTTTTTTTTTTTCCAGGACTGTGTTTACTTGTCTCTAATTGTTCAAACTTTTCGGACACAAAAGTTGTACCAATTACTTTGGTAATTTCACTTTTCACCCTGCTTTGCGTTTTGTTTCCCACCCTAAACTACAAAAGGTTTCAAATTGCATCATAGACTATTTATGTTTCTCAATTTGTTCCCTATGCCAAGATCCGAGCGTTACACGATCTTAACTGTTAAAAGGTTTCAATGAAGGATGCAAAGTGAATCTATGGGTAGTTGAGGGTGCAAGCTGAAGTTTGATAATATAGGGTGCAAAATGAAAACCAATTGTGGTTCAAGGGTGCAAAATATAGTTTCTCCTTTTTTGACAATTAATTTTTTCACATTAGGCACGATCATATAGTTATTAACGTAAGGTAGTTTAGAACACTTAGACATGGTCTGTAACGTCCTGGTTCTAGATGGGTCTGAGAGTTACTTCTTGTCACTTAAAATCGTATCTCACCGTACACATATAAACTCCAATTTCTCAATTACTCATAGATCTCATTGTTTTAAACTAACTACTCCAAAATAATTAACTAAGAACACTACAAAGTCTCAAAATAAATGTCAACTTTCCAAAATACCAAGTCAACATAGCAAAACGAAACTACTGAATAAAATTCTTCAATAACCCAAGTACCCACATTGTACTTAATACACTATGCTCACATAAGCTTACCCATGCTTCCTATTCTTGAACTTCAGCTGAAACATTCAAAACATCAAAAAATATTGTGGAGATAAGGGGGTGAGTTATCAATAACTTAGTAACCAGAAAACGTATATTAGTATGTAAATATAAGCATTTACAGAATACAGAATGCAGAACAAAACATTTTCAGTTTCAGTATGTAGAACAAAACATGTTATCAAAATTATCAGAGCGATGATTCAAGATTCAAAATATTTATATTCCAAAGTCCTTTGGAATAGCATAACTGAGCACTATTACCATGATATCATATCAGAACATCATATCAGAACAGAGACCATGTTTAACCCACGTTTTACACCCGTGGTAAGGTTAGAGCAGACCAAAGTAGAAATAGAGTAGAAACAGAGCCAGATACAGAATCAGAATGTCATGCTAAAGGTTTTCAGATGCCACATCATATCAAACAGAGTACTGAACATAATCATATTATTTTCACATAATCAAAACAGATTTGGAGCATCTTTTCGTAATCATGCCAGTTCAGAAATAGAATGTCAAAATTTTGCTCATGTCTACACCAATTATAACAAAAATATCTTTATCTTTTCTTATTCTGATACAATGAGTGATGGAGAATAAAATGACCGAGGTTGTTTTTTAATTTTTCTTTTGGTAACAAAATATGCATATTTGTCATAAAGTCAACCTTAGTCTTTTTTTTTTTGTTTTTATGTAAAGTCTAGCATAGGAATCCTGCTTACTTAACTCTTATAGCGTATTGTCTAAGTCTTGAGCCCGAACTCTAATAGTCTTGCACCCTAATCATAAAATATTCATCAAGTGTTAATAACCAAATAAATCAACTTCAATCTAATTATTAAAATCCATAATTTCAGCTATATTTTAGAAAGCTCAATTCCAACATGTCCGTGGTGAATGGCACTGCTCGAAGGCGGCCCCTGATCCTAGAAGATCCACGATAGTAACACCCAAAATTGCAGAAATTTAGGAGGAGAGGGAGTGAGAGTCTGTTAAGAAGAGATTTGCGGGTGAGAAAATGAAGGGAAATTTGTTGTGGATTACGCTGAGGAAGGAAACCAATTGAGATAATTGATAGGGAAGTGGGGAGTTTGCATCGGGGAGGAGGGGTATCGAGGGAGAGGGAAACTCGGGGGAGAAGAGAACTGAAAGGGGAAAGGGGACTCACCGAGAACGACGTCGTGTGGCCCCATGGCTGGGCTCCTCATGGGCCTGGTCTTGGGCTTGGGCCCTGGTCTCGGGTTTTACATGGTCAGTTGTCACTGTTAAATTTTTCACTAGTTATTTGAATAGTTTCACGAGTTGTGCTCTCTGCCATGAGAAAGACAAATGGACAAACAATTTAACACTTCAGACCTGAAATGGCTGGCATGTTTTTAAGATTGAGCTCACTGAAATGCCTGGAAATGGTAGAATTTCAGACCTCATTGTTATACGGATAACTCTTCTTGGTTCTGTATTTAATGGGCATTTTAAATTGGAGGTTTTTAGCATGCATTTTCACCGCAATATGATTAGGTCCAAAGAGAGTTATCATTGTGATGAATTATATGTTTGGTAGCTTGCTTAGAGATGTGAAAACCTTGGTCTTCAAGAATGCCCTGCTCTGCTTTCATATGGCTATGCATAATGTGTGGCAGGTTGTACTTTATGTTGTTTGGATGAGAAGGTTGAAAGTTCTACAACATTTCCAAAATTATGGGATTTAAATTGATGACCAATTGGGACCAACTTGGGAAAGCTTTAAAGTCGCCTTTCTCTCTCACTCTATCTGAAATTGTTTGTAGATGGAAGTAGTTAGTGAAGGTTGTAAGGAAAAAATGCTGAGAAACAAAATTCTCTTACCAACAAAAGCCAAACCAGTTTCTTGAAGACAACCATCTCACGAAACCCTCATTTAGCAAAGCCAAAGCCTTGGTACAACTAATGTCAGTCTCTTTCTCATCCCTGTTGCTAATTTCTTTCTGTATGTTTCCATCGTCTCCACCCCGTAGGAACTACGAGATATTCCATTAGGTGCAAAACATGAACTCTTCCACATTTACCAGTGAAACCAATGGAAACAACTAATATTTTCCTTTATCCGATTGTGTTTAGAGCCCTGTGCTTATCATCCTGCTGATGCATTATTCCTGCTTGAGCATCTGATTAAAACCATGTCAAATCCTTTCTCCATCACACATTGCACACAGTTTTTACAAGATATTAGCTGGATTGCAGGACTGTTTTAGTTCATCTATGTCTTCAAAGTTGTATACAAAGGACTAGGACATGAGATATTGTAATGTCATCATCCGTTGAAGCTTTTTTGTTTCTCATTTTTGGGGAAGTAATTTAGGAAAATACTTTATATCAAATCTGTTAAGAGGCTCAGCCTCATATTCATGCTGAATGAAAGTGGGTTGAGTGATTGAAAAATGGAGTAGAAACTACCCCAGCTTTATGTATGTATTTGTGTGTATATAAGAGCTTTAAAATGTAATCTCTGTTATTTATATTTTATAAACTACGAAAATATTTGTTTTTAGTTGATAAACCTCTGTATTATAATTTTGATACTTTTTGCAATAAAATTAATCTATTTGCGATTGGAATAGGAGAAGTCACGTATCATCCACGTTAATAATAATGAAGAAACGAATATTATTTGCAGAACCGCATTAAAGCAGAGAGCTTGCTTATGGTAAAACGTCAACTCCTAATAATGTCTTCCCCGTATGGCATTCTGGTGTGTGACCAAATAGTCAAACTCCCTTCAATACCATCAAAAGAAAAGTGGCTTTAAATTTGCTGGACTTTAAATTTAATTTTAAGGAAGATGGACCACCATACATTCCACCAAGACTCACTGTTACGCGCATATATATATATATATATATATATATATATATCTACTAGCAGTGGAGCTACGTGCAAGCCACGTTGCCCTCTATTACTAAAAAATAAATTATTTAAAAATATAAACACCTAGTGTACAAGAAAAAAATTCAAATAAATGTGGGTAATATAGCTCATTCAAGTTGTAACCTACAGTTATATGGTGTACTATATGTATTTTTAATGGAAAATGCTAGTATGCTGCTTGAGTTTGTCCCTTCATTTTGACTGCTTATGTATTTAAATTTTTTTTACTATGATTGAGGAAGTAGCTTTTAATGTATTGATGTATTTTTTTTTCTATTTTTTAAAAATATTTAAATATATATTAAAAAAATATGAAAAGAAAAAAAGAAGAAAAAAAATATAAATATAAATTTGTTTAGGCAGCATACTCAGTAGTCATTGTTGGGCAGCAGCCTAGTATGACTCATTTTTGATATGCCAATGACACATTTTCATTGCAAAACCAACATGCTTATTGTTGTTTCATTCACATTTCTTCACTCCCACAGTCTCCCAGTATTTGAATCAGATGAACAATTTTTCACTACTTTTATGTTGTGTAATAAAATAATTCATTCTCATTTGCATGGTCAAGCACTCATTTGCTTTCTTTGGCTGTTTGTGTATATGATATGCTAATTGAAAGCAATAACACACTTTTCTTTCTATCTAAAACCCAATTATGCAAAAATATTTATCTATTCAAAGTTCATCTGAAATGCCATATTGAACTTAAACCTGGGTTACCAATTATGTATCTGGTTTAGGCTTCATGATATGTATGATTAAATATTTTTGTTTTTGTTTTAATTAATTTTGGATTTCAATGATTCACATTTGTCTGGTTAGCTCAATCCATTTTTCTTTCAACCCTTAGCCGTGCGTAGCCCAGCCCCCATTTCTCTTTCCCTCTCTCTCTCTCTCTCTCTCTCTCTCTCTCTCTCTCTCTCTCTCTCTCTCTCTCCCTGTCCCTCTCTCTCTCTCTCTCTCTCTCTCTTCCCCTTCTTAGTCGTTCGCAGCCCCCCTTTTAGTCGATTCTTCCTCTCTAAGCAAACTAGCCACCGTTGACCACCAGCAACTCTCTCCGACGACCACTCCCATGGACCCAAGCCACCGTTGAAACCCCCACGATAGCCCTATTCTCCCCGCAACTGCCTTTGCCGAATGGGTCTCACATGTTTTCTCCACCATAGCGCCATCATACGCCATTCCCACGCCACCGCACCACCACCATTGAGCTCATCTTCCTTCGGCGACCACCCCCATGGACCCAAGCCACCGTCGAAGCCCCCACGGCAGCCCTTGTCTCCCCGCAACCCCCTTTCCCGAATGGGTCTCACACGGTTTCTCCACCATACCACCGCCGTACGTTGTCCCACGCCATCGCACCACCACCATTGAGCTCCCCTTCCTCCAGCGACTACCCCATGCTCTGTTGTGGTGATTTTGTGATCTGTTGTGGTAATTTTGTGATTATTTTTGTGGTGATTTTGTGATCTGTTGTGGTGATTTTGTGATTATTTTTGTGGTGATTTTGTGAAGAGTATTGTTATGAGGATGTAGAGAGGGATGAAGAAGGAAAATGTAAAATAAGAGTATTGTTCATTATTGTTCATTACTGTTCATTGGGCGATAGACGCTTTTAAATATAAGTATATATATATATATATATATATATATATATATATATGAAAAGAGTCTTCTCTTGTTCTTTTCTCTCTAGAAGAAAACTGAGGTGAAGTGGGATCCATCGAGATTCTAACAGAATCAGAGGTGGGTGGACCAATTCTTAAAAATCTTTTGCAAGTTTCAAATGGGGCAATCACCAAAGTGGACCAATGCTTTATGTATGTATGTGTGTGTATATAAGAGCTTTAAAATGTAATCTCTGTTAT
This sequence comes from Juglans mandshurica, assembly GCA_022457165.1. Lineage (NCBI taxonomy): Eukaryota > Viridiplantae > Streptophyta > Magnoliopsida > Fagales > Juglandaceae > Juglans > Juglans mandshurica. Next base: position 20,979,071 of record CM039630.1, on the reverse strand, counting down.
TTATATTTTATAAACTACGAAAATATTTGTTTTTAGTTGATAAACCTCTATATTATAATTTTGATACTTTTTGCAATAAAATTAATCTATTTGTGATTGGAATAGGAGTAGTCAGTCAATCTCACGTATCATCCACATTAATAATAATGAAGGAACGAATATTATTTGTAGAAATGCATTAAAGCAGAGTGCTTAGGGTAAAACATCAACTCCTAATAATGTCTTCCCCCTGTGGCATTCTGGTGTGTGGCCAAATAGTTTTTTTTTTGGTAAAAGAGGACTGTACCTCTGAAAATATAAATGCCCTCATGTATTCACATATGGCGGAAGAAGACCGTGGTATAAACTCACTGCTTTGCAAAAAGACCTAACTACAAAATAAAGAACAAGTTAGATAATATGCTTATGAGTACCAGGGTTGGCTCAATGGTAAGGCCATTTTGGCCATTGCCTAAGGCCCCCATCTTATGTAAGGCTCTAAAAATAAAAATGAAGTGTTTTTTTTTTAAAATATTTTTTGGAAAAAATAAAATACAAACCATTTCATTAAATAAAAATTTAAATAATTTTTATAGTTTTCAATGTGTGCAAGGCCCCATAATACTAAATTTAATATTTAATACAATGAATTTTTTTTTTTATATAAGTAATACAATGAATTATTTATATTTTAAATAATTTTTTTAAGATCTTGCTAAATTGAGGCACAAAATCTGCATTGAGGCCTCATTTTAAGTTGTTGTAAATATAAATTCACAAAAACTATATTTAAAGATTTTAAATAAAATGTCATTTTATTGAAAATTTTGAAAATATTTTATATTTTATTGTATTATAATTACGAATGACTCACTTAATTTTCACCTTAAACCTCAATTTGTATTGAGCCACTCCTGATGAGTACAACTATACACATCTACTACAGGAAGCTGGCACCTCTGTAAAATGTCAACATGGATAGTTTTTAGTCGTTTCTTCCCCTTCATTTTAAAAGACATGTTCCTGAACCAGAAAAGAATATGCTCCCAGCAAGCTTGAATGGACATGTTTCTATCCTCGCGCAACCTGCATCTCCGAATCCAAAGAATCCATACAATAAACACCTAAGTGATTCCCCTTAAATATTCCAGCTGAGAGGATCGTTTTCCTTTGGATGCCCAGTTCCTCAAACGCTCTCTCCACCCCTACTACTGCTCATACTCAACATCAAGCATAACTGATGCCTTTCTCCACAGCTTTTGCGCAAAGTCCCCCTCACCTAGTAAATGGTCAAGCGTTTCAATCTTCGGCTGCACACAACATACACATGCTGAACATAAGGCAATGCCCATGCTTTGCACATTGGTGTCTACACTCAAGACCCCTTGTAACCCTTTCCAGCATACAAAAGAAATTCTGAGTGGAATGAGCGGGTCCCAAACATAATTCACCCATATGACTTTCGCGTACTTAGATCGACTGAACTCCCATCCCGATTTCACTGTGACATTACTATCCTTCGACGACTTCCAATACACCTTATCTTTCACCACTGTCCTACCCAACTTTATCTTCAAACAAATGAACCGAGCCTCCTCTCTCATGTCTTCATTCCACTCCGTTTCAATAAGAGTCTCCCGCAATAACAACTTAGAATTTTGTATAACTCCTACCTGTTTGCCTAGAATGCCAAGCCTAGACCAATTCTCCCACCAAAAAGGAATTTGAGCTTCATTAATATTCCAACCCGATTGTTCCATGATAATTAAGAAATAGGACAACATAGACTTCCATAAGGGAGAGAAATTCCGCTTTACCACCTCTTGAAAATGGTGATTTTTTTATAGTACTTTTCGCTCATAAAATTTGCCCATAAGGAAGTACCATATAATATGTTCCAAGCCAGTTTTATTCGAAGAGCCTTCTGCATCTCCAAGAAATCTTGAAGGCCTAACCCTTCCTCTTGAGTTGGTTTTGTGACCTTTTGCCAATACACCCAGTGCCTTTTACGATGTTCTCCCGCCCCCCCCCCCCCAAAGAAAACTAGCCAAGATAGAATTTAGTTTTCGAATAACCATCTTTGGGACATAAGATGAATAGATAAGCTAAAAAGCACATGTCGAAGCATGACAATACATTCCCCAGCCGATAGCGGAATCCCTTTCCAACCATCTAGTTTAGCTCGGACTTTATTTAACAAACCATCAAAACAACGCACTCCAATCACGGATGAGGCTATAAGAATATCCAGATATGTACAAGGAAATTTTCCAAGGCTATATCCGGTCATTCTTTGCATCCTCTTTTTCCTTGCATACGAAATGTGATTAGAAAAATAAATGGCAGATTTATCCATGTTAACCTTTTGTCCCGAACACATAGAATAAGTATCAATAACTTCTATGAGCCCTTTCACTGATTTTTTATCCCCATTTAAAAAAAAACACATCATGATCAGTATAAAGTAAATGAGATACCTGCATCCTCACTCTAGGAATTGAAAGAGGCTTGATTTTCTGATGCTCCACTGCCTGCTTAATCAACCTTGTGAACACTTCCTCCTCCAGAATGTACAAATATGGGGAGAGGGGGTCCCCCAACCGAATACCTTTGGAAGATTGAAATTACCCACGGTATGTTCCATTAAGCATCACAGAGGAACTACAATTCTGTGCACAATTTTTTAGAAGACCAATAAATTGATCCGAAAAACCATATGCAGTTAGGGCCTCCCATAGAAAATTCCACTCAACCTATCGTATGCCTTCATCATATCCAACTTATCGTGTGACTGAATAGTCAAACACCCTTCAATACCATCAAAAGAAAGTGGCTTTAAATTTGTTGGACTTTAAATTTGATTTTAAGGATGAAGGACCACCATACATTCCACCAAGACTCACTGTTACTAGCTTCACTTTGTTCCTTTCCCAAGTGGTTGATTTTAAAGACAATAGGAACTCAAGCTGTTTGATACAAAGTCTCAGTCATCGTGAGTATGCCGAGAGTCTACCATTGTTATTTATATGTTCATTACATCAACACCAGAGGTATGGTACCGTTTGAAGACAAAGTATACAAGGTAAGTTTGACAAAGAAATACAATGAAGAATTAGCCGTTGGAGAGGGAGCGGGATTGTCTTGAGACAATACTGTAGCCGTTGCTGTGATTGAGGAGGTTGGGATTGATAGCCGTTGTTGGGATTGAGGAGGCTGGGATTACGAGTTCTTCATTTGGTAAGTCTTCGTCTATGATTGGTAATTCTTCAATTGCCGTGCTTGGATTGTTTGTGTTAATATGCCCCTGTAAACTGTGCCGAGGTACGAGGCCAAGTTTGGTGCAAAGAGGAGATAGAGCCGGTCACTTAAGCGGTTTGGTAAAAATATCAACAAGTTGCGAAGAGGCCGAAACATGGTGAGTATGGAGAAGTCCAAGAGCAACACGTTCACTTACATAGTGATAGTCGATCTTAATGTGTTTGCTTCGAGCATGAAAAACTGGGTTAACGGTCATGTAAAGTGCACTGAGATTGTCACAAAGTAGTAAAGGCGGGGCGGGTAGTGTGATGTCGAGATCACGAAGGAGGAAAGAGATCCAAGTGAGTTCATCTGTGGTTTGGGCCATAACTCTATATTCAACTTCGGTGCTCGAGCGAGAGGCAGTATGCTGCTTTTTTGCTGACCAAGAAATACAGTTACTATCGAGAAATACACAATAGCCTGTTGTGGACCGTCGGGTGAGTGCACATCCAGCCCAATCTGTATTAGAGAAAGCATAAAGATCAAGTGTAGAGTTGGAACTGAAATGAAGGCCTAAGTTAACTATGCCTTTCACATATCGGAGTATACGTTTGACCATTTTAAAATGAGCGTCAGTAGGAGAGTGCATAAATTGAGATACGAAATAACACTGTATGCAAGGTCAAGGCGAGTAAGGGTAAGAATTGAAGAGCACCAACAAGACTACGATAATGAGCAGGGTTAGAATATGGTGTTGTGGATGTAAGACCTTTGGTCTTAGCCATCATGGGGGTGCCCATGGGCTTACAATCACTCATTTGGGCACGGTCTAAAATATCATGGGCATATTTTGCTTGGGTCAGGGTAAGGCCGTCAGGAGTTTCCTAAAAAATCTGAGGAGGAACCAATAAGTAATATATTATCAACATATAATAGTAATATAAGACAACCACGAGAGGAACGATAAATAAATAAAGAGCAATCAAAAGTACTGCAATGAAAACCATATGTAAGTAAGAAACTACTGATTTATCAAACCATGCACTTGAGGCTTGCTTTAAGCCATACAAAGCTTTGTTTAATTTACAAACACGAGAAGAGTGAGTTGAGTGGATAAAACCTGGAGGTTGTTCCATGTAGACGGGTTCATTGAGATCACCATGGAGAAAAGCATTCTTGACATCCAGCTGTCAAATGTCCCAATGTTTGATCAAGGCAATAGTAATAATAGTCTGTATAGTGCTTGAAGGGATCACCGGAGAAAAAGTTTCATGATAGTTAATACCAGCTATTTGGTGAAAGCCTTTGGCTACCAGACAAGCTTTCAACCGATCAAGTGTTCCATCTGCATTGAGTTTGGTCTTAAAAATCCATTTGCAACCAATAACATCCATAGAGGACTCACGATGAACAATAGTCCAGGTAATGTTAGCATACAAGGCTTTTAGCTCATCAAGCATGGCTTGAGTCCATCTAGGGTGATTGAGGGCAGATCGAATGGTTTTGGGTTCTTTATGTATGTTACTGAGATAATGGAGATTTGCATATTTTGGATTGGGTTTGCGAATACCAGCACGGGATCAGGTAATCATGGTGTGTTCAGGTGGTGGTGGTGGGGTCGATATAGGCCAAGGAGCTGGAGATGGAGATGAAGGAGAGCTATCGGGAGGGGTTGAAGCAGAGAGATGAGGTGGTGGGTGAGGGGCGAGGGAGGGGATGGGTGAGGGTAGTGGAATATTTAGGTCAGAGAGAGGAGGAAGTTGGTGGGGTCGATGGAGGTGAAATCCAAATGTCAAAGATAGACAACGTTGGCTTGGAGGGTGGGGAAAGGTGAAGATTCTCAGGATTTTTGTAAGGAAAAGTAAGTTCATTGAAAACAACATGGTGAGATACATAAGTTCGACAAGTAGGTGGGTGATAGCATTTGTACCCACGATGGTGGTCACTATAGCCTAAAACGACACATGGTAGAGTTTTTGGATCAAATTTATTTTGCTTAGTGTCCCAAGTGTAGGGATAACATTTGGAGCCAAAAATACGCAAGGATCGATAATCAAGAAAGGTGCCATAAAAAAATAGAGAAAGGGGATTGTAAATCAAGAGTAGAAGTGGGGAGACGATTAATTAAAAAGACATCAGTGCAAACGCCTCAAACCCAAAAACGTTTGGGAACACCACTATGAAAAAGCATTGTCATACCAAGTTCACTAATGGTACGATGACGACGTTCCACGGTGTGGTTTTGTTCAGGAGTATGGGGGCAGGAAAACTGGTGAATAATGCATTGTTTTTGTAAATGAGAGGTAAATTGATTGTTAGCAAATTCACCACCTCTATCAGTTTGAAAAAACTTTTATTTTTTTTATTGAATTGGCGTTCTACATATTTTTCAAAAGATAAAAAGGCTGAGAAAAAATCAGATTTCTTGCAGAGTGGAATGAACCACATAAATTTAGAAAAAGCATCAATCAAGCATGCATAGTAAGAAAATTTACCAACAGAAACAACAAGGGTAGGGCCCCATAAATCACAATAAACTTTATCAAAAATAGCATGAGTTAAATTAGAAGAGGGTAAAAAAGGAAATTTGGTTAATTTGCCTAACTGACAACTTTCACAAATAGACTGAATTTTATTAGTGCCTGAAATTTGAATAAGTCCTTGAGATTTAAGGACTTGAATAGCAGAAGCCTGATGATGTCCCAAACGCTGATGCCACACATCTTCAGAGACAGTCCGAAAACGAGTTGAGAAATGTGCTTCGTAAGGGGTAGATAAAGTGTAGAGGTTATCCTTCCGTCGCCCGCTCATTAGGATGCGGTTGGTCTCCTGTTCATTAACAACAAAAAGACCACCATTAAATTCACAGTTATAGGGATAATCCGTGGTAAGTTGGCCATAGGTAAAATATTTTTTGCTAGTGCTGGTATTAGAAGAACATCACGTAATTTAATTCGAGAGGAACCATTATTGATATACCTATCACCAACATGTGTAATAGCATGAGAACTACTATCGCCAATAATGACTGCATCAGTACCAAAATAGCAATGTAAATTTTCAAGCATACCTGAGTTACCTGTCATATGAGCAGATGCCCCAGTGTTGGCAATCCATTCATTTTCAGGGGAAAGTTGGTCCAATCTCAGAGCGGCCAGTGCTTGAGGAATATCGTCAGGCTGGTACGAGTGATTAAATCGGTTCTAACATTTAAGTGCAACATGACCCCTTTTTTCACAAATTTGACATGTGGGTGGTGGGTCACGTGTCTTGGTGGGACGGTCAGTGGGCTCACATGTTGTAGAAGTGCCATATGAAGAAGCCCCTGTGTAAGGAACCAGCCCTTGTTGATTCTCGCGTGTAGAGTGACTGGCTGGGTGAAACCCACGGCCACAAGAGGAGAAGTGCCGTTGCTGCGAACGGCCACCACCACGGTGGTCTTTGAAGGTTGTCGTACATGCCCGATTTCCATAAAATGCAAAGGAATTGTTAGATTCATGAAGATTAGTGCGAATTTCATACCCTTGAAGGAGCGAGATTATCTCAGCGTAGGAGGGCATGGGAGGCTTGAGTATCGAGGTGGTGAACGGCTCATAGCGGGCACCAAGGCTGTTCAACAGAGAAACCACTTTCATTTTGTCCACAACTGGCCTCCCGATCGATGTCCAGCTATCGCACAAAGTTTTGAAAGTTCTGAGATGATCGGCAAGGGGCGTTGATGGATCCTTCTTGAGGTATGTAAGTTGCTGGGTAAGATGGGATTCACACTCTTGTGAATCATGAGCATACGCGGCCTTGAGTGCCATCCATACGTGATGAACAGAGTCCAATCCGACAACAAGGCCAAGTGCCTCTTCCGAGAGGGTACCAATAATCCATCCTCTGAGTAGGCGGTCTGATTTGCGCCATTGAAGATACTCTGAGTTTTGTTCTTGTTTTCCCAAGTCTGATGCTCCATCAAGAGGTGGGTTGAATTCGGGAGGAGTAGAGTCCACGTGAAGAAGATGATCTACTAAGTCTTGGCTCTTAGCCAAGGCTAGGAGTTGTTCACGCCAAAGGGGGTAATTGTTGTTGTTGAAGCGTAGAGTGACAAAATTTCCAACATTGAGAGCAATGGTGGCCATGGAGGAAGACTCTCTTCACTCACACGGTCTCTGATACCATAAAGACAGGAACTCAAGCTGTTTGATACAAAGTCTCAGTCATCATGAGTATGCCGAGAGTCTATCATTTCTATTTATATGATCCTTACATCAACACCAGAGGTATTGTACCATTTGAAGACAATGTATACAAGGTAAGTTTGACAAAGAAATACAATGAAGAACTAGCCATTGGAGAGGGAGCGGGATTGTCTTGAGACAATATTGTAGCCGTTGCTGGGATTGAGGAGGCTGTGATTACGGGTTCTTCATTTGGTAAGTCTTCGTCTGTACTTGATAATTCTTCAATTGCCGTGCTTGGATTGCGTGTGTTAGTATATTTTACTTTCATTTGAGATAATGTCCATAAAAGTTGGCCGAATACGGACGGAGAAGATTTATCACGAACAATGGTAACATGCATTTTGAAAATGCACACCGTTTATTAATTGTTTGATTGTCAAAATTGTACAAAGAGGGCTGATGGTGTAATTTGTCAACTTTTGTATGTTCAAAGGGAGAAATTTAAAACATGTGTTTGTACAGGATGATAAGCTTATTTGGGTTATGCCGGAATAAAGTCTACCATTAAAAAAAAATTAATTTTTTTATTTTATATAAATCTCATATTTACAATTTTTTTACACATTCCGAGTACAAATATCATTTCTCATTTTATCTCTGAAGAACTACTTAATATAATAGATAATGTTAAAGATTGTAATCTTAGCCGAAAGTTAGATGATTATACACACACCATCCAACCTTCCCAACGAAAGGAAGTTCCATCCCCTGTACAAAAGGTAAAAGAAGCAACAAAAGACCGACACACTGTACACAAAACCTCTTCCATCCTGTCCTTCACTCCTCTGTGTCCATCACCACACCCTTCTCATCGTACTTCACCTCCACCACGAACCTTATGCTCACCTGCATCAACAGTACGCACATATATATAGATAGCCCAGTTAAGGAGGCGTACTGAATGAATGTAGTTCTCAATCCATCAAAAATGGCATTCTGACAGTCGATTTTCATACCAGTTTAGGATCGTAAACTGCATACTCATTATACTCAATTGGGCTATCTTGGTGACCCGAGGGAACCAGTCGACCACAAGGAACTTTGATGTCATCTTTCCAAATGAAGTATTCTGATTCATCCGTCTTCGTTCGACCCAATCCTTTCACACCGATCTTCTTATCTTGGAAAGTCTTGGTGTCCTGCATCATTGAGTTACAGCAGGGATTAAATGTCTTTTGAAGAGCTTAACATCGTGTAGAAATGCTTTGAGTCATGTTTGCTAACCTCGGGTGTCTTCTTTGCTTCCATAACTTGATTTCCTAGAGAAGCAATTGCGAGGACCAAGAACCCTTCTGGCCTGTCTACCGCAGTGAACCCATATCTAGCAGCTTCGGCTGCAGCATCAGAGCAGACGATCGCCGGCCCAAACTGTTCGACAAAAACCACAGAATCCGTGTCAAAGACAATGAAATATACTGCTGTAGCAATTGCATTTTAACTTTTCATTCTAAATACCATATAACTCGGGACAGGGAGCTGGCATATTGCTGGTAAGAAGCCTTGATGCAAGTGCCTCAACAGATTTGAGCTGCGCGTGCCTGTAAATTAAGGAAATTGGCATGCAACTTGGAAATCAAGTCATCAATACAAAACCTTTAAAAGAATGATGCATGAATCAGCTTCTTACCACACCACACAAGGACTTTGTTTGGTAACTTCTTTATTTCATCGTAAGAAGGGAGCGCATTCGATTCTACTGCAAATATACGCTCAACGGTCACATCATAATTCTGCAATGCGTAAGAGGTTCAGAATTCCCAAGAACAGGCCCTAATGAATCATTAGTTGCAAGTAAGAAATTCTATCAAATAAGATTACTCACAATATCTCCAACTTTGACAGGTTCATAAGTTCTATCCAGATACTTCTGGATCATCTTGTAGTCATCCGTCCCTTTATCCAGTGGGGAGATTGAGCAGCCTAGTTTCTGGTATCGATCCGACAAAGGGTCATCAAGGGTAGGGCCACTCATGTCTCCTATAATGTGTGAAGCCACATTTATATCTCGAACAGTCTCTAGAGCTGCTGCAGCCTAATGAGATCGTGTAATTGTGTTAAAAATCTACTAGAATATGAATGCATATAGCGGATGTGAGTACTTCTTTCCCTTACATGATCTGCAATTTCTTGGAAGTTCCTTAAGATGAAAGGCCTAGTGGATTGCATCAGATTGAACCATCTTTGGCTATAATCAGACCAAACAGCCTCAGCCTTATGCCCTGTCTCTTTCAATGATTTCACTTTATCAATGAACTCCTGCAGAACCTCCTCACCTGATGATGATGTTGCTTCATTATTCATTTTAGGGACTATAAAATAACGAGAGGCCACAAACAAAAATAAAAAATAAAAAAGCTGAGAGATTTCGTACACTTTTTTAAGTGAAAAGTAGTGACCATCCCTATTGGTAGATCCGGAGGGTCATACCCCATCTCCATTAATGCGTACCTAAGTCAGATATAGATTAAATTTCAGTTTCCTACTGCTTACAGAGAAAAAGAACACTGAAGAAGAAAAATACTTGAATGGACTGTATGCATATAAATTATACTTGTATATGCCCTGACTGCACAAAACCTTCATGAAATTGGCAACCAAAGGATCAAGTTTGCAGTGAGCGACTGCAGCTCCTAGCTGCCGAAGACGAAGACCTCCATGTCTGACTTCAACTCCATCATCCTATCCAAATAATGTCCAAGGAACATGCATTGGAAAAAAGCAAGCAAGCACCACAATATAGCCTAGTAGCACCCTAATAGGGCAGAATTAACAATTATTGTACCATGTCTACAGGATAAAACTTGAGAGGCTTCTTTTGGAACTTCTTCTCTCTTTCCCAGGCCTCAAACTTATTTCCAGTTACTTCCTCAAAGAGCCTTACAAATTCTTTCACAGCATTATCCATATTTTCCCACTCCTCAAGGCTCTCCTCTGCATTTGGATCATCACCAACTCTCCCTTTATTATAGAACAGATGCAAGCCGCTCCCTGGTACTGAGATGAGTTGCAAGACACAATAGCTGCACCAAGTAAAATTCAAATACTGAATATAAAGTCACAAACAGATTGATTTTAAGCAATGCTGCAGCGTTAGAAGGGGTTTCAATTTACTCGTTCAGTCCTCTCCCTAAGTCGCAAAGATTAAAAGCACAGTTATATAGTATCCCATCTTTTTCAAAGATCTTTCCACCTTTCTCCTGCAATTTAGTATCCTTGTGCACTCCTCTCTTGCCAAAAACCTTTATCTGTACCCACATATGTAGTGAGCGAATCATTAGCCCAGAATTATGTCTTGTTAGATACTTCTGTGTTGAGAATAACAGTGAAATAAATCATACTTCAGTCGTGAGTGATTCGAATGCCTCTTCTCTAGGATCTTGTTTATCCCATGGAATCCCTTTCCCTTCTACCAAAAGATCACCAACAATATCATAAGCTTCAAGAGGCTGTGGATCCTTTTTCTGAATGCTATCTATCAACCAAGCTTCGCTTACAACAGGTATGCCTCTCTCCCTGCAAAAGATTTCAATTGAAATTCATATCTGTCGTCTTCAAAACGAATCGAAGGTGATAAACTATCTTATTTTCACAACTGCTGCTGTCAAGAAATATATACGCCTCTACACTAACATTGCTTCCGCAAGTTTGTATGAACCGCCACGTTCTCTCTCAGCCGGCGAAGCAACCAAACAAGTTACCCCTGCAAAGGTCGTTACAAGCAGTGTTAAGCAGCAAGCAGCGGTATTTGGCAGCTTACATTTCCATGATTGATTGCCTTATTACCAATCACGGAGTTGGAAACTTTCCCCCCATGCTTTTCAATCTCTTTTCTCCAATAATCCTGCATACGCTCGCAATTCGCTATCCAGATTAGTGCTAAATTCAGGCCATTTCCAAGACAGACATCTATATCTCTTTTATAACTCGCAGTTGTAACTATTTGCAACGTACATGTGTTCGAGAAAGACGGCCCCGTTAGAGAAATCACCATCCCTGTAAAAGGTTTATTGAGTATGACTAAATTCCTTCGAGGCCGGAGACTTGGATCTTGATACTTCTTTATTAACTACACAAGCACATAAAGAGAAAACTCAATACGATAACCCAATTAACTTTTGGGAACATCTTTGTAAGGGACAAGCTAATAAGATTCGAGGAAGAAGAAGTACGTCTGCAACAGGGGATTTGAGAACAGAATCTGGTAGTTTTGTTGGTTCTTGTTTCCTTGGAGGATCCTTTGTGCTGAAGGTGCAAGAAGACCACTCACTATAAAACCCTGTGCATTTATAGCGTGTGCGCGCGTATTCCAGATTGCCATTGCAAACTGGGCATCTCTCCAATGGCCCATAAAACAGTAAGTCTTGGCTGTTCACACAGTTAAGTTTGAAACAATATTCATAAAAGGAAAAAAGAATACCAATAAAAACAGACAATCATAAATGATATCATGAATCTTTCGTTTCACTTCGCCTCTAGCGTTTTCGGAATTATATATGTTCAAAGGCTCATGCTGTTTTTTGAGCTTGGTGATAAAATGGGAATCAAATGAACTAACCATCTAGAGATAATATCAAAAACAGGGCCAGAGGAATCTTGGCCATTAGCCTCCAGTATTTCCCGCATTTGTTGGATGGAGAGGTGCTCTCTAATGGCTTTAGAGAACTCTTCAAACTCAGCAGCTATTTCGTCTGCAGATCTTCCATTAATCTGGGTGTTATCATTTTCAGGCTTTGGCTTTTTTGGAGATTGCACAGCTTCCTGTTCGTTGCTTTCTGCAGCCTTCTGCTTTCTCGTCAATACCTTATCTTCTTCGGCAGCGCGAGCATGAGATCGTGTCCCATGAACCTGTTAAAAAAAAAAAAAAAAAAAACTCCATCTAAATGGTATTTAAGAAAATTCTCCTCCTATATATGTATTATCAACTTTTGCAGCTCTAAGTTTTGCAGCTCTATCACGTTTGAAAACCTCCTAAACGTACGTATCCTTGATTCCTTTACGTAGATCAAATATAAATACACTTGCATGGATGGCTTGGGTTCTACACGATATAACATATCAATATTCTTAGAAAACAATTGCTACAACTTCATTAAAATGAAGTATTTTGGGTGTGAAAAAGATCGACGAGATTAGTTTAGCTATATATTTAGGCTGTACATGATATAAGTTTTGCATGGATCGAGAAGAAAAAAGAACACTCTCGTAGTCCTCGAAGGTTGAAACACTTTGACATAATAGAAAGGAAGAACATGCAGGAAAGATAATATCAACCCAACTCATGTTGAAGGAAAATGGGATTAAAAGGAACAGACCTTCATCTTTCAGCGCTTAATTTGTTTCTGACAAAGAAAAAACAGTGATGTAAACGTACTGATCTACTATTTCCCAAAAACCTGAGTCCTCCAAAATCTCGCAGAACCAAAAAGTTCAGTTCGGCAACATTGTTGTGGATTATAAGCACAGAGGGCCGGGGCTCCTTTTACAAGACCAATCTTGCGGCAAAGACAAGCCCCCCGAAGCGACACGTACATGCTTTTACTGCACACGCCGTAGGCTGCGTTGTCGTCCCCACAACTCACCATGTGTTCTGATGCATGAATATGTACGACACGTTTCGAGATGGGTACTTTTCGTTGCCTGAGACATTGACAGGTGGTCTATATATCGTAACTTGTATTCATCGTTTGCATGCATTATTTAATTAGGTTTTGTACAAAGTGCATGAAACAAATACCATTAATGTTATAACGTTCGTCTTTCGTTTTTTCATTCACGTGAATGGCTGCTCTCTGCCTCTCTTGATATATAGTTAGGAGAAACGATTGGAGATTGGAGATTGGAGATTGGAGAAGTGTCATGGTTGACAGATTTATAATTGGTACAACCTCGTACGTACATTTTCACATTCTTAATTTTGAAAATAACAAGTTAAATAGTTAATTGATCATAATGTGACTTCTTATTAATTAAACTTATTAATTAATTTGTAAGATAAAAGAGTTTTGCTATACATTTAAAAGTTTGATGTGTGTTTTTTATTTATTTATTCATTTTTCTTCAAGCATATTATAGATATATTTAACTGTTACAAGATACAAAGTTAACACGGTGGGAGACTCCAACGTTCATCCCAAACTAACAAATACAATACAAGAAAAAAAAAAAGAGATCTGGAGCCAATGACTTGACTCCCACCCATTTCCCATAAGGGAAAGCTGCTTGTAACGCCCCCTCTATTACAGATAATGGCTCAAAATAGATCATCACAGCTCATATCAGATCATCACAGCTCATACGTTGGTTACTTGCATGATTTTAGGACAAAATACTTGTCTATATCTTTCCATTTATAGAGTAACGTAAACTGTAATAAATAGCCTTTATATTCTTATATTCTTTCCTTTTTTATTTACATTTGTAATGCTCTGTATATATACAGCAGTTACACATGAATATGATTTGTATCAATCTTCATCAATTGCTTATCTTTTTTATGGTATCAGACAGCTCTCTTCTCTAATGAGACTTTAAAATTTTTTCCTCGATCCTATGGCTTCCAATAGCTCAAACACTCCTGTATCCAACACTCCATCAAACTCTTCGACAGAACAACAACCTCTGGTATCTGTCAATGCCAGCACCCAACTTCCTTTGAAGCTTACCTTACCAATTATCCTTCATGGCGAGCTCAATTTGTCACTCTTCTCATTGGATATGATCTTATGGGATTCATTAAGGGCACATCTCGTTGCCCGTCTCGCGGTGACCTTAATTCGCCACCATCAACTGCATACAAGTTATGGTACCGGCAGGATCAACTCCTACTCCATGCCATATTTGCCTCAGTCTCTGAGACTGTGATGCCCTTAATTTCATCTGTGGCAACATCCCATGCAACATGGGAGAAACTTCGATGCTTGTATGCCAACAAGTCTCGTACTCGTGTTATGCAGCTTAAGGAGGATCTCATGCTGATACAGTGTGGCAATCGATCTGTTAGTGATTTTCTTCAATCTGTGAAAATGCTTGCAGATGAACTTGTAGTAATTGATGCACCCCTCTCGGCAGATGACATCACACTGTATGTTCTCAATGGATTAGGGGCAGAATTCAAGGATATTGTGGCGCCCATTAGAGCACGAGAAAACCCTCTAAATTTTGAAGAAATTCATGATTTATTGGTTGGTCATGAAACCTATCTCAAAAGACTGGACTCTGCTACTGCTAATCTAGTTGCAATAGCCAACTCCACTCAACGCCGCAGCAATCCAAGTAGATTCCACAACAAAAAACCGCAAGGGAGAAATTTCAATGGTGACAAACGTTACTTCAAGCAAGACAAAGGAGGCAAGTCACCTATAACCTGTCAACTATGTGCTGAACAAGGTTACACAGCCAAGCAATGTCCTACATTCACCAAAGGCTCACCATCTGCAAACTGTGCAACCAATGGAGGTGCCTCGGACAAAAAGTGGCTGGTGGACTCAGCAACATCTCACACAATAACCTCAGACTTATCAAATCTCTCTATTCATTCTGAATACGATGGAACTGATGAAGTGGTTATAGGGGATGGATCAGGTTTGCGTGTTACACATGTTGGATCCGTGTCAGTTCCTTCCAAATCTTGCAAGTTCAATTTACCCGATACTCTATGTGTTCCTTCAATTCATAAAAATCTTATTCTGTGCATTCCTTTACAAAAGCTAACAATGTATTTCTTGAGTTTCACCCATTTGAATTCTTTGTGAAGGATCGGAGCACGGGAATGACACTCCTTCGAGGTAGATGTCAAGATGGTGTTTATCCACTTCCAATACCAGTTGCTACAAGTTCATCTCGACCACTTGCTCTAGTAGGTGAACGTGTCTCACTCAACAATTGGCATCGGTGGCTAGGGCATCCAACTTCTACTATTGTGTCTCAAATTGTCAATCAAAATTCCTTACCTGTTTTAGCTAAGGATTCTTCCTTGACAAACCTTTGTATCTCGTGCAAATGCAATAAAAGTCATCGTCTTCCTTTTAGAACCACTTCGCTTATCAGCCATAATCCTTTGCAATATATATATGCGAATGTTTGGGGTCCTGCATCCTTTACTTCTGTGGATGGTTATAAATATTATGTAATATTCATTGACCATTTCACAAAGTACACGTGGTTTTTCCCTCTTTGCAAAAAATCAGATGTGAGCTCTATTTTCCCTCACTTAAAAACAATGCTTGAAAACCAGTTTCTACACAAAGTCAAAATTTTTTATTCAGACAATGGGGGTGAGTTTCAAGCCTTACGCTCCTTTCTTGCACAAAATGGCATAAGATTTTATACCTTGGCACCTCACACTCCTCAACAAAATGGGACCAGTGAGCGTCGCCATCGCCATGTTGTAGAGACTGGTCTTACTCTACTCCATCAAGCTTCTTTTCCTTTGTCTTATTGGTCGCATGCTTTTCAAACTGCTGTTTACTTAGTAAACCGAATGCCAACCAAAATTCTTAAAAACCGAAGTCCATTTGAAGTGTTATTTGGTCGACAACGAAATTATCTAAAATTAGGAACATTTGGTTGTCAATGTTTCCCTTGGTTAAGACCATATAGTCCAACTAAACTTCATCCCAGGTCTCGGGCATGTTTGTTCATTGGATACAACACCTCACAAAGTGCTTATAGGTGTCTTGATCTTGAATCCTCAAAAATATATCTTTCCCGACATGTTGAGTTTGATGAAAATGTATTCCCATTTTGTGGCTCTGTTTTTAATCAGTCCTTGCCAATTGTTCCACCTTCTAGTGCAAGCACTCGGGCTGAACTATTACATCTGGTGCATGGAAAACCATCTACACCAGCTTCACATATGCCATTGCAGGATGCTGTTCCCAATGCCTCGACACCTACACCCTTGAACTCCTCAACTGAGTCATCACCTTCAATTCATTCAAGCTCCTTGCCTCCACCTGCTCCTGTCCAGCACTCAAGAAATCATTCAATGACAATAAGGTCAATGAATAATATTTACAAGCCCAAACAGCTTTATATGGTGTCCAAACATCCTCTACCGCAACCTATTGAACCCACATGTGTCACGCAGGCCATGAAAGATCCTCAATGGCATCAAGCAATGTCAGAAGAATTCACGGCACTTGTGAAACATGGGACTTGGGACCTTGTTCCAAAAACAGAAGCACAAAATTTGGTAGGATGCAAATGGGTATTTTGAATAAAAAGAAATCCTAATGGCAGTATTCAGCGTTATAAAGCACGATTGGTGGCTAAGGGTTTTCTTCAGAGACCAGGCTTGGATTATACAGAGACTTTTAGTCCTGTAATCAAGCCGGTAACAATTCGATCTATACTCACCATTGCTGTGAGTCGTAGTTGGTCCTTTAGGCAATTAGACATTAATAATGCTTTCCTCCAAGGAACTTTGCATGAAGATGTCTATATGATCCAACCACCAGGATTTGTTGATGCTAATTCTCCAATGCATGTATGCTGACTAAAGAAGTCTATCTATGGACTAAAACAGGCTCCACGAGCCTGGTACAAGGAGCTTCAACTTTATCTTCTAGAACTAGGTTTCACCAACTCACGAGCTGATCCTTCTTTATTCATATTTCAACAAAACACATTAATCATCTATTTACTTGTTTATGTAGATGATTTAATCATTACAGGAAGTGATAAAACTGCTGTCAACAACGTGATCAGTCAACTTGCAGCAAGATTTTCACTTAAGGATCTCAGACTTCTCCACTATTTTCTTGGTGTGGAAGTCATTCCATGCAAACATGGATTATTTCTAACCCAGCAGAAATATATTCGTGACATCCTTGTTCGAACAAAAATGGATGGTGCTAAAGAAGTTCACACTCCACTTGCTTCTAAAGATAAACTGCAACTCAATGATGGATCCTCACCTGTTGATGCCACTGAATATCGAAGGGTGATTGGAGCTTTGCAATACCTTGCACTAACAAGACCAGATATAGCCTTTACTGTCAATAAGCTTGCTCAGTTTATGCATCAACCAAGTACAATTCATTGGCAAGCTACCAAACGGCTACTCAGATTTCTCAAGCTTACTGTCCATCATGGAATTGTTATTAGACATATGGACAAGTTACATTTGCATGGCTATTAGTATGCAGATTGGGGTGGCAATAAAATTGATCGCACATTGACCTCTGCCTATGTTATTTTTCTCGGATCAACACCTATATCGTGGTCCACTCGCAAACAACGTGTTGTTGCAAGGTCCTCCACAGAAGCAGAATATAGAGCTTTAGCCACTGCAACATCAGAACTGGCCTGGATTACATCTTTGTTCAGTGAACTCAAGATCCCAATTCCAAAATCTCCAACAATTTTTTGTGACAACATTGATGCAACACAACTAAGTCTCAATCCTGTTTTTCATTCTCGTATGAAGCATATTGTAATTGATTTACATTTTGTTCGAGATTTAGTTGCCAAAAGTGTATTGAATGTTTCACATGTTAGCACCGAAGATCAACTTGCTGACCTTCTCACTAAGAGCTTATCACGCCAGCGTTTCCAAAAACTTTCATCCAAGATTGGTGTTGCAAATGGAACACACATCTTGAGGGGGTATATTACAGATAATGGCTCAAAATAGATCATCACAGCTCATATCAGAGCATCACAGCTTATATGTCGGTTACTTGCATGATTTTAGGACAAAATACTTGTCTATATCTTTCCATTTATAGAGTAACGTAAATTGTAATAAATAACCTTTATATTCTTATATTCTTTCCTTTTTGATTTACATTTGTAATGCTTTGTATATATACAACAGTTACACATGAATATGATTTGTATCAATTTTCATCAATTGCTTATCTTCTTTACCCTCCCCGTGGGTCCGGAGAGTTAACTCATGTCAACTAAAATCATCTCCAACAACACTTTTTAAATAAACTAGAATCTGCATAACATAATAACCTATTTGTCCAATACAATTATCCATGTTCCTACATAAAGGCACATCATAAGTGCCTCAATAATATACATAAACATTTCCACAAGGATTAGGAAGATCCATTACTCAAAATATCAAAGCAACATGAAATATCAACACTACCAAAAGACTCTCCAAAAGCCCTTGTACTCTAAGGCACTTAGTCTTCTATGATCAACAAAACTTGCAAGTACTCCCTATTCCTGACTTTTAGCTGTTGCATCAAAATTATCTGAAATATATTATAGAGATAAGGGGTGAGTTATCAACAACTCAGTAAGCAGAGAACATATACTAGTATGCAAACATGAACATTTACAAAATTTAGAATGTAGAACAAAACACTTTTTATTTTCATAATGCAGAGTCAAAATATCTTATAAAAAAATATCAGAGTTAAAGTTCAAAAATATTCTTATTCAAAATTCCCTTGGCACAACATATGTAACACCCGGACCCAAAATTGGTATAGTTGGACTTTAGATTATTTATTTATTGGAGCTTATTTTTTTTCTTCTCATTCCCGTCTATTTTTTTTCTTTACTCCCGTAGTTTTCCTCTCGCTCACTCCATGCACACACACGGCACATTCCGCGCGCACGTCTCTCTCTCGGCTCTCTAGGGTTTTATTTTCTTGTTCCTCCACTTATATATTTATATATGTACGTATTCGAAGATGCTTCCGCCGCTGCCCTCCTACACGAAACTTTAGCCAAGTATATTTTTTTTCTTCCTCCTCTTTGCAAACAGCGTTCGCCCTCCAGCTCGTTCACCACCCTGCCGCGCCCAACCTTTGGTTCACGCACACAGCCATGCTTACCACTAGGTTTTAGCCACTGCCCGAGCCCCATGAGAAGCCGCACAACCACCGCCGAAGGGTAGTCTCACTACCAAACTCTTCCACACCTCGATCCAGTCGCTGCCACCAACGTCTTTCCCGTAGCAGCAACCCACGAATCAGACTCATCGCTGCCGTCACATCCCGCCCTAAGCCATTGTTCAAGCCATTGAAGAAACCTCTGTTTTTGTCTCCGAAAATAGAGTATTTTGTTTTCCTAATCTGTTTGCTGCTATTTCGACGCAAACCAGTCGAGCACCGCTGCACAACGTGTATCGTTGGACGCTGCACTCCATCCAAGTTCGTCACTCTCCACTCGGTAAGTTACCCCCCGAACTCAACTCGCCTCCCTGTCTCTCTTCGTTTCTCTCTCTCTGTCTCTCTCTCGCTCATCTCTCTTCCTCCCTCTCTCTTTCAGTGCGCTACCGTCGGGACAGCCTCCGCCCACCGCAACTCAGGTCCTCCACGATCTCCTTCCGTCACGGGAGCTCCTGTCGCACGTCTTCCCTCACTCGTGAGTTTCAGAATTTATGGTTATAAGTACTGCATGCAGTTACGTAAAGTTAGTGGATAGGGGAAGATATTTATGAGATTACCATTTTGCCCTTAAGCCAATAGGATTTGAATGTATTTTGTTTTTAAAATGGGTTTTATTTTTTTGGTTGGGTTGGGTTGACTTTTACGAAGGGTTTTTGATGACAGATAAGTCTTTTATTATGTTAATAAAAAATGTTTCTTAAATGCTTTAAATTGTTATTTCTTTCAAAGGAATAATCGGTAATGTTGTATTTTTACAATGACTTAGTTTATTATATGATCGCTGTGTAATTTAAAATATTTTGGTGTAATTATATTAGCTGGTATTAGATTTTATAATTACACGTCAATAGTAAATAAGTTAGACTTTTAAAGGTTTTTAGCCGAAGTTATTAAATGGACATTGCCAATTTTAGGAAGGGATGTTATATTTTGGGCTTTGGAGGGTTTTATGGAATTAAATAGGTTATTTTATAAGTTTAGGCTTAAATACCGAAATACGTGATTGATTGAAAATTTACGGGAATTACGTGATTATTTGATAGGTGACGATTGTTAATTATCGACATTTTGAGGAAATTTCTGAAAAGCTAAGAAGTCCAGGTAAGCGAGGTTCCTATGCTAGACTTTGCATTAAATAAAATTAACTGAGGTTCGTTTTGGAAAATATGCATGTTTTGTTATGAAAAGAAATTTGAACTACCTTAGTTATTTGTTCTACATTACTCATGAGATTCTGTTTAAGAAGAAAGTATTTTCTGTCATGACTGGTGTAGACATGAGTTATTTTTTTGACATTCTGTTTCTAAACTTTGAAAATGAGAGCGAATATGAAATTTGTGCATAAATTATGTTGTTATGATTTTGTTCTGTACCGAAGATTTTGTTATGTACTTTGTTTGGATAAGACGTGATTTCTGAAAACTTTTGGCATGACTTTTTGATTCTGAATTTGATTATGTTTCCTTTCTGTTCAGTTACGGCCCTGCCACGGGTGATAATAGTGGCATACGACCCAACCACGGGTTACAATAGTGGATACGGCCCAACCACGGGTTATAATTGTGGATACGGCCCAACCACGGGTAATAATAGTGGATACGGCCCTGCCACGGGTTATAGTAGTGGTCTCTGTTTTGAGTGCACACCTTGGTGACAGAGTGTTTCATGTTCTGCTTGGCTGTCCGCAGATGCACAACCCTACCACGGGGATTATACATGGCCTCTGTTCTGATATGATGTTCTGATGATGATGACAATCATTTATGCTATGCCAAAGAATATTTTGAATGAAATTATTTCTAAATCTTCGCTCTGATATTTTGATAACATGTTCTGCTTCCGCACTCTGAAAATGAAAATGTTTTGTTCTGCATTCTGATTTCTGTAAATGCTCATGTTTATACACTGGTATATGTTCTCTGCTTACTGAGTTGTTGATAACTCACTCCTTATCTGCATATATTTTTCAGATAATTTTGATGGTTCAGCTGTGGAGCAAGAGTAAAAAGTTTAGCAACGTGTGATGATCATAGTGGAATAAGTGCCTGAGGGTACAAATGCTTATTTGAGAGTCGTAGTTAGTAAGCTGATTTATTTTTTTAGGTATTTGATTTGATGAGTTGAGGATGTTTTCGAGTTTTTGGAGAATTTCTAATTTATGTTATTGGGGATTTCTTTATTGTCGCTATGGAGGAACTTAGATTTTTGGTTTGATTAAGTATATTAATATTTTATGGAATTTTTCTGGAGTTTATAGTTGTGTTTTTTAAGTAAATTTTAAGTATTAAGAGCTAACTCTCCGGACCTACGGGAACGGGGCGTTACAACATAACTGAAACATCATATCAGAACATAATACCATGTTTAACCCCTGTGGTAGGGTTATGCAAACCCTAGCGGCCAACCGAGCAGAAATAGAATGTGAATCTTCCCCTTATCATTCTCGGAGCCCCGAGTGTGCACATAGGAAAGACCACGCAGAAAACTACTTTGTTACCAAAGTGGGTGCACCAGAAACAGAAAAGTTAGTACCAACCCAAACAGAGGCCATAGTTTTACACCTGTGGTAAGGTCAGAACAGAATAGAAACAGAATGTCATGCCGGACGTTTCAGAAATCACATCATATCACATCAGAGTACAAAACATTTTCAGAATAGAATAGAATCAGATCACAAAAATATAATTTATGCACAATTTTTCATATTCGCTCTCTTTTGCATAGTTCAGAAACATAATGCCAAAACTTTGCTCATGTCTACACTAGTCATGACAGAAAGTACTTTATTCTTATACAGGATTTCATGAGTCATGCAGAACAAATAATTGAGGTCATTTCGAATTTCTTTTCATTACAAAACATGCATACTTTTCCAAGAGGGACCTCAGTTCATTTTATTTTTATGCAAAGTCTAGCATATGAACCCCGCTTACCTGGACTTCTTAGCTTATCAAAAATTCTCTACAACAGTACTGAACGAAAATCAATAGTCACCTATAAAATTGTCATGCAACTCCCATAAATTTCAATCAAACAAGTATTTCGTTTCTTAAACCTGAAATACTAAAATAATCTATTTTTTCCTAAATGTATAAAATTCTCTTAATCCTAAAAATACCATCACTTCCCAAATTCATCAATATTCACTTAATTTCTCCGACTAAATATTAAAACCTAACTTATTTACTATTGAAAACAAACTACAAAGTTTAATACTAGATAATTTAATTATCCCAAAATATTTTAAAATAAACCATAACTATTTTTTTAATAGACTAAATCATATCTAAAGTGTAAAAAATAACATTACACCATTATCGTTTACTCTTAAAATAATCTTTACTTAATAACATGTGAAATTACTTAAATGAGTTTTGTAATCATAATTAAAACAAAGTTTATTAACACATATTAAAAATTTTAAACACATTAACACAACTTGTAGCAGTTCAAAGGGTAAAAAAGTAATTAATGATTTTAATGTAAAATATGGCTTAGAAGCATGCAATTACACTCACGTAAAAACCAAATAATTTGAATGGAAACAGAGGCTACGTACGCGATGGAGGTTCACCGCGAAGAGTGGAGCTGCGACGGAGTTGGGTGTGGTGGGCAGCGGTGGTTACTATGGCAGTCCACTGGAAGAGAGAGCGAGTGATGAGCGAGAAAGAGATAACGGAGGGTGAGAGATGCATGAGAGAGAAACAAAGAGGGAGATTACCGTGAGGCAGCAAGGCTGTGGTGGCGTGAGACGGATGGAGCTCTTGGTGGAGGACGGTTGTAGCGGCTCAAGGTGGGAGCAATGGCATTCTGTTGCGCTGCGGTGGTGAGGAGTACAACTAAGCGGATTGGGTTGCGCTCATGTGAAGACCTGTGGTATTACGCTCTACCGACACCTTGCATCCGGTGGCTTGCGATGGGATGCTCTTGGAATGGCCCAAAGAGGTGGCCTGCGCTACTGGTGGGGACGCCGGGAAGGGTCTGTAGTGGCTATTTGCTGTGCATGGAGGAGCAACCGTTTGCTCTATTTTTGGGTCGTAAAAATAGAGGAGGACCTACAGTTTTACAAGGGTTGGGCAATGGCTAGCGACAACGATGAGAGGGAGAGGTGGAGCTTCCGTGCGTGGAGTTGCAGTGGCTGGGTTGTGGCTACTTGAAGGTGGTGAGGCGGCTGGAATGGAGGTCTCGGTTTGATATTCTGAGAAGAGGAGGATGAGCGGCACTAATTCTAGGGTTGAGGATGCTTAGTATATATATAAGATATATATAGTAAAGAGATGAAAACCTAGAGAAAAAGGATGGAGGGACTGCATGAAAATAGAAAAATGGACGTAAACAGTGCGATGGAGTCTGGAAATCGCTTTCCATGGGCCTGGGCTCTTAAGCCTAAAAAAAAATATACTTGGCCCACGTCTTGGATCATGTATGAGATTATTGCATGGGCTTTTACCTTAAGTTTTGTGCCTTGATTCAACCTAAAAAAAATACACTTGTCCCATAAATTTTTCGGGTGAATATCCACTTAGTCCATTAAAAGATTTTAAAACCTAATTATCAAACCTGTTGAAAAATTATATTCTGCCAAAAATATCTTAGGCCTAAACTCTCTTTAAAAAATTTTATCGTAATCCCAAACGATTTTTCATAACTTTAAACCCAAAAATTTTGTCAAGCGGCTTGACTGACTTGGGTTTTACATCCTCCCCTCTTAAAAAAATTTTGTCCTCAAAATTTGCTGCACCAAAAGTCAAGTCTAATACACCAATCCTTCATATTTTCAACAATCATAACTTTCTAATACTCCTCAACTTAGCAATCTCCAAAATCCAAGTGTCGATTTCAAACGCGACTTTGAGTCCAAACCTAAAAGTAGGAATCTTAACCATAGATTTGCAAGCCCCAAAAAATAACTAAAAGAGAACTAAACCTCACCAATAACTAAACCTCACAAATAACTAAAAGAGAACTCCTAAAATAATATTTAAACCTCCAAAGAATAATACAATCAAAAGTTCCAAACTTAAGTCCCAAGTAACTTCAGTTCACAAAATTCCGGAATCCATAGAAAATCTACTTTCAACCATACCTTTCCTAAACTTCTCGCTTCCGAAACAAAAACTAACCCATCAAACACCTAAAGCTAGAGGAGTCTCGTAGATATAAAATATTGTGTTTAAAACCCTTTGCAAACCTTTTCAACCAAACTTCAATATTCTAAGCTATACTATTAGAAAAGTTCCATGCAAGCATGATTAATCCCAACTCAACTAAGACATAAAGCTTTCAAGGAGAAAAAGAGTGGGGTACCTGTGATCGCATTGTTGTCATCCTCTACATCTTCAGATGTCAGTGAAACACTTAGGCTGGTCCCATTCTACATTGATTATTTCCTTGACTTGTCTGTTGGGAAACTGGAGGTGGGTTAGGTTTCTTGTTATCCGACAGAAGCAAAGGACATTCCCTGATAAAATGTCTGGACTTTCCACATCAAAAACACGTCCTCATTTCCTTTCTGCACTCTCCCGTGTGTGCACTATTACAAAAATTGTAGAGGTTATTCGATTGATTTCCTTGAGTCTGCTTTTGCCCTGAGCTACTCCCTTCATTTCTCTTTTTCCACGACCCTTGATCCATACCCGAGGATCCTTGTGGAGTGGCTCTCTTTCTCTTTTCTTGCAATTCTACACCTCTCTTAATATTTTGCTCCACCAACATTGCCTTGTGCACTAACTCTGAAAAACTCTGAATTTGCAAGACCATTACCCGTTCATATATTTGGAAATTCAAACCTTCTTCTCTTCATCCGGAATCAAATATGAGGCAAAACGTGATAACTCTGCAAATTTTGCAGCATACTGGAGTACCGTCATGGTCCCTTGCAGTACCAAGTTAGTAAACTGTCGGGCTCTAGCTTCCCGGTCTGCTTTCGGAAAGAAATGATCGAAGAAGTTTTGCTTTAAGTGAGGCCAACTCACTACTCCAGTTCCATCAGCTTCTCTGATGGCTTTCTTAGAGTTCCGCCATCTCTTCGCTTCTCTGATCAATTTAAAAGCTGCAAATTGAACTTTTTGTTGATCGGTGCACTCCAAAACATTGAATATCTTTTCGATGTCCTGAATCCAATCCTTAGCTGCATTGGAATTGCTTCGTCCATCAAAAGTGGGGGGATGGGTATGATTAAATTGTTCGAAAGTGCATCCTCCTTCACTATTGTTACGTTGACGACCTGAAGGATTCTGCATGAGATCATCTATTAGTTGATGCACCGCTGCTCGGAGTACTTTGGAAGAACTCGTATTTGCTTCCCTCTCGTTATTGGTTGCATTCAGATCCGATACATTTCGTTCCCGACGACGAGGTGGCATCCTGAAAAATTTAAAACTTTACTAATTGTTTTTTTAAAAAAATTATAGAGTTCATAAATAAAAAGTGGTACCCGTAAAACAAACATATAGTCTAAACTGTAAGGAGTATGAATTTAGCTCATAAACCTGTATAAATCCTATACATTGAAATCCTTCCCAAAGTCTGCAAATCCTAAAACCTTATCTACTATAGTTTGCAGAACTTCAAACCTTAACTATCCACATCATCAACTCTTAATCCTCAACTTCTTATGCCTTAAATCTGGAATTACTTCCTAAACCTACAGATATCCAAAGGATGAACGCTAGGGATTGTGGAGGTGCGTGAAGGCCACGCGCCACTTTAGGAAAGTGGAGGTTGGTTGGATCTGAAGGATTCGAGGTCTTTGGCCCCAAAAATGCCTTGCGTGGTGGCAACAGGTACTCCCAGGTGCGGCGATGCATGGATCTCACCCGCGGGTTGAGTCGTGTGTGAAGCACGAGCCGCTTCGTTCGACATTCTACTTCGGGCGTCTGAAGGATAGGTGGCAGGGGCGTCCTGCAGTGGGGCGCATGGCGGTCGTGGGGGGCCGGAAAGCAGTAGATCGGCACTTCTTCTTGTTATGGATGGAAAACACAATAAAATAAAAAAAGGACTAGAAAACACAGTAAAAACTGGAAAGCAGTAGACAGAATCCGGTTCAACCAACAACTTTTAAACATGTTTAAAATCGGTCGAAGCCGGTCGGTAAAGGAAGAGAAAACTGGCGACGTCGGTCTTGGCATTAATCCGGTTGGTTCATCGATGTCTCGTCGGTAGCTGATGAGAGAAAGAATGGAAAGAACATCGCGATGAGGGAGAGAATGGTGCCGCACTACCACGTTTGTGTCATTATGACATTGATGAGAGAGAGAGAGAGAGAGAGAGAGAGAGAGATAGAGGAGATGGCCCTGCTACGTGAATGAGGAGAGAGAGAGAGAGATGTGCTGCCGCTGCATGAGAGTTAGAGAGGAATGAGAAAGTGAAGAGAGAAGAGGGAGGTGCCAGGGGTATTCAAACCCTAATTCCAATGATTAAACCAAACGGCGTCGTTTTATGTTATATTTTTTTTTTTCTAAATGGTATATATAAAACGACGCCGTTTCACTTAAGTGAAATGTCATAGTTTTACTTAATATATAATATATTATATTGACCGGTTCGGCTGTTTGAACCAAGTTCAAACCGAGACCGAACCAGCCGATGTCGGTTTCACCAAATTTCTACCGCTGTCCGATCAACTCTCCACCGAGTCCGGCCGATTCCTATCGATGACGGCTAGTTCGATTGGCTCCTATACAGCCCTAATAAATAATTTGAAATCGTAACTTTTATGAGACAACACTGTTGGTAAAGCATTATTGTTGGAGAATATTTTGGACATTGGAGAATTATCTACAATTTGGGGTTTTGATGGTCAGCTTTACTTGGTCTGGATGTAGCCTGTGTGAGGGAAATACAATAATAAGCTGTGGTCACAGATTTTGGATTCTTGTTTGTATCAAACACTTGACAATCTGTTATGGGTTTCGGTGCTATGTGTCTTTTATAGATGGTGAAAGATGTGTTTTCAAGATTTTTTGTTTTTTTGCACTTTTGTTTTTCTATTTTTGTATTCTTCGTAAACTGGTTTTAATTATATATATATATATATATATATATATATATATATATATATATCTTTTATAGATGGTGAAAGATGTGTTTCCAAGATTTTTTGTTTTTTTGCACTTTTGTTTTTCTATTTTTGTATTCTTCGTAAACTGGTTTTTATATATATATATATATATATATATATATATATTATACACATATAAATGCATGTATATATGTACCTATTCAAAATAAAAATCTAATATACTATTAGAATAACTCGAGGATAACAAAACATGCTAAAACTTCTATGCGGCATATATGTTAGAGATGGAAACATTTATCAAGATTATATTTTTAAATTTAGCATACTTATTTTACATTTTGTAAATACCATAAATTCAAATTGAGAAGATGCAACTGTTGATGGCAGATGTAATTAGCCACCTAGTGTTTTCTTTGAAGGGTAGGGAATTCCATCTTTATTGATTTGGAAGATAAATTGGAAAAAATTAGAGCCATCGATGATGGCTACCGAGGACGGTTTCCGACTGAGGTGGTTACTACCACCTGTTTTTTTTTTTTAAATTAAAAAAGAAAAAAAAGAGACGAAATAGATGATGATTTTGAAGCCCTCTCAGTTTGAAACCCTAAGAGCTCTGCCGCCCTCTCTTCTTGACTCCCCAAGGTCTGAGCCCAACCCCCTCACCACTTTGCCTAACATCGCTGCTTGCCTCCACTTCCACTTCCATTTCCGACAAAAATCATGGTGCAGATTTCCATTTCCAGCATGGCCTGTTCCCTCATGGCATTTTTAAATGTTGGAATTAACAAACTATTTATGTCGACACTTGAATTGAGATGACTTGAATGAGTGTAATTGAAATGGCTATTAAGACACTTAAAGCGATCTTTCTATGAGTTTCATAAGAAGAACTTAGACAAATCGCTCATATATTATAATTCTAGTTTCAATTCTTCTATATACAGTCGCTGCATACAGTCGGTGTGCAGTCGATGATCCCACGTTAGATTAAAAAAATAAAACATAGAAGAAGAAAAGAAGCTCGTCAGAAACTGAAATAAGAAAGAAAGAAAAAAAAGAAGGAGAGAGAAATAGAGAGAGAGAAAAAAGATAAACAAAGCTCGGCATCGTTTGCATCTTCGTCTTCCCGCTCGTCTGGTTTTCTTTTTTCTTTCACTAGCAACGAGTCATGATGAGTTCACAAAGAAAAGGAAAACAAAACCCAAGAAACCGGGCCACCCTACAAAGTCAATTTCTCTTATATATTACTTTCCTACTCCTTTTTTTCCGTGTCCAGAAATGAATGCGATTTGGATTTTTGTGGGA
Organism: Juglans mandshurica; assembly: GCA_022457165.1. Taxonomy (NCBI): domain Eukaryota; kingdom Viridiplantae; phylum Streptophyta; class Magnoliopsida; order Fagales; family Juglandaceae; genus Juglans; species Juglans mandshurica. The sequence goes on along the minus strand of CM039630.1, from coordinate 20,950,440 downwards.
AGTGAGAATTTTAGAGAATCTGCTTCACACTCCCGGGAGAAAAAGAATGATAGAGAAACTGAGAAAGGAACAGGGGCACTGAGATAGAGAGAGAAGAATATTTAATGGCGACATTTTCCCATTTTTCTTTATTTAAGGGTGAGTCTTCGAGGGAAGAAACACAGAGAGGAGGAGAAATCGAAGGGAAATGGAGAGACGTCTCGGCAAAATGGAAGGCCTTTGTGGAGAGAAACATAGAGAGGGGAGGGAAATGGAAGGAAATCAATTCTTCGAAGGAGAGAAACAAAGAGGGAGGGAAATGGAACGAAAGAGTCAAAAATCTGGGGATATGCAAAGAGAGAAAAATGGTGCGTTTTAATTTTTCCACGTCAGACTTGTTTGTGCCGCGCTTGCACCAGGCGACTACCTATAGCTTTTTTCTTCTAGTTTTCATGTTTCAATTTCTTGGAAAACCCAAAAGCTATAACTTAAGCTATGCTAGCTATAGTACTAGTATGAAATTGCGAAATAGGCTTGAAATTTTAGAACTCGCCTGAGTATACAAAAATTGTTAAAATTCAAATATTACTAGTTGAATTTTAAGATGAAAGTGACGATAATCTTGATGAATTTTATAATCAGCAGAATAATATTTTTTATTTTTATAACTTTAACCTACCTTAATTGGTGAGAAAAATCTCAAATTCAAAGATAGTAAAAAAAAAAATAGTGAGGTTTCAATTGTGGCGCCCCCAATCCCCCTTATATAAATACACGGGGATCGAGATACCAGGATGGTGACAACACAGTCACACATCCCAATGAAATGTGCCCAAGTGTGTGCAACATACAAAAGTGCACAACAAAAATCGCAGCGGATAATATAATAAGTCAACTAAGTACCAGAAATTTAAATACAGGTATTCAAAATGATTTATCTTTAAAATGTTATACCGTCATCCCAAATATATTACAAAAGGTAAATACATAAATTGATAAAAAAGAAACTCGATAAATAGGAGCAATCCCATATCACTCCACCAACGGAGCCAAGCTAAGGCTCGTCATCCTCATTTGCATCAAAATCTTCGATACCATAAAATGGTACCACAGGTAAGTATAAACCAAACAACTCTCGGGATAAAAACATATTAATGCAACCAACAGGCATTCATACGACAAAATCCACTTAGCCATAAAATACCGTTTTTCCCAGAAAAATGATAATTTCTAACACACGCCAAAATCCCATTTTGGCCCAAAAATATAGTCTGTCATTTTTCCAGAAAATGATTTACACAAAACAAACCCTTTATCGGACACTGTAGGCGGGAATCGCAGGCGGGACTCTACCACCGTCCCTGCTTACCACCATCCCTATCGCGTGCACCGTAGGCAGGAATCACAGGCGGGATACAACCACCATCCCTGCTTACCACCATCCCTATCGCGTACACCATAGGCGGGAATCACAGGCGGGACTCTACCACCATCCCTGCTTACCACCATCCCTACAGTTCCTTTCCACACAATGAATACTTAACACACACAATGAATACTTAACAGAGCACTGTAGGCGGGAATCACAGGCGGGACTATACCACCATCCCTACCGCGTGCACCGTAGGCGGGAATCACAGGCGGGACACAACCACCATCCCTGCTTACCACCATCCCAATCGCGTGCACCGTAGGAGGGAATCACAGGCGGGACTCTACCACCGTCCCTACTTACCACCATCCTTACAGTCTCTTTTCCTTTTTCTCAAACCAGTCAATCCAGTCGTTTCAAACACACCCAAAAATTATTTCTCGCATGAAAACCCAGTTTTCAGATAAACACATGAAAATGTATGCAATCATGCGAAAACCCAGTTTTCAGTTACAAACATGAACATGCGTGCAAATGCAGTGAACAAGACATGACACCAATATCCAACAACCAACAAATCACAATGCAAACATACAATCAACTCCGTCCGCAATCCATCCGACTCCCAAATTCCTCGGACTCAGTCCGGCATAACCAACCAGTTCACAGTTAAAAAGAGTTAGTGCAAAAATACATTTAAATCAAGAAAGTTCGTTGAGAAAATACTTATAGTGCAATATAGCAATTTTCGAAGGATCACGAAGCTGCAAGTGGTGACGTCTAAGCAACACCACAGTGTAAAATACACTGTGGCCGTGGGTCATAAATACCAACTTTTCAACGGAGACAAACGAAGACCCAAAATGGTAAGGTAGGGCCTAGAGAGGTCGGTGAAGCCAATGGTGGTGGTGGTTTACCGTGGGTGGCGGCGCAAGGGGTGGTTTTAGGCCAAAAATGCACAAATTGGAAATGGGCTTGGTGGGGCTTCACCGGTGACGGATCGGAGCTGGGGTTGGGTCCATTGGATTGCCAAGAGGTCGGGAATGATGTGGTAGGAAGATGGTGGCCGGAGGTGGTGCGACGGCGGCGCTGGAGCGAAAGTGACGCCGCGGCTTGAAGGGTGCGTGCAGGCTACCGGTGAGGTCGCCGGCCAGTGGGGGAGCTAGTTGACCGGGCAGTGTCGCGCACGGCGGCGCTACGGCAGCTCGACGGCGGCGGTCTGGGTGAAGGTGACGGACGCACGGGGAGAGAGAGGGAGAGAGAGGGAGCTGGGTCGCGCGGGGAGGGGGAAAGCAGAGGAAGAAAAAGAAAAGGGGAAGAAAGAAAAGAAAGGGGAAAAGAAAAAGAGAAAAAGAAAAGTGGGGAAAAGAAATGAGATCCAATCCTCATAACTTGGGTCACAAAAATGATCCAACGGAAACGATTTTAAAACAAGTTAAATAAAATAATTTAAACGTAATGGTAAAGTGAAATTGAAATAATTAAATCCCACAGTAATTAATTTAAATATTAAAAGCAATTTAAATGCATAACAATAAATAAATATTAAGAAAGCACATAAAAATAATTTTCACCAAATTAAAATCATAGAAATAAACTCACTAAAAAAAATCCAACCAATTTTAAAATAGAGGATAAATTTTGAATCCATAAAAATAATTCCTTTAGTAAAAATACACTAAAATACGGGGTGTTACATCAATTGAGGGGTTTCAAGCCCGAGGTTACACTTATTGAGGAAAGCAAGAACCCTATTACCATTTGAGTTGATTATACACTACAACAAAATTGACTTTTGCAACGAAAATTATTTTCATTACTAATAATACGTCATTTGCAACGATTAAAAGTATCTCGCTGAAAATAGTTGGATTTGCAACGAAAAATTCTTGTTAGTATTAACCATAAACAGTGGGCTGAAGAATAGTAAAAAAGATTTTCTAACGATATTTTTTACAATTCCAATGAAGATGACCTTCGTAAATGAGAGAATTTAATACACATTCCCAACAAACCATAATTTGGTTACAAATACGGTGGCAAATTAGAATATGTAGATTGTTGTGATAATTCCAACGAAGATTGCCATTGTAAATAAGAATATACAATCCGAACAAATCAAAACTCGTTGTGAATAACAAGTCTTTCTAACGGAAATTAAATCTTTAAAAATAAGTGTGTAATTGCAACAAAATATGAGTACATATGGTTGCAATCAAATAAAAAAAAAGTCACTTACAATGATTTAATTTTTTGTCGCAAATAATCATATACTAATACATATATTTTTACAACGATGATATTTCGTTGTTAATAATCAGAATTTGTAACGAAATTTTGATGTGGCTAATAATGAATATTTGCAACAGCAAAATCTCATTGGTATTAATAATATTTTTGGGACTTTTCCACTGAAGATGATGATCTCGTTGCTAATAATGAGTATTTCCAATGAATTCTATATATTTATAAAAAATTATTACATTTGCAACGATAACAAAATCGTTGCAAACTACTACATTGTGTTAAAATAAACACCAAAACAAAGTTGTTTTGGATTAACCCTAACCGCTATTGTACTCTTTTCTCTTCCCCCTACTTCTCTCTCTTTTCTCTCCCTTGGTCTCTCGCCTCTCTCTCTCTTGCTCATCTCTCTCTTCCGTCTCTCTCTCATCCTTTATGATGTTCAATCAATAGCCACGCCGCCTCAGCTGATTGCAGCTTCGGTCTCCTACGATTAGTCCTCTCTCCTCCTACATGTCTTTCTCTCTCTATCAATGCCTCTCTCTCCCCCTCTCTCTCTTCTCTCTTCTCTCTCTCTCTCTCTCTCTCTCACACACACACACACACACATATCTTAAAATTCTGACGTCCTATTTCCAAGAAATGTGAGATTCCATATACCATCTACCCTTATCATGACCTATCAGAATGGGGTATCACAACTTTCTCCCCTTATATTTCCGACAAAGATGTCGAAAGTTTAAGGGGAAGAGATTGTGATATCCTATATGATATGCATAAAGGTAGGTGGTGTATGAGATCCAACGTTGCTTGAGAAGGAGAAGTTATTGCTCTTTATAATATCTTAATAAGACTCTAAGTGTATCATTGTCTAGTCTTTTTGATGTATACGTTATATGGTTTGGGCCTTCTATTGGGGTGTTACACAGAGGCTCAAAAATAAATATTAGCTCACACTGTTTGAAAGTGATGTTTCCCGATTCTTCTTGTTCTGAATTGATAGATTCTGCGCTCAAAACACAATCGATAACTAAGATACTTGGCCCACATCTAAACATCACAACTTACATACATGATGACATTCATTACAAAATGTGACTACTATAACCATCTCATTTGAACATGCCTCCACAAAAACTTGAAGTAGATACATCATATTCATGACAAATTTAATTGCAAATCCCTTATCACTAGTGCTTATCACATGATATGGCTATACGTGAAAACCATTTACTGAAAAAGAAAATTGTAACATATCTAATTATAATATGTACTTTGTGATGCTCCCAACCTCTGCTTGGGATTTGACGGAGACTGAAGTATCGGAACATACAACACAAGATTACATACTTCCATTCAAGACAGATAATATGCAATGCACTAAGCATGCTTCTAGCAATATGCAATAATCATAACGGATTTTTTTTATTCAATCCGTAATTACACCATAATAGACTAACTCCCAAAATACCTTTCATAACATTAACACGTAGATAAGTTTATAATCCATACAAACATAACCTTACCTCAAAATATACATAGTACTGGAGTATGAACTCCTTAATGGTTTCTTTACTATAAGTTAAGTCGCTCACACAGTTCGACTATCACCGACAAAACGACATTAAAAAATTGGAGGATGATCTCCATGAGCTACTCCAAGTCCAAACCCACTCTATTTGACCTCATCCAGGCAGGGATGTTCTTCTCCGTACTGACCTAGCACAACTTCTACCATTCCAGGTGGGAATGGTAATTGGGACTACCACGGTAAGATTTTTCAATCTCAACAAGTTATGCAACTAAGCTACTATCTGTTTATAAAATATGTACAATAATACGTATCAAGTCCTCTTGCACAATGAATCAAACATGTGGAAGACATGGTTAGAAATCTATTCAAAAAGTATACATATCATATAAGTCCTTGGCCATGGTACAAAACTTCATTTTGGTTCAGCATTGGTCAATTTCCAAGACATCCCACATTTGTGAATCATCACCTAGCTAGCTAGCATGGGCTAAACAAGTGTTTCCTTAACATATTTCATGTGTTAATAATATTATATAGAAGTGAGAGAAATTGGAGAATGGCAATAGGGAGCATGAATATTACCTACCTTGCTCGTTGGTTATGAAATCGACTTAGTGTTTTTCAAGTGTGACATTAGTATTGCATGACTGGATTACTGTTTAAAATGGTCAGCCGAATGTAGGAACTTGGTTGTCAAAAGGGAAAGTTACCTTAGGAGGCTTAATATCTTTGTTCACAGTTGTAAACTAGGATAGGTATGTTTGCAATGAAATTACTCTATTGGTAATAAATACATTTGTAAAGATAGTTTGGACGTTGCTAATGAATAATATGATCTGCGTGGAATCAAATGAATGAAAATATTAATACAAAAATCTCAAAAAAGTATCGTTAATATTACATTATAAAATGGTCATTTCTAATGGAATAGATGTCATTATTAATACATTTGCAAAGAAAGTTCAGACGTTGCTATTGAACATAGTATTTGTGTGGAAGTAGGATGGATGAAAACATGAATATAAAATCCAAAGAAAAAGTGTCATAATAATAAATTATAAAATGGTGATTACAAGGGAATCGATGTCGTTATTAATATTATCCATATTGTAACAATAGATATTCATGATCAGTCATAACTTGCAATTAGTAATGTTGTTGCAAACTTGCAGTTATATGCGATTCTATTTGCAACAAATTGGAAGTTGTTGGTCATGCTTGCTATACAATTTGCAACATATTAATTTCGTAGTATATATAAAAGGGTTATTTTATTTTTTGTTTTGATTACTCATATATACTGTGCAGATACTGTATAGGATTAGTCTAAACTAAATAAATTTCGTCGCACAAGTTTGGATGTAAATGAAGATATTTTGAACAAAATTTAACAACTTCTTGTAAATTAAAGACTTTTATAAATAGGAACATAGTTGTTGGTTTATTTTTCGTGGCAAAAGCGATACTTTGTTGTAATGTTAGAAAGATCATTTTAATTATGATGACGATGGATGTAATTACCATGTTGTCTAGCATGTTAAGAAAATCTCTAAAATCAAAGAAAATGAATTTGAGAGACAATATTTCAAGTTGGAAAATGATAACCTTACAACTATTTTACAATTATTTTATAACTTTACATGAAATGGAGGGTAATTTTGTACTATTAAAATTTATTTTAATGGAGTGGCATGATTTTATTGGTTGTTTGAAAATAAGTTATAAAATAATTGTAAAAGAATTGTAGGTGGATCATTACTTTTCGAAGTTAAATGAAAAATCAAAAGATTTTTTCATGAAGGCGTTGTAGGAGTTATAGAGAAAGTGAATAAGGATACACCCAAAGTTTAATGGTTGCTACTTGCTAAATGAAACTAGATTCATTAAGACACGGTTTGGATAACCAGATGGGCTGTACGACAAGTCTGATATGGGTATCCAAACGGCCAATGGGATGTTTTTATTTTATCTCTGCGTTTTCAGCCTTCAATTGCATTTTGAAATTAATAACTAATATAAACAGTAAAAAAGTTAAGTAAACAGTGTAAAAATTGACATAGATAGTACAATGAACAGTACAAAATTGACATAAACAGTAAAAACTGACATAAACAATAAAATAAACAGTACAAAACTGACATAAACAATGCAAAAACTTATATAAACAGTGCAATGAAAGTACAAAAATAACATAAACAATTAAAAGTTAAATAAACAATGCACTTTTTTTTTCCCATCCCATTTTGAGATTATTCTTTCTATGTGTTCACGCCTCTTCCCCCCTCTGTTGAAACCCACAATTTTAATTTTTGGTGTGAATAGAGTAATTTCGATTAAAATATATATATATTGAGATATATTTTTATTTATGGTATATTTTTAATTAATTATAAATATTATTTTTTATTAATATATTTATAATTATTACTCAATAATTATAAAATGATTTTTAATCATTGGTAGGACCTACACCTTTATCAAATTTTAAAAAGTAAAAGCTATCTCATTTCATCTCATTATTAATAATATCATATTATTGACTTTTTTTCCCCCAATAAATTATCATTCGATTTTTTTACATTAAAATTACAAAAATAGTTGAAGATGATAGGTTTTCTATATATCATTCATGGTTACTAATTCCATAGAGAGGAAGAAAAAAAAAAGACTTTTCACCTTATTATATCAGTTATTGAATTTTAATAACCAAAAAATCTTAAAAATAACGTCGTAAGTCCACCTAGAAAACGTGAAACTAGTAAATTAAGGTCAAAATTGTGTGCGCACGTACGGGCTATTAATTAACGTGTTCTCTGTATATTCCTTTTTTTGAAGTCTTTTCGGCCTGGTCTAGTCGTCCCGTGCATGCCTGCCTTGTATACTTCTTCATCGTTTTCTTCTTTCTCTGTCAAATTTTATTTTTTATTTTTTGTAACAGCAAACTTCGTACCTGGGAAAAGAAGCCGTGCCTGAACTGTAGAAGTATGAACCAGTAAAAACTGAGTACCTGGGAAAAGAAACCGTGTCTGTTTGCAAAAGTAAACATGAACATTGCAGTTGGATATGCCAAATTATCAATACATGCAGCCAGCGAGGGCATGATGCACTTGTTCTTTTCCTCCCCACACAAAAAGTACTTTTTCTATCCCGACAAAGAATGGTGGAGGTCCCTCCTCTTCTTCACAAATCAATTAACAGCATCTCACAAATTTTCCTGGCCTACATGTACCTTTTTTGTTGGTCAAGCCTACCTCTAAAATAAACCAACTTTCATCCCCTAATCTCTCTCTCTCTCTCTCTCTCTCTAGATCAGGATCAAGATCGATCCCGGCCTTCCATGTCCTATTGGTTAAGAAAAAAAATGTACTTAATTCGTTTATCCACACATACATGAAGTACTACTACCACCTTTTTCCTTCCCTGGGTTAATTTCATTTTCTGGGTGTGGCATGAAAAGTCATCAAGGTGAGACTAGTTAGCTAGAGAGAAATCCTTGATTCAGCTTAATTAGTGCCCAATCATTCTCCGGTTGATCATATCGTAATCTGAGAGTTGATGGGTATATGTATGATCATTAATTTGGTAAGTAGGCCTCCAAATTGGACTCACCAACTTCCCCCACTAATACCTTCATTTGAAACTAAGAACGTAGAACAATATTTCATAGCTAGTCTAATTCTACACGTACGTACTGACTGGCCTTTGACTTGGTACTAATTTATAATTTAATTAGTTGGGAATATCTAGCTAGATAATTTTCACATCTCTAAGTAATGTATCTGAAAAATCCATGAATTAAATGAAATTTTGTTTATTTTCCTTCTTCTAAGTAGGTATTTGGCTATTTATTATTTATAATCTACAAAACTCTATAGTCATATATATAAGATGATTTTACGTTAACTGATCACATGAGATCATCAAAACCTTGTTGTAGAAATTATAGAGCACATAATATATATATATATATATATATATTAATGTTTCTAGACTGAGAATTGCATGTAACCTAGCTAATGTTTCAAATAGTACTATTAAACCACTAGCAGATAACACTACAAGAAAAACGAGTAATTGTGATAGATTATTTGTGATGATAATGACTAGTTGCGACGAAAATAAACTCATTTTAGTAGAAAATAATAATTTTCGCAAGAAATAACTGGCAAAAAATAAACAATTTTCTTGTAGTATTGCAAGCTATAAAAAACATTAGTTAAAACCTTATTTTCTTTTTGGTTAATTATCTACTTGAAAATCAAATATTGTATATAATTATCATCATGTTAAGCTATCACTACAAGAAAACTGCTTATTTGTGGCCATTTAATTCCAGCAAAATGACTATTTACAGCTAAAATGAATCTGTTTTGGTCACAAATAGCCTTTTCGCCACAATTGAATGGCCACAAAAACCTATTTTTCTTGTAATGTATCATATTCCATCTTAAAAGAATTAATCTAGGGAAAAAACTGCCTTAAGTAAAATTAGAAAACTATAATGACAATACATGATGGAGCGGGCGTTACAATATTTATTGATATCCAGGCGAATTCTCTATATATATTCATGTATATTTAATTTTCTTTCACTTAACACCATCAATCTTGAATAAGAAGTTAAGGATAGATGTTAATCGAGAATCTAGAATGCATAATTCCAATGCAATGTGTATTTTAACAGCTTTATATAACGTTGGAAACATCACCAATAATATTCCCTATTAATGCCTTATAATCTGTTGCCAAGGAATGACAAAGCTAAAATGCATGCAAAAAATTTGTGTACCAACTTTGAATTCCACGCTTACATTTTTTTATTTTTTTATGGGGATGAATATATATCACTAGTACTTCTGAATTAAATTACTAACCATAACGATATTTCAAAAAATTGAGCACAATATATATAGAATATATAGTATTTTTAGCTAGAGATCAACTCTTTAGACTAGAGAGAGAGAGAGAGAGAGAGAGAGAGAGCTCAAATGACAAAAACAACAACGAAAATCCTTTTATAAGGATTACCACTTGTAGCAAGCAATGAAGCGGACAAATTAATTTCCCTTTAGATCAAGAGATGACAAAACCCTCATCATCATGATCATGAACACTCGGAGGATCCCAACTTAATTTGTGTTGCTAAGAGAAGAAAACTCATCTACTTCGATCGTCACTCGAGGTAATCAACTTATTAACATACGCCACTCATCAGCAAACTGTCTCGAAATACAAATATAGATATAAATAGCTAGAGGCCCATCGCCCAGCAAATGCTCCGTAACAAACCGCTCCCTCTGTGCCTGAGATCGATTGGCAATTTTTTTGAGAATGTTTTGTTACTGAGCACAAGCTTAGATAAGCATTTAAAGTTGCTAGCTTTTACGTCTAAAGCGGCATGCATGCACCCTACATTAAACAAAGCAGAAAGATCAGGAAGAAGATAACTTCTAAAAGGAGGGACGACCAAAGGCCGCGGGTGAGGGAGCAAGTTGATCATCATCCTCAGAACCGGTGATGCATTCCTTCTCATCTTGATCAAAACCATCGAGCAAAGGGTGGGGACAATGCCCCTTTCCAAAGGATCTAATGTGATCTTTAAGCGATCTCTTGTGTTTGAAGTCTGAACCACAAGTGCAGTACCACAGCTTTCCACAGTTCTTCTCATGTGTCCTCCAATCCCCTTTCACTGCAAATGTTTTCCCACATTTTCTGCACATAAATGGCTTTGCTCCATGCTTCCTTTTGTAGTGAGTTTGGAGTGTTCTGAAGTCTTTCAGTGGCTTTGCTCTTGGATGATTGATGTTGTTCTTGCAACCTTCTGCACAACAGTAGCATGGTAGCCTCAGCATGGCAGCTGGTTGTGTTCCTTTAAGTGAATCTGGCCCTTTTCTAAATTCGGATCCGTGCCCCCACATGTGCATCTATTATATATATACACACAAAATTAAACCAAGATCTAAATAATTCAGTACACTTCATTTCCTGCACTTTGGATTAAATTTTTCCAAGAGAAAATAATAAGTTTGATCAACTTTGGATTAGAAATGTTGTTAATTTGCTTCTCAAAATAGATCTTGTATCTATACATAGCAGGAGGCATTCCCTCTGTCGGCAGTACTTAAAAGCTTTGGCATATATATTATATATATATATATATATATATCATTATTGATGAACTTTTGATCAGGACTTAAACATGAAAGTATATATGATAGGTAAAGTGGAGGTTGCAAAAACCTTAATGATTATTTTGGCTGTATAGTGGATTGACCAGCAGACAGCTTTTTGCCTGCACCTTTTAATAAAAAGGTTGAGAATGATCAATTAATTAAGAATTATCCAAATTTCTTGCTGGAATTTAATTAATTGGGATAACTGCTGGATTAATTAATCACCAACATGTCTGAAGTAAAGTAGTTTTTACTCAAACCCTAGCTAATTGAGTAGTGAAATGCTACAGATTAATTTGATTTCTAAAAAACTAAAACAATTTAGCTTCATGTGAAGCTCATATTTTCCTTGACCATGTCCATCTTTCCTCATCAAAACCCAAGCAGATTCTCTTCGTATGAGGGAAGAAGGAGCTAGCTAGGAGGCCGTTGAAGGCTTTTGAAACGTCGTCACTTAAGATTATTTCAAGAAACTTTAGCTTCTTCTCCGACTATTAGATAAAACGTTTCAAATAATTTGAAACGTCTAGCTAGCAGAATGCTTTATGTGAATCTGATAACTAGCTAGAAACAAATTAAAGAAATATGAAACAAGATTGATTAAGTGATTTTGATTATACTAAAGTGTTGCCGGTTTTTATTTATTTTTTATTTTTATATGCATACCTGCACTCTGCTGGAAATCTTTTTTATTCTTTGCTGTTGGAAGCTGCAGGAAACTGGACTCATCATAATATATATATATATTAATGGAAAGGATAACCTGATTTAGAGAAAATAGGGTTTTCCCTTGAATAATTAAGCTAGCTTGCATCATAAAACTCCCTTTCAATCACGGGAAGTCATGCTGATTTACATGATCTCAAGGAATATTATATGCATGTTAATTCTCACTTCTCAGTAGATTGGAGTAGTCCCAGCTCAAGGCTCCTGCTCCCAGTACTTAATGATCTTGGCCGGAGGTGTTTTGGTTTTGTTTTAGAAATATAGCAGTACGTACCGTGTTTTTCACTGCGTACGTACGTATATATCCCGGCCGGTTCCCATGAAAAGAAAATAAATATCAAACTTTCCTTATAAAAGGATTAGTTTTCCAATAATTTTCTCCCTTTTATTAATGGCCGCAAAGTCGAAAGTACACGGCCTCATATGATATATATATAAGACATGAAAGCGGTGGAAAATATTTATCAAGCTTATAATTATAATTTCTACCGTTATGTAAAAAGCAAATGGTAAGCTACATATGGAGTAGTGAGGTCATCATGTACATACAAATGTGCAATAATCGTCGAGCAATAATTAAGCTAATGACCGACATCTCGATCTATACCTTTGAACCAAGAACACTTTATGTTTTGGCTTTTTCTCTTTTCCCCCTCGCAAGGAAATGAACCAAAACGCGTTTAGTTGTGTCGCGTCTTGATCATCATGATTGATCATTTATAAAAACTGTATTTACAAACTTTTGTCCCATCCACCCCCGGCCCCCAGTTTTTCCTTTTCCTAAATATATAGCTTTTAGTTTATATAGATCGATCATTATCCCAAACATTAATTTAATTAACTAGCAATATTATGGCTAAATTCCGAAAAGAAAATGAATAAACATTAAACAAGGAATTCGAGAAAGAACTGATCAAGAGATTGATGATGTGAAGATCAAACTGACCTGCATGTTGTTGTACCTATTGAATGTCTTGTTGCATATGGAGCAAGCAAACTGCATCGGCCCGACAAGGATCTGTGCTGGAGTTGGAATCCAAAACCTACTCTCGGCGTTAAAAGAGCAAGCGACGTTGAAGCTTTTCTTCACGGGTTCTTCTTCCTTGACATGAAAAATTTTCTTCTGAGCATCGGCATCAGAATCCCCCGAGTTAGGCAAACCAATGTGCAAGGCGACAGTAACTTTCTTGACCTTCTCCTCTTTGATCCCAAAACCCTCTTTTTGCAATCCGATATCTTCCTCTTTCAACGGCTTCGTCTCGGTAAACCTGCTCAGAAGAGGCAAACATTGAAGGGTGATCTCCTGATCAACGAACTGACCTTTTGGAGCTGTCACGGAGGAAGAACATGAAGTAGAAGAAAAAGAAGAAGTCGAAGAAGAGGAGGATGATGATGATAGTGATGAAGAAGAGGGAGATGGCTTGAGCCACTCAATGAACGTCGGGGGTTGGAAGCGCAAAGTACTGTTGTCATCTACAACATGGCGGCTTATTAAACTCATGATCTTCAGAGAGAGCTCCCCTTGAAGTCTCTCCTCAGATGGGTTATATCCAGACTTTATGTGGGAAAGCTAACACTTATATGGTTTTGAAAGGTCGGTTTGGTTTGTCTTTTTGAAACTTTTACTCATCACCCTCTTTCTTTCTTTCTTTTCTCCCCTTTCTCCTTTGTTTGGTCGGGGAGAGAAAGAGAGTGACAGAATAATGGTGGGGTTATAGAAAATGACATGCAGAGATGAGTCTCCAAATGAAGAGAATCCTGGAACAGTATCGTGAACAATACTATATATCTGCAATCTAAACTCATGTAATATAAATATATATATATATATATATATATATATATATATATATATATATATATATTGTTCTAGTAATATTGTGGAATTCGACCCAAAATTTAATGCATATTTCTCGTAATATATTGACATTGAGCAGATGTACGTCCTCGAATGGGAAAAGCAAAAAGGATCAAGGACATTTGGTCAATACCCAAAAGCAAAAGCAAATAAAATAGAATATAAATGGTATCAAAATGAATCGTGGGTCGAAGAGTCTTAATTAACGGGTTAATTAAGCGCATTATCCGTTCAACTTCCATAGATTAATATACCATATAATAGGCAGAAAATGGAGGTGTATTGTAATACCCCAGGCCTTGGGCCAAAGCCCAAGCCCAGGCCAAGGCCCACGAGGAACCCAGCAGCTGAGGGCCAAAACGGTGCCGTTTGGTAAGCCCTTATTCTCCTTTCAATTTTCTTCTTTTTCCACTTCTACCCCATGCCCCCAACAGGTTCTCCCTATCGGTTTTCCATCTCCTCCCCGTCACCTCTTCTCTCTTATACTTTCTCTCCCCACTCACCCACGCCACTCGTTCATTCTCACTCCTAGATGCCTCTCTCAACAAACCCTCTCTCTCTCTCTCTCCCTTCCCTACGATTTTTCGTTGTGAAATTGGTGCTGCGTTTTTGTGGGTTGTTCCCAAGTCTGAGTTGCCATCGAGCCTTCTCGCCAGACTCCTGTTGAATGACAGTAAGCGCCATCCCTCTCAGTCCCTCTATGCCCTATTCTTCTCTATACTCTCCCCTCACGAAATTCCGTTTCTCATTGGTTGTCCCTAATTCGATCTTCCCTGTCGTATCGCACCCACTGAGCACTGCCATTGGCCAAGCCTTGCACCATGATGCCGGTAAGCTTTCTCTCTCCCCCTCGTGTTCTCTCTCTCGCTGACTCTCTGTTAATCTCTCCCTCTCTACACTTGTAAGCAGCGCCTCCCACCCTGCCGCCACCAGCCCCACGGATGGCCAGTTCATTTTCCTCCCTCCGTTGAACCACATAGCCACATGGAATCACTACCATAACCCAACCAACCTCTATTTATAGTCACAAAGATAGAGCCACCATGCGCCACCAAGCTGATATTTCTCCCCCTCCGATGTGTCACTCTCTCTCCAATTTCTCTGTTTAATTTCTCTCACCATGTAAACCCTCTTTTTAGTTCTCTCTTTTCTCTCTCTCCATTGCTCATTTCACTCTCTCTCTCTTGTAGGGTAACTCATTCGACCAATGGAGGCCATGGCTTTCATAGTCTTTGTTTTGAAGTGCTATCGTGGATGTCTCCAATGCTTAAACAGCATCGTTTCGCTCTCTAAATTTGACGGACCATCGCACGATATTAGGTATAGTATTTTAGAATATTCGTCTTGTATTTTACATTGTACTATTGTGGCATGAACAGTAGGTGTTGCTAGAGATCTATGCCTTTGTTTTCGTATGGAAAATCTGTAATTTATGTGAAGTTATTGTGTTAGTTTGTAGTAGTTTTATTGATGTTTATGTCGGACTTGTAATTTTGGGGCTATTTGTGTTGGACTTGTCATAAAGGTGGGTCATTTGTGTTGGACATGTGGAAATTATGGAAGTTTGAGTTGCTATTTGGGTGGTTATCTGACTGGTAGGGAGTCTCATGTTTGTATTATTGTGGGCGGGAAAGACTTAACAGTGGCTTAAATGTTATTGGATATGTTGGTTCAAGCTATCGAGAGTAAAGGTGTTGTTTATGTGTTTGACAAGTTGAGTTAAGCTGTGTTTGAATATGTGAAATGCTCGTATAATATGTCAGGAATAAGTAGTGAGCTTGTGGTAAAGGGTGAAGCGAATTTGAGGTTGGGCTAAACTATTGGGCTATTGAGTGTTGAAATTTTTGTATTGTTCGATTTTTGATACCGAGGCACCATGGTGAAACGTTGTTAATTATGGGATGTTTTTAAACTCAATTAACTATGGGCTCGTACTGTGCCAGCGTTCGGATTGTAGAAATTTTGTTTGTTAAGTTTGTGTTTGTGTGATTATTAATGCGTTAATGAATAATTTTCTGATTAGGTTGTGATATTGCTAGAGTTTGAGTTCAAGATTTAGGTAGTACTCTGTAAAAGTCAAGTTAGTGGGGTTCCTACTCTAAATTTTGCATGAAAGAAGAGATATGGACTGTGATCGATTTGTGAAAATATGCATGTTTGTTTTGAAAAGAAATGTTAAAATAACCTCAATTATGTATTCTGCATTACTCATGAAATATGTGTAAAAGAAAAAATACTTTCTATCATGATTGGTATAAAAATGAGCAAACTTTTAATATTTTGTTTCTGAACTGTGCAAAAAGAACCAATATAAAATCTGAAAATTTGTACATGTTATGTGAAGATGTTCTGAATTTGTTCTGATTATGTGAAGATTATATAATTCTGTAAGGTACTCTGTTTTGCTATGATGTGGTATCTAAAAACTTTTGGCATGGCATTCTGATTCTATATCTGGTTTTGATTCTGCTTTGCTCTGTTTTGACCTTATCACCGGTGCAAAAATGTGGTCTCTGTTATATAATAGTGGCCTCTGGCTCTGCCACGGGATACAATAGTGGCCTTCTGCCCTACTACATGATATAATAGTGGTCTCTGTTCGGAGTGCAATTGCTTTGGTGTCATGGTGATTTATATTCTGCCTAGCTTTCAGCAAAATGTACAACCCTACCACGGGGGTTAAACATGGTCTCTGTTCTGATATGATGATTGATGATTCTCTTCTGATATGATGCTCTGATATGATATGACATGATGATGATGATCAGTTTTGTTATGCCAAGGACTTTTGAGTATGAACATTTTGAACTATCGCTCTGATATTTTGATAACATGTTTTGTTTATGTATTTTAAATCTAAAATGTTTGTTTTGCATTTTGAATTATGTGAAAATGCTCATGTTTATATACTAGTATATGTTCTCTGCTTACTTTGTTGTTGATAACTCATCCCTTATCTCCACAATATTTTTCAGATAATTTAGATGATTCAGCTAGGAATCAAGGTAAGGAATCATGGAAATGGTTTAGTTGAAGATGATTTATTGAGTACCTAAGGGTACTGTAGTTATTAGAGGATATTTTTCATTATGTTGATTTGATTTTATTGGGAGATTGATATTGTTTTGGAGAATTTGTGGAGTTATTAATTGATATTATTGTTGGATTATTTCATTTATAACCTTGTAGAGGATTTTATATATGTCTGGTTGAATTAGATGAGTTTATGTTTATGACGTCTTTGAGAATTGTATTTGTATTGTTGGGAGATCAATGATTTAAGTGATAGTATTTAGTAATTCTTCGACCCTTCTGGGTATGGGGCATTACATGTATTGGGGGGGGGGGGGTATGTATATATATATCACACACATATATAGACACAAACATGGTACCTTCTTTACTTTATCATGAGTTTCACATAATTTGAACTTAGAGGCTATATATGTGTGTGTTAGTTGTTTAACATCGAACAAAAAAGTAAGATATATTATATAATATTGATTCTAGACATGCATGATGATCTTAACAAAGAGAGCGCACACGCAAACACATGACCTCACGTATATAAATATAACATACAATTATACATACGATAAAAGCTGGATTCGAGATTATTTATAATTCTTAGTGTATAATTACTACATATATAAATTTCGTTAGCCGCAGAAGTTAATGTCGAACTATATAAGTGGTTGAGATTTTGCCGAAGCGCGCATCATTAATTTTACGGATATGATATTTATTATCTTAGCATTTACCATACATCTTTAATTAGCATATATATATATATAAACACTATTACGGAAAAAAAAAATTAGTATCATAATTAGTTTTTTAAATTCACTGTTAGCGATCGATTTCCTCTTATTTTCTGTTGTATATATAGTCGTCTTTGATCAGCTTTCTATCAATAATACTGAAACCCTTTTTATCTTTTGTTGTGTTGTGTGTGATTAGCAAATATTTCATATGTATTCTTCACACGTACGGACGCTCTAATGTCTGGTACGAGACTTGAAAACAGTACTTGGGAATTAAGTATTAATATTAATTAATGGAAATCATGTGTATCCCATGGTGCATGGCATCAGGATGTCCACGTCTCATCAAGATGCAAGAACCGAAAGTGCATGCAATTAAAATATATATCAATCTGAATCAAAGGTGCATTTTAAAGCTTAGATCCATCGATGGTGGCTAATTATATGAAATGATATGGTTAATTCCTGCCTTTCATGATATATATGTTAATCGTGTCGACAGGACATAAAATTGTTAATTAAGCGTACGTACTCAATGATTGATCAGGTGGGATTTCTCCTGATCTCAAACAGATCATATGAAAATTTTATTAAAAAAATCTCGTTTATTATTGACACTAAATTCGACAATCAATTTAGAATTAAGCTCAAATTAATATCATTTCTCATAAAAAAAAAACACTATAAGAAAAACGGACTTTTGTGACCATTTAATTGTGGCGAAAAGATTATTTGTGACCAAAACAGACTCATTTAAGCTGTAAATAGTCATTTTGCTGTAATTAACTGACTACAAATAAGCAG
The DNA here is from genome assembly GCA_022457165.1 of Juglans mandshurica. Taxonomy (NCBI): domain Eukaryota; kingdom Viridiplantae; phylum Streptophyta; class Magnoliopsida; order Fagales; family Juglandaceae; genus Juglans; species Juglans mandshurica. Next base: position 20,931,986 of record CM039630.1, on the reverse strand, counting down.
TTTTCTTGTAGTGAATTAAATTTGTATTTTTAAATTTTTTATATCATAATATATATGTTTACAAGCTAACATGTAAAATAATTCATTGCAAATTGCATCATTTTTTATAGATGAAGGGTGCATTAATATTTTTTAGGTTAAATGTTAGGGAAGAACGTCTACATGAATTGATCATGATGAGGATGGAGGTGTCCGGCCGGCCCTCATCAATTAGTAGTAGTAGTAGTCATCAAACCAATCATGGGATTCGAACCTTGAGAGGATACACATTTACAAGTCAAGGCCACCACGGAGATCGGAAAGCAACATCATGAATAGGATAGGATCAATATATATATATATATATATATATATATATATATATATATATATATATATATATATATACACGTACATTTTCCTTTACAAATTAACAAATGAAAATATTCAATAAATTATATATGATGTATTAATACGTGAGGCTGATCTAGTACTGATCGATAGAAAATTGGTGAAAAATCCACTTAATTTTCAAGCTAGTTGGTAGTGATCATGTGTTTGGGGGAAAGAGACTTTCTAGAAGGCAATATGCAGAGCATTAATTAGCTGCAGTCACTTCATATCATTTTTGACGTCGAAAATTCTATTCAGCAGTTTTATACCGCACATATACTTTTATTTTTTTTCCTTCAACAGGTGTACGTGTGGCTGGTCTGGTCATGTAGAGCTGCTGAGTATAATAACTCTTTAATGTTTCCTAGCGATTAGGATTACTATGCGATCGAGTTTCTTATGTCAAAACTATGGAGCCATCAATACGTTTAAGATGGATGGGAATTTTTGTAGTCTTGGCCGTAATTGTGGAATTAAATTTTGATGGCTATATATATATATATATATATATTTAGACTGACTCTTTCTCTCTGCCACATCATTCTACGTGGTGATCGCAGCTGTGGCAAGACTCGACCGAGGGATTTTGATCGGGCAGAATGAACGAAAAAATGCTTGGTAATTAATTCAGCGCCCATCTTTTGCCGTATAGACCAAATAAATTTATATCCCATTTACTAATTGGTTGCAATTTTCGTAGTACTTCTCTCGTGCAAATATATATATATATATATATGAGTAATCCTACATACAGTCGTGGAATGCGCAAACGTCGTGCAGTCGCTTTGAAAAAAGAGTGAGATCCACTATTAAAAAATTAATTTATTTTCATGTGAATCTCATATTTATTCAATTTTTTCAAACCGACCGCACGGTATTTTCGCACTCATGATTGCAAGTATCATTTCTCTATATATATATATATATATATGGTCTTACTTAATTGGATTCTTTTCACATAATCGATCGATCGGCCAGCTTCCATTTTATAAGTTTCTTTGAATGTAATCATAACTACTCCCCCATTAGTTAGGATTACATGAATTTCGTCTATTAATGTTTCAAACTCGCGCGGCAACAAGCATTAATTTTAATATCTGTCAACAAAATCATATCCTAATTAATTAAAACCATAATTAGACATTAATATATAGTAGCGGTCTATTTACTAATTTGTTTTTCGCTGAAATAGAGTTTGATAAAGATAAATGCTATAACCACAAAAGATCTCACAAAAGATCCCACAAAAGTAAACCTATAAACTGACATGACTTCATATTATATGCTATTACATCAATTAGCCACATCACTTTGTGAATACGTTTACTTTTGTAGATCGAATATCTTTGTACCTATATATAATATTTCTCTTTGGTAAATATAAGAATATAATCCTTTTGGTAGAAGAACTACTAAACAATATTAATTCCAAACAAACGTTGCAGTGCTGGTCAAAATCAAATTATCTCATTTCATATAATTATTACAATTTTTACAAATTCGATCTCACACAAAGTATAATAAACAATTTAACTTTTTCAAATATCAAAACAAAAATTATATTATAATAATATTTTATTTAACTTTCAACAAAACATGTCATCTTATCTCATCTGAACTGTGTAATCAAACGAGGCGTAAATATCATCAGTTCAAGTGTGCAGTAGTACTGAAACTATCCATGCATGCTGGGCGGGGGACTGGTCGATAACATATTGTCTCTTCAAGCGATTTTGGCAACAAGTGACAATTTGGTGATTTGCGATATCGGAGTGTGCCAGCGTGCATGTGTGGCCCATGATCATGTGTAGTTTCAAAGGTAGACTTAGTCAGTCTTTTAGAAGAGACTAGCCTAACTTGGTCATGTTTTTTTTTTAAGGGAGGGGATCGGGGAAGCTTCTTCCTTGCTTGGTGGTCAATGGAGGATAGGTTTTTTTTTTTTTTTTTTTTGGGGGGGGGGGGGGGGGGGGGGGGGGGTTGGTTCGTGAGAGAGAGAGGTTGTAAGAATAAATTGGATGTGATCTTAATCATACATTAATGACCTCTTTACCTCCTCAATTGAGTCAAGTGCTAAGAGAATTAATTAATTGAAAACAACATTGATAAAGCTAGTATTATATATGGGATCAGTCTATATTTTTCTTGTGGTATTAATAAAAAATAAAAGGTAAAAAATGAGGGTAGGAGCCCTCCTTTCCCAATCAAGAGCGTCACTCGATCGCTACCATGAACTTAGAGCGTCGTCAATACTCTATTTTAAAAAAGTAGTCATGTAGTCACTTTTCCTTTTTTAAGAAGTCAAGTGGTGACTACACTATAGAAATTGACTCGTTAATATTATTTTTCAAAAGTTATTATTTTATTTTTAATTATAAAATAGATTTTTTATTATTTTGATCATTGTAAATCAAAAACCCGGCCATTGGCTACAATGTTATGAACTTACGAGACAAGTGAGAGCTAGCCTAGGTTTCATTAATCATGACATTAAGATGGATATCTGATTTGATAAATTTTGATTTAAAAAGAAAATGAAATTCAAAACTCAAGGATCAATTAATTCTCCTCCTCAAGTAGTAGTCCGGCCTGTTCTATCAAAAGTATCCGCAACTGAAGGAAAGGTAAGGGATGGCGGAAACTCAAAAATACTTTAGAGTTCAAATGTTTAATCATTAGGGCGTTCCACCGGCCAATTCATCCATCGACTATCATCATTTTTCCTTTAGGGTCTTCGTCGACCTTCATGTAAGTCCTCTTTAGACCTTATTAACAGATGACGATTGATTCAGTTTTTTTCTTTTTAATCTAACTTATAAAATATCATGATCTGATCTTCAACGTTATTAATTAAGGATTCTCTAAAATTCTTATACATTAATGGTAAATTAATTGATCAGATGGTTGGATTTTTGAAGGACGATAGGGATTTGAGTCTTTAAAATGTAAATCCCGAGTTAATTTGGATAACAAAGTGATTGCACAGCGCTTGTACATTACGACTGTAACTATTATTTCTCTATATTAAAAGTTGGATTATGTAGTACTAAATCCAAAATAGATTTAATAACTCTTCAAAATATCGGATTTTAAATTACTTTTAAAATCATCATGTTTAATCAAGCGGGTATGCAGAATACATATAATAAAATACTTACATGATATAATTTGATTTGTAAGATTTAAATTTTAAATATAAATGATCATCATGATATGCGCACTGTACATATCGATTTAAGAATAGAATATCTCTATCATCTTACTAACATGCCTTGTCCATTTAATGTTTTCATATTATTGATCTCATTACATATTATTTTCTTAATTTTTCCAAAGTCACTAATATAAACATCATCGGAATAAGTAAATCATTAATATTCATAAGTCTAAGACAATTGTCAAAAACTTACACGACAGGGTTTAAGACAATTAACTCAACAACAGCCTAAATAATAGAATTTCGATATTGAAATTTGGAAATTAATTAATCTTGGCTGCCTCAATATTGACCCTTGACTGGCCTGAGTCGTCTGATCTAATTCTAATGACAAATGGCAGTTTTGAGGCGTTGGAATTCGAGTGGAAGAATGCCCAAGGTGGGTCTATAATTTCAACTGGTGGGCTTAGAAAAGTGTAGAACCATAGACTTCTTCAGTTGTACTGCTTTACCAATATTTCTTCTTTGAATTTTGATCAACAAATTAAAAGTCTCTTTTGCAGAATCATGTCATCTCTTCTAAAATATCCTACCCTTCATCATTATCGTTAGATTTTGTTTTTTTTTTTTAAAAAAGTAACTACCAAGTTGGGAAAAAAAAAGAAAAAACTGTTTCTTTGAATAAATAAATAAATAAATAAATAGCGAGGAGTTGGGTTAATTGACTTGACTTGGCTAGACCCTTGATCACGATGCAGATCGATCAGCCAGCTTCTGTCTCCTTCCTTGTGTATTACGTGTGCATGCATCATGTGTAGATGACGAAATAAAGAGATTCACAAATTACAATGATCTAATTTCAATACTTTCTTGTTTTTGTTTGATTTTTCTTTTAATTATTACTAAAAAGAATTAGTACTTCGACACTAATATTTATTTATTATTTAATACCTAAGATTTTGACCAAAAATCTTAAAATGATCTTGGTCCTTTTGCTATTTTGTAACAAAAAAATACACATTATAAACGAAAGAGATAAAAAAGCTAGTAGTTTATTTATGAGATATATAGCAGAGTTTGGAGGAGAGAATTAAAGACGGAAGATTGTGAAACATTGTGAGAATACATGTATATATATATATATATATATACTACAAGAAATTTGATTTTTAGAGACGAAATTTGTTAGGGATGAATTAAATTTCATCCCTAAAAGTCATTTTTGGAGACGAATACATTTTATCTCCAAAAATGCCTGAACTACTAAATTCGTTTGAACGGATTGAAAAATATCCATTCGAACAAGATATTTTGTGATGAACAAAATCGTCACAAAAAGAAAAACCGTTCGAATGGAACAAAATAGACTTGAATAGAGCGATGTTTGATGGAAGGGTTGAGTGTATGGCATCACCGCCAGAGTTGTATGGGAATGATATTATCGCGCAATTGGTGGATGTTTCAGAAAACATATTTGGAAAAGATACAAGGGTTCGAAAGAGAAAACGACAAGTAGTGGAGTTGAATAGGACAAAAAAAAGTATTTTCTTTGAATTGTCATACTGGTCTACCTTGACACTACGCCACAATTTAGATGTTATGCACATCGAGAAAAATATATATGAGAATATATTGGACACTCTGATGTCAATAGAAGGGAAGACAAAAGATACAGCTAACTCTCATAAAGACTTAAAGGAGCTGGGGATAAGACCGGAGTTGCATTTGCAAGATAATAAGTCGTCAGCTTATATGCCCATCGGATGTAAGAGAAAGAAATTTTGTGATTGGTTTATGAAAATCAGATTACCCGATGGTTATGCTTCAAACATGATAAGATGTGTTCGAACACATGATTGGAAGATAACTGGTCTTAAAAGTTACGACTATCATGTATTTCTGCAGCGTCTGTTGCCGGTTGGTGTGCTTAGAAAGTTTACTCGAGATGTTCGTACAGCTCTCACAAAATAAGGGGGATTTTTCAGAGACATTTATAGTAGAACGGTGAAAGTTGATGCATTGTTAAAAATGGACGCTTACATTGTAGTAATATTGTGCAAATTGGAGAGTTTGTACCCGCCTTCATTCTTTGATGTAATGGTTCATTTGGCTGTGCACCTATCTCGTGAGGCTTTAGTCGCTAACTCGATTCAGTATAGATGAATGTATCCTATTGAACGGTTTTTGGAAAAACTTAAGCGATCTATGGGGAATAAAACTCGTCCAGAAGGTTCGATTGCAGAGTCATATATTGATAATGAGTAGCATACATTTTGTTTAATGTATTTTCGTGGGGCTGATACTAGATTTACAAGACTAGACCGAAATTATGAAGGTGGGCGAGAGATGAGAGTCTCATCGACATTTACTATATTTTCCCAGACCGTGTGTCCCATAGGCGCACAAGGGGGCTACGATCTATGTGGGCGAGAGTTTGAAAGAGCTCGATGGTATATCTTGAATAACTGCGCAGAGATTGATCATTACTTGAGGTTAGTGATGATCCTCTAAATCAATATTATCTTTAAGTTTATGTATAATAATATAGTATAACTTCATACAAATTAAACATGCACATGAACATGCACATCGAACATATACAACTACTTCGCTCGAATGGTGTAACTGACGAAGAAAAGACGCACGAAGAGGAATTTGCCTCGTGGTTTGAACATACGGTATTACTGTTAAGCCTCATTTTATAATACGAATTTCATACCACTAAACTCTACTTTTTTCTATATAATAATATTTATTGATATAGGTTGCATTGAAATATGGTGAAAATTTAGAAGAAATCTAACCAGAACTGTATGCTCTAGCATGTGGTCCATCCAGGCGGGCCATCCAGTACTCAAGATGTTTGGTGTGTCGATTTAAATTTCACACAACTGATAGAGAACGATATAGGAAAACTCAAAATTGTGGGGTCGTAGTCGAAGGAAGCCATGGGGATGATAACATTGACTTCTACGGAATTGTGGAAGATATCATAGCATTAAAGTACATGGGGGGATATATGGTCTAGTTGTTTAAATGTAATTGGTGGGATGTCTCAAATCCTAGGTTGGGAGTGCATAACGATGATTATTTTGTGAGTGTCAATACATCTCGCACATGGTATGAGGACGATCCTTTCGTTCTCGCTTGCCAAGCGAATCAAGTTTTTTATTTAGATGATTCGGAGTACGGAAACCCATGGCGGGTAGTGGAGAAGTTTGCACCAATAAATGTATATGATTACACTCCAGAGGCAGATGAACCACATGAAGAAGTTGATAGTCCAGCAAACGAAGAAGCATATCAAGAAAATGAAGTAGGCATCAATCTATTTGTTGATCTAAGTCATATGATATGGTCCCATTGCGTAGAGAAGATGTTCAACCCGAAGTAATTGAGGGTGAAATATCGGAAGAAGATGAATCAACTGAAGTGTCTAGTGAGGATGAAGGCGACTGGTCCAGCAAAACGGATAATGAATGAATTTCAAACATGAATTTTTGTAATTAGTATTAACATATAAAAGTTATGATAACGTTTGTTTGAATAATAATTTGTTACAATTTCAAATAGATATACCTCCCAAATACAAAGCAACATGTGTGCCATCCTCATCCATTACTGACTCCCCGTGTAGTTCACCTGTCATGAATAGTCAGCCAACATCACCAGACTCAGAACAAAGTATTTTATCAAATGAAATATCATATTTTATGCTCAATTTAAGTAATATATCTATAAAATAAATTAATTTAATTAAACAGTTATGCTTTAATTACTGTATATATAGTTGTTGTAAGTAAGAGCCGAGGTAGAGGCATTACGAGGGGCGTCTGCATAGAGAAAATAAGGAAAGTTGGTAAAATCAAGGTTGATATTCCTGATGATCACACCAGTGGCTCGGGAGATTCGGCAGCGTGGCTTGCTTCTTATGTTGGTACACTTACTCGCACGTATGCACCGATTGCTACATCCTCTTGGTCTAAAGTTCTCCAAGATGTGAAAGACCACATAAAAAATCATTATTTGGTAATAAGCTACATCTCAAGTAACTAAGTATATAACATGTTACTTTCAAGTTACTTTATATTTATACTAATTGTTTATAATTTTTGAAAGGATGGGTTTGAGCTTAATTTTGGCTGAAGAGAGGATCGATTAACAGTTGAGGAACTAATGTCGAATGCATTTTGAAGGTACAAAGGTCGATGCCATGCACATTATAAGAAGTTCAGTACTACAATAGAGGCACGCCAAAATCCATTCCAAACAATTCCACTAAATGAATAGGAGAAGATTTGTGATATGTTTGAAGATCCTGCTTATCAGGTAATATTGTTGCTATCTTTTTGAATAGTATATCACAGATGTATTAAACATATAGACTAATATTCTTTTTTTAGCAACGGAGTACTGTGAACAAAGCAAATAGATCAAATTTAAAGATAAATCATCATGAAGGTTCTCGATCTTTTCATCATTTGTCTAACAAAATGGTAAATTATTTTAGTGCCCGTTAAATATTAACATATAATACACATTTTTTTATTTAAGTTTTCCTTTTGTAGAAAGAAGAAAGTCCCGCTAACTATGATTTGACCCAATTGTATGCTAAAATACATAAAAATCGTGATGGTGTTTGGGCTAGTCTCGAAGCAGAGACAAATTATGTAAGTTTAAGTTTTTTTTAATTCTATTGTCACATAATATTTTTATTACTTATACTAACTTTAATGTTTTTGTTTTTGTAGGACAAGATGATATCTCTTAAGGAATCTGCTGCGAATCCATCTGATGCATCATCTGTCAAAGATGCTCAAATCCTTTCTCAAGTTCTTGGCTCACTTTCTAGATATTTGAGGGGCTTAGGACGTTGCGTAAAACCATCATCATCCTATTCTCGAGCCAGATCGAATGACGACAAGACTAAGGAATTGGAGGAAGCAGCACTTGAGATAGTACTATTGAGGTCCAAGGAAAAAAATTTGCTGATCCGATTAGATCAAACAGCAGATTTGGAGGCAAGATTAGAAGAGATGATGCAGTTGAATAACCAAAAAATGTTTGAACAATTCCAATCAATGATGTCCCAAAACTCTATGCTACGTCCATAGTCTTCAAATTTATATTTTCTTTCATTGCATTTATATTATGATGTTCCAAAATATTTGAACAATTGATATTTGAATATATTTACAAATTTTTTTATATTAGTATGGTATTTTTAAGTAAATTCTGATATGTATGATTAATACAGTTCGAACAGTAAATAACCAGTTCAAACGGTAAATTACCATTTGTAATTACATTCGAACCAAAACAGACTCATTCGAACAAAAACTAACCAATTTGAACGACAAAAGAGAAATACGGACGTTCGAACAATAAATTATTTGTTTGAACAACATTTATGTGCAAAACTCCTTTCGAACGGATATAATTTTCGAAAATAAAATTTATGTTCGAACACTCTGTTCATTTGAACAAGATCAAATATGGACATTAGTTCGAATGAATATTTCATATTGTTCGAATGGACGTCTCGGTTCGGATAGAGAAATATTCCATTCGAACAATATATTGAGACGAAATCGGTTCGTCTAAAAAAAAATTATCCATTCGAACGGTTTTGACTGGATCCATCTAATTTCGTCTCTAAAAATGATTTTTTGAGACGGAATTTGATTTTTGTCTTCAAAAATTTTTTGTGACAGTCTTTCCGAGACAAATTTGAGACGGAATTTTTTCATCTCCAAATATAATTTGGGACGAAAATTGTGTTTTTTGAGACAATTTTTTGTCTCAAAAGACACGATCTCTTGTAGTGATATATATATATAGACTGATCTTCATTTTTTTTTTTTTAAAGAAACAATATGCTTTATTGATAGCCTTCCTCAAGTAAAGGAAAGAATACAAGGATGACCAATGGTATCATCCAAAACCTCTAGAGCATTTTTTGCTAAAAATGAGCAGCACGATTTGCATCCCTAGTTCTAGGGTGTTGGACAAACCAACTTTCCAGTTGTGATAACATCTGTACATTTTACATCAATGATTAGAATACCTGAGTAACAGATGGGGGAGGGTCTTAGATTTACAGAGGAACGGATTCAGGTATTTATAGACAACCTCATCATGTAGTTGAAATACCTGTTCATCTTCCTCTGTATGTCGAAGACCGCCTCGTTTGATTACACAGATGAGATGAAATGAAATAAGAAATATGTAAATAGCAGTGAAATAATTTGTGAATAATAGTTAAATGGTTTAGATGTTTTATAGAATTTTGAGAAATAAGAGAGAAAAAATTGAATAAAAATATTATAAAGTTAAAATATTGTTAGAATATAATTTTGTAATATTATTTTTGTTTTGAGATTTGAAAAAGTTTTTTTTATTTGGAAGTTTGGAAAGTTGTAATGATTAGGCAATGATTAGATGAAAAAGTTAAAAATTTGAAATTGAAAAATATTTGTATTTGAATAGTGTTTGCATGTTGAGATGAGATGAGATGGACTGAGACCATCTGTGAAACAAAACGGGGCCTAAGAACCTCTCATCGTTTAGAAAGATCATCTTTCTCCATTTCCCACACTCTCAATACTTTTGTCTAAGAGGCAAATTCCTTACCATGACAAAGAAACTGACACCTTACTCTCTCACAGAAGAGAAGAGAAGCACCCGTATTCTGGATGCAGAAGACCTTGTAGATGCTCTTATTGATTCAGATACTAAATTTGGAATGTACCACTTATTGAATGAATTATTTTCCAGAAGTGAAGCTGAAATTGTCCAAAAAATCCACATCAGTCATTCAAACAGTCCAAACAAATTCATATAGAGATGAACTGTCAATGGCCAATTTTCTGTCAAGAGTGCCCATCACTTACAAAAAGAACTCATTGATCGAGCTAAATGGCAAGACTCAAATTCTAGTTCTAAGAAAGAAGAGTTGTCAAGAATCTGGAAGCTTAAAATCTCTAATACAGTCTTTGTGTGGAGAGAATGCCTTGAATCTCTTTCCACAAACCTGAATTTGTTCAAGAAAAAAATCATTGAGTCACCAAATTGCCCCATCTGCATAAGGGAAGATGAGTCTGTTATACATGCTATATGGTCCGGACTGTAGTACTGCAGCAAAGGATATGTGGAGACTATGTTCAAAGAATATTAAAAAAAATAGTAACCTCTTTGAAGCTTGCTTTCAAAATCTGTTTGCCTCAATGGTTGATTTTTATATATGAGCAGGAACTTTTGGAAGAAATTGCAGTAACAGCAAGGAAGATTTGAAAGAGGAATGAGACTCTTCGTATTTCAATGCTTAATTATTCGATGATTGGAAGCCAAACTTGGTGGGTCGTGGGTGTCTCTAACCCTTTTGTAATTCTAGGAGATTCGGTATCCAATCCGTGATCAACGGGTTCAATAATCATTCATTTAAAAAAAAAAATAGGAAAGGGACTTTTCCAAAGTAGTAAGCAGTAGTACTCATCAATGAGCCTTTACAGTTTCGTTTTTGGACGGATGTATTTATGGATTTTTAATTTTAATTTGTCATTTAAAAAATTCACTCTTTTATTAGTGCCACGTTGTAATTACTTACGCTGCATTGTCATCAATATGCTTCTATACATGTCCAAAAATATAATATAAAGAAGCTCTTTAAAATTAAAGTAACGATACGTATAGTCGTGGAGTGCGTAAACGTTGCACAATCATTTTAGAAATGAATGAGATCTACTATTAAAAAAAATTAATTTTTTAATGTAGATCCTATATTTACTCACTTTTTCGAAGAGATTGAATAGCGCTTGCGCATAGGCCGGGTGTCAAATCGTGTTAACGGGTCGTGTCAAGACATGTATATTATATACTATATGGGTCAACCCTAGCCCAACCCGTTAAACTTATCGTGTCGAAATCTCAAACTCTAACACGACCCATTAACATAACGGGTTGTGTTGTATCAGCTCGTTTTGACCCGTTTATGTAAATGAGTTAAACATATTGCAACCCCTACTTGCCCACCCTACGACTACAAATATTATTTCTCTTAAAATTAACAAAGCAAAACCATGATAAAGATTTTAAAATATTAGAAAAGTCAATTTTTAGAGGCAATAGAAGATCTTCCCTTTCCCAAACGAGTAATGCTATAAACCATATTCTTATTATATTTTCATCATATTATATAAGATGTAATATATTTATCACCATTAAATGATAAATAATCATCTAATAAAAGATCATCTAATGGTGATAAATGTGTCACATTTTACATAGTAGGATAAAAGTGAAATAGTAGTATGATATATAAAATTTTCAAAACGATTACGCGACGCACTTCATGGTTGTAAAATATCATAAAAGTCATTATTAAAAACTTACGCGACACACTTCATATAAGCTGTACAACTGTGAAGTGCGTAAACATCGCGTAATCGTTGTGAAAAAGAGTGAGATCTACTATTAAAAAATTAATTTTTTTTCATATGAATCCTATGTTTTATTCACTTTTTTCAAAGTTATTACGCAGCGCTTATACAATTCACGGTTACAAACATCTTTTCTTTTTTTCATATAAGAAAAATATTCATATAAGCTGAACTTTAATTCCTCCTAAATACAAATTAAACTTTCCCCCTTTTTAATAAGTTTGTACAAACTAATTATTAAGTTCCAAAAAGTTATTTGCATCTCCTTCGGGCCATTATGCTCAACAACGACCTTTTATAGAATAAAATCCATCTTTTTATCATCTCTATTTTGAAACGCTTTGATATTTTAGCAACTTTTTTAATTGACATAAATAACGAAATGATGATCTCCGAACGGTGGTCACTAACAACTAAGGCATTGTTTGGATAGTGAGATATATGATATGAGATAATTTATAAATAATAATAAAATTATTTAAGTTAAGATATTTTATGAAGTTTTAAAAAATGAGTGAGAAAAAGTTGAATAAATATATTATAAAGTTAAAATCCTATTAGAATATAGTTTTTTAATATAATTTTTGTTTTGAAATTTGAAAAAATTAAATAGTTTTTTGTGTTTTGTTTAGAAATTTGAAAAAATCATAATAATTAAATAATAATTAGATGAAAAAGTTAAATATTTAAAATAAAAAATATTTATATTTATAATGTTTAGATATTAAGTTGAAATGAGATGCGTGACTGTTTCTATCCAAACAAGGGCTAAGTGGAATATGATTCAAGCATGCATGGAATTCAAAGGAATGGCCCAGTTCAAACTCTTGTCAGCAGCCCAATTTCGTAATAGAATGCATTGGGCCGATTTACGACTAAAACCTTTTATCAAACTTTGACCTATAATATATTACTAAGAGCAGTGCTATACAGTCACCGAAATTGTGTATCAATAGGTCACCGAATAGTATATTTTCATTTTTTATTTTTTTCCATATATTTTTTTAATCATTATAAATATTTAAAAAATATTTACAACATTATTAAAAAATATTTTTTTAATCACTAAAAAAAATAAAAATAAAAAACTCATTCGGGATACTATTTGGTCCCGAATTCAAAACTCAATGCATTTCTGATTTTACCAATGCAAGAATATCCTTAGTTATAAAAGAAGTACTAATATATACAAGTGAGTGTGTTAACACATTATTTATTGAGATTATATTTATTATAATTTAAAAAAAGTCAAAATATTAATAATTTTTTAACATATTTAATGTGAAAAATTAACTTCTATACAATAAATTAGACTTAAAATAAATTAGACTTACAATAAATTTTTATAATATATATGTATTATATATATATATATATACATGCCACGTTGCAATTAACAAGCATACGTGATGCTAGACAAATCAAGGGTTTGAAATCTCACGTTATTTCATGTTTGTGTGGGATAACGAAACTATTACATGAGTTGGCATTATTCGAGATTTATGCATTAGAAATAATATCAAATATTCAAGAGTTTGATTTTATTATTATTTTAATTAAATCATGATAATATTAAATATTATTGAACATACTATTTCTCCTTCTCTAAAATTTATGGTGCAAAATTCAAGTATATATGTTGTTGGATGGCTTCACAAATATATATATATATATATATATATATATATATATATATATATATATATATGGTTATGAATTATTATTATTATTCCCAAATAACTTGAAGATCATCTATTGGAAAAGACTTTAAGGTCCAGTTTGTTTTCACAACTCTTTTTAATTCATCGTATATCATCTTATCTAATCATTACAACTTGCTCAAATTTTTGTACAAAATAAAATAAATAATTCAACTTTAAAAATCTCAAAATAAAAATAATATTAAAAAAAATATTCTAATAATATTTTATTCAACTTTTAACTTTAATTTCAACTCATTTTAATTGATCTGCAAAAACAACCGAGTCCTAAAATTAACAACTTCTGGTTATGACCCACCACGGTGATTCTAGGGGCTCTTAATTTTGAGCGGTGCTACTCTGCCGCTCATAGTAGCACGCTCCAAGTGACCACTAGGCCAAATTGGCTTTTTTCATTTTTTTTTCAATTTTTTTATTCACATTTTTTTATCTATTTAAAATATTTTTAAAAAATATAAAAAATATATTAATATACTAATAGTCACTTTCTTAACTATTAAGTAAAGAAAATAGTTAAAATACACGAGATATCAAAATAAGGTACAAGTTGAGTGGACAAAGTAGCAGTTTTCCTTGATTTTATGACCCACCATGTGTAGTTTTCATGCCTGTCACTTTTATCATTACATCTCTCAACAGACAAAACAAATATATATATATATATATATATATATATATATATATATATTATATAATATATTCTAGGAAGCAATCTAAGCAATAATTGAGTTGATGAGATGCGCTTTCAGAATTATTATTATTTTGGTTTGAATATTATAAAGATCACAGAGAATCTGATTATAATAGGAGTCCCTACATACTTATTTTTATTTAAAGGTTGGCACCAAACAAAGTGATCATCCATGCATGCCCATTGACCAAAAACAGAAGAGAATTTGCATACAAGAGAATATATATAATCAGGGGCGGGAATGGGGAGCAAACTCGGCCAAAGTGCCATTTAGGAGTGTGTTGAGAATATACTTTGGTGGGTCATAAATAAAAGAATCAAACTTGGCTGAAATACCACAACAAATTAGCAGGAAACCATATGAAAAATATGACAGAAAACTGTATATATATTTATGTGTAATACTAATTAATTGTAGGAAGACTAGCTAGCTAGGCCTTGGTGAAATATGCAAGAATAACATGATATTAGATATATACCCTAATAATTACAAAAGACCAACCATTTCTCATCAGAGAAATGATACTTGCAGTCGTGAGTGTGTAAGTACCGTGCAGTCGTTTTGAAAAAAGTGAATAAATATGAGATCCACATGAAAATAAATTAATTTTTTAATAGTGGAACCCACTCTTTTTCAAAGCGACTACACGGCGTCTATGCATTCCCGACTACAAAATATAACATTCTAAAAGTATTCTAAAATATAATATTTTAGGTACTAAACGGCAGCAAATTAGTAGTTTGTTTCTTTTTTGGGACCCGACATGATATACATTGTGCAAGTAAAAACCACTTTTATAGTTTTCAATCTCCAATCAATCATGGTACATGCCCGAGTTATGTAACGCGTACTGATATTGGGGGTGAAGTTTTGGTGAAAGGGCTAATGAAGATTGAGTTGGCCCGTGAGCTATACGATGTTTGAAAATTGAAGAGAAAGATCGAGCTATCTCTAAACTACAACGAATTACGTTGATGAAAAATAATTTTACGATGCTTATTATTCAGCCAAGCCATATTTATATATACACCTTGCCATATTCAGCCAAGCCATAATTACTGAATAAGGACCACTACTTTTACTAGGACTCAAGACTCCATATTTTCTAAACTGCTATAGCCTATAGGCTAAATCCATGTAAAAATGGATAAACACTAAATAAAGTACGGGTTGGCTCAAGTGGTAAGTCTTGGGTTCGAGGATCTGCTCCTCTCAAGTTAAAAGTTCAAATCTTCTTGAGTGCAAACAATCTCTAGGGTTCATCGGACTGAGAGATTCTCTTATTGAATTACTTGAAGTGCACTTGCAAGAGACTCATTGCCGAGAGCCTTTGCACCATTCCTCCCCTTTACCATGGCCCTTGTCCTCAAGGACAATCTCAGCAAATCTCTTCCTCAATTCACCTACATCCTTCCAAGAATCGGTGGTTCTATTGTTGTCGTCTCCACCGCAAGACACCTCCAACAAAAACAGTTTTGCACATTTGCAGTCAGGAAAAACCGTTCATCACAATTAAAACCAATGTTTTTAATTTTGTATCGTACTGGCCGGTATGACCGAAATTTTCCGTACCGGCCCGGTACAGGTGTCATATGTGTTTCGTACCGGCTAAAATACCGGCCTGTATTTCGGCATTTAATTTTAATTTATTTTTTTATTTTTTCAAACTACAAGCTTATTTTTTTACTTCTAATTCAGATTATGCTATTTATAATTTATATATATATATATTTATATATAAATTTTCATATATAGACTATTATTTTAGAATATAATATATATTTATATATATAATTTATTCATATATCGACTATCTCGAAACGGTACCGATACTAAAATATTTCGTTCCAGTGCCTTGATCGGTATGGCATGTGGTATGGTATTCAAAACATTGAGTAAAACAAAGCTCATATTCCCTTCGATCTTTCATCCCCTCAAGTGTTAGCTTCTTAATAGGTGGTGTTTTCGATGAGTTAAGGTTCCCAATGGCAGTGATGGAGGATTTGGAGTGTTTTAAAAGTCAGGAACAAGCTGTGCATTTTTTGGATCACAAAATTTGGAAATTAGATTTCGATGTTGGGCTTACCGTTTGGCCTCATATAACCTTGCCAAACCAATTGCCGAAGTGAGGGACAGAATTCTAGTGGCTTCAACGTCCACCCTTGGATTCTCATTCATCCTGGTTATGAAACATTTGGTGGCGCTCAGGTGCAAGTTTCCTCACCTTTGTTAATAATCTCTCAAACTGGGATGTCACGAACCTCTACACTCAATCTGGTGACCTCTTGGTCTTATGATGGGAACTAAAGTGGGTTTAGTTTTAAAGATCTTTTGCAAGTTTCAAAGGGGTCAATCACAAGATCAAGAGCCAATAAGATCAACGAGGCAATACAATCAACTTAGGACGAGTCTAGCAAGAGTCCAACTTGTTTAATTGATTTAAATGACTTATTTTATTAGTTTAGAATAATTATATTTATTATGAGAAGGACTTAAGGGGGCACCTATTCAAGGGCAAGTTGAGAAAGTTATTATTTCTTATGAACTAGGGTTTTTGGAAAGGCCTTGTACTGTAACCACGACATTGTTCACTCAGGAGTATTTTTGGAAGATAGAGCATTATTTTGGCTGGGGTTTTAATTAGGTTTTAGTTTAAATATTCTTTGTTGCTTCATATTAAGAAGTTTTATGAAATTTGATGAATTTATTCATTGTGAGTTGAGTTTTACTGTTCTTGTTCTTGATTGAACTTTTGAACTTATCAAAGGTAAATCACAACCTTTGTGGCGTTCCTCCTTTGTAATCTGGGTTCTTGAGACGGATTTTTCAACGAGTATAAATTTTAATATAATCTAGGTTCTTAAAACGAGTTCTCATCGGGTCTAAGTTCTCCATCCATTGACTTGATTTTGGCTTTCTTGGAGAGTTTTCAAATTGATTGTGGGTTCAAGGGATTTCATTCCCGCAAGTTCATCATTTGGTATTCAGAGCAAGATTTACAATCACGTCTGATTCTATCTTTTAATTATTGCATCTTTAATTTTGATTGGCTTCATTGTTCTAGGGTTGCAAAAGATAAAAAATAAAAAATAAAAACAAAATGTAGGCTGCCGAAATTCTTAGGATTTTTGGTTTGGCTAAAATTTGCATCACCTAGGGTTTCAAAATTATAAGGTTTCCTGCATCTCTAAGTTTGTCAATTGCTTGGAGTGCCGTTCCATTGATTCTCTTATATTTCATTGTCAATTCTTGTGTGTTTGAATTCAATTGCTTGATTTTCACAATTAAGTATTGCTGTTTGTGATTGAACTAGAGAAAAGAAAAGAAAAAAAAAAAGGAAAAATGGAAAAATAAAAAAAAAATAAAAGAGGAAGAGAAAGTGTAGCATATTCAAAAGTTGCTACATAGTTACAAAGAAGAGAAAGAAAGAAATTTGTTGATTGAACCTTATCATCAAAGGGGCTGCATACATCATTAAAGTTGGTATCTTGTCTTATAATTATTCTTTCATTCGTATAACTTCCTTGATTCTCGTGTCCTTTTTTTATTCCTTCAGTATTTCTCTTGTACTTGTTTTCTTGGACCTAATTACTAGTTGGGACAAATCAAGATTGCATTGTCTTAATTGAGTTCAATTAGTTTTTAAAGAACTTGAGTGAGAAAACTCTTGAGGTAAAAGGCAAAAGAGTGTGAGACTATTATCGGGAAAAAACCAATTAAGAGTGAAACACGAGTGAAGTGCCATTATTCAAGTGTAAACACGTAAGTGAGTGTGTGAGGTTTTCCACTAACATACTTTTTATGCAGCACATTATGATGTCTCATAGGAGTGACTCATCACCAAAGGGGATGACAGATAACTCATCCTTTGTGTTGCAAGACATGCAACAACAGTTTGAGCGGTTGAACATGGTGTTGGGTGAAGTGAGGGATAGTATGGATAATCAATAAGCAATAATTAGAAATTTGCAAGGTGAGAGAGATAGGAGGCGATGTGAACCTAATATTGAGGATGGGTATGAGAATGGAGAGTATGGTGAGGATGAGGAAGACCTAACATCTGAAGTTGGATTGAGTAGACATAGAGGAGTTAGGCTTGGAAGGGGACTTAGGGCAAAGCCAGGGGGTCAAGATAGAGTAGATAAGAACCTTGGGAGCATCAAAATGAAAATACCATCATTCCAAGGTAGAACCAACCCTGAAGTTTATTTAGAGTGTGAGAAGAGAATAGAGTTAGTGTTTGATTGTTATAATTACTCTGAGGAGAAGAATGTGAAGTTGGTTGTAATTGAGTTAACTGATTATGCAATTATTTGGTGGGATCAATTAGTGACCAATAGGAGGAGGAATCGTGAGAGGCCTATAGAAACATGGAGAGAGTTGAAAGCTATCATGAGGCGGAGATTTGTACCTAGCCACTACTATAGAGACATCTACCAAAAACTACAAAATCTTACACAGGGGTCTAGGAGTGTAGAGGACTACTATAAGGAGATGGAGATGGCTATGATTCGGGCTAATATAGTGGAGGATCGGGAGGCCACGATGAAAAGATTTTTGAGTGGGTTAAATAGGGAGATAGCCAATGTAGTTGAGTTGCAACATTTTGTGGAGGTAAAGGATATGGTGCACATGGCTATGAAGGTGGAGAGGCGGCTAAAAGGAAAGAGTACATCAAGGTATACTTCAGTTTCTAGTACTCCTTGGAAACTAAAGTGGGACAAAAATGATCAAGCTGTAACAAAGGGGTAGACCGAACCACCTAAGGGAAAAGATTTGGGTGAGGCTGAAACCTCAAGAAAAAGAGAGAATGAGTTGAAAACAATTGTGAGGCCGAGAGTTCAAAAAAAGAGGAGAGTGAAAGAAAAAAAGAGAGTGAAAAGAACAAAGAGAGTGAGAGGAAAAAAGAGAATGAGGCCGAAACATCAAAAGAAAGAGAGAATGAAAAAGAAAATAGAGAGGTGGTTGAGAGTCAAGAAAAAAGAATGGGGCCACAAGAGGAAAAAGAAAGAGAGATTGCAGAGAGAAACAGAAAGATAAAAGTGAACTTTTATGCTAAGGCGAGTCTTAATACTAATGAACTTGACGTATCTTTGCCTAGTATTGTTCTCTCTTTGTTGCAGGGATATGAGGTCGAGTTTCCTACTGGTGTGTTTAGTGGATTGCCACCTATTAGGGAGATAGAACACTACATTGATTTTGTGCCAGATGCGACAATTCCTACCCGACCTTTCTTTGAAGAACATTGAAGGGACAAAGTAAGTTGTTGACTAGAATGCATGCTAAGTGAGAAGATTGTATTGAGACTTTTCCTCATCTATTCAAATATACACAAGGTATGGAAAATTTTGTAGTTGATGCTTTAGCAATAATGTATGTCCTTATCTTCATTTTAGATGCAAAATTGTTGAGACTTGAATTTGATAAGGAATTTCATACTAATGATGATGAATTTGCTAGTGTGTATGGAACAAGTGAGATCGCATCATTTGGTAAGTTTTATAAACTAGATTGGTACTTGTTTAGAGAGAATAGATTTTGTGTGCCTACTAGTTTTATGCGTAAGTTGCTTGTGTGTGATAGACATGGTGGTTTGTTGGGTAACTTTGGTGTAAGGAAGACTTTCGATGTGTTGCATGAACGTTTGCGGGAGTATCATTTACCTTTCATTAAGTTTGCATATAATTGGAGTGGTCATTTTGGTGTAAATAAGATTTTAAACGTGTTGCATGAATGTTTGTGGGAGTATTATTTGTCATTCATTGATTTGTTGCATGAACGTTTGTGGGAGTATCATTTGCCTTTCATTGAGTTTGCATATAAATGAAGTGGTCATTTTTGGGTGAGGAAAACTTTAGATGTGTTTCATGATCATTTGTGTGAGTATTGTTTGCCATTCATTGAGTTTACATATAATTGGAGTGTTCATGCTACTACTAAATTTTCACATTTTGAAATTGTTTATAGACTTAATCCATTTACTCCTTTAGATTTAATGCCTTTACATGTTGACAACAGGAGTAGCTTGGCTGGATTTTCTCAAATTTTTAAACAAATTAATGATAATACATATGAAATAGATCTTCCAGGTATGTATCATGTTTCTGCTATTTTCAATGTTACTAACATTTTTTCCTTTGATCCAGGTGGAGATTCGTGGTCGAATCCTTTTGAGGAGAGGGGGAATGAAGGGAACCAAAGTAGGCCTAGTCTTAAAGATCTTTTGCAAATTTCAGATAGGTCAATCACAAGATCAAAAGCTAAGAAGAACAATGAGGCAATACAATCCACTTGGGACGAGTCTAGCAAGAGCCCAACTTATTTAATTCATTTAAAGGACTTATTTTATTATTTTAGAATAATTAGATTTATTATGAAAATGATTTAAGGGGGGCACCTATTCAAGGACAAGTTGGAAAATTTATTATTTCTTATGAACTTGGGTTTTTGGAAAGACCTTGTATTTTGGCTAAGGGCTTATTTGGAAAGTTACTTTTTAGGAACTAGGGTTTCAAGAGGTTACTGTAGTGCCGTACTGTGGCCGCGACATTGTTCACTCAGGGGTATTTTTGGAAGATGGGGCATTATTTTGGCTAGAGTTTTAATTAGGTTTTAGTTTAAATATTCTTTGTTGCCTCATGTAAAGAAGTTTTATGAAATTTGATGAATTTATTCATTGTGAGTTGAGTTTTACTCCTCTTGTTCTTGATTGAACTTTTAAACTTATCAAAGGTAAATCACAACTTTTGTGGTGTTCCTCCTTTGTAATCTGCGTTCTTGAGACGGTTCTTCAACTGGTATAGATTTTAATATAATCTAGATTCTTGAAACGAGTTTTCATCGGGTCTAGGTTCTCCATCCATTGACTTGGTTTTGACTTTCTTGAAGAGTTTTCAAATTGATTGTAGGTTCAGGGGATTTCATTCCCGCGGGTTCATATCATCTTGGTTGGATGGTGAAGCCATGATCAACTCTAATACCAAGTAGGTATAGGCCCGAGTTATGGAACACGTGATGGGACGGCGTTTTAGTGAAAAGGTGGAATGAAGATTGAGTTGATGAGCTATGGTGGTGGAAAAATAAAAGAAAAGATAGGTTGAGATATTTAGAGCTATCTTTAAACTCCAACAAATTACGTTGATGACAAATACTTTTATGATGCTAATTATTCAACAGAGATACACACACAAACACACCAAGACTTTTATTGAATAAGGACCTCTACCTCTACCAGAACTCACGACTCCATAATTCCTATACTACTATAGGCAAAACCCACGTAAAAATAGATAAAGACCAAATAAAGTATAGTTAAACTAAGATTAGAACTCAAATAGGATCAAATGGATTCTAACTCCAACTAGACTATATTGACTCTGAATTTGTATATATGAGTATATATAGTTTTCTTTATGATAAATGATATTTGTTTTCTTAGCGAATACAAGTCTCGCGCACTAGCTTTAAAAAAATTGAGTAAATTTGAGATCCATATGAAAAAAATTATTTTTTTAATAAAAAACTCTACTTTTTTCGACTATTAGTCAGGTTTGTGTCCATCGCGGTGTTGTTGGAAGTCAAGAAAAGGTACTAACATGATTACTGATGTTAAAGGGAACTTTATCAGGCATGATCTAGGTCATGACAGGTTTCACTGAATGATTGAGATTTGCAGACAATTTCTTCTTAGGAAAAAGATACTCTTATCGAGAATGGGTTCCGATTATGGGTTCCGATTGTGTTATTTTTTTTAAATGTTTAAGGGGATTAAAAAAATGTATGAAAAAGAAAAAAGAAAAAAATGGGAGGATTGCACGTCTCGGGAGGATTCCTCTCGGTGAGTGTAGAATGATCCTTCTTCTTAACATCTTGTATGTATGCACAGTGCATGCTTTTCTTTTCCTAACATTTATGGTTTCCGTAACGTGTGTTTTGTACACATAGGTCGGGTGTGCACATAAGAGGAGATGTACCAAGACACATAAATAATCTCTCTCATGCCCATTTAAATGATGAGTTTTGCTACTCATCATTCCACATACCACATATCACACTTTTTTTTATTCCTCTAAGATTAATTGAATTCTCCTACTCATCATTTATACACCACACATTTGATATGAAAAAAAAAATCATGTGTGAGGATGATGAGTATAATTTTTCTTAAATGATATAAACAACACTTTTATACAATTTTTGTATGATTATCTAATTAAATATTTATTTACTTTTGATTTAATAGATTTGAATTCAGAAAATAATCAAATTTTATTAGAAAATTGTGTAATAGTTGTGTCATTACCATTTTCTAAGTTAATTAAAAAAAATATTTAATTAAGTCTTTTAATAACTCAATCCATGATAAGTGCTCATATTTTCTAGTTCATATTTATTGATGGAAATCTCATCCTGAAATGCCTTTTGGGACGAATTTTTTTTCATCTCTAATCCATCTCGAAAGCTTTGTCCTAAAAGACATTTTAGGATGGAAAAAATTCGACCAAAAAAATATCTTTTGCGGTGAAATTTACCCGACCCATTTGAAGTCCATTCGAGCGGTTAATAAAGTTCGGGATGAAAGTATTTCGTCCATAAATACGGTTCGAACGTCTAACTAGCATTCGAACTTAGAAAAAATGTTTGAATGTTTACAATATGAGGTTGGTATTCGAACACTTGAAGTCACGTCAAATGGATTGCCAAACGTTTGAAGGAACGATAGGTTATTCAAATGTTGAATGCATGCCCGTTTTAATAAGAGTGATATGCGTTCGAATTTTGAGACCGTATATAATTTGAACGTATAGCATAACTATTTAAAAATAAGTGATATGTGTTCGAATAAGAAAGTTCTTTATTCCAATATACGTGCGAATAAGGGTGGTATTTTTTCGAATGTTGAGACCATATATGGATTAGAGTATTCCCTAAGTATTTGAATATCATATGGTAACACTATTGCTCTTCAAATAAGAGTAATATGCGTTCAAATGAAAATGATACTCGTTTGAATATGAGTGAGATCCATTTGCATATTGAAACCATATATGGTTCGAAAGATTTATGTAATTGTTCAAACATAATACGTTCGAAATAGAAGTGATGTTTGTCCGAATAAAAATCGTACACGTTCAAAGACTACATTTAGTTCGAACTACTATTATAACTATTCAAATATCCTATGTTCACTCTATATATTGTTCGAATAATGGATAGCTTGCTCCAAACATAGAACAGACTACGCATTTGAACACATGAAATGTCGTTTGAATACTTGGTAGCAAACGTGAAATTCAAATATCATAAATAACACAATAATTGTTGAAATTGTTATGAAACTGCAATCAAACTCTAAGAGGGTCATGATACAAAATAATATAAAACAATTTACCAAATATGTGTGAGATGGTACTAGAGGCATAAACTGTTGAGACATTATCATCTGCATCTCTTGAAGCATTTCTTGGCATTGAATTGCTAATTAATTCCCTCCTTAGCTCCTCTTATGCTGTTGTTGTAATCACATCTCCATGGTGGATCTTTAAACTTGATCTATTTATTTTATTGACAAGTCCCATACAAGAAGAAGCATAATTATTAGATGATATAGATAAGAAAAATGAATGAAATTAATATAATAAAATAATGAATTTACCTTGTATGTCGGCTCTTTAGTATTGCGACAAAAGTTTAGTTCCGTACGATTGGATTGATAATTCTTAAATGATGTTTCTATTTCTCTAGATTTACTTAAAGAATCAAAGTAAACATTTATATGTTAAAATTGTCAGGCTATCACTTCTTGAACTCTAGATATTGTGGATTAATGAACTAACAATGGAAGACCAAAACTTTTTAAAGAAAATTCTCCGTTCATTCTCTACGAGACAGGAAGCATGTAGAGATTTATTTCAGCCGTCTTGTAAGCTTGTAACTTGTATGACCAATGATAATATGTCTATACAATCTGTAAATATAAAAGTGGTTGGCTAGAATTAGATGACTAGGACGATAGAGATTTGTTTAAGTTGTTACACTATTGAGTTGGATGAATGTAAATATTTTATCTTTATCGATGAACATTTAATTTGAATTAAGTGGTTATTAGATAATAAGTCGATAAGTTAAGAGGGTGTGATTTGATGTTAAAAAATTTAGGAGTTATCCAGTAACAGAATAGTTATTTGCTTAGAAGACCTAGCGCCATATGTCAACAGAGCGTCAGCAGACTCATTCCCAGCAGAGTTCTCCCCTCAGCAGATTCCTACTGTGTCTCAAATTCCTAACAGACTCAATCGGCCAGCAGAGTCCTACTACATATCAAATACTAGGTAGATTATTTAAATGAGGATTTCGGCTGAGGGAAGGGATCTTTGATTAGTTATTTCTCAGAGCTTGTAAATTGGTGGGAGATCCAAGTGCTTGAGTGTGAGAGAATTCTTACGAATGATTTTCTACTGCTTTTCCCTTTCTCTATTTGAGTGTGTGCATACTCCGGGTCGGAGTTGAAGTAACTGAGTTCAGCCATTGGAGTTTCAGGAGGAAAGTCAATAGGTTGAAGATCACCAGAGGTTCTGGCTGCGATTGTGGTGGAAGACAAACAGATAATTTGTCTGGGCAAGTACGAGAGTCTAGTTACAAAGGTTTTTTAATTGTGAAATTACTTGTAATTGATTTTCACATAATAAAATTTATTTTCTTGGGTTTGGCTACCTTGGAAGGTTTTATCTTTGAAGAGTTATTCAAAGGGTTTTCTTTCGTAACAAAAATTAGTATTACACACTTCTATTATTTTATGTATTTGATTACTTACCAAATTATCACATAACGAACGACTAATCAATATATTGATTGAGTGGTTAAGCGTGAGATCTAAATACATGGATACTTAGGTAATTTTACAATCTTCCTGTCTTGCAGAGAATGAAAGGAGATTTCCTGAAGGAGGTGGGTTTTTCATTGTTACTGCACTTGTCGAGGTCCGAGAGACTGTATAATGATGTAACAACGAGAGCACCATATTTCTATAAGATAATTCTATTCATTCTCTACAAGACAGAAAGCCGCCATAGACAAGAACGAACAAGTATGTCCGTTCAAACTCTATATTTCTATTCGTTTAGACAGTCTTGAGTTCGAACGATAATTTGGTCCGTTCAAACCACAACCAGAATACATAATCTATTTACATTAATACCAGTGTATCATAATTAACCCAATTTAATCTTAACCTTCATTTTGATTTTTTTATCTGCATAATGTTTTACATCATGTCTTGAAACGTCATTGACCCTATTTAATTGAACAACATTGACTGCACTGAATAGACCTCCCAGGCCCATACTTGTCAAGAGGGTCGTTCAGCTGACTATCTTCGTCGAAGTCATCTGGGAAGGTAGGAGCATCGAGTCTATATTTACTGATAGGGATAGGGTCCCAACTGTGACCAGTCGGGTGTTGCCGATCCTAACCTGGTGTACAAGTTGAGCAAGAATGAACTAAGCCCGAGACTGCTATTGATGCATGGACAAATGATGAGGTTAACAACTGCAATTGGAATAGCAAGCGACTTAATGCTATCTTTATGACAGTTGCTCCAGAAGAATTTAAGAATCTTCATGTGTGAGGTGGCCAAAGAAGCTTGGGATATATTGGAAGTCACACATGAGAGAACCAAAATTGTAAAAAATTCTAAATTGCAATTACTAACCTCAAAGTTTGAGGAAATTAGAATGCTAGAAGATGAAAACTTTAATGCTTTTTATGCGAGGCTTATTGATGATGTGAATTCTAGGTTCCATCTAGGCGAGAAGGTGGAAGATTCAAGAGTTGTGAGGAAGATCCTAAGATCTCTACTAGAAAGATTTCACCGAAAGGTGACTGCTATAGAGGAAAGTAAGAACTTGGATGCAATCAACATTGAAGAACTAATAGGTTCTCTACAAACCTATGAATCTTCACTTCCTCAAATGAAAAATGATAAGTCTATTGCATTGAAAACTATAAAAGAAGATCGTGAAGATTTTTCTAATGAGAAAAATCTAAATGATGAGGACATAGCACTTATTGCTAGAAAATTCAGGAAATTCATGTTTAACAAAGATAAATTTGAACAAAGAGATAAAGTTAAGTGCCATGAATGTTCAAGTTATGGTCACATAAGAATTGAGTGTCCAAACTTTAAAAGAAAGAAAGGAAAAGCTCTTAACGTCATACTTAGTGAGTTTTCTGATATTAATCTAACCAAATTCGAAAGTGATAATGATGATAGTGATTCAGGGGTTGCTCTAGTTGTGGCTGATTATGAGCTAAGTTTACAAGAAGCCTACAATGATCTATGTGAGGAAGTGGACAAATGAAAAAATTAAATAAGAAGCTGTACAAAAAGCTCATAGCTGTGGAAAATGATAACAGCAACCCGCCCGAGGCACTAAAAATATCTAAAATTGAAGTATCAAGGTTACATGCTCAACGAGGTGTACTTGAGAAGGAGTTGAAAAAGATTCAAGAATGCAAAGAAAAAAATGCAACTTAGAAACTTGACGTGATGTTGAGTTTTCAAAAATCTACTTGTGATCGTACGGGTTTGGGGTACATGACTTCCCAAGGTATGGAACTTAAAATCTCGTCGTCCGCTGCCACTTCATCGAAATGTATCATTTTTGTTAAAGGAAGTCAAGATGAGAAAGTTCCAAAGAAGGCCGTGTCTAAAACTAATGTTCCAAAAGTCTCACACAATAGATCAATGACAAAGAAGCCTAACCAAGGTAAGTCGGAAGGTAAGTTTACTCCTACTTGTCATTTTTATGGTATGCTTGGTTATATAATACCACATTGCTTTAATTTAAGAACAGTTCAAGAAAAAGAAGGAAAAAGAAAAAATACAAGAAAAGATAGGAACTTAAAAAACAAGGTTGATAACTTGAGTCATCAAATAATTACCACTAGTCGTAAACTTAGTGAGCTAGCAAATCTTTTTCTTCCCAATAAAAAGAAACAAGTGTTAAGAGGTGCGGACAAGAAAAAACTCAAAACCAAGTGGGTGATTAAGGAGGATGTCGTGTGTCTAGTGGCACATACAACACTTAAGACGATGGAAAACTGCTTGTGGTACTTGGACAGTGCTTACTCAAGACATATGTCGAATGACAAAAGTCTATTCAAGAAGATCAACTCACGAGTGGAGGAACCGTGACTTTTTGTGATGGAAGCAAGGCCACAATTATAGGAAAGGGGAGTATAGAAATTCTTGTACTACCTACTCTCCTTAATGTCTTATTTGTTAATGGCCTTAAGGCAAATTTCCTTAGCATTAGTCAATTTTGTGATAACAATCTTTCCCTGCAGTTTTCAAAGGATTAATGAAATGTCTATAATCAAGCTGGAGAATGGGTTTTGAAGGGCACTAGAATGTCAAAAAATTGCTACGAAGTCTTTTCAACATCAAATATATATTGTCATAGAGTTCTATTGGATGAAGTCGAGCTTTTACATCAATGTCTTGGTCACATCAACCTAAGAGACCTATCAAAAATATCCAAAAGAGAAGTTGTAGCTGGGTTACCAAAGTCTCTATAAGTTAAAAAGATGGTGTGTGGAGCATGTCAAAAAGGAAAGCAAACAAGATCTCATCATAAGAAAATTCCTCACATACTCACCTCTCGGCCTCTTGAGCTACTCTACATGGACTTGATGGGTCCAACACAAACCGAGAGTCTTGGTGGGACGAAATATATTATGGTCATTGTAGAAGATTTCTCAAGATTTACTTGGACCATAATATTAAGAGAAAAATCTGAAACTTTTAACCTTGCCAAGAAGCTATTCAAGAGATTACAAATCGAGAAGGACCTTTCTATCTCTAGAATTCGTAGTGATCATGGTAAGGAACTTGAAAATTCTAATTTCTCTTATTTTTGTGATGAACAGGGTATGCATCAAGAGTTTTCTGCTCTAATTACACCTCAACAAAATGGAGTAGTATAAAGAAAAAAAAATAGAGCGAATCAAGAGATGGCTCCGACCATGTTGAGTAGTAAAAAGATGACATTATACTTTTGGGGAGAAGTCAACACAACAGGTCATATCCTAAACTGAGTGGTCTTTAGGCCAGGTACAAGACACACCCCCTACAAGTTGTGGAAGAACAAAAAGCCCACTGTCAAGCATTTTAGAGTGTTCGGGGAGTATATGCTACTTCTTGCGTGATCGAGAAAATTCACCTAAATTTGACAGTAATAGTGATGAAGGGATATTTCTAGGATATTCCTCAAATAGCAAAGAATATAGAATCTATAACCTTCGTACAAAAACTATGATGGAATCAATTAATGTGGTTATAGATGATGACTCAACCGAGATCACAAAATGAGAACTTGAAAGCAAGAGTGAGTTAGCTCAAGCCATGGAAGAAAATTTTGAAAACCAAGGTGGTACAGGCCGCATAGAGCAAACTCCTCCAAATTCTCCTCCTTAACGTGACAAAGAGCCATCCTCAAGAATTAGTTATAATCATCCAAAAGAAAACATTCTTAGTGAGCTAGATGAAGGAATGAGACTTAGAAAAAGAGTACTAAATAAAATTTCTTTTGTGTTATTTATCGTGGGTAGAACCCAAGAAGATTGAAGAAGCCTTAATAAAGTTCAGGATGAAAGTATTTCGTCCATAAATACGGTTCGAACGTCTAACTAGCATTGGAACTTAGAAAAAATGTTTGAATGTTTACAATATGAGGTTGGTATTCGAACACTTGAAGTCACGTCAAATGGATTGCCAAACGTTTGAAGGAATGATAGGTCATTCAAATGTTGAATGCATGCCCATTCGAATAAGAGTGATATGCGTTCGAATTTTGAGACCGTATATAGTTCGAACGTATACCATAACTACCTAAAAATAAGTGATATGTGTTCGAATAAGAAAGTTCTTTATTCCAATATACGTTCGAATAAGGATGGTATTTTTTTGAATTTTGAGACCACATATGGATTAGAGTATTCCCTAAGTGTTCAAATATCATATGGTAACGCTATTCCTCTTCGAATAGGAGTAATATGCATTCAAATGAAAATGATACTCGTTTGAATATGAGTGAGATCTGTTGGAATATTGAAAGCACATATGGTTCGAAAGATTTATGTAACTGTTCAAACATAATATGTTCAAATAGAAGTGATGTTCATCCAAATAAAAATCGTCCGCATTCGAATGGTGAGACTATAGTTAGTTCAAACTACTATTATAACTATTCAAATATCCTAGGTTCACTCTATATATTGTTCAAATAGCGGATAGCTTGCTCCAAACATTGAATAGACTATGCATTTGAGCACATGAAACGTCGTTGGAATAGTAGGTAGCAAACGTGAAACTCAAATATAAAAAATAATACAATAATTGTTGAAATTGTTATGAAACTACAATAAAACTCTAAGAGGGCCATGATACAAAATAATATAAAACAATTTACCAAATATGTGTGAGATGGTACTAGAGGCGTAAACTGTTGAGACATTATCATCTGCATCTCTTGAAGCATTTCTTGGCATTGAATTGCTAATTAATTCCCTCCTTAGCTCCTCTTATGCTGCTATTGTAATCACATCTCCATGGTGGATTTTTAAACTTGATCTATTTATTTTATTGACAAGTCTCATACAAGAAGAAGAATAATTATTAGATGATATAAATAAGAAAAATGAATGAAATTATTATAATAAAATAATAAATTTACCTAGTATGTCAGCTCTTTAGTATTGCGACGAAAGTTTAGTTCCGTACGATTGGATTGATAATTCTTAAATGATGTTTCTATTTCCCTAGATTTACTTAAAGAATCAAAGTAAACATTTATATGTCAAAATTGTCAGGCTATCACTTCTCGAACTCTAGATATTGTGGATTAGTGAACTAACAATGGAAGACCAACACTTCTTAAAGAAAATTCTGCGTTCATTCTCTACAAGACGAGAAGCGTGTAGAGATTTGTTTCAGCTGTCTTGTACACTTGTAACTTGTATGACTGATGATAATAAGTCTATACAATTTGTAAATGTAAAAGTGATTAGCTAGAATTAGATGACTAGGACAATAGAGATTTGTTTAAGTTGTTACACTGTTGAGTTGGATGAATGTAAATATATTATTTTTATCGATGAACATTTAATTTGAATTAAGTGGTTATTAGAAAATGAGTCGATAAGCCAAGAGAGTGTGATTTGATGTTAAAAAATTTAGGAGTTATCCAGTAACGGAACAGTTATTTGCTTTGAAGACCTAGCGCTAGGTGTCAACAGACGTGTCAGCAGACTCATTCCCAGCAGAGTCCTCCCCTCAGCAGATTCTTCCCCTCAGCAGATTCCTACTGTGTCTCAAATTCCTAACAGAATCAATCCATCAGCAGAGTCCTACTACAGATCAAATACTGGGTAGATTATTTAAATGAGGATTTCGGCTGAGGGAAGGGATCTTTGATTAGTTATTTCTAAGAACTTGTAAATTGAAGAGAGATCCAAGTGCGTGAGTGTGAGAGAATTCTTGCGAGTGATTTTCTACTACTTTTCCCTTTCTCTATTTGAGTGTGTGCATACTCCGGGTCGGAGTTGAAGTGACTGAGTTCTGCTACTAGAGTTTTAGGAGGGAAGTCAATAGGTTGAAGATCGCCAAAGATTCTGACTGCTATTGCGGTGGAAGACAAATGAATTGTTTGTCTGGACAATTATGAGAGTCTACTTACAAAGGTTTTTTAATTGTGAAATTACTTGTAATTGATTTTCACCTAATAAAATTGATTTTCCTGGGTTTGGCTGCCCCGGAGGGTTTTACCTTTGAAGAGTTCTTCAAAGAGTTTCCCTTTGTAACCAAAATTAGTATTACGCACTTCTATTATTTTATGTATTTGATTACTTATCAAATTATCACTTAACGAATGACTAATCAATTTGTTGATTGAGTGGTTAAGCGTGAGATCTAAATACAGGAATACTTAGGTAATTTTGCAATCTTCTCGTCTTGTAGAGAATGAAAGGAGAATTTTCCTGAAGGAGGTGGGTTTTTCATTGTTACTGCACTTGTCGAGGTCCGAGAGACTGTATAATGACGTAACAACGAGAGCACCATATTTCCGTAAGATAATTCTATTAATTCTCTGCAAGACAGAAAGCCGCCATAGACAAGAACGAACAGGTATGTCCGTTCAAACTCTATATTTCTATTCGTTTAGACAGTCTTGAGTTCGAACGATAATTTGGTCCGTTCAAACCACAACCAGAATACATAATCTATTTACATTAATACCAGTGTATTATAATTAACCCTATTTAACCTTCATTTTTATTTTTTTATCCACATAATTTTTTATATCATGTCTTAAAACGTCATTGACCGTATTTAATCGAACATCATTAACTGCACTGAACCGACCTCCAAGGCCCATACTTGTCAAGAGAGTCGTTCAACTGACTATCTTTGGCGATGTCATCTGGGAAGGTAGGAGTACGAGTCTATATTTACTGATAGGGATAGGGTCCCAATTGTGACCAGTCGAAGGCTGCCGATCCTAACCTGGTGTACAAGTTGAGCAATGATGAACTAAGCCCGAGACTGCTATTGATGCATGGACAAGTGATGAGGTTAACAACTGTAATTGGCATAGCAAGTGACTTAATGCTATCTTTATGACAGTTGCTCCTGAAGCATTTAAGAGAATCTCCATGTGTGAGGTGGCCAAAGAAGCTTGGGATATATTGAAAGTCACACATGAGGGAACCAAAATCGTAAAAATTCTAAATTGCAATTACTAACCTCAAAGTTTGAGGAAATTAGAAGGCTGGAAGATGAAAACTTTAATGCTTTTTATGTGAGGCTTAATGATAATGTGAATTCTAGGTTCAATTTAGGCGAGATGGTGGAAGATTCAAGAGTTGTGAGGACGATCCTAAGATCTCTACCAAAAGATTTAACCCAAATGTGACTGCTATAGAGGAAAGCAAGGACTTGGATGCAATCAACGTTGAAGAACTAGTAGGTTCTCTACAAATCTATGAATCTTCACTTCCTCAAATGAAAAAGGGTAAGTCTATTGCATTGAAAACTATAAAAGAAGATCGTGAAGATTTTTCTGATGAGAAAAATCTAAATGATGTGGACATAGCACTTATTGCTAGAAAATTCAGGGAATTCATGTTTACCAAGAGAACAAATAGAAAGCAAAAGAGAGGTAAGGAATTTTCTGCTAAAAATAGTGATTTTGAAAATTGGAACAAGGATAAATTTGAACAAAAAGATAAAGTTAAGTGCCATGAATGTTCAAGTTATGGTCACATAAGAATTGAGTGTCCAAACTTTAAAAGAAAGAAAGAAAAAGCTCTTAACATCACACTTAGTGACTGTTCTGATTCTAAAAATTTCAGTTTATCATCTGAGGATGAAACTTCATTTATATCTTTTTCTACTGTTGTTACTGAATTTTCTGATGCTAATCTAACCAAATCTGAAAGTGATAATGATGATAGTGATTCAGAGGTTGCTCTAGATGTGGCTGATCATGAGCTAAGTTTACAAGAAGCCTATAATGATCTATGTGAGGAAGTAGTCAAATTGAAAAAGTTAAATAAGAAGCTGTATAAAAAACTCACAGCTGTGGAAAATGAGAAGAGTAACCCGTCTGAGGCACTAAAAATATTTGGAATTGAAGTATCAAGATTACATGTTCAATGAGGTGTACTTGAGAATGAGTTGAAAAAGATTCAAGAATGCAAAGAAAAAAAACGCAACTCAGAAACTTGACGTGATCGTACGGGTTTGGGGTACATGACTTCCCAAGGTATGGAACTTAAAGCCTCGTCATCCGCTACCACTTCATCGAAATGTATCATTTTTGTTAAAGGAAGTCAAGATAAGGAAGCTCCAAAGAAGGCTATGTCTCACACAATAGATCAATGACAAAGAAGCCTAACCAAGGTAAGTCCGAAGGTAAGTTTACTCTTACTTGTCATTTTTATGGTATGCTTGGTTATATAAGACCACACTGCTATAATTTAAGAAAAATTCAAGAAAAAGAAGGAAAAAGAAAAAATACAAGAAAATATAGGAACTTAAAAAACAAGGTTGATAACTTGAGTCATCAAATAATTACCATAAGTCATAAACTTGGTGAGCTAGCATATTTTTTTCTTCCCAATAAAAAGAAACAACTGTCAAGAGGTGCGGACAAGAAAAAACTCAAAACCAAATGGGTGATTAAGGAGGATGTCTAGTGGCACATACAACACTCAAGACGATGGAAAACTGCTTGTGGTACTTGGACAATGGTTACTCAAGACATATGACGGGTGACAAAGGTCTATCCAAGAAGATCAAATCCACGAGTGGAGGAACCGTGACTTTTGGTGACGGAAGCAAGGCCACAGTTGAAGGAAAGGGGAGTATATAAATTCTTGGACTACCTACTCTCCATAATGTCTTATTTGTTAATGGCCTCAAGGCAAATTTGCTTAGCATTAGTCAATTTTGTGATAACAATTTTTCTGTGCAATTTTCAAAGGATGGATGAAATCTCTATAATCAAGCTGGAGAATGGGTCTTGAAGGGCACTAGAACGTCGAAAAATTGCTATGACTTCTTTTCAACATCAAATATATGTTGTCATAGAGTTCTATTGGATGAAGTCGAGCTTTTACATCAATGTCTTGGTCACATCAACCAAAGAGACCTATCAAAAATATCCAAAAGAGAAGTTGTAGCTGGGTTACCAAAGTCTCTATAAGTTAAAAAGATGGTGTGTGGAGCATGTCAAAAAGGAAAGCAAACAAGATCTCATCATAAGAAAATTCCTCGCATACTCACCTCTCGGCCTCTTGAGCTACTCTACATAGACTTGATGGGTCCAACACAAATCGAGAGTCTTGGTGGGAAGAAATATATTATGGTCATTGTAGATGATTTCTCAAGATTTACTTGGACCATACTGTTAAGAGAAAAACTTGAAGTTTTTAACCTTGCCAAGAAGTTATTCAAGAGATTACAAATTGAGAAGGACCTTTCTATCTCTAGAATTCGTAGTGATCATGGTAAGGAACTTGAAAATTCTAATTTCTCTTCTTTTTGTGATGAACAAGGTATACATCCAGAGTTTTCTGCTCCAATTACACCTCAACAAAATGTAGTAGTAGAAAGAAAAAAAAATAGAGCAATTCAAGAGATGTCTCAGACCATGTTGAGCAGTAAAAAGATGGCATTATACTTTTGGGGAGAAGATGTCAACATAGCAGGTCATATCCTAAACTGAGTGGTCTTTAGGCCAGGTACAAGACACACCCCTACGAGTTGTGGAAGAACAAAACGCCCATTGTCAATCATTTTAGAGTCTTTGGGAGTATATGCTACTTCTTATATGATCGAGAAAATTCACATAAATTTGACAGCAATAGTGATGAAGGGATATTCCTCAAATAGCAAAGAATATAGAGCCTATAATCTTCGTACAAAAACTATGATGGAATCAATTAATGCGGTTATAGATGATGACTCAGCTGAGATCACAAAATGAGAACTTTAAAGCAAGGTGTGTTAGCTCAAGCCACAGAAGAAACTTTTGAAAACCAAGGTGGTGCAGGCCTGGTAGAGAAAACTCCTCCAAATTCTCCTCCTTAACATGACAAAGAGCCATCCTCAAGAATTAGTTATAATCATCCAAAAGAAAGCATTCTTAGTGAGCTAGATGAAGGAATGGGACTTAGAAAAAGAGTACAAAATAAAAAATTTTTGTGTTATTTATCGCGGGTAGAACCCAAGAAGATTGAAGAAGCTTTAAGTGATGAAAGTTGGGTAAATGCTATGCATGAAGAACTTTATCAATTCACAAGGAATGAAGTATGGGAGCTGGTTCCTAAACCTGAAAATTACAATACCATTGGAACCAAATGGATCTTCAAGAACTAGTCCGATGAGCATGGCACCATAGTTAGAAATAAAGCTGGACTTGTTGCACAAGACTACACACAAGTAGAAGGGATTGATTTTAATGAAACTTTTGCTCCAGTTGCACGTTTGGAATCTGTCCGCATATTGCTTGCTATAGTTTGTCATCTAAATTTTAAATTATATCAAATGGATGTAAGAGTGCATTTTTAAATGGACTATTATAAGAAAAGGTATATATTATGCAACCTAAACGATTCATTAATCACCTTTATCCTGATCATGTGTACAAACTGAAGAAAGCACTCTATGGATTAAAGCAAGCACCATGAGCTTGGTATGAAAGGTTGATAGCTTATCTACTTGAGCATGGTTCCACTAGAGGACAAGCTAATAGAACTCTTTTTTTAAGAAAAATTGGTAAACAACTTCTTATTGCTCAAATTTATGTAGATGACATTGTGTTTGGAGCAACTCTTGACTCACTTTCTTATGAGTTTGCTAATGAAATGAATCTGAGGTTGAAATGAGTATGATTTTTTAGTTGAATTACTTCTTGGGCACTCTAGTTAAATAAACAAAAGAGGGAATTTTTATTTCACAATCTAAATATGCTAGAGAACTTGTTAAGAAGTTTGGAATGGAAGGAAAGAATCATGCTCGCACTCCTATAAGCATGGATCCCACAAGTAAGAACATTGATCCTACACTCTATAGAAGCGTGATAGGGTATTACAATAAGTTGACACGATATAGCATTTAGTGTTGGTGTGTGTTCTAGATTTCAAGCTAATCCAATGGAATCACATCTCACTGCAGTAAAAAGAATCATTAAATATCTAAGTGCTACAGTAGACTATGGTTGGTATTCTAAGGATTTTAACTTGACCCTAGTTAAATATTCGGATGCTGATTGAGCTGGGAATGCAGATGATAGAAAAAGCACATCTGGAGGATGCTTTTATATAGGTGGAAATTTGGTTGCATGGATGAGTAAAAAGCAAAACTTCATCTCTTTATCTACTGTTGAAGCCGAGTACATTGATGCAGGGAGTTGTTGCACATAACTTCTATGGATGAAAAAGATGCTTATGGAATATGGTTTCTCTCAAGATACTATGACAATCTATTGTGATAATTCAAGTGCAATTATTATCTCAAAAAATCTTGTTCAGCATTCTAGAACCAAGCATATAGATATTAGCCATCATTTTATTAGAGACTTGGTCGAGTCAAAAATTGTGTCCTTGGAGCATGTGGCTACTGAACATCAATCGGATGATTTATTTACAAAACCCTTAGATGGGTTAAGGTTTAAATTTTTAAGAAAAGTCATTGGTGTGTGATATGCATTAAAAGTTTCACCATTTACTTGCATTCAAATTTCTGCATTTTTATAAGTTTTTTTCTAGTTTGAAATTTTTTTAGCATGTTTTCTCACAGATTTAATGGAATCAACATTGAGTAAGGTGCAAGCTTCAGGTGTATGCCAAGTATTTAAGCATTCAGGTCCTCACCAAATCAGCCTTGTTTGGATTTAAGTATTTTTCTCTATTATGCATCTCACCGTGGGGGTGATAACCTTATGACATAGCAATCGAAGGCACCTTTCTAAGCAATGCTAACTTTACCTCCCAAATGTTTATGATATATTGGAGTAAGAGATGCTCATAGGAAGGGAGAAGTCCATACCTTAAATTGACTAATACTGGTTGAAACTAGTACTAAAAGAAGAAGATCTCCCATTCCCAAGCATAAAGGTTGATCCATATAGAAAAAGTCAAGTATTTCATCATTGTGGGAAAAGACAAACACTAAACACCGATCTAATCTAGAAAAAAATCATTGTTCTAATCATTGTGGAAAAAGATGAGCAATCCAACCATGGACATGACTAGAGCTCAAAACACCTTGTGCATGGAGGAGCTATAAGGTGGGAGCATCACATATAGGGGCATCCTATGAATCCATGGAGTCCACTTTGGCCCTTGGGGACCAGCAAATAGGTTGCGCATGGCAACCTTCGTTGGGGGCCCCATCCCTTTGTAGGGTATTCGGGTTCCTCTACTGCTGGAAGTTCATACATCTCTCTTATTGTGGTAGGAGTGATGTCAATTCTAACCCCCCCCCCCCCCCCAGTGGAGGAGATGCTATGGTCCTTAATATTGAAGTGGGTAAGATTTGAGTAAAACTCACGCACCACCTCAACCCAGGGTGTGAGTGAGGGAAGTGTGAGTTTTTCCCAGTATCGCTCAACAAATATGCGACTAATGATGTCAAATGAGGGATCAGGAAAGTCATGAATGCTTACCTCTCTCTCACCTAACACAGGTCGATGAGAGAATACACTTCTATATGACACTTCAGCTTCGGGTGAAGTGAAGCGCTCAAATGCACCAGGTTTAGAGGTTTCAGGTGGAGGGTTAATAGGTTCTGATGTGTGCCCCATAGTTTGAGGGGTCTCCAATGGAGATTCCCTTTCACTTGCGACACTAGGAGAAGAGCTGAGCTCAGTGGTTTTCTTTCTTTTGGCTTTCTCCTTGAACCTCATCTGAAACACACCTACACACAGTACCTGTTAGTAAGATCATGCAGCTATAACCTTTTAGAGTACTCACAATGTGCATCTTTCTTGACATGCTTCCATATGATCTGAGAAACTCAATTTATACATTTACCCAAAAAGCATGCTTTATGCATAGGTGAATCAAATCAATGAACTTAAAATGAAAAATGGGTGTAAATGAATGTAGAGGTATTGATGAATGCAAGGAAGTATTTGGTTGAGGAAAAAACTCAAACACTTGGTCGGCATTACTTGAAAACCGAGATGAACAATGTCGTGACCCATCCAAAAACCATCCTCAATACATGAAAATCAGTATATACCCACTACTAGAGCAAATATAGACAACCCAACTATAAACAAAATCCAATCCGAAACCCAATATACCACGCCGACACCTTACAATCACACTACAAGAAAATCCCAAAATCAATGCATAACTAAGCCCTTGGAAAGATAAGTGAGAGTATGTGGTACTTATCGTGTAGACGAGGAAATCTGTGTGATTACTGAGCCCCAAAGAACTCGAATACGATAGGATTGAGAAAAAGGGGTTCGGCTAGGGCACACGAAGAGTGAGGGTGTCGTGGGGTGTGGGTTTGGGTTTGGGTTTGGGTTTGGGTTTGGGGGGTCTAGGTTGTGTGGGTCTATATGGGCTTTATATTACTTAAGTTAATAAGTGACTTCCCGTGCCATGCACGAGTACATATCTTAGTGTTCCACTGGGACTTGAGCCATTAAAACAGAGACCCACTCCCAAATAACCAACCACCAGTTCCAGGCTTATGTACAAGAAGGTAAAATAAACAAAACTTGACATAGACTAGATAACCCAACAAACAAACAAAAATATACAAATAAAAGATTAAAATTGATTGACCCAGAAAATAAGTACTTTTTTCTCACAAAAAAAACTTAATACACTAAACCAAGTTTAGGCCTTTAATGTAGCACAGGCCCAAGCATCATGCCACTCACAGTATCCACCTATAAAGGAGATATACTTTCTCAGTTGTAGCCATCATAATGGTGGCTTGTACCTCATTAGTTGATCGAGCAAAGGTCATGTGAGTGTGTGAGTGAGGAGCAGAAGAAGATTGAAGGGGAGCAACAACTTATATGTTTTTTGGCTAATGATTAATTGATCTTATTTTGCTGAATCTGGTTTAATTTAGAGACAAGTCTAATTTCTCTATTTTGTTATATTTGGTGTAACATGTAACCAAACAATGTAAGGTTTCACGTAAATGTTTTGAGAACTGAACTTTTATTATTAGTTAATGATTCTTCACGAGATCTTGGTCTACTGGTCGTTTTTTGTTTTAGGTACACACTACATTCATCAACTGAGTATTTTGTCATCAATCCGTCAAAGGGGGAGATTGTAAATGTACAAGTGGTTGGCTAGGATTAGATGATTAGGACGATAGAGATTTGTTTAAGTCGTTACATTCTTGAGTTGGATGAATGTAAATATTTTAACTTTATCAATGAACATTTAATTTGTATTAAATGTTATTAGATAATGAGTCGATAAGTCAAGAGGATGTGATCTGATGTTCGAAAAGTTAAGAGTTATCCAGTAACGGAACAATTATCTGCTGAGAAGACTTAGCGCCAAGTGTCAACAGACGCGTCAATAGACTCGTTCCCAGTAGAGTCCTCTCATCAATAGATTCCTACTGTGTCTCAAATTTCTAACAAACTCAATCCGTCAGTATAGTCCTATAACATCTCAAATACTGGGCAAATTATTTAAATGAGGATTTTGGTTGAGGGAAGGGATCTTTGATCAGTTATTTCTCAGAGCTTGGAGACTGGAGAGAGATCCAAGTGCTTGAGTGTGAGAGAATTCTTGCGAATGACTTTCTACTGTTTTTTCCTTTCTCTCTTTGAGTGCGTGCTTACTCCGAGTCAGAGTTGAAGTGACTGAGTTCGGCCACTAAAGTTCTAGGAGGGAAGTCAATAGGTTGAAGATCACCAGAGGTTCTAGTTACCACTAGGGTGGAAGACAAACGGATCGTTTGTCTGGGCAAGTAAGAGAGTCTAGTTACAAGGTTTTTTAATTGAGAAATTACTTGTAATTGGTTTTCACCTAATAAAATTGATTTTCCTGGGTTTCGCTACCTCAGAGAGTTTTACATTTAAAAAGTTCTTCAAAGGGTTTTCCTTCGTAACCAAAATTGGTATTACGCACTTTTATTATTTTATGTATTTGATTACTTATCAAGTTATCACATAACGAATGACTAATCAATTTGTTGATTGAGTGGTGAAGCGTGAGATCTAAATACAGGGGTACTTGGGTAATTTTAGAATCTTCCTGTCTTGCAGAGAATGAAAGGAGAATTTTCCTGAAAGAGGTGGGTCTTTCATTATTACTGCACTTGTCGAGGTCCGAGAGACTGTATAATGACATAGCAATGAAAGCACCATATTTCTGTAAGATAATTCTATTCATTCTCTACAAGACAGAAAGCCGCCATAGACAAGAACGAACATATATGTCCCTTCAAACTCTATATTTCTATCCATTCAGACACTATCTTTAGTTCGAGCGATAATTTCGTCCATTCAAACCACAACCAAAATACATAATCTATTTACATTAATACCAGTGTATCATAATTAACCCTATTTAATCTTAACCTTCATTTTTATTTTTTGATCCGCATAATGTTTTACATCATGTCTGGTGCTAAATTGAAACGTCATTGACACTATTTAATCGAACATCATTGACTACACTGAACCAACCTCCCAGGCCCATACTTGTCAAGAGGGTCGTTCAGCTGAGTGTCTTAAGCGATGTCATCTGGGAAGGTAGAAACATCGAGTCTATATTTACTGATAGGGATGGGGTCCCAACTGTGACCAGTTGGGGGTTGCCGATCCTAACCTAGTGTAAAATTTATTTCATGTAGTGAATGAGATGTGTGTCGGTAAAGAGGCGTTTACATTCATTGTATGGGGGTGAATATTACACTCTCAGCTCACATGATAGTTGAGATTCTTCACATCCCTCGTGAGTTAGGTGCATATTCTACTTTGCAAGTAGTTTAGCAAGAGGATGTAACCGATGAACTCGTGGAGCATACTGTTCCAAAAGATGAGATTTCCGACGAGGAGCTACATCAGTTGATGGTCCAACGGTCAGAGCCTGCTGAGGGCACGAGTAATCCAACCTCAAGGAGACCTACTACACCGGCCACAGTAACTAATCGTTCAAACATAAATGAATTACGTTCGAACCACGTTTATACGTTCTAATATAAAAATATGTATGTTCCAACGGTATACTATTTGTTTGAATGGTAAGTCTGTTTGGGAAAGGTATATTTTCTTCCCATATAGGTTCTTTCAAACATCAAGTATCTTGTTATATATAATATATAATCTCTCTAATGCCCATTTAAATGATGGATAAATATTTGCTGCAGCTTAACATCCTCAACACACCGTGTTGAGTTGAAGAAAAAAAAAAATTTTGCCTATTGTGCTGCGGATCATGTAGGCTGGTGCCCAGCATTGCTCTTAAATGATATAATAAACACAACTTTTAAGCAAATTTTATACGATTATCTAATTAAATATTTATTTATTTTTATTTTAATAAATAAATATTTTGTTAGCTAGAGAATTATTGTGTACGTAAATAATAGTTGCATGTGTCCTTACCATCTTCCAAATAATTAATTAAGAAAGTATTTGATTACGTCTTTTAATAACTCAATTCATAATAAGTGCTCCTAGTTTCTACTTCATATTAATTTACTGATAGTCAAATCACTAGCTATTAATTGTTTCACCCCTCATCTCGGATGAGACTTCTTCTAAATTATATATAATGTTCGAACTCATGATCTCGACTATGTTATTAAGTCAAATTACTACTTATACAAAAACTTTAACATCAAATTTAATTATTTAAACTATATCTTAACATGAATCACAGAACAACAAATAAAACTATACATTATATTAATATTCTAACTAAAATAAATAAATAAATTTATCATAGTGCATTCCCTTTGAAAATTATATTATTGTGACTCTATTTAACACTTAGAAAATTGAATAGTTAATTGAAAATCTCAATGCAAATCATGACAAATATAGAAAATAAGCAACGTCAACACAACCATCAAATTAACTACTACTAAAACAATAAATATTGGGATCTTCAATTTTCTATAATCCACAATATTAAATAATAATAGTTAGAAAACGTACCTCTCTGATTACAATTTGATAGAGAATCTGACCTAACTATGAGAGAATGATCACTCTAAGAACTTTATTTTTGAGTGTCTTCCAATGGCTAGAGATACACTTATATTGTAGGTGAAAACTCTTAACCCTCTCAGTGCTTAATGAGTTATAGAGGTATTTGTATCCCATTATAACTCATTAATTAAGAGATAAATTTGAACTAGTATAAACTCATACAGATAAGGGTGTGTGGAATATTGAGTTTTAATAAAACTGTAACATTCTCTCACTTGGCCTATATGCCCATAAAACAATATTTTACATTCATGGATTTATTACAAGAAATTAACTATATTGTGCACGTTCATTTTCAAAAAACTTTCCTACCTTAAAATACATTATATGAGTTCTATAATATCAATATCAAATCAGCTATCAATGCGAGTCATGTCAGTCCTCTGTTATATAACCAACAAAATTCCTTTCATGTACTACAACACTTGTAACTTATTTTAACATGATCATTAATAGGGACAATTAAGGCTACTACTATAATGCCTTGAGTTTCAATTCATGTCTATTTTTGACATTATCTTGTCATAATTCATCAACACCATTCAATGTACATATAAAGTTGAAAGATAAAACAACAAAAAAAACTATAATCGATATCTCTCAATGTCTAATAAAAAAAATACTCAGCATATCAATGATCTTTAACATGTTCACATCATGTGTATAAGTATAAAACCCATCTTTTCAACATGTTCATTAAACTACAACGGTGAATGCAGCATTAATATATTATATTGATATTATTTGTTTATGTGTTTTCTCCTTAACACTTAGGTATTTAAATTTTCATTAAATACATTATTTGGAGAAAATAATATGAGAACTCTTGCAGTACATTCTTAGCTGCTTGGCTATAAAGTCGACAATTCCAAATTCTAAGATAAATTTTCTAAGTCATATATCATACACTGTGGTCTCAAAGTATCTAGCCACAAACTCAACCTCTATTGCATATGAAGCATAAATAAATTTGCCTCATACTTTTCCATAAAATAACACTACTAGATAGTAAAATACATAACCATAACTGTATTTTCTATCATTAGAGCAATCCCACAAAATAGAGTCTGAAAATCCAATTATCTTTAGAGTATTAGTTCTTCTAAAAACAACAATATAGTCTTTAATTTATTGCAAATAACATTGCACTCTTTTCACAGCTTTTAGGTCAAACATCCTTGGATTACTTTTACAACAACCATGGGTGATGCCAACTGTAAAACTGTTGCTCGGCCCTATACAAGTTTGTGCAATCATCAAATTCCTTATAACCATTATATACAGAATTTTTTTAACAACCTAATCAACTCGAGGACACTGTAAAATACTGAGCATATCACATTTTGTTTTTAAAGCATCTATTGACCAACAATTCTTCATGCAAAGTCTTTCAAAACTCTATGCAACTTTACTGAGACAATCATAACAGTCTTTCTCTTAGTATTAAAATTCAATCTCAATTACAAAAGATGTCTCATTAAGAAATTTCATTTAGTAAAGTTATTCTTTAGAAACATAACGTTAATGTCATACTACAAAGTGCGACTTCACCCAGCAGATAGTTCGGATAATTTAAAGGTGGTCTATTCAATGTAATTACATAGGCTAGACTTTAAAATTCTAATACAACTCATATAAATAATAGATAACACAACACTAGCTATTTATATAACTCGTTTAATAATAAATTCAATTGGTTTAATTCAAACACGACTCGTTTCATACAAGTGGGATGAGCTAGCCTATATATTTATTTGGACCTAATTAACATAATTGCATGTATAAGACAATGATAACTATATATAAATCATTCATACTTACAACTAGATTCGTAATAAATTATTTTATAATCAATATATCAACCATTAATGTATAAGAAAATTAATATCCTGAATTATTAATAGTCATATATATTAATATAGTTAATATCTCCAAGAAAAAATATATACCAACATAACAAATATTAATATTTTGAGATATTAAGTAGTCAAATAATAATATCATTAATATTATAATATTCCAACAACAACATTGGCATAAATTAAACATTTATAGAAT
This sequence comes from Juglans mandshurica, assembly GCA_022457165.1. Classification (NCBI taxonomy): domain Eukaryota; kingdom Viridiplantae; phylum Streptophyta; class Magnoliopsida; order Fagales; family Juglandaceae; genus Juglans; species Juglans mandshurica. The sequence goes on along the minus strand of CM039630.1, from coordinate 20,887,778 downwards.
TTGAAAATGGAAGTTGAGTGTCATCTTTGGAGATAGGATTTATTCGGATTATATGGATTAATTGCGGGTTTTGTAAGTTGACTCGTAATTGACCGTTTATTAATTGTGTCTTATTTGTAATTGGGTGAGGTCGCGATGGGTGGGGGGACTGGCTCTAGGTGACTGGGTGAGGTCTCACGGCGAGGGGGAGAGGGTCGTAGTCGCAACGAGAGACAGGCCATGAGGTTGTGGGTCGCAATCGCAGGGAGAAAGAGAGATGAGAGCAACGCGGGTGGGGTGGGGGGATTGGGGGAAGAAAGGGAAAGAGGGAAAACGTGGGAGTATTTATGTTATCATCTTTTGCGACAACTTTTAATTGCCGCAACATACGACAATATTGCCACAAAACCAAACATCCCAGGTTCGTTTATTTGCGGCGACAAAAATAGTTTTTGTCGCCGCAAAAAGTCAATAAATTCGTCGTAACAAAATTATTACCCACGAACGGATGAAATATCTTCCCAAACTATTTGCGGCGAACAAAATTCGCCACAATAAACCCTGATTCACCGTAAAAACATCTTTTCCTCACAAAATTTATTTTGTGGAAAAACGCTTGTTTCATTTTCCACGAATGGCTTTCGTGTGATTCAGCCATTATTTGCCACCACCGTCTGTCTTGGGAAAAGAATTCATGGCAAAAGCCCATAATTCTTGTAGTGATATTGATCCAAGTTCATTTATATAAAATCCAAACATGCTTATATTGTGTCATCATGTTTGTATCGGGGGCACAGATACTATCACGTATTGCCACACCTATTCGGCATAATCAATTTAGGATTTCTTTGTATGGCATTACCAAAATTTTACCTGTTGAGACTACTCCATTCAATGAAATTTGTGCTCATGCGAAAATCACATGTACGAAAGTCTTTTGAACAACAAAATTGTTTTTATTAATGGACCAGAATTCTTGTCACAAAAAAGTTATTTTGGTTGCAAATGATCACTAACTCGTTTGTGACCAAAATTAATGACTTTTTTGCTATAAAAATTTTGCCCAACCAAAACAGTTATGTTGTAGTGACCATATATATAAATATATATATATATATATATTTTAATTTATTAATATCACTATTTTTTTTAAAAGGTTTATACAAGATAGACATGCGTTAGTCTTATATACAAAATATAATTTTCCTTTCCCCTGAAATTAGACGCATATAGTACTTTTTTGACCCCAAGATCTCTAGCTAGGCTGTCAAAGACAAAACATTTATACAAAGCTGTGAGAAGTAGAACTAGCACTCATAGCTAGGTGTGTGATAACTATGCCATGGCCCCCGCCCCCGCCCCCGCCCCCGCCTTATCTCGACCACCAGAAAAAAAGTTCTGAAACGTCCCGGCCCACTGATCAGCCTCCTCCCCATGATCCCCCACCAAAAACTATAAAACAAGTCAATAAGAATATATATATAAATATATATATATATATATATATATATATATTTGGATTGGCCAAGCGTTACAAACCGTAATATTATATATATATATATATATATAAGTGGTGGAAGTAGTGTAAAAACCAGCTGGCCTGTGTTTGTGGTATGTTATTGATCATCTAGTGTGTATTAAGACGTACAGTCTCTGATCAACTGACACTCCTGCTAGCTGCTTTATTCTAACCAGCATCGATCATTGCTGGCTTCCAAAATAATTGTACATCGATGCTGAATGTAGTAGTACTTGTCTTAATTAGCTGTTTTATTTGTGGTAGCTTGTTTTCAACGTCGTCTCGCAGCTGTCTCCCTTTGGGCATTGAAGAACACAGCAGCCACAGGAAGGCCAAGTTCATTTTCTTCTGCAAACTGTCGGGTGTTAAAGCGGTCCCTTGCAGGAGGGATATTAGGGTTCATCAGTACTGTCTGTCTTTGTTTCTGCTTGTATAGGAGGAACACAAACCTATGTATCCCTATGTTTGGCCTTGGCATTTCGTAGTTCACCACCTCCCTTCCTGTGTATCGATTAAAACCCAAAAATTAACCAAGAGTACTAATTACTATTATTTAAGCATATGCTCTCTCTCTCTCTCTCTCTCTCTCAATTAGGAGAACTAATTACCAAATGTAGCATCTGTGGTGCCCGGGATGTCTGTCACCATCCTGCATGCAAAGATGATCAAGTTAAAAATAGTTGTGAAAAGATAGAACTATTAATTAGTTTCTTTCTTCCCAGTTTGGTGTACGTGTAGTAAAATGAAAAACCAGGAAATTCTGAAATCTTTTAGTCATGAAAATAATTATAAAAACAAGATTTGGTAATTTTCATAGATATATGCTTTATTTTGCCTTTTACTGATAGCAGAAGTGTTTTGGTTACCACAGAAATTTCAGTTAATACATATAAATGTTGTGTTAGGGTGGATATGCTCAAATTGACATCATGCATGCCTTGAAGTCTTTTTCCATCATAACTTGGAAATTAAAGGGTTCTGCATTTTTACAGTCTCTTTATTTTCTGTAAAACCAAAAGAAAAGAAAGATAAAAAGAAAAAAAGCAGAATTTTCCTTTTTATATCTCTGGTGGGAGATGTTTTCTAGGATAATACCAGTGCAAGTGCTCCCTCAGGTATGGATCACTAGGACCGGGAACATCTGGGTCAGTCATGATCTGCCATGCATACAAAACAAGATTCAATCATAGAAGAAGGTCATATCACAGAGATTAATTAAGATTGAAACATAAGAAGAAAGGATACATGAATCTATATATATACCAGCGTGAAAAAAGATCTCATATCACCTCCATGAACCTCAACCTTAGGTTTCATGGATACTGCCGAAGGAAAGAGCTCGTGCCCATTATATACTTGCTTGTTGCAATTGTAAGTCACTTTCATTCTCACAGTAGGGGAGAACGATTCAACAACATCTCCAATAACTCTCCCAATTACAAGAGGATCTGACATGTTTGCCATGAAAGTGAAGGGAGCTAGAGAGTGGTGATCAATTGAGATCACTTGATATGTTGTGCAATAGTAGAGCTTTTTCTTCAAAAGTCTTGTGGGGCTTTGAAATGGTAACGTCCCCATATTTATAATGGTGAGAACCGATCCTCAAGCTTAATTCATGGAATTCATAAAAGTCAGGAGTGGGTTACATAAATATATTATGAAAATTTCTGTTTCTCTCTCAAACTTCCCAACATTGGTCAGTGTGGCTCATATAAAAAAATGATGCGATGATGGCATGGGGACACGTAAAATATAAATCAAACAGTTCGTTTCTAGTAATTTTAAGCTTTATATATATATATATATATATATATATATATATATATATATATATATATATATATAATAGAGTAACTGGTCAATTCAGTGCTTAGTCAAAAAGTGAAACGTCTTAATTTTTTAGAAGGTCGGTGTAATGGGCATGGAAAGTCATTCAGCACAAGTTCATCGACACATGTCCACTCATCACGTATACAATTAATATTAGAGACAAAAGTTTTGAGCTTGAAATTAAGCCATCATTTGTCAATCAAATAGTGGATCAACCCAAAAGATCAACCACTATAAGAATAATGAATATTTATAATGGATTATTTACGACGAAAATAATTATTTAAGACGAAAACAAACTTATTTTAACATGAGATAGTCATTTTCACAGGAAATAACTGATCATAAATAAACAGTTTTCTTATAGTGAATGCCATATAAATGAAATATGCTGAACTTGAAATTCTGCATTTACAAGTTTTAACCCATATAAAAACTAAACAGAATAGCTATAGGCATGATAAAGATATTATATAAAAATAATTTCATAAATTGATGTAGTTTCATGTCATCCGTTAAATCTACTTTATAATAAAAGTAATTTTACGATTTGATGAACCGTGTCATGTCACGTCAGTTTGTAGGATTATTTTTGTGTAATTCTTTTGTGGCTAAAGTATTTCTCAAAACTAAATATTATACATAGGCCTGAAAATGCGATATATTGAGAAGCATTGAAGTAATTCTTGTGCATGCACTAGATTGTTTTGGCCTTGAGCTCTTGAGCTATGGGATCCTGCAGTCTATGGCCACGAACTAATTTACCATAATCATGTATATAAAAGGAGCTGTACATGTATATGAGTTATGGTTTAGAATCCTTCAGAAAATTAAAATAAATAGATTCATGCGCCTGGATCAAAATAAATTTGTAAGCTCCAAACCACTTCGAAAGATCAAATAATAATCAAGTAAGATCCAATTGGAAAATCAAAATAGGTATATATGGTTGAGTATATTTTCATATTTTAGGGCTGATCTCCGCGAGCAATATTGCGTTACTCAGTTGACAAGGTTGATCAACTACGTACGCCAAAAGAGAGAAATGCAAGGCCATTCTTTTTTCTTTTTTCTTTTTTTTTTTTATGAAAAACAAATTAAGAACGAAGAAAAGATGGATTTGATGCACAGAATTGATCATTGGCTTTTTTTCACGACCTCTAGCTATATCATGTCATGTCGTCATAATAATGGAAAAACTAGAAAGACTGATCGCTTCTTCGAAAACCAGCTGAAAGTAACCGGCAGGCAGAAATGTTGGAGAATTCAAGTTTATAATTAAGGGATCATGCTCTCTCTCTGTGTCTCTCTCTCTCTGTGATAATATCTGTGTTGTGTCTGTTCCCAGAGCATGATCAGAAGGATAAACATTGATATTCATGACGTGGGATTCCACTGAAGTGAGTTCTCATTTTCTGGGACCCTTTTTTTTCCGCCTTTGAATTGAATAACAGAGAGATCTGCATGTTTAGCATATCCTGCTACCTATAACTTTCCCAAGCTCAGAAAAGAGTCATGGCCTTTTATATTTAAGGTAAAAAAGAGGATAAATTCCTCATGAGATCGATCATGGGTATATATATTGATATATGTTCGAAGCTTAGCTTAGCTACCTACCTAGCTATCTATCTATGTATCTGATGATCATCATCATTTTACAAATTAATTATTATTTATAAACGGATCATATTAATATAAGGAGAGGTTGTGGTATAAAGGAATCCCACCACCAAATTAAATGCCACAAATAATAGTGATCGATCGACTGCTCATGCTAGTGGTATTCATTGGTCATTTCAAGTAAAGCGATCGATTCATTAATTTGATCTATATATTCTTGAATTAGAAGCGGGAGATCAGTAGTGGCTTTCTATATCTGAATTAAGGGCCAACCACTCTCTTCTTTTTTTTTCCATATTCCACTCTCAATTATTATTATTATTATATATATATATCGCTTAATTAAATTTGATAATATAAATTAATTATACATTTCAATTAATATTTATTTATTTATTTTTATTTGTCCAAGCATCTCATCCTCCTTTTCCTGCATAAATTATTCAATTTTATAGTGCATTTTTATTAGGCCAGAAAGTTCACCAGGCCAATGAGTAGATCAACATGAGAAATTAGTTATTTCGTTTGTACCACAATATTTATACATTATCAACTAAATTAACTAAGGTGCGGTTTGAACTTTGGATAATGAGATGAGATGAGATAGTTTTACTTAAAAGTTTAATAAAATATTATTAGAATATTATTTTTTAATATTATTATTATTTTAGGATTTAAAAAATTTAAATTTTTTTATTATATTTTGTGTGGGGATTTGAGAAAGTTATAATAATGAGATGAGATGAGATGAAACATTTTCACTCTCCAAACGGGGCCTAACACTTAAAGTACCATTCAAGACTAGTAGTCAAAGGATTCTTAAGAATCATATATTGCAATTAGGAGTAAGAGCACACAATATTGGTACTACTACTTCATTGAAATTCCTATCTAAAATACCTAACTATATAATAATAATTTTAGCTAGTAACTAATTTTCACATGTACTCTACATGATGATCAGCTTTTTTATTTTTTATCTATATACATCATTTATATATATTCCTTTTATTCATTTTAAAAAGTATATTTATCTCCTAACTCCCAATAAATTTGAATATCCTCATATCTTTCAATATTAATTTGCAATATCCCACCTATACTAATGTGATTACAATGTCTCTCTCTATATATTTTTGTTTTTGGGAGCTTTTTACCCTTTTTCAAGCATGAGTATTTTTTTTCCTCTCTATTAAAATGCAATATTCTCATAATATTATAGACATTATCATGATGTTTTTATTAATGAGAGTGTGAATATGAGAAATTTAAAGAAATGGAGGGCTGGAAATTAAAGGAAAGAATTAATAAGTTTAGCTAGATGAATAAAACATCCAAACCTTAGAGGTGTATATATCGTAAGACGCACGTATTAGTTTTGTGTTTTACATATTTTATTAAAGATCTTATGTTAACACATTGTTAGCCATGTTGACACGTACAGAGCACAAGAGCCGCACACTATTTTAGAAAAAGTGAATGAACATGAAATTCACATAAAAAAATTAATTTTTTAATGATAGATGATTACACTCTTTTTCAAAAGTCCAAGTACACGGCGGTTACACAACCCATGAATGAGTGTATCTAGCATTACTATTTGTTTTTATATGCAAAACGGCTAAACTAGTACTAGTGTGAAAGCTCTTATAAGAGTCATCATATTAATGTTAATCCTATATACAAAAAAATAAGTAAGTCACTACAAGAAAAACGAATATTTGTAACGGATTATTTGCAACGAGAATAACTAGTTAAGATGAAAATGAACTCATTTTGACAGAAAATAATCATTTTTACGGAAATAACTTGTCACAATTAAGTAATTTTTTTGTAGTGTAATATATATCATTAATGGCGGGGCATAGGATTGATTTGTGGGGTGTGCATCTATATATAATGGCCGTGAAAGATCATCATGATCAGTTCTAGCTATAGATATAATAGTTTTCCGTTTTCAACCAAAAACTCATTGTCCCCTTCGATGTTGCATGTAGTAGTACTACGGGAAAAAGCTGTCGGACCACAAGGCCGATTAGTGAAGGAACTCAAGGAAGGGTAGATCAATGCATGAATGATCACGCTATATATGTTTTGAGAAAATATTAGGGCTCATTTAGGAACACTAGAAAGTTTATACCCTCTTTCTAGCTACTATTGTTCTTGATTATATATGTGTGTGTGTGTGTGTATATATATATATATATATATATATATATATATATATATATATATATTATCATTCCTAGTACATTATTTTATGTATACATCCTCCATTAACGTCGTATCAAACCTAGTTTTGCTGTCTACCATAGTACTCACATAGCTATAGTTGGGAATCTTGAAAAGTAAAACATGATGAGATCTTAGTGTCAAATTTATATATATTAGTGAAAATGATTAGAATATATATATATGCTCAGTTCATGAGTAGGTTGCCAAAGGATAATTTAGTTTTTTTCGAATGATTTAAGCACTAGTTTCCCTTTATCATTCAACCACAACCAATATATATATGAAGTTGTATTCGATATTGACTTATTCCATTTCTTATAAAAGTAAAGACTTTTCAACCAATTATATAAAATGGAAGGAGGATATTTTGACATGAACAAGGGGTCATTTCAAGAATAAAAAAGCAATAAAAAATAAATAACTCTACTAATTTTAACACTCACGGAACATATATCACTGATGTGACAGACATATGTTAGCTCTAAAAATTTAAAGATCATATCATGACTCGAATACATGTCTATCACATCAACAACATTACATAGTGTGTTATATTGATGGTTAAAATATTATTATTATTTTTTTATATGGATCTCGTATATATTTATTCATTTTTTTTAAATAATTGTACGATATTTACGCACTCATAAGAACTACAATTATCATTTCTCTTACTATTTATACTATATGTACTATTGAGTAATTAATAAGTCTTACTAGCTTACTAGTATATAGAAAATAATTTGTATAGTCTTTTAAGTGTGCAAATTTTATACAGTGTCTTTGGAAAAAAAAAATGGAGCACACGGCCTGAGATCCATATAAAAAGACCAACTTTTTAATGAGCCCCACTTTGTTTAAAAGATCAGATTGAATGGAACTTGCATGTCTTAAGATTATATCTAGTATCTATTTTTTTTTATTAGATATGATAGACTAAGGTATTTAAAGAGAGGCCAACACAACATTTACATTTTAAATTCAGTTTTTGAGTTCATATTAACTTGTCATAATAGTACATGAGTAATAGAGTCTCGAACTCATGATCTTCCAACATAAGTCATGGTATGCAAATTGACTTGGAAATAGTTGAGTTAATTTACCTGTATTTATTTGGAAAATTGACAAGAGAAAATATATTTGCAATCGTGAATTGTGCAACTGACGCGTAATTGTTTTAAAAAATATAAATAAAACATAGGACCCACATGAAAAAAAATATTTTTTTAATAGTGGACCTCTTTTTTTTTTAAATCGATTACGTGACAGTTGCACACTTCACGGTTGTATGTAAAATTACTCAATTGACAATTACGGCCATAAGCGCATGCATGCAGCTTCCTTTAACATGCAAAAACTTTTTTAGAAATATATATTTAATTTGCACTCTCAAATTCTTAGAATTGACACATTATAATTAACTAGGGACGAAATCAGAAGGTTTTATCAAGATAGATGGGTCGAAGTACATATATGATTGTGATTAAAATATATTAATATAAATCTATTAATTCCCTTTAGAGTTAAATATATATATATAAAAGATTATTTAACTGTCAAATTAATGGAGCCTCGGCTTCTTTTAGATTTTGAAAATTAATTATCTATATATGAGTGAAATTTTACAAAAAAATTTGAAAAGTACTTTTTCTTTTGATTTACAAGAGTCAATCAGAAATTATATGTTTGAAAGGAAATATTAATATGGAGAAATTAAGAAAACCCACAATGCCAATTAATATATCCAAATAAAAGTAATTGATCAATACCATCTTATTCTTAATTATTATCTATTTGATCTATTATTTAAATGAGCTGTGAGTTATAAAAATAAATGGACTTGGGTTAATTCATATTAATTGGACCCAAATCTAGTTTTTTATATGCCCTAAACTTTATTAATTTACAGAATTATTATTATTTTAAGATTTAAAAAAATTGAATTGTTTATTATATTTTGTATAAAAATTTAAAAAATTTGTAATAATGAGATGAGATGAATTGAGAGTCTTTCAGTATCCAAACTAGACCTAAAAGAAATTTGTACTTTGCAAGTGGTTTGCTCTAATCTTAATAGTGAATATACAATTTCTTAATTATTAAAGATTTAACTCGTAATAGTTTGATTGAAAAATCGTAATATTTTATCCAATTTATTTTTGGGCAGTCAACTCTATCTGTCCCATCATAGAAAATGTATTGTCTCAAAGTGTATACTTTTTTACAAAACCTGCATGCATGGGGGCCGCTTTCCATCGAGGGATTACAATTTTACAAAGGGAAGTCCATCCCAAGAAAAAGATCTAAAATAATAATTTATTCAATAATAATATAGAAATGAGTTGACTAAATTCAGCGGAAAACAGCAGCACCAGCCACCAACTACACCGGCCACCACCATGTTTAGACAGATGATGAATTGACTAAGTGCAGGTTATAAGATAGAGCCCAGCAGACATGATATTGCCCACTAAATATAAAATGAAATATATATATATATATGGAAATGAGAGCAATCATAAGTACTTTACATCTATGCTATTGATCTGTAATCATAATAATTAGTGCTTGACAATGCGCATATATATAATACCTTAATTCTCTCTCTCTCTCTCTCTCTAAGTTCATGGATAAACCCCAAAAGTACTCATACACCAATTCGGCCTACTTTTAAATTAATCAGATTATTTTTGGGGACTCTTACATATTTTTAGGGTCTTGAGGGTCATGTCCGAAGTGATTTAGGGATTTTCTTAAGTTTCTTAGGAATTTTGGTCTTATGGTTTGGCTGAAAATGATTAATATGGTAAGACAGCTCGTTTATTGAACCTTTGAGGCCATAACATTATAATCAAGGAATATTATTTATAAACATTTTAATCATATTAATCCTCTCATTAATTGTTCAATGACATGAAACAAATGATGATTAAAAAGTTATTTGTAATTTTTATTTCTATGTTAATTACTTGGTGTCATATTAAAATATGGTATAAGAATAATAATTAAAAGAATTATGAATATTATTTTTCAGATAATCCTTAAATATTTTCAAGCAATTTTGCATTTTTCAGAAAGAATTAATTTTTCCATCAATCACTATTCATTACCCCACACCCACAATCTATGAAAAAAAGAAAGAAAAAATTGTCAAATATGAAGTGTTAGAATGAATAGTAATTAATGTATAGTAAAACCCTTCAAAACAAATATACAAGATTCAAATACTTGAGAGATTTCTGTGTTTGGACCAAGAGATTTGGGACATGTTTGGGCTTGAGACCTTTGTATTTGAACCCAACCCAGTTAAAACAATTTGAATTCTAAGGTAAACCTTATTCATGATTTTCACGCTTTCTTTCTCATCTTATAAAATATACAAGCAATATTACAAAAATTACAGTAATATAAAATAAACTTTTTCTTTAGGTAATTTACTAACGTTATTTTGTGTTTTTGGGTTTTGAAATTAAAAAACAAAAATCGAGTTATAATGCTATTTTATAATTATGTTACTATTTCAATAAATGGAAAATCTCATGCTAAATTCCATTTAATTTCATCGGTGAATTACCCTCATCTATCATGAACTTTTCACTCTTTACTACTCAAACTTACGAAAAAAAAAAACATATACAGTTTTCTCCAATAAATACATATGACGTTATCCCTAAGGTAGAGGGATAAGATGAAGAAGAAGATAATCTTTTTACTTAAGAAGTATACTAAGAGAATCAACTCGTTTTTAACTTATTTGTAGATTTGAGTCAGTATGAGATAATCCCATTACATAGGAAATATATTGAAGCTAAAATTGTTGATGCAAAATATCTACAAATGATGAGAGAAAATTTACAAATGAAACTGTAATAGATGATTGACCGGTTTTGTGTTCACATTACACAATATCTTGAAATTATGTCACCGAAGAAAAATGAAGTTCTTATCTCATCTCCATCTATTTCTAGCTCTCTGTTTGATTCACCACTAGAGACTGACTCTATAGAACAAAGTAAATATCTAATTTAATACTCATTTTTTCCAATTAAGACAATTGATAATTGATACGAGGTAAATAACTAAATATTTTATAGAGTTAACAGTACAATCTCGTCAAGGTCGAGGCACTATTAGAGACGTAACGTTGGAGAAATATCGTAAACTGTGTAAGATTAAAGTTAACATTCCTAGCGAACATATCGAAGGCGAGGGACAACAAGCAATTTGGCTTGCATCTCATGTAGGTGCTCTTACACGGACTTATACACCTTTGGCTACGAGTTCATTTTATAAAGTCTCGCAAGTTATGAAAGAACTTATAAAAAAGCGTTATTTGGTACGTAATATTTAAATAATGAATTTATATTAATATTATTTATATTCTAAATGATAATATCTGTGTATATATTTTTTCAAGAATGAGTTCGAACTAGATTTTGGTCGAAGAGAGGAGTGTAAGACTTTCGATGAGCTTATGTGTAATGCATTCCGTAAGTATAAGGCAAAGTGTCATGAGCATTACAATAAGTACGAGAACAAGGAAGATGCACGCCAGCATCCTTTTCAGGATGTTTGACCTTCCAACTGGGAAAAACTTTTCGACATGTTTGAGGATCCATTATATAAGGTAAATTAAATGAATTTTTTACGTGTCCTATTTATAATTTTCGCTTACTAATATTTACAACTTCTATGCATTAACAAAGTTCTATAAACAAAACAAATAGATCGAAGTTGAAGATTCATCATCATGTAACCTCAAGATCTTTCCATCGTCTCTCTATGAAATTGGTAATATACTTTTTATTTTTTATTCTATATAGTTTATTTTTTGGATGTACTAATTTTAATTTTGACTTTATATCTTAACAATGTCTCTTGTAGCAAGAGTCAAGCACAAATTATGATCTGACAAAATTGTATGATGATCACATATTGATCGTAATGAAGAGTTGACTAATCCCGATACTCGTAAAAATTATGTAAGTATTATAATCTATTTTAATTAAACATAATTAAATATTTGTGACGATATTAATTATTTTACGTCGTGTGTAAGATAAAATAGTTGCCCTACATGCTGAAGCTGTGTCAGATCAAAATTCTTCAACAAATGATGTTGAAATTTTTATACAATTTATGGGTCAACGTTCAAGATATTTGGGGGGTTTTGGTCGTTGTGTAAAGCCTTCTAGCTCTTCCTCAATGTCAAGTACTTCTATAGCGTTAAAGAATGCAAATTCCAGAATCGAAGAATTGACTGCAAGATAGCATGAGTTAGAGACTCAATTGGCGAAACAAGTAGACATGGAGATGCACATGAAACAACAAGAAGAGTTCATGAGAGAGATGCAACTCCAAATGCAGATACTTATGCAACAGTTAAGGCCTCTATGCAACTGATTTTCATGTTTTGCATAGATTTTGAGATTTAATTATAAAGTTCTGTACGGATGACATTATTAGTATTATTACTATTTTATTTAATTAGTTCTGACTTATGACTAGTTTTATTTGTATTGAACAATTTATAATGTATTTTTTTAAATATTATTTAATTATGCCTTTTTTTTAAAAAAATCTGGTTAAAATAAAATATTAACCATTAACGTTCAAATAGGGATACAACGAAAACAACCATTCGAACATCGCATGATACCGTTCGAACGGCTGTTAACTGGCAAGTCGCTCGATCCTTTCATTATACATTCAAACATCTTACTCAATCCGTAAAAATATAATTTCCATTCAATCATCAATTTGTTTATTCGAACGTTCTCTCATGTCTATTTGGTCAAACGAACTAGTATCGATCGACTACTCATGTAGGATACATTCGAACATACATATACGTTCGAACGTTTTTTGTTAGCATTTGAACTCCTTTCTGGGATGAAATTCAGTTGTCCTAGAAAAAAATGGTCATTTGAACGTGTTCGAATGGTCTAGCAAATATTCATTCTAAAAGATTTTTTTTGAGACAAAATTGTTATTTTCGTCCTAAAATACCTTTTGAAATACTGATATTAAAACGATCTTGAAAAGCATTATTTTCGTCTCAATCCATGGATAAAATTCTCGAGATGGTCAACTTTTTTTTATTTAATGATTAAGAAAGTATGATTTAATACATTTTGAAAAAAAAAATTATTTACACGGACACATCCCTCTTTACTGTTGACTTGGTAGGGTATGATCCGTAAGAAAAGTTTAAAGATAAAATATCTTGCAAATCAAATATCGGCAACTAAAAATTAGGATAATAATATAAGAGAGATGTTGGAGAGCAGCCGAAAGCCGCACCACACCACAAGTAATTTTTTTTTTTTTTCACCCAATACATTGGGTGTGATGCGGCTGTTATGTACAGTAGGATTGTATTTATTTTTTCTCATGATATAATGCCATTTTTCCATTTGTAAATAAAAAGAATAATATATACCACGTGATTGGATGATAATATGAGGATGGCGCTAACATCTCAGGCCATCCAACCTTGCCTATCCGTGGTTCCTTGAACGGATAACGGAGAGCGGGAAGGTAGGCGCAATGGCAACCATCTCAGGCCACCCAACCTTGCTTTTGAACCCAATCGTTTCAACGTTGGAAAAATGCAAGACCATGCTTGAAATGCGCCAAATTCACGCCCACATGATCAAGACAGACCTTGTCAACCACACATTCACAGTAAGCAAACTCGTCACCTTTTGTACCCTCTCCCGTTTCCCTGGGGGTTTAGACTACGCTTTGTCAGTCTTTCGTCAAATCCGAAACCCCAATGCCTTCATCTTCTTCACACTAATTAATGGTTTTTCTGGCAGCTGGAACCCTGTAGAGTCCATAACTCTCTATGCCCATATGCTTTCTTGCTTGACAGATTTGAATGGTATTGAGTTTTCTCTTCCATCAGTACTCAAAGCGTGCGGCAGATCGCGCTCGTTAGAGGAAGGGCGGCAAGTTCATGGGCAAATCTTGAAATCCCGTTTTCAGTTTGACCCGTTTGTTTCTAATTCGTTGATTCGGATGTACATGGAGCTTGATGAGATTGAGCTGGCGAGAATGGTGTTTGAAAAAATGCTTGAAAGAGATGTAATTTCTTGGAATTCGATGATTACGGGTTACGTGAGTGCTGGAGAGATTGAGTTGGCACGTGTGCTATTCAACGAGATGCCAGAAAGAGACATAGTTTCTTGTAATACAATGATCGATGGGTATGGCAAGTTTGGAAAGTGTGAGCTGGCTGAGGAGGTTTTCAGGATGATGAGTGATAAGGATGTGGTTTCTTGGACATCGATGATATCTGCATACGTACTTAATCATCGTCCAAGGGAAGCCTTGGATTTATTTAGGGAAATGCTGAGTGTGGGAGTAAGACCTGATGCCCCTGCTATTGTTAGTGTTCTTTCAGCCATTTCTGACTTGGGTTTTGTCGAGGAGGGTAAGTGGTTACATACTCACATATCTACAAATAAGATAGAATTGAGTCATGGGTTTATCGCATCGGCTCTTATTGACATGTATGCAAAATGTGGGCATATAGAAAATGCCTATCATGTCTTTAGATGTGTATCTCATAGGAGAAACATTGGGGATTGGAATGCTTTGATCTCTGGTCTTGCAACTCATGGTCTTGGTCAAGATGCTCTTGAAGTGTTCCTTGACATGGAAAGAATGGAGATTGAGCCCAATGAAATTACATTCATAGGACTCTTAAGTGCTTGTAGCCATGCAGGAATGGTTGATGAGGGTCAATATTATTTTAAAATAATGCAAGAAAAGTACAATATTGTTCCCAAGATTCAACACTATGGATGTATGATTGATCTCTATGGCAGAGCAGGTCGCTTTGAGGATGCACTAGGAGTTATACAGAATATGCCCATGGAAGCTGATGTTTTAGCCTGGAAGGCTATTCTTAGTGCCAGCGTGAAGCATAGCAATGCTGTGATTGGTGAAAATGCTGCCCTTAAAGCAATGGATTCTGCCCCAGAAGACTCAAGTTCTTATGTTCTTCTCTCAAATATCTACGCGAAGGCCAGGAGATGGGATGATGTAGCCAAGGTCAGAGTACTCATGAAAGAGAGAGGAGTGAAAAAGATTCCAGGCTGCAGTTCAATCCTTGTAAATGGGAAAGTTCATGGGTTCCTTGCAAGGAAGGAAATGGATGTTGAATTTAGTGGTGAGGTTCTCTCGAAGATAGATGAAGTAGTCGCTAGGCTAAAGTTGGAAGGCTATGAGCCTGACCTAACTCAAGTTCTATTAGATATTGATGAGGAAGGGAAAAGAAGCTTGCTTTGTCTTCATAGTGAGAAGATGGCACTTGCATTCGGACTTATAAACATTAGAAATGGTGCTCCTATTCATATTGTGAAGAACTTAAGGATTTGCTGTGATTGTCATTCCTTTATCAAGCTGGTTTCGAGGGTTTACAGCCGTCGTATAGTTGTGAGAGACCAAAACCGTTTCCATCACTTTGAGAATGGTTCCTGCTCCTGCAAAGAATATTGGTAATATAGATTTATGTAGCCTGATTTTGCATGTTAATTAAGATATTGTACAGGTTCAGTATTTAAAGCATGTGATTAATACATGTAGCCTATACTGCCACAAAAATAAAAATATTGAAAAAGAGAAAGAAAAGAAGTAATTTATTTTGTAGGACATTTTTCTTTTGCTTACTGGTTAGAAAAAAAAAATAGTTTACATGCTAAAGATAATTGTATTTCCAACTTTGATCCGGAACGCGGGTTTTACACCATCTAATGGGAGGTTGATTGATAGTTGATACTCCTTTAACTTTACAGAACAAATTGAGCTGCATAGGCTTGGAACCCAAATTCGAAACAAAACCGAGTTGTAGTACAGAACAGCTGTGTTCCATCCTCGAATACGCAGTGTAGAAGAAACCTTGGTTGATCCGATCATTCAAGCGCCACCCTCTCTCACTGTCTTCGCCTGTCAGTTTCCTCCTACTTGTGTTAGTGTCTTATCCAATTTGTCCCTGTGAAATCAATATATATTTGTTACAAAAGTTTAAACGGATGAGAAGATGGAGATTTATTTATATTATATCCTGAACACTCGATCAGGTTTTTTCTCATTAACTGAGTGCAATATGTAGAATATTTAATTAATGATGTGAAGTGTTTAGTCAAGATTTGAGCTCAAAAACTCTACTATGACACAATGTGAAATTACTACTAGCCCCATTAAGTTTTTTTTTTTTTTTTTTCGATGAGAACATCATCATATTATTAAAAAAACACACTTAAAGAAAGGGAAGAATCCAATCAAGAATCAAATCTGTAACAAGAGTTTCTTCGATCATGCCTAGAGCATTCTTTGCTAAAGCATGTGCCACATAATTAATCTTCTTGGGCACATGTTGGATCGACCATTGCTCCAAATTAGAAAGATTTTTTTTTTATTATTATTTGTCAATAGCTATCAAACCAGCATTGCTCTTGTAACGCTCCGGTTCCGGATGGATCGAAGAGTTACCTCTTAACACTTAAAATAATATCTCACTGTACAAATATAAACTCCAATTCCTCATATACTCATAGACCTCATTGTTTTAAACCATCTACTCTAAAATAAATAAATAAGAATACGACGAAGTTTCAAAATAAATGCCAACTTTCCCAAAGTACTAAAGTCAACAGAGCAAAACAAAACTAATCAATAAAATTATCTAGTAACAAGTACCCTCTTTGTATTTAATAGCCAATGCTCACAAAGCCTTACCCATGCTTCATATTCTTGAACTTCCATTGAAGTATCCAAAAATATCCGAAAATTATTGTGGAGATAAATGGTGAGTTATAAAAACTCAGTAAGCAGTGAATATATACTAGTGTGCAAACATGAGCATCTACAAAGTACAATATGCAGAACAAAATATTTTCTAGAGTTATCTTGCAGAACAAAATATAAACGTAACAGAGCGATGATTTTAAGACACATAAAACCCAAAGTACTTTGACATAACATAACCCGAGCATCATCATCACATCAAAATAGAGCATCTCACAGAGTAGAGACCATGTTTCACTCCCGTGGTAGGGTTGTGCTATCCCGAGTGGCCAAACAGGGCAGAAACAGAGGTGAAATATTTCTCTTATTCTTCTCGGAGCCCCGAGTGTGCATGTAGGAAAGACTACATAAAACCACTTTGTTTCCAAAGTGGGTGCACTCAGAGACAAAGAAATTGGTACTAACTCAAATAGAGCAGAGCAGAGCATAACAGAGCAGAGCAGAGACAGAGTCAAATACAAAATCAGTACACCATGTTAAAAGTTTTCATATGTCATATCAAAACAAAACAGAGTATTGAAACATATTCAGATCATTCTCACATACTGAAAACAAAATTCAGAGCATCTTTCTAATCAATGCACAAATTTCTAGATTTTCAATATCGCTCTTTTTCACATTTCAAAGACAGCATGACAAAATAAAGTTCATGTCTATACAATGCATGTCAGAAAATATTTTCCCTTTTTCATACAGATTTCATAAGGAATGCAAATAAGCGACCGATGTTGGTTTTTCCCAAGTTCTCATTTCATCACAAAATATGCAAAGTTTTCAGAAAGTAAACCTCAGTCTCAATAATTCATGTAAAGTCTAACATAAGAATCCCGCTTACCTGGACTTTTTAGCTTTTTGGAATCTTTCCACAATCGTGCCAAATGAATACCAATCGTCACCTATATGGAATACTAAATGTTACTAAACTTCTAAAAGGACTGCTAAAACTCTCTATCTACTTAAATTCATATATACTGCGGAAATACTTCGATAACTATCTAATTATCATAAATCTAACAAAAACTATCATCATTAAAAGTATATTCTTAACTTATCATAATATAATTTTATCGAATATGGCAAAACAACTTAAATTCATTTCAAAAATTAACTTAATTATATTTAAAACTCATATATCTAATAACTATTATTGAAACGATAATTTAATATTGTTAATATTGTTAACATACAACGTAGTAGGAAATTGTAATTTCTTAATCAATAGTAGTTCATAAAATATACTTTAACGTTAAAATAAAATCCTTGTAAACTTATAATATATAGTCTAGTCAAAATTTAACACTTAGATATACAACTAAAACCGTAGTTTCTTTTTCTGTAAACCATTGCTTATGGGCTAATATAATTTACCCATGTGAAAATGTGGATGGATTAAAATACGAAAAAATCTGCCTCACACTCTACTGTGTGAAGCAGCCCCAGCACACCTAACGTGCTGGGGTGAAAAAAAAAAAAACTATGTGAAGTGTGTGGAGAGTGTGATGTATAGTAGAGTATGATATAGCATTTCTCTTAAAATATTAAACACAACCTAACTTTAAATAATATAATAGTATTTTACTTACATTAAAAGGAAGCCCAATATAGAAAATTGGTATATCCTGAACATAACCCACTTTAAAATAATACATTAATTTATTAATACAAAAAAAAAAAGTTAAAGCCCATTTACAAAATGTTAATACAATATCTATAAAATTCAACAAATCTAATTTAGACACCAAACAATTCAACTCATTTAAAACTAAACATCTTAGAGAACTCTCATTGGATTAGTTAAAATTAAAGTACATTTTTTATGAATATAAGATGAATTTAGCTTTTAGCTATTCCATTCACATAAGTCTCCACATTGGAATAGCCATTTTTTCATTATATGACAATAAAATAATATAAGATGAATTTGACTTTGGCTATTCACATCAAATATCTACATTAGATTATTCATTTCTTCATTATATAGTAATAAGTAATTAATAATTTTAAAAATATTTTAATTTTTTTAATTATGAATTTATTTTATTTTATCATATTTTACTATTCATAATATTATATATTAATTAGTTATCATATTCTAGTTATATTTTTTCAATTGTCATTTAAAAGGGAGAGAGAAATAATTGATATAAAAGGAATAGAGAAATAATTAATATAAAATGTATTTGATGAATGAATAGTTCCTTTCAAATTTGGAAATAATTTTAGAAGTGATTGTAGCTAAATTCCAAATATTTAGAATTTAGATATTCCAATGTGATCACATTTTATGGTTTAATAGCTAAATCTTCAATGGATTTAACTTTTAGCTAATTGAGAGTGCTCTTAAAGTAAGAACTTAAAATAAACTCATGCGAAAGCCCGTACTACTAAAATTATAAAAGCACATTGGTAAAGCCATGAGAACACATGGGCTTGTGGCACACGATCCACCCATCTCAAGTGTAGTAGCATTGCGTATCTGAGTTACATGAAAAAGGGACCTACCGCAAGGGAGAAGGCAGTGCAACGTGGGTGGCTAAGTTGTGCTCGACGGTGGCAAGCGCAGCAGTCTGGGATCGACATAAGAGCACAAAGAGAGAGAGAGAGTGAGAGAAAGACGTGAGAGAGAGAGAGAGAGAGAGAGAGATCACGACATATCAGGAAAAGAACACTCACCGAGGGAGAGCAGGGTATACGTGAAGGAGCAGGGGCTGGGCTGGCGACATACAATCACGGCAGCCTCCTCCATGTCAGCGGTGGAGTTCAAAGAGAGGGAGAGAGCACGAAGGCCATGCCGACTGGGAGTAACCGAGATGGGTGATGGTTGTTGTATCAAAACCACCCAAAATCACACCCAAACACAAGATAGAGACAATATGTAAGTGGTTCGGCAATTTGCCTACGTCCACTGTAGCGGAAACAGTAGATTTCAAAGTGTTTGTACAAAATATACAAACTCCAACAAGATTATCTCTATCTCTACAAATGACCATCTTCTATGTCCCACAGACACTATTTCATTTACAATATGATCTCCTTTTATAGGAGAAGCTTCAAGAGACAAACAAACAATAAAAGTGGCTGTAAGAGACAAATTTGATATTTTGGAGACAATCTTGATATTTAGAGACAAGCTTGATATTTGGAGCAGCTATCTAAGACTGTTGAGGAGCTACTGTTCACACTTGGGTTGATATTTAACAATCACCCCCTCCACCCATGTGTGCCATATTAAGCTGCTGCAAACTGTTGCTTCCTCCAAATGATTTCATCCCTTATTTGAAATAATATTTATATCTGCCATGAGAGATTTCTGCTATCAAATGTGCCCTAAGGCACCAACGCACCCGAAGGTGCTCAGCAATATGAGATATTGATCAATTCCAAACAGTGTTGGAATTTGATCCCTATGACGACTTTTGTCAACATATATGCTGGATTGTCTTTAGTGCCAATCTTCTGAAGTAGAATGTCCCCTTTATCTAATATCTCACGTATGAAGTGAAAGCGGACATCTATATGCTTTGTTCGAGAATGATACACTTGATTTTTGGCCAAATGAATTGTACTCTGACTGTCACAGTAAACGATAACCTCTTGCTGTTTAAAGCCCAAATCTGTTACCAATCCCTGTAACCAAATGGCTTCTTTCATGGCTTCTGTCACAACCATGTATTCAGCCTCTGTTGAGGATAGTGCAATTGTAGACTGCAAAATAGATCGCCAACTAACTGGTCCTCCAGCCATAGTGAACACATATCTAGTTGTCGATCGTCTTTTGTCAAGATCACCAGCATAGTCTGAGTCAACATATCCAGTTACTAGACTATCTTCACTCTTCTCGAACTTTAAATCAAAATCTACGGTCCCTAGAATGTACCGTAGAATCCATTTAGCCACATGCCAATGTGTCTTTCCAGGATTATGCATATATCGGCTGACTAAGCTGACGACCTGGGAGATATCAGGTCGTGTACATACCATGGCATACATTAAGCTTCCTACAACACTTGCATACGGGACATTTTTCATATAGTCTCGCTCTTCATCACTTTTAGGAGACTGCAATGCACTGAGTTTGAAATATGGGGCCATTGGAGTACTTACAGGTTTCGTCTTCGAGTTCATGTTGAAACATTGTAGTACTCTCTCCAGATACTGCTTCTGAGTGAGGTGGATTGTGCTTTTCACCCTATCTCTATTAATCTCCATCCCCAAAATTCTTCGTGCTTCTCCTAGATCTTTCATTTCAAATTCTTGACTCAATTGGTTTTTCAATCGATCTATCTTCACATTGCTTTTACATGCAATCAACATGTCATCTACATATAAAAGCAAATAAATGAAAGCTCCATCTGCAAGTTGTTTGAAATACACACAGTGATCGTATTGGCAACGAGTGTATTCAAGTCAATCATGAAGCGGTCGAAACGTTTGTACCACTGTCGAGGTGACTACTTCAAACCATAGAGAGATTTCTTCATATTGCAAACCAATTTTTCTTTACCAGCTTCTTTAAAACCTTCCGGTTGAGACATATAAATCTCTTCATCCAGATCACCATGTAAGAAAGTTGTCTTCACATCAAGTTGGGTTAACTCAAGTTCATATTGTGCAACCAAAGCTAGCAATATCTGAATTGATGAATGTTTCACAACAGGAGATAATATCTCACTATAGTCAATTCCATCTGTCTGAGTGTAACCCTTAGCTACCAATCTAGCTTTGAATCGCACCTCACATTTAGCAGTTTGATCATCTTTTTGATTGAAAACCCACTTACAACCAATTGACTTCTTTCCATTTGGAAGTGGCACAAGCTCCCATGTCTGGTTCTTATGAAGAGAATGCATCTCCTCGCTTATTGCACTTTTCCATTCAGCCTGTTCACTAGACTGTATGGCTTGTTTGTAAGTGGTTGGGATCTGATCTCCTTCAGCTGGAAGTGCATACGTCATAAAGTCTGCATAACGTGCAGGTAAACATGTCTCTCTTCTCGGCCTGTTTGTTGCAATTAATTCAGGTTGGCTTGGAGATACCATGACTGGACTATCAACCTTAAGTTGTCCATGCTCTCCATTAGCGACTCCTGATTCTTTTGGCGTAACAAACTTCACCTTCATGGGAGTCTTTATGCTCATGTGACTTGAGCATATCAGACTCATTGAATGTAACATCTCTACTGATTATTACCTTCTTTGACTATGCACCAGAGTCTATACCCTTTCACACCAGTACTAAAGCCTAAGAATTTTGCTTTCTTAGCTCTAGGATCAAGTTTACTTTCTTTAGCATGATAGTAAGCTGGACATCCAAAAAAGTGTAAAGAGTCATAATCAGTAGCATGTGTACCTTTTCCAAATTTCAATGGGTGTCTTCTCGCCATTGGTAGCTGCGGGTAATCGGTTGATGAGGTGGCAGGCATACGTAACAGCTTCAGCCCAAAATTGTTTACTGACTCCAGCATCCAGTAACATACACCGTACTTTCTCTAGCAAACTACTATTCATCCGTTCTGCCATACCATTTTGTTGCGGTGTTCCTCATACAGTGAAGTGTCTAACAATTCCCTCTTTTCGACAT
Source organism: Juglans mandshurica (assembly GCA_022457165.1). Taxonomy (NCBI): domain Eukaryota; kingdom Viridiplantae; phylum Streptophyta; class Magnoliopsida; order Fagales; family Juglandaceae; genus Juglans; species Juglans mandshurica. The sequence goes on along the minus strand of CM039630.1, from coordinate 20,865,199 downwards.
ACTTTCATGAAGGGGTCTAGAGTGTACTCACCTCCATTATCTGATCTGAGCCGCTTGATCTTCCTGCCGGTTTGAGTCTCGATCATCTTCTTCCAATCAAGGAAGATCTTCAACACTTCATCTTTATACTTCATCGTGTACACCCATACACGACGAGAATAACCATCAACAAATGTTACAAACCAATGTTTACCTCCCAAAGATGCATTCTTGGTAGGTCCCCAAATATCGGAGTGTACATAGTCAAGTATTCCCTATGTACTATGGACTGTAGTTCCAAACTTGATCCGCGTCTACTTCCCTAATACACAGTTTTCACAGAAAGACAATTTATCAGTTTTGGCACATTTGAGTAAGCCTTGCTTTACAAGTGTTTGCAAAGTTTTTTCTCTAGCGTGCCCCATACGTATGTGCCAAAGCCTGGTGGTGTCAACATCAGTCTCATCTAGCTTCTCACAGGTTGTGGAAGCTCTTTCACTAATAGTACTTCCTTACAAGAAGTACAGATTTCCTCGCCTTGAGCCCTTCATTGTCACCTGAATTTCCATTATCACCTTGAGAATTCTATCTTCTATGGTGATTTTGAATCCCTTTGAATCTAGAGTCCCAAGTGAAATAAGATTCTTCTGCAAGTCTGGAACGTACCGAACTTCTGTCAATGTCCTGACAGTTCCATCATGCAGCTTCAGCCGGATGCTACCTATTCCCTAAGTCTTACAGGCATTATTGTTGCCCATAAGTCCTGCTCCATCACTCTTTGTGAAGTCAGAAAATCAGTCCCGATTGGGACACATGTGATAGGTACACCCGGAATCCATTATCTATTCATCAGAATGACAAATAAATGATAAACTTGTTAAGGCAAGATCTGCATCTTCATCTCTATTGGCGACATTGGCTGTGGAGGGTTGGTTCTTCTGTTGCCCCTTTAGCTTGTGACAATCATTTTTCCAATGCCCTTTGTTGTGACAAAAAGAACATTCATCTTTGGCAAGTCTTCTGCTGACTAATGAACCATGTCATGTGGCCCGTGTTCTCGATTGAGAATCCTTCTTCTTTCCTGGATACCTTGACTTCGATCTCCCTCTTGCTGTAAAGGCTTCATTTGATGTATTTAGCTGTACATCCTTATTTTTTCTGCGATACTCATTATTTATCAAAACACTAGATACATCGTTAAAACTAATATTTTCCTTCCCATACAAAAGTGTCGTAATCAAATACTCATATGTATCAGGCAAGGAATTTAATAAAAGTACAGCCTTATCTTCATCTTGGATTTCTACATCCAAATTTTGTAAATCAGCAAGTATCTGATTAAAACTATTGAAATGTTCGGACATAGACATACCTTCTTGAAATTGGAATCTGAAGAGTTTCTTCTTAAAGTATAAGCGACTCTCAATACTTTTTTTCAAGTATTTCTCTTCCAATTTCCGCCAAAGTTCACTTGTTTTTGTCTCTCTCATGACAAAATACTTATGATCTTTGGCAAGGCACAAATGGATTGTACCACAAGCTTGTCGATTAAGCTTGTCCCAATCCCTCTCCGTCATGTCCTCCGATTTCTCTTCCAGCGTAATATCCAACTCTTGTTGGATCAAAATGTCCATGACTTCACATTGCCACATACCAAAGTTATTAGTTCCATCGAACTTCTCAACTTCAAATTTGGCATTTGACACCATGGATCTACGCCCAGAGCTACTAGCATTTCCAGAGCTCCTATCACCTGCAATTTCTCCGTCTGATTCCATCTAAAAAATTACTTACATTTGGAAAATGAATTTAAAAATTTCAACCGTACGGATGAGTCTGGAATGATCCAAATAGTTGGAAAGCACTATTGGATTATTGTAATCGGACTCTGAATGGCTTAGATCAAGCCCAAAATAGATCTGAAATTTTGAACGGTCCAGATCGAATAGGGACAGCAGGCGGAGCGTGTGACGAGAGTGGGGGAGCTTGGGCGTGTGTAACTCACGCGTCTTCTTCCTCTAGAGCGCGTGGGGGCGCGTGAGCGCGTGTCTCTCACTCGTCCAACCTCTGGAGCGAGTGGGGGCGCGTGGTCTGCACTCGTCTTCAACCTCTGGATGACCTTTGGTGCATGAATCGCACTTTCCGACCTTCTAGGAGCGCGTGTGAGCTCCTCCGACGTCCGTTTTCGATGCTGTTTGTGGCAACGTGTTCCTCTTGTCAAGACGAACCTCCTGGTGTGATCAAAAGTTGATTTAGATCAACTTGAATTTTCTGGGTAGCGCAAAACCGAATCTCTTATACCAATTGTTGTATCAAAACTACCCAAAATACACCCAAACACAAGATAGAGACAATATGTAAGTGGTTCGGCAATTTGCCTACGTCTACTGTAGCAAAAACAGTAGATTTCAAAGTGTTTGTACAAAATATACAAAATCCAACAAGATTATCTCTATCTCTACAAATGGCCATCTTCTATGCCCACAGACACTATTTCGTTTACAATATGATCTTCTTTTATAGGAGAAGTTTCAAGAGACAAACAAACAATAAAAGTGACTGTAAGAGACAAACTTGATATTTTGGAGACAAACTTGATATTTAGAGACAAGCTTGATATTTGGAGACAAACCTGATATTTAGAGCAGCTATCTAAGACTGTTGAGGAGCTATTGTTCACACTTGGGTTGATATTTAACAAAGGTGTTGTGATGGTGGCTCACGACGGCTCTAGCTAGGTTGGGTATGGTGGTTCGGGGTGATGCAAGGTGCGTGTCACGGTGGTGCTGCTCGGTGATGCATGGTGGTACGTGAGGAGACATGTAGCATGCTTGGGGTGACATTGCTCTATTCTATGGGCTTAAACCAGAGTATTTTCAGTTTATGCTTCCCACGAAAGTTGGTGATGGTTGGTAGGGCGCGACTGAGTTTCGGTGCCGTGGGGTTCTCGATGCAAGGTTGAGGCGACGGGAAGGGCTGACGAAGGCTTGAGTGCACGTTGAGGTGGCTTGTCAGTTGCTTCCTGCATGGACGTGAAGGGTATCGGTGCAAATTGTGGCTTGTTGCCGACTGTTGAAGTGCGCGCAGCGGTTGGTTCCTATATGAGGACACAAAAGTTCTGGGCCGTGGAGGCTGTCCCGTGGTGGTTGCATGGTGGCATTTCTAGGAGCCAAGCGACGTGGTGTGGAGAAGTTAGTTAGATAGAGAGAGAGGGAGAAGATGTTAGTCTCGAGAGAGAGAGAGTTTGACGTTGGTAGCGAGAGAGAGTGAGATACCCGAGCGAGAACTTCACGGTTTCAGTCGCTTGAGGCACTGGGCTGAATCCGATCCTTGCAGGCTTCTTCATGGTGGCTCTGAGGTGGAGCAATGGTGGTTTGGCATGATGGGCACGGCGACAAAAGCGGATAAACAATCCCAACGTGTTTTGGGTGCTTGAAACAGGGGCCTAATTTCTAGTTTAAAAATTATGGTGGGTGGAATGAAAAAGGAAAAGGAGGATCGAAGTGCATGGGCAACGGTTACTGAGCTTTTCCTACGTGCATGGTGGTTGGCTGAAGAAACGACTTCCAGGGGGAGAAGGTATTGAAGACTGATGCAGTTTTCTATACAAGCTATATTTAGTTTTCATCTATTATTAGTCATCTGATTTATTACTCAGCTTTGAAACAATATGTTATTAATTGTTGTTATTCTCAAGATGGCATATAAGATGTATTTTGGTGAATTGTAAATGACAGAACAATAGAATCAATCAAATAATTGTTGGTTGAAGTTCTCTCCTGTTTTTCTCCTCTGATTTCATTATTTTTCTGTAATATGATTTTTAAAACCAACAATTGGCATCAGAGCACGTCTCGATCTTCTTGGAAAAAATGGCTGCCCTTGGTTCATCCACATCAATTCTTTTTTTTTTTTTTTTTATGAAAATTATGATTACTGGAGCATAAAATAAAGACTTTGTTCTTATTTCTAGATCTATGGGATATCATCGAGTTTGGAGTTCCAACAGCCAGTGAAAGCTCAAGTGGTGGTGCTTCAGATTCAAGTCAAGTCAAGCTAGAAAAACAGAAGGATGCAAAGGCATTATTCACTCTACAACAAGCTGTAAGTGAATCTATATTTCCAAGACTAATGTTAGAAACTGTTAAAAACAGAAAGTGAAGATGAGAAGAAACTGAGTTAAGCAGAAACTGATTCTCATTGATCTATTTTGGTTACACGTGAGTCACATATATATACATTACAAAGGAAAGCAGAAAAGGAAAAAGAAGGTACTGAAAAGCAACTTGATTATGTACACAACATCAATTCAGAACTTTCTATGGACAGTATGGTAGATGCAGCTTTATGCATCATGTTCCTCATGCTTTTCTGAAATGCAACTCTGCATTTCCTCATCTATGGTTCACTTTTTCCGTGCAATCACTTTTGCTGTTGCTGCTACCTCTTGTACTGCAACATACTTTGTCAACTTTATGCATGTCTTTGAGTGTTGCAATATATCTCAGCCATACTCTGGTTGCTGTCCTTGTGTAGAACCAAGTTACATTGTGTTCTGTAAGATGATACCATGGTTGCTGTCCTTGTGTAAAGCCAAATTACATTGTGTTCTGTAAGAACTAATGAGAGCTACAACTTTTAAACAAGCATGGGAAATTTTACAACTTGAGTTTCAAGGAAATAGCAAAGTTAAAACTATTAAGCTTCAAGGGTTGAGAATGGAGCTTGAGAATATCAAAATGAAAGATTCTGAAATTGACAGAGTATTGCTCAAAACTCATTGAAGTAGTTAATCAAATGAGGGCTTATGGAGAGGACATAACTGATGAGAGAATCGTATAAAAGATCCTCATTACTTTAACTAAGAAATATGACTCGATGGTTGCTGCCATTGAAGAATCTTGGAATCTCTCTACGCTTTCAGTTACTAAAATAATGGGTTTTCTGCAAGCACATGAACAAAGGCTTGACAGGAGGAATGAAGCTACTCTTGAAAATGCATTCCAATTGAAAGTCAATCTCAAAAATCAGAAGCAAAAGGATTTCAAAAAGGGGTATAACGGCAAGGCAAAAGATGGAGAGAGTCATCAGAAAAAGTATGCTACAAAAGGTAATTTTTAGCCTTGTGGTATTTGCAAGAAAACTAATCACTTGGAGAAAAATTGCTTTCATAGTAGTAAAACTTAGTGTACAATTTGTAAAAACTTTGGCCATGAAGAAAATGATTGCAAGTTTAAAGACAAGAATCAACAAGCAAATTTCATAGGGTATAAGGAAGAGCAGTTGCTTTATGCTTGTCAAGTGGTTGCTAAACAAAAAATGGAATGGCTTCTCAATAGTGGTTGTAGCAACCACAGGACACCAGATTCAAGTCTATTTTCTCGGATTGATGATTCTGTTAAGATAAAAATCAAACTCAGAAATGGTGATCTGGTGGAGGCAAGAGGGAAATGGACAGTAGTTTTGAAACCAAAAGGGGAACTAGATTTATAAATGATGTGTTGTTAGTTCCAAGCCTTGATCAAAGTCTGCTAAATGTTGGACAAATGATGCAAAATAGATACTCCCTTCACTTTGAAGATGATCAGTGCACTATTTATAATATAAAGAACAAGAATCATGTGGCGGCTAAAGTGAAGATGGGAAATGGGAGAAATTTTCCTATTTATTGGCAATACCCTAAGGCTCTTGTGGTTAAAAATGATGAAACTACCTTATGGCATCAAAGGTTTGGACATTATAACCTTAATGCACTAAGGTTGTTAAATAAATAAAAATGATGAAACTACCTTATGGCATCAAAGGTGTGTGAAGGTTGCATGTTAGGGAAACAACATAGAGAATCATTTCCAAAAGGAGAAGCATGATGAGCCAAAACAGTTTTGGAACTTGTGCATACAGATTTATGTGGTCCTATGAGAACTCCTTCACAAAGTCAAAACAGGTACTTCATCTTGTTTATTGATGATCTTTCTAGAATGACTTGGGAATACTTTCTCAAAGAAAAATCAGAATCATTTGAAATTTTTAAGAAATTTAAATTGCTTGTTGAGAACAAAAGTGATAGAAAACTCAAAACTTTGAGAAGTGATAGAGGCATTGAGTTTAACTCCAAAACGTTTGATGAGTTTTGCAAAAATGAAGGGTTGGAACACCAGTTGACTGTTGCCTATACTCTACAACAAAATGGAGTCTCGGAGAGGAAAAATAGGACTGTCATGGAGATGGCCAGGTCTATGCTAATGGCAAAAGGACTTCCTAAAAAGTTTTGGGCTGAGGCTGTCAACACAGCTGTGTATCTCTTGAATAGATGTCCTACAAAAGCTGTGAAAAATTTAACTTCGATTGAAGCTTGGAATGGGATCAAACCTACTGTTGAGCATCTAAAAGTTTGTGGATGCATTTGTTATATGCATATCCCTAAGCAAAAAAGGCACAAGTTGGAAGAAAATTCAGCAAAGGGAGTCTTCCTTGGATATAACTCTCAATCCAAAGGATATAGGGTCTTCAACTTAAAATCACAGTAGCTTGTTATAAGTAGAGATGTGGTGTTTGATGAGTATTCAACTTGGAATTGGGAGAAAGATGAAGAATTAACTCAGCCCCTTACCATACCAGTAATTGAAGAATGACAAGAATGGAAAATGATGATGATAGTCAACCAGCAACTCCAACTTCAGAACAAAGGGTTGATAGTAACCTTGAGTTCTCATATCAGTCTACTCCTGAAACAACTCCAAGAAGGCTGAGACCTTTGAGTAAAATCTATGAATCTTGCAACTGTATGTCTTTAGAGCCTGAAAGCTTTGCAACAGCTGTAAAAGATTCAGTTTGGGTTGATGCAATGAAGGATGAGATTAAGATGATTGAAAAGAACAATACCTGGGAGCTTGTTCCTTGTCCTGACAGCAAAGAAATCATTGGAGTTAAATAGATTTACAAAAGGAAGCTTAATCCTGATGGTTCATTAAAGAAATGCAAAGCAAGATTAGTTGCTAAAGGGTACTCACAATAGGCTGGAATCGATCTCAATGAAACTTATGCTCCTGTGGCAAGATTATATACCATAAGCACTGTTTGTGCACTTGCAGCTCAAAGAAGTTGGAAGATCTCTCAACTTGATGTTAAATCAGCTTTCCTCAATGGAGAACTTGAAGAGGAAGTGTATGTGGAGCAACCCGAGGGCTTTAACAAGGAAGATGGCAGGGTGCTTAAATTAAAAAAGGTTCTATATGGGCTTAAACAAGCACCTAGAGCATGGTATAGCAAGATCGATGGTTACTTTGGTGAACAAGGCTTCAATAAAAGTGTGAGTGAACCTACACTTTATGTTCAAATCAAAGGTAACAATCTGCTCATAGTCTCTTATATGTTGACGATTTAAACAAACTGGAAATGACTCAAAGATGATTGAGGAATTCAAGCAAGAGATGATGAAGTCTTTTTAAATGAGTGACTTGGGTTTAATGCATTATTTTCTTGGTATGAAAGTATGTCAAGATGATGGCATCTTCATTTCTCAAAAAAAGTATGCTGAAGATTTACTTAAGAGGTTCAATATGGCCGATTGCAAACCAGTGGCAACTCCTCTAATTGCAAATGAAAAACTTAAGAAAGAAGATGGGGGAAAATTAACTGATGGGGCTACTTATAGAAGCTTGATTGGCAGCTTGCTATACCTTACTTCTGCTCGACCTAATCTCATGTTTGCTACAAGCATGTTGTCTAGTTTCATGCAAAATCCCAGTCAAGTGCATTTTTGTGTTGCAAAAAGAGTATTGAGATATGTTCAAGGAACTTTGAAGTATGGTATTTCTTTCAAACCGTGTTCTTATTCAAAATTAATTGGGTACACTGATGTAGATTGGGTTGGTTCTATTGATGATATGAAAAGCACATCAGGCTATTGTTTTAATTTGGGATCTAGAATTTTCTAATGGGATTAAAAAAAACAAGATTCTGTGGCTCAATCTACAGCAGAAGCAAAGTATGTTGCTGCTGGTAATGCTGTAAATCAAGCTGTATGGCTGACCAGAATACTTGAAGATATGGGAGCAAAGCAACAAGTTCCAGTTGAGATTTTCTGTGATAATAAATCAGCAATTGCAATGGAAAATAATCCATTTTATCATAGCCAAACCAAGCACATTGTTATTAAATATCATTATCTTACAAAAGTAATTGCTAATGGAAATGTTGAGTTAAAGTGTTGCAAGTCAGAAGAACAATTGGTTGATATATTTACGAAGGCACTTCCTAGAGACAAATTTTAGAAGCTACATTTGATGCTTGGAGTTGAAGAAAATGCATTAAGGAGGAGTATTGAAGACTGATGCAATTTTCTATACAAACTATATTTAGTTTTTTGCTATTATTAGCCATCTAATTTATTACTCTGCTTTGGAACAACATGTTATCAATTGTTGTTATTCTCAAGATGGCATATAAGATGTATTTTGGTGGATTGTAAACGGCAGAACAATAGAATCAATCAAAGAATTGTTGGTTGAAGTTCTCCCCTATTTTTCTCCTCTAATTTCATTATTTTTTTGTAATCTGATTTCTAAAACCAACAGAAGGAGATCAATGGGACATGCACGTGGCTTTGGGTTCATTTCGAAAAAGAAAAAAAAATTGGACCTACATCTTGATGGTAAATGAACTTAAAATAATAATAAAAAAAAAACTAAAGAAATTTGAATGCGAGTTTCGTGCTAGCCCGGGTGTTACAGCTCTAGTGTTCTGTTTTGCCTAAGACTGCATTAACCACTCTCAAGGCATCTCCTTCCAAGATGATGTGGTTATAACCCATGTCAACACAGAGTTTAGCAGCCTGCAATGCTCCATAAGACTCAAGTAGAAAAGCATCCGGGAATAAGTCCTTCCTTGCTCTGAAAGTTGCTTAGACTTGACCCTTCCAATCTCGCATAGCAATACCAACACCAACTTTGCAATGGTGTTTGTCCACTGTTACATCCCAGTTAAGTTTGAGTGTCTTTTGGGGGAGCTATCTATTTCAAGTTGGATATAGTTGTCTTTGCTGCAGGATTTAGAAGCTTGCGATTCAAGCCTTTGTAATCTTTCAGAATCTTTTTTGAGTTGGATACCAGAGTGTTGGGATGTAGAAAATCTTCACCAAAAATAAAGTCATTCATTCTTTTCCAAATTTTCCAAGCCACCACTGCAACTTCTTCTATTTCCTCCATAGACAAACAATTGAAAAGGTTGTCTAGGACCTCCCTAAAGGATTGCTTATCAAACTTTCTATTTTGGATTCTTCTTGAGCAAATACTCCATGCATCTTGGGCAGAACCACAACTCCATGAGAATGTTCAACATTTTCTAGGGCAATAAACAAATGGTACATGTAGGGTTGTCAACTACTCTCCTTTTTAGCAAGTTCAGCTTTGTGGGAAGGGCTTCATGACAAGCTTTCCACAAGAAAGTTTTTCCGGCATCAATATTGAGTTTCCAAATCTTTGACCAGAACAGTTTCTTGTTTTGGTTGTTTGATGTTTACTTCTCTGCCTTCTTTCTTGAACTTCACCCTATAAATGGTATGCACTCCTAATCGAGAATTTTCTATTTGAAATATATATTATATCCTTATGAGTCACTTTGTCTATTCTTTTTTTCTTGAAATAAAATTTCTCAAATAAAATACGTTGTTATTGGATCTAGTTCACATCTTCATTTGAGTATGAGATGAAATGATTTCTTTGAAAAAAAAATTAATTATCTTATATCAGTAATGTGATTGCGTAGGAATGTGTTCCTATTGAAAATATAATTTCTAAAAATTACTATATGAAAAGAAAAAAGAAAACAAGTATTTCTTACCCTCTCCATTGTTATTTATATGGAAGCACATATTCTAGCTTTAGAGATGAACAAATTTTAAAAGATGAATAAGTTTGTATGAACAAGAAATATATATATATATATAAAATAGATCTAAAGGATCACATAAAATCTCGTCAGTCTGTGAGATTATTTTTGTGTAATCTCTTTTTAGATGTAGCACTCCTCTCTCTCTCTCTCTATATATATACATATATATATATATATATATATTAGAGAACCCTCACCTGTTAGAGAGCCATCACCTGTTAGAGAACCCGCAAGTAATGAAGAGATCGGTATACCACAAACTGGTGTGTGTTTTTCCCATACACAAAGAATGAATTGGACAGTATATGTGTTATTTCATGTAAAGATTAATTAAACTTACAAACTCTAATGTTTGTTATCTTGTAATACAGTTGCGGACGCCCCCACGGTGCCTGAAGTAAACCAGGCATAGAGGAAACGTGGGCGTGGGCCCGTGAAATGTACCGAGTTTGAGAAATTGAGGTAGTACAGGAAAGTGGTTTTGAAGATAAATGAAGGCGCAACTGCCCCGTGTTGTGAGAACGCTTCCATGTTCACGACACGGGTAACATTGATTGTTAAACATCAATGCGACATGAGTTACGCAAGATGGTCTGATGTCCCATAAGCCCAAAAGGATGAGCTAATCGACCGTGTTCGGATAAGTCATTTGTTATTTAATATCGCTTGTTTGAAAGTGGTCGTAGTATAATCGAAACAAAATAACGTGATGGCATAAATGTAAGATGACTTTGTGTTCGATTGGGAACGCAAAATGCCAGGCTGGTGATTGCCACATGTATCCTTAAAGGCTGGTTGCAGTGTTGTATGAAGATGTTCTACCCACCCCTGGCCAGTTGCATATTGTTATAGTCCTCTAGCATCATACTTAAATAGAGGTGTGGAACTTGCTAGTTATTTTAGTGATAGTAGACTCCTCAAAATCTGCAATAACAGTGATGTGTGGCTTATGTAATTAGTAGCTCAATTTGTACTTGATATGAGTATAATACACCACCCAAGTGTATAAATATATATGAGTTTGGATGAATTGATGCACTTATTTTATTGAATTAGATACAAATGGTGCCATATATTTGTTGATGGGAATATTAATTAGTTGTCATTTAAGAGTTGATAATTGATAGGTTGATGTTTTCCCTTGATGTTTCCAATTTACAATCAAATAAATCATGTCCATGCAGGTTGTTGGGTATAACAATCATGTCCCTTGATGGTTTCCCTTACTAATATAGGTGAATTTGACCCTCAAGAAAAATAATATTTCACAAATTTGTTATAACTTTATATTAAAGGTAGATTTGTTATAAATTACTTAACTTGTTAAAGGTAGGTTTCATTTTAATCAAATTACTTTGCCTAGAATTGACCATTAAAGGAAAAATCCCAAGCAACGCTAACTGCGTAGATGGAAAAAAAATATTTGTTAAAAGCGTATTTGCGGCAAAATTGCATCATTGCAAAAGGGTTTTGTTGTTCTAGAAAACATAGTTGAGCCTATTTTAGGTCGACAACAAAACTTATATCAGTTTGGCAATTTTATTTGCGGCAATTCCAATAATCGTCGGAAATGTATCTATTGCAATGAACAATCGTCGCCGTAAAATTCAGATAGGGCCATCGAAACTCCGACGACGGATGAAATCGTCGGGATAGAGTTATTGCGGCGATTGGTGTGCGTCAGTAATAAATACAATTGTGATGATTTCAGTTCACCGTTGGAATAGGTATTTTCATTTGCGGCGATTGTTCAACTCTTTGCGGTAATTATGTAATCGAGGTCAAGAAGTTTTCCCGGCGATATCGTTTCACCGTTGGAATAGATATCTTCATTTGCAGCACTTTATCCAATATTTGCAGCGATTATGGTTCGCTGCAAATTAGTTTTTCCAACGATTTAATAGGCAAACCTAATGCCCATTTATGGCTTTTTTTTTTGTATTTGCGGCGAAAAAAAAAACACCGAAAAAAGTCTCTTTTTGTGACAATTTTTGGTATTCGCTGGGTTAAAATAGAAGTGAACAAACAATTGCAATGGACATGCAACGACATATAAATCGACGGGAATAGTTATATGCGGCGAAATTGAGCACTGGAAAAACCCTATTTTCTTGTAGTGTTCATAATGGAGAGAATTTGCTACACATTGTGATCTCCTTGTAAAAGGAAGACATAGACAGTACTTTAGTGACTCGGTATTTCTCCAAGAGAAATTATTTGTATAAGTCTCAAATAGATAAGTTTGACACATGCCTTTGTAAAAAAATGAACCTAACCTTAAAAAATGTTAAAAAATAAAATTAGTGGAATCCATCTTTTTACAAATGACCTACACAAAATTTGTCTATTTGAGACATGAAAATATAAAAGATGTGGTTCCACAGAAAATAATTAAAAAGCTGGGGAATTTGTACAAAGAACAAATACACAAGTTTGAATATAAATTTAGCTTGATAACAAATTCAAGTTCGAAGAAATTGAAAAAATTAAAATAAACTAAAACTCCATACAATTACCCTGATTATAAATAAATAGGAAAATGCTAAATATACTGAAGAAAAACTAACAAAAAACTTACTTCTCCACATGTCATTTATTGATATGCTGAAAATCATGAAATTTAAAATTCAAATTTTGAATTTCAAATGAAAACTAACAAAATGAGTTTTGTAAGTAAAAATGTAAGTAAAATTGTAAATATATGTAACACTACTCAAATAAATAAGACTACTCGATAAGTCATTCCAGATCGCTCAATCAAACTTGAGATTGGCTCAATTTGTTTATTTATTATTTTTTTAATAGAATATACTTTCATTCATAACTCATGCATTACAATGTTTTTCAAAACTAATACAATGCATAATCACTACAGGTCCCTTTTCAATTCACACAAGCTCATTTTCAGAAGATAATGCAAATTTGACTGCTTTATGAGCTGCTTGATTACCATCTCTAAATACATGTTGAAGTCTCCATGTACATCTACCCTGCATATGATCCTTGATCAATAATTTGATCATACCATGAACAATCCTCTTTTATGCCTTTTACAGCTTTAACTACTGCTAGAGCATCCCCCTTGAAGATGACATTCTCTATCCTTAGCTCAATATACAGTTCCATAGCTCTCTCCAATGCCAACATTTCAGCCTGCAATGGGTTATCAACAAAAAGTTTTGGCATGCAAACAACAACCATTAAATCACCCTCCCTATTTCTAACCACAATGCCTCCACCCATCTTGGATCTATTACTATCTAAGGCTCCATCCCAATAAACCTAATACCAATTCATCTCTAGTATTTCCCATCTAGCAAGTACTGATCTGGCCCTCTAATTGACTTCTTCAAAAGCTTTTTTATTAATCAATTGTGCTTGTTGGAACTCTTCTTTTTCATCCCTGGCCTTTTGCCACACTAAATTGGGACTTTCAAACTTTTGTTCAAAAACAAACATATTCCTTCACAACCATATTCCTCTCATAACAAAAGCAATCTCCTCAATCTGAGTTTCTATAATGTTTCTATCATATCTTCCCAAATATTGTAAAAGCTAACAGCTTCATAATTCCACTTTTGTAAACAACTGGATGAGTTTGCCCATACATCATGAGCAGCAGCACAACTCCATAACAAATGAATGTTAGTTTCCTCAAGTTGTCCACAGATAGGATACACATCATTAGCAGTAACTTTCCTTCTAAACAGATTACTCATTGTGGGAAGTGCATCACCAACAACACTCCACATAAAAACTTTAACTACATTTGGAATAATCATATCCCAAATTTTCTTCCAAGCCTTAAAGCCATTAGGATGGACTGATGACTCACCTCTGCAACCCCTCTTTAACTGATATGCTAGATAATAAGCAGATTTAACTATAAAGAGACCAGACTTGGTAAGGCTGCAAATCAATTTATCTTCTTGTCCTCTCTTACTTAGTGGGAGCCTCTTAACTGTATCTGCCTCATCCTCATGCAACACTTCATTTATTAAGTCAACATTCGAGCAACCCTTTCCATCAATCAGTTTGTTAACACAATCATCTTGATGCAGCAATCTAATTGGAGATTGAATCATATAGGTGGTAGGAGTAGGTAACCACTTATCACCCCATATGTTTTTCTTATCTCCATTTCCAACCCTCCATCTCATCCCTCCCTTTATCAAGACACTAGACCCCCAAGTACTCTTCCATATTTGTGATGGCCCACAACCCACTTTTGAATTCAGAATATCTCCATGTCTACAGTATTTTTCCTTAATAATCTTAGCAACAAGGAATCAGGTTTTGTAAGCAACCTCCTGTACTGTTTTACCAACATAGCCTGATTAAAACTTTCAAGATCCCTAAAACCAAACCCTCCTTGACTTTTTGATAGCCCTATCTTGCTCCACTTCTTCCACTGAATTCTTCTATCTTTATCCATGTATCCCCACCAAAATCTTGCCATCATATTTGATATTTCCTTACACAACTGTTTTGGCAACTTAAAAACACTCATTGCATAAGTAGGGATTGCTTGTATAACTGATTTTATTAGTATCTCTTTCCCTGCTTGGGTGAGACAATGATTTTTCTAGCTATTGATTTTCTTTCACACCCTCTCCTTAATTCTTCTAAAAGCTTAATGTTCTTCCCACCATAGTAGGCAACCCCAAATATTTCTCAACATCATCACACACTCTTGCTCCATTAATATTAACTAATTCAGTACATACCTCTTTGCTTGTATTTGACTAGAAAAAGAGTGAAGTTTTCTGCAAATTGAATTTTTGTCCAACTGTCATCTCATACTTTGCCAAAACATGTTGCACGGTACTCCATTATTGATTTATTAGCCCTACATAAAATTAAACAGTCATATGCAAATAGCAGATGGTTAATATCGGTACCCCATTTATGTTGTGAAAACAATGACAATAAAGTTAAAACAAACACGGGAAAAACAAGCAATCACACACGACACAATATTTACGTGGTTCAGCAAATTGCCTACGTCCACGGGAGCTGTAGAGGATTTTTATTTCTTGAGGAATCACAATACAATGTATGGGATGGCTACTGTTCATGCTAGAACAGTCACAAGTCAAGAACAACTCATATTTATACATAATGCGGCAGAAACCCTAAAAAACATAAAAAAAAATAGTGATGTTCACTCGAGCAGCATGTCGAGCCCGCATCGAGCAAACCTGTTTCCTACAATCGTTTGAGCCATGTGTCGAGCGGCTCTTCAAGTGAAGCTCTCTGACTTCCCTCCGCTTGAGCTGTGTGTCGAGTGGTGTCGAGCGAAACTCTCTGACTTGCCTTTATTCAAGCGGTCTGTTAAGTTGTCTTTGAGCGAAGCTCTCTGACTTGTATTCGCTCGAGCGGTGTTAACCAGACTCCATATACTCAACAATTCTCCCACTTGGAGACTGGTACACTCATAGTATCGCCCTCTGCCTCAAACATAATATCCTCCACCTCTGCAACTCACTGCTCCTGTCTTCATGCTAGAAGACCAACTAAAGTTGCGCACAACTTTAGTTTCTCAAGTGTAACACCCTTTGTTAACATATCAGCAGGGTTCTTACTTCCACAAATTTTCTCAAGTAGCAATTGTCCATCATCTAACAATGATCGTATAAAGTGATACATGATCTGAATGTGCTTAGTCCTGGAATGAAACACTGGTTCTTGGCAAGGAATATGGCACTCTGACTGTCACTGAAAAAGAGTGCCCTTATGATTCTTTTTACTCAATTCCTCCAAGAAGCCCTGTATCCAAACCATCTCCTTTGCAGTTTCTGAAACTGCAATATACTCAGCTTTTGTAGTAGATAGAGAAATTGACTTCTGTAGGTTGGAACCCCATGAAACTGCAATACCACCCAGAGTATAAACAAACCATGTGGTACTTTTTCTACTATTAGTATCTCCAGCTAAATCAGCATCAACATAGCCCTGCACCTCTAAGCCCTCTCCTGAGAAACACAAGCACGTTTCTGAGGAGCCATTTAGGTACCTCAAAATCCATTTCACTGCTTCTTAATGTTGTTTTCCATGGTTACTCATGTATCTACTCACAACTCCCACTGCATGGGCAATATTTGGTCTAGTGCAAACCATAACATACATAAGTGAACCAATAGCTGAGCCATAAGGAACCTTACTTTTATAGTCTTGTTCATCTTCTAACTTTGGTGCCTGATCCCTTGAGTTTGAAGTGACTGCCCAAGGGTGTGCCAACTGGCTTGGCCTTGTCCATATTGAACCTCCTGAGTACCTTTTTCATATACTCAGCTTGTGAGAGTCTCAACGTGCCTCTGACTCTGTCTCTGACAATTCTCATGCCAAGGATATGCTTTGCAGATCCCAAATCTTTCATTGCAAAGTGCTTTGACATCTGCTTCTTCATATTATTGATCTCATCAATATTAGCCCCTGCAATAAGCATGTCATCTACATATAGTAACAGAATAATGTAAGTATTGTCAAACTGCCTGACATAGCAACAGTGATTTGCCTAACATCTGATATACCCTGCACTGCACATGAAACTGTCAAATTTCTTGTACCACTGTCTAGGAGCTTGTTTCAGGCCATACAAGCTCTTCTTCAATCTGCAAACTGAACCTTCATTTCCATGTACCACAAACCCCTCGGGTTGGTGCATATAGATGTCTTCTTCAAGATCTCCATGAAGAAAATCTATCTTTACATCTAACTGCTCGAGAAATAAATCTTCAGTAACAACCATAGCCAAAACTAACCTGGTGGTTGTGATCTTTACCATCGGTGAAAAGATCTCAAAGTAATCAATACTCTGTTTCTACTGAAAGCCTTTACAAAAAGTTTGGCCTTGTACCTCTTACTACTATCATGCTCAGTTTTTACCTGGTACACCCACTTGTTGTGTAATGTCTTCTTTCCTTATGGAAGTTCTGTCAACTCCCATGTCTAATTCCCTAGCAAGGAATACATCTCATCCTTCATGGTCAACTCCCACTTGCTAAAATTTCCATCTTGCAAGGTTTCTTGGTAACTTTGCGGTTCTCCACCATCTGTCAACAGAAGATAATTCAAAGTATGTGAGAAACGTTATGGAGGATGAATAGTCCAAACTGATCTGCGAACGCAGCTGTAGGAGTGGACGGCTCTGGATCTGAATGCAGAATAATAGGAATGGGTGTACTAGACCCACTCTCCCCGTCACTCATTTCTCTATACTGCACTGTGGCCTTTGGTAGGTCATCCAAACTCACAAACTTAGACGCCTGAGGAGCTGCTTCAGCAACTGATTTAGACTTGTCCTTGTACACAATCTTCTCATTGAAAATTACATTCCTGCTTCTTATAATCTTCCGACCCTGATCATCCCAGAAACGATAGCCAAATGCCTCGTCTCTATAGCCAATGAAATAACATTTCCTTGACTTAGCCTCAAGTTTACTACGAGCATCAAAATCAATAAGAACATAAGAAAGACAGTCAAAAGTTTTAAGATGAGAAAATTTGACCTATTTCCAGCTCCAAACCTCCTCAGGCAATCTACAATCCAATGGAACTGATGGCCCTCTGTTTATCAAGTTTACTGCAGTGTTAACTGCATCTGTCCAGAAAGTAGGTGGTAGCCCAGCGTGCAGCCTCATGCTTCTAGCACGCTCATTTATGGTTCTGTTCATGCGTTCAACAACTTCATTTTGCTGTAGTGTCCCAGGAATGGTCTTCTCCATTCTGATACCCTGAGTTGCACAATACTCCTTGAACCCACCATCAATATACTCAACACCATTATCAAACCTCAACCATTTCAACTTCAAGTCTGTCTCTATCTCAACCATGACCTTCCAAATTTTAAACACATTAAATACATCAAATTTATGCTTCAAAAAATAGACTCATACCTTCCTGCTGTGGTCATCAATGAATGTGACATAGTAACGAGAACCTCTAAGGGATGCCACTTGGGAAGGTCCTCACACATCAGTGTGCATAAGATCCAGTTTCCCTTTCTTCAGTGTTCTATCACTCTTCAAGAAACTGACATTCTTCTGTTTCCCCATAATGCAACTCTCACACATACTGAAATCAACTGACTTCAGTTCTGGTAGCTTGCATCTAGATAGAAGTTCTTTCATTTCCTTCGGACTCATATGGCCAAGCTTGCAATGTCACAAATCTGTTGTGCTCTCTGCAACAGTAGTAGCAATAGTGTCATTCAAACCAGTAGTTATATAGAGTGTTCCAGTTTTCTTACCCCAAGCCAGTACCAATGACCCTTTGGTGACCTTCCAGGTGCTATCTGAAAACACTACTGAATGGCCACAATCATCAAGCTGCCCAATAGAAATGAGATTCTTCTTCAACTTAGGAATATGTCTGACCTTCTGCAAGGTCCATTTGTTCTTGTTAGGGAGTGCAATATCAATGTCTCACATCCCTACTACATTCAAAGCCCCCTGAATCAAGTATCCAGACATCAACTAGACTATGAACTGCAAGTAATAATGCATCTTGTACTTCTTCAGTTACCACATTAGCATTATCATTCTCGGTCTTCTTGGGATTTCTGCAATTCTTCTTAATGTGGCCAGCTTTGCCATAATTCCAACAAGTTGCCTGCTGACCAGGCATTGACTTGCTCTTACCTCTATTCTTTGATTTTGATCTGCCTCTGTTTGAGTTCATGTCTTGTGCTCTTCCCCGAGAATCAACATTCAGTGCTGAACTTGAACCTGAGGTCTTGTCTGAATCTCTCATGCGCACCTTCTCAGCCAAAATCAAATCACGGATATCATCATATTTAAACTTTGACTTACCGATAGAATTACTAACAACCATTATCATGGCTTCCCAACTATTTGGTAGTGATGTCAATAGTATCAGTGCACGTATCTCATCATCAAATTCAATTTCAACATACGACAATTGATTCGTGATAGTATTAAAATCATTCAAATGTTGTGCAACAGACGTACCATCTACCATCTTCAAATTAAATAACTTTTCATCAGATGTACCTTGTTATTCGCTGACGGCTTCTTATACATACCTGACAAAACCGCTATGAGATCTATAGTCGTCTTCTCCTTGATGACATTGTGTGCAATGGATCTCGACAGGATTAACCGAATAACCCCCAAAACATGTCGATCCAACAGGGTCCAATCAGCAACTGACATGCTGTCCGACTTCTTCCCCAACAATGGAAGATAAAGTCTCTTCCCATAGAGGTAGTCCTCTATCTGCATCCTCCAATATCCATAATCCATGCCATCAAACTTCCCATTCCCAGTACATCTTGTCTTACTCCATTCTAATAATTCTCTACTGAAATGAGATAGTGCTGATTGCTAGTGCTGATTGCAGGTTCTCCATGGAGTGTATTTGGTCATTATTCCAAACATCTTCAATGATTTTACCACATTCTTCCTCTTTAGTCCAACAAACTTCAAATTTAAAAGCCCTCCTGACCCTACTCCCTCTTCTATCTACATTTAGAATTGACATCAACACAAGCTTGTGATCTTAGCTTTGAGTAGCTAAACATTCAACCACCATATTTGGATACAAAACCTTCCATTGTAGGGCATTAGCATTGGTCTATGCATATGCAAAGTCATATTTGTATAATATGACCCTAAAATCCTCCACATTGGCTTATGCATATCCAAATATTTAGCTACCTATGAACAGTGCTTATCCAAATTTAGATAACTACTATTCACCATACAAATCATATTTTAATCATTATTTTTCTCTCCTCCCACTCTCTCTCTCACAATCCTTTCATTTTCTCTCTCCTTCAACAACACAACAAACCTTCACTTGCACATTCATTTTATTATTATAATATATTATATATATTTTTTTCATTTCATTATATTTTTAATATAATATATAAAAAATTATATTTTTATTATTATATTTGTATTATTAATGTCAAATGTATGTTGTGGATCCTAATTGTAAAATATATATAAAAAATTGATTTTAGCAAAAAATTAATAATAATAAAATAAAATTTCCACATTGGCATATGCATATTTAAAACACAATAATAATAAAATATTAATGAATATTAAAATATTAATGTGGAAATTTTACTTGAATGACAAAATGAATATGTAAAAGAGGTGATTTTGTATATGCATATGCGTAGCCCAATGCTAATGCTCAGCCATGACTCTATCCAATCTCTCATTAGTGAAACTATCATCAACATATCTATTGCTCCAAGTATAAGAATCACCCTACATCCCAGATCAAACAGACAATTTCCCTCCACAACAGACCTAAAACCCCTCATTTGGTGCTTAGGCCTAGATCTGCCTCTCATCTTCTCTAATTGAAACATAACCTCATTAATGTTACCCATCACACACCAAAGGACATCACCAAGATTAATTTGTAACAATAATTCCCATAATAAATACCTTTTACTGACATCTGGATGGCCATAGAATCCAGTTGATAACCATCGTTTTGACTGATCATGCTTTATAATCCACCCACTTATATGCCTTAAAGAAAAATTAGCAATATGGAAATCAAATTCCTGCTTCCATAGCATTGGTAATCCACCACTTCTCCCAATTGGGTCCATCATAAAGCACCCATAAAAACCCAATTTCCTTTCAACAACTTCGAGCCTATGTTTCGCAATTAGTGTTTCCATCAAAAATACTATTTTGGGAGACTTTTGTTTTACTATTTGGTAAAGATCATGAACTGTTCGGGAGTTCCCAAGCCCTAGACAGTTCCAACTTAACAAAATCATAATCTTCGGTGGGGCTGACTAATAGCCTCTGCCGATCCTGCATCCACTCCATTACTGCTAAATTCGACCTCAAGTTTTTGTTTTTTTTTTCCCTTCATTCATTACTACCTCTTCATCAAGTAACACCAACATAGTCCTCTTCCTTTCAAAAGACATAATAGAGAACTGACCTTTATGTCCCAACTGGCCTTCATGACCTTGTTGACGAGCCCCTTCATTTCCATTGCCCCTTCCCACTAGTCCCATGTCGTTGTTCTCCTGGAGCCGTGTCAATTTCCAAAGAAAAATTTAGTTTTTCATTTGAAAATTGATGTTGTCCTGCTGGATCACTTATCATCATAGGCGTCGTCTGCCTTTCTATACCACCCATACTAGTTTGAGACCCAATAGGCCTAGGACCCATAATGACAGAACCCTTATCCCCCTTTAGCTCTCCCTTCCGTACTACACTCTTATCCATCACCTGTTCCACCTTATCCACATTTTTCCCTTCAAACATCTAAACATTAATAGATTGACTCACCGTTCCTGCTTTCACAATAGCTCCCTTATTTCCTACCACAACTCCATTCTCATTTGAAATAATGAGATTTTCTCTAACCGTCTTAGAGAATTCACTGGCTTACCGACTCTCTCCCACCCCTTCACTGTTCTCACCCACTATTGCACCTACCTAATTTGCCGCTGAGCATGACGGCCGGAAACCATGTTCCATGTGATTGTAATTCATCCCTGGGTTTGATTGAGGCCCACCCTTCATTGTGGACTGCCACCCACCTCATCTCCAATCTCCACTATCTGCCCTTAACCACTGTCCAAATTGTCTATTCCTATCCATACCCCTTTTGTTTCTACCAGTCCCACCTTCATAACCTGTCACACCATGAACAATTCTCCCACACTTGAAGCAGATTTTGGGCAATTTTTTGTACTTAATCGGCACCCACATACGTCTCGAGTTTAAAGTGATAGTTCTTCCACGCGCAACTGGTTTCCTCACATCAACATCCACTTGAACTCTAAGATAACCTCCCCACCCCCACATCATCTTCTGGGACATCAACATCCACCACCCTACCAATGGAGTTCCATATCTACTCACCAACCCTCCTAGTCATGCAAGCCATAGGCAAATTGTGTAGCTGAATCTAGAACATCTCAAAATGAAAATCTATCTGATCAGGTTATAGAGTCACATCAACTGGCTTCACTACAAATAAGTTGTTATAAAAAAGCCAAGGTCTTCCGTTCCAATCATAGTCTTTACCAATTGCAAAAATCATGGCATACATATTATCTCGAATTAACTTAAAATTCACTTTCTTATCAACTCTCCACACCTTTAGCATGGTGGAATGAATCACCTCATTTCCAATAAGCCTATAAGCAAAAACTCTACCAACCAAACTCCTCTTCTCACAGGTTTTCAAATCTTCCAAATCCTCCAATTGTACCTCTATTTCTACTCTCTCCTCCTCATTGAGGCTCAGTTGCTCCCATTCCTCACTCAGATTCTCCATCATAGGAGGAAAACACCGCACACAGTGGGACTATTTCTCTTTACTCAGTGGGAGTAAAGAGTCAAAATCCTTCTCCTCTTTCGCCAAAGTGGCAACCAAGAAAAGATTTCATTCGCTCAATTTGTTTATTAAATGAACAATTCGAAAATACAAAATTTTGATAGATTATTAAATGGTGCAACTCTTATAAAGTTTGATTTGACTTGTATTTTATAGTATTGTTCTATATTTATAATGAGAATATTTTTAATATTTTAAAAAACTTGAGGAAATTATGTTTTAAATACTAAATATCTTGCTTGAATTATTATAAATATAATTATTGATTTGTATATATTGTTTTTATAAAATATGTGAACAGACTCGAACTCACTAAATTATTTATAAACGTAAAATCTAACGCACTGCATCCGAACAAAAAATTGTTGACTACCCAGTGGTGCTCCTTCAAACTCATTCCGTTTAATTCCCTCGTGACGCCGTTGGAGCCTTGAAAATTAAAAAGCCCGAGAGCCTCACTGCATTGGTGCATTGCAATTTATGAGTAATGTTAAGGACAACGTACAAATAGATAAGTTTTGTGAAGAATTTTTTTGTAAAAAGTGAATCTCACTTATTTTTTACACTTTTTTTTTTAAAATGGAATTCTCTTTTCTACGAAGACTTGATCGAAATAGTGTTCACGTTTTCGTAGGCAGAAGAGAACAAATAATTGCGGGGTACAAAATCCTTTCGGCACTTTCTGGATTGTGTACGTGTATGGCTAGCATCCTCCAATGGGCCTTCTTCAGTCGTCCTGTCGAAAGTGATTGTGCTAGCTACTTGAATGGCAGCTAGCGCAAGCAGCTAGTCTCAGCTGCACAGGCCAGACCTCAAGGTAGCAAGAACAAAGCCGAGTTCAAATTCCTTCAGGTGGCTTTCTCAAAACTTTCAACTTTCGATCTTATTTTGTTTGAATTGCAGATGTTGCTCTTGGGTTTCTTTTCATTTGCTGAGATATCACTCATTTGGATTTGATAGAGTGTAAATTCAGTCCTCTATGTTCTCAGTTTTTATGGCAATTCATGGCTGCCTAGTTAGTTACACTTAACACTGCTTTTTAGAAATGTTGATCTTAGTTTGGAGGTACCAATTTCACTTCTAAAGAATCTTAAATAACTGTAAACTCTAAAGCTTGTTTAACGAGATTATGTTGGGTTTTAGATTCATAAATATTCTTGGAGCTGATCTGGTCTATTTCCTTGGATTTTTTCTGTAGCTATGAAATTGTAAGATGCACTGTTCTTATTTTGTCAAGAAATAGATCTCCTGTAATCTTTAGCAGATCTGACATAAATTTATCCCGTCGCCATACCTAGCAACTTAAATTCTCCAGTACAAATAGAATTGCCGATTTGTCTGATTCAATGCACAATATCTGGCACAAACTTGCATGGAGGACAGTATAGCTGAGAATTTGTAATAGGGTTAAAGTTTTAAAAACATTTGGTTGATTGAGTAGAATTGAGTGTTCATAAATGCGAGACGAGAGTCAAGTGAGGTTACTTAGTATGAACACTCCATAATTTGTAAACTCAACCCAATCTAAGAATTCTCTACAAATCAGCTAATTGGGGTTGGCAAGCCATCTTACTTTCTCTGAAATTAATCCCCCATAAAATGGTTTTGGAAAAGATAGTTTATCTGAAATTATTTTATCCAGCATCATACTTTCTCTGCCTCTATATTGGTTTTAGCCCTTCAGTATGGATGGTATCCTCACCACACAATCCTCATAAGCCCACCTCATATTTCCTTTATTTTACGAGGATCTCTTTAATATTTTCCCAATGCGGAGAATCAATCCAAGGTATTCAAATGTTGCATCTTGGTACTCCAAGCTGTTGTTACCATTATCTTGCTACTCTTAATTTTCCAGAATTGTATTACAAACATTCTTTGTCTCTTCTTACTTAAATAAAGAAGGCATCTCACCCTTGAAGCCATACATTTAAGCACCTGATTAAAAATAAAAATGAGTTATTTGTATTAGTAGTTGGTATCACAACATCAAAGGACTGCACCAGTCTGTGGCTTTGTAATTTTAGTTTGTTTTTCATTTCCTCTATGAGGTTTCTATATTTTAAAGGTGTCTTGTTTTGACAAAGACATTAGGTAAACAAAAGATCTGGCTGTTGAAAGCATTGAAATATATGGCTGGGATTCATTTAACAGCTAAATTTTCTTATTAACTTGGCAAGGTATGTGGTAATCTGACAGATGTGGTTTCAAACTCCCTCCTAAACCCAATCTTCCTTTTTCCATTGGCATTCTTATTTTTGCAAGTAGCCAATTTGTTAATCATGTAGAAGAGAAAATAACAATTGTTGCCCAAGCTGCTTTCTTGAAATGAAGCATTTGGATGTTAACCTTGTGAAACAGGGGCAATGATTTCTAATACCCAAAATAAAGGTCCTTATAGAATGCACAACAGCTGAAGCCTCTTGAACTATGAGAAGGATTTGACTGTTACTATCGATATGTTTCATTTGTATTTCACGGAAATATTATATCTTCATCAACTCTAGAACTCCTATAGTTTGAGAATTTGTTTACTCTTCATGATTGGTTCTTTTTTCTAGTCACTGACATGGTAGTGAGATTTCACAGCAATGTTTGCACCAGTTGCACTAGCATTAGCCGTGGGTCTTCTGGGGTGGGCTTATCAGGCACTGAAGCCTCCACCTCCAAAAATATGTGGATCACCAGATGGTCCTCCTGTCACTTCAGCTAGAGTGAAACTCAGTGATGGAAGGCATTTGGCCTACAGGGAGTCTGGAGTTCAAAAAGAAGAGGCAAAGTACAAGATCATTTTCATTCATGGCTACAACAGCTCAAAAGATCTGGATCTACCTGTTCCTCAAGTATGTGATAATTCTACTTCTTTAATTGATGCAACACTTATTTTATAGTCCAAAGTTGTGGTTGATTTTCCTGTTTGAAGGACTGCAAAATTTAGCATTAATATCTGATTTTTGGTAAATGTGAGGGGAGAAAAAGAATTGCTATCTGAGCTGGTTGTTTTTATTTTATTTAACTACAATCAAGCACTTGATAGGGCTAAGAATGAAAATGCAAATAAATTTATTTTTAGTCACTGTCCCGTTTCATGTTATATTATATATATTTATCCTTTAATCTCTCAGTGAACTCCGATTTACCCATTCCACGATTGTAGCTCATGTAGCATTAATGCATGCACACTTAAGATGTATTTCAGTAAAGTATGTTCAGATGCAAACAAAATTAAGTATTTTAATCACTAGTGTCATTGCTGTCAGATTATGATCCTTTGAGGAGATCTAGATATGGCTCTGAGGTTCAGCATTTTTACTTGAAGTTGCTGCTCTCAATAAATAGACCCATGCTGTTTGCACGGGGCTGCTCAAGACTTCTACCATTGCACCAAGCATAAACAATTGCACATGTCTTGATGATTATCTAGAATGCTATGTAGACTTTATATGCAACACTGAGTTTGTATGACACATAGCTAATACTGGAAATAAAAATGATCAAAATCAAGCTGCCATTTTATCTTCTACTACCTCAGTTTTAAAGCTGCATTGGTTAATGGATTTACTTGGATGTTTATACTTTGGATCTCTATTTTTTTGTTTTGACAGAGTTTTCCTCCAAAGCGGGTTGGAGGAAGTTTCCTTCGACCCATTTAAAAATTTGTTGTGTTCCTTGAGCATATGAGAAGTACGTTTTATTTTAATAAAGGGACACGTGACAATTTTTTAACTTAAATTTTAAAACATCATGTGCATGTCACATGCTCAAGGGACGCTTATCATTTTTGTAGGTGGTTTGGAGGAAACTTCCTTGGAGGACAATTATATCCAATTTTTTTCCTTAAAACTTCGCATCTTTAATTCTATCATTATATTTTTACAATTTTTTTTCCTACCCTGATCGAACTGGAATGCATTTTTCACTGTTCTACTTGATGAGCTGTGAATATAGTAAATTTGTTGGTATGTTTTGACTTTTCAGGAACTTATAAAGGAGCTAAAGATATATTTCCTTTTCTTCGACAGAGCGGGTTATGGAGACAGTGATCCATATCCTTCACGCTCAGTGAAGAGTGAAGCATTTGATATTCAAGAACTAGCTGATCAGCTGCAGATTGGATCAAAATTTTATGTAATTGGAGCCTCGATGGGAGGCTACCCTCTTTGGAGTTGCCTGAAATACATACCACACAGGCCTTGCCCTGAACTTTGCTTCTTCA
The DNA here is from genome assembly GCA_022457165.1 of Juglans mandshurica. NCBI lineage: Eukaryota > Viridiplantae > Streptophyta > Magnoliopsida > Fagales > Juglandaceae > Juglans > Juglans mandshurica. The sequence goes on along the minus strand of CM039630.1, from coordinate 20,838,759 downwards.
AATTCCAACTACCATGTTCTTTATTATTATTTTTATTATTATGTTCTGATTTGTTGCTTCCTATGTGTGACTGAGACATTATTGCAGGTTGTTGGGAGCTTCCCTGCTTTCTCCTTTTGTGCACTACTGGTGGCCATCTGTACCTGCCAATCTTTCAAGAGAGGCATTTGGGAGCTTGCGTCCATCGTACCAATGGACATTTCGAATTGCACACTACACTCCGTGGTTATTCCATTGGTGGATGACTCAGAAATGGTTCCCTACGTTGAGCACGGAGGGTGCAGCAATGTTCAACGACCACGATATTGAGATCTTAAAGAGGTTGTCAGAAGCCCCAAGCGATGGCCAGGTAATCACATGCCCGATGCACTTTTGGTTTACCGCACCACATCAATATCTTTTGATAAAGACTTCACATCGGACATGGTTTTTACTTTCAAATTTACTTTTGTGTTGATGCACTTGTGTGACATTAAAAATCTAATGCATTAAACCCAGAAGCTGGGAAGTATGTCTACATTCTTTGGTTGTTTGCTTTTCTTGGGTCAATATATTCTATTAGAAAACATTTGCGACCTTGAATTTAGCAATTGTTAAAGTTTTGTCACAAACTGCAAAACTGCATTTTTCTCATCGAATTTGCAGTTTTACCTTAACACCTCATAGAAGACACCAAAATATATACTAACTATGGAAGTATCCATATATCAGTGTTCATCTGTTACCATTTAAAGAGTAGTTACCTGTCCAAAGGCTTACAAGTTTTCTTCTGGGGGTAAGGGATGAGGAGGGAGGAGTAAAAACAGCAAAATGCTTCAGCAATTTAATATCCATCATGTTTCTGCATCAGGAAAAGATAACGCAGCAAGGTGAGTATGAATCGTTGCACCGAGACATAATTGCTGGCTATAGCAAGTGGGAATTTGATCCTACTGACATAACCAATCCATTCCCTGAAAACGAGGTCGCCGTTCACATTTGGCAAGCCAAAGGAGACAGGGTCATTCCCTTTCAGATTAACAGTTATCTTTCAGAGAAGCTTCCATGGATTCATTATCACGAGGTTCCTGAAGGAGGGCATTTAATTTTCTTCAGGAGCGATATATGTGAGGCCGTTATAAGATCACTTTTGCTTGGATGAAGTGAAACCTTTGATGTTCAGCACTTGATCTTGCTTTAATGCTGCTATGGTGGTAATGCAAATGGAGAAATTTTCTTCTTGTGCAGTCATGTTAATAATCAGAAGAAAATAAAGCATCTTAGTTTATTTGATTGGATTTAGAGATGAGTTGAAAAAAAATATTATTAGAATATTATTTTTTAATATTATTATTGTTTTGGGATTCATTATTCTTGCTCTAACCCTCCTATTGTAAGGTCAAATACAAAATTCAGAAATTGCACATCAGGATGACCAAACCCGGAAAAAAGTCCATTCAAGTTGTTACCCGAATTTGATAAACTCAAGTAAGGCATTCTAAACTACGGATGTTAATCTCCTAAAATTTCTGGCCAAAGTCTAGCATCTAGAGAGTTGGAGAGAGATAGGATCGTCTGGATGTTTAGAATATGAATAATGCTACATACAGTCATGTAGTGCGTAAGTGCCGTCCAGTCGCTTTGAAAAAGAGTGGAATCTACTATTAAAAAATTAATTTTTTTTCATATGGATCTTATATTTGTTCACTTTTTACGAAGTGATTGCATAACGCTTGCACACTCACGACTGCAACTATCATTTCTCTTAGAATATTTCAAAATGGAAAATGCTATTTTGACACCAAAATTTAACACCTCATTTTGACACCTCTTTTATTATAATTTTTTATTTAATTCTTTTTTTTTTACTTAATGATTAAAGAAGTAACTATTGGCGTATTGATTTTTTTTTTATATTTTTAAAAATATTTTAAAATGAAAAAAAAAATTAAAAGGTCATTTCACTACCATTAAAAAATGGTAGTGAAATGGTTTATAAATAGTAGTAAAATTATTTGAGTTAAGATATTTTATTAGGTTTTAAAAAAAAAGAAAAAAAAAGTTGAATAAAAATATTATAAAGTTAAAAAATTGTTTGAATATAAATTTTTATATTATTTTTGTTTTGAAATTTCAAAAATATGTATTGTATTTTGTGTTTTGTATAAAAGTTTAAAAAAATTTATAATAATTAAATGAAAAAGTTGAAAATTTAAAATTTAAAATATATTATGTTTGAATGATGTTTGAAAAACAAATATACAAGAATACTTCAAAGGGTGGCTCTACAGCCAGCCACCGCTTCCTGTTGGTCCGTTAGTTATATTATAATTTTTTTATATTTATTTTTTAAGAGTAATTCTACATACAACTATAAAATGCGTAACCGCTGCGTAATCATTTTGAAAAATAGTAGGGTCTACCATTAAAAAATTAATTTTTTTCATATGAGTCTCATGTTTTATTCATTTTTTTCAAAATGATTACGCAGCGTTACACAATTCACGGTTGTAAATCTCTTTTCTCATTTTTTAACACTTTTAAATACTTAAAAAAAAATCAAAATATTATAAAAAATAATTCCTTAATCTTTAAGTAAAAATAAATAAAAAATTACAAGAATAACTCTAAACAATAACAATAAATAAACAATAACAATAAATGATAAAAATAGCATTTTTTATATCTCTAAGGGTATGGTCACCCCCTTTGATGGGGACGTCCCCTTTATAATATTTTTTTTTTTTTTTTTATTTTAGTCCTTGACACCCTTTTCTGGGTGTGTGAAGGGCTATATTAGTTATGAGCCACGTGGCATGGACAGTCTGACAGATGTACAATGGTATAATGAAAACATTTGAGATTCTGGAAGGAGAAAATATATTTGTAATCGTGAATTGTGTTACCGTCGTGTAATCATTTTGAAAAAAATGAATAAAACATAAGACTTACATGAAAAAAATTAATTTTTTAATAATAAACTTTACTCATTTTCAAAATAATTATGTGGTGTTTACACACTTTATGATTATATGTAGAATTACTCCAGAATAATTGGGAGGAGAATGAGATTCAATCCCAAAACCTGAGTGCAGACAAGGCCTAAGGAGGAGGATGTGAGACTTATACATGGTTGGCATTAATGTACATCTACCAAACCGACATTTTGTATTATTATTATTATTTTTTTTTTTGTAATTATAGGTGTTAACATCGGGAGACTTATAACATCTCACTCGGTAACGGGGGTATGTTACCTTGATGACATATAACATCTTTCATTTAATAAATTAAACTCTTTGGGGACATCTGAAACTATATTCAGATTTTCAACAGTTCTTGCAATTTTATTGCCCTATTTTTATTTTTATTAATTTTCTTAATTTGGTGGCTCCCTTATAATATATATATATATATATATATATATATTTTATGTCAGGAACTTCTTTAAGGAAGAACCTTTCGGACCTATTTTTGCAGAGTAAATTCCGATCCCGTACATTGCACTTTCAAAATTTTTTCTACACGAAATTAATTAAATTGCTGAATTTTCACCAAGAATATAGCCCCAAAAGATTGTTTGCAAGGTGATGAACCTTGGACTTTATAATATGCATTCAAGAATGCTTCATTTCTCAAGTTGAAAGTGTGTTGTACAAGTTACTAACTACCAAACCGGGCAAAAAGTCTGATAACTAGTACATTTCATTTTTATCTTGGGAAGTTTTTAAGCAGGGAGGATTAATTAAGAGGCCCCCAAATTTTTTTAAAAGATAAAAACTTTGTTTTTAGTATATTTCAAAAATTATTTTTGACCCTAAAAACTTTAAATAACTCCCTTTAACTATCCAAACATTTAAAAAAAATCTTATTTTTATAAAAATATTAAAAACTATACACCTAATTTTAATGTAACACCAAATATAAATTAAGTTCTTCTTGTATCTACTAGTCACCAACAAATCATGCTGGTCACTGCTAAGCTACAAGGAGTTTCAGTTATTCTACTTTCAATACCAAATATTCAACACCCAAAATTCATGAAGTACTACTTCACCAGCAACACAGGATACCAACAAAAGTTGATTACAAGTCTATCTCGACTTTATAATTTGACGAAATACATGTTACGATCTAAAAAAAAAAACTAATCAACGGTACAATTGAATTTTCTTGAAATCGTCGTAAAAGGTAAGAATTTCTACATCCCAGAAATGAAATCATATCATGCAGATCAAGAAGAAGATTTTATCCCCATTTTATTATTATTATGTTGTTGTTAAGTGCATGTAAGAAGGTTAGGTGATAAGATGGCAATTAACTGAAAGTCAAGGATGTTACTGTTTGAAAACAACAAACCCTACTTTTATATCTGTCATAAAGATAAACGACTCTGTTTCTGTCCATGGTTGGCTCTTCATAGATTTACAGATCTATCTGAGATCATTTTATCCTTTATAATCTCTTTTTCTGTTTGCAGAGAGATGCTTACAATGGCAGCATCGTTGTTTCTAGTGGGTGTTGTGATATATGCATATAAAAGCACAAAGCCTCCACCTCCCAAGATATGTGGAACACCAAATGGTCCTCCTGTTACTTCACCAAGAATTAGGCTGAGTGATGGAAGGCATTTGGCCTACAGAGAGAGGGGTGTTCCTAAGCAAAATGCCAAGTACAAAGTCATCGTTGTTCATGGTTTTGACAGCTCCAAAGATATATATTTGCCTCTCTCTCAGGTATGTATGGACTACTCATCTCCCCACAAGCCAACCTTTTGCTTGTCACTCGAAGGTTCTGTTTTGGTTTAAATTTTTTCTTTGAAAAAATGTATAACTCAGAAAATTTCTATCTAACGATTTGTGTAAGTTTTTTTAAAAAAATAAAATACAAAAAGTAACACTACTTTCTTTAATATCATCTAAAAAGAAAAATATCCTCTCCTCTAATTCAGGTACTCTTTGTAGGTACACAGTTATTTTAAAAATTGCAAAACCGTGTGTTTGTTTGGTTTCTTACAGCACTCAAACCAGTTGAGTTCGGTTTAGATAACCTATTTTAATATATAAACACCCAATTCTCAAATCATTAAAATCATTTTAACTGAAAACTTCTTTACACGTGAGATCCACAACCTTTTTCAACTTCCTATAAATACATCTAAACTCATTTTAACATTCATAAACATCTAAACTCATATTAGGTTGGTCTCACGTTCCATCATCTCAACTCATTATATTCATAGATAGCTCAATTCAACATCTAAACGTAGCCTCAATGAAAGTTTTGGGAACTCAATAAACATAGATTTAATGAGACAAAATATGTTGCCATTATAAATTAAATAGCTTTCAAGGTACAGAGAAATGGACGTACATAAATTGGTTTTGAGCGGTGCAGAAAAGGATGGAGGAGCTGGATGTGTATATACTATCGTTTGACAGAGCTGGATACGGTGAAAGTGATCCCAACCCAAAGCGCTCGGTGAAGAGTGAAGCACTTGATATTCAAGAACTGGCCGACAGATTGGATCTTGGCTCCACCTTCTATCTCATTGGAATGTCTATTGGAACTTACCCAGTTTGGGCTTGCCTCAAATACATACCCCACAGGCATTCATTCTCCTCTCTCCTTATTTCTTTAATGATCGAAAGGTTTCTATTTTCATTTGTTTTTTGTTTTGTTTTGAAATTGTATTGAATTTGCAGGCTAGCTGGTGTGACTCTTGTGGTTCCAGTCATCAACTTCTGGTGGCCCTCTTTTCCTCCCAAACTGGTCAGTGAGAACTACAAGAAGCAACTAAAGAGAGACCAAATGAAACTCCGCATAGCACACTTTGCCCCTGGACTTGTCTACTGGTGGCTGACCCAGAAATGGTTTCCCTACTCTTCTATCTTGCAAAGGCACCCTATTCTTTTTAACAAACGCGACTTGGAAACTATACAGAAAATGTCCAAAGTACCAATGCCTGATGAGGTACAACTTCCCTTCCTTGCTAGTCTATTTTTCAAAAAAAATTATATTTGCAAACTGGCGTGGATAGCGCACGTTTCACGATGTTGATATGATAAATCTTTTTATAAATCAAATTCAGCAGTATAGAAAGCCTGTCTCGTGTCTTGATACAGACTTATTACCGAGACTCTTATAGTTATGACAAGGGCATATATGGTTTCTATTTTGCAGCACAAGGTGCGACAGCAAGGTGTCTATGAATCCCTCCATCGAGACGTCATAGTGCATTTTGGAAACTGGGAATTCGACCCGATGGAGCTCCAAAATCCATTCCCTAATAAGGAGGCCTCTGTCCACCTCTGGCAAGGCCATGCAGATAAGCTTGTGCCGTATGAACTGCAACGATACGTGGCGAAGAAGCTTCCTTGGATAAGGTATCATGAAGTTTCCGATGGTGGTCATCTAATGATTCATGAGGCTGGTTTGTGTGAGGCCATGTTCAGGGAACTTTTACTCGGAGAAGAACCCTTAATCATATAGGTCATGGTTTTGTAAGTTGTGCTCCTACATCATGTGTATTGTGGCCAATTTTATTTATGTAGTAAATTTAAGTTTTGCACTTCTTATAGAGCAAATTTAAGGCCATGACCAATGTGATAATAATTGTAATCAATTTTAAACTATGCAACTCTCGCGAATAATCAAGTTTATTATGCGAAGAAAAATCCGTCGCCTTGTACAATATCCGTCAACATGTACAAGACGATGGATTTGGAGAAATATAATATGGAGATTATTTTAACTCTTTTTTTTTCTTATTATTTTGTAGCATATTTTTTAGACCATTCTGATCAAGGATATCTATAATACTAAAAAAAAAAAATAAATAAATTATACTTTACAACACTACACTACACTACTTTCCTGGCCTCTTTGTACTGTACCCCAAAGTTCAAACCAGCATATCTCCCTTTTAAAGACTCCAAACTACTTACTTTGTCAACTTACATCTTTTAATTACCAAAATAAATTATGATTTATATCCTTTATTAAGATATAATCACCAAGCAAATTGTGTCAAGTCAGTTTTTTTGTTATTCTTTTATTTTTTTTTTCAACAATCAATGCTGTTCAATAATATATAGCTGTGGAAAACCATGTCTGACCAGTTGTGCTTTGAATTTGCTTCTTATTTTTAAAATTATTTCTAACATATATCACTTATGCTAGATACAACAATAGCCTATAAAGTGTGCAAATTTCATGTATTTTTTTTTTAAAAAAAAGTGGATAAATTCAAAATTTACAGTAAAAAATCTACTTTTTAATATTAAAGCTGTGTTTGGTTTCCAAACTCAGCTAGCTGAGTTCCCTCCATTTTAAACTCCTTCAACCATCCAAACAACCAAGTGAACTACTTTCATACATGACTTCGGTGAGTTTTGTTTTTGTAGATGGACTGACAAAACTTGATCTCACAGCTTTAATTTTTTTTTTTTCGTAACTCTCTCTGCCCTCAACTCTATCTCTCTCTACTGACAAGCATCATCTCTCTCTTTCTCTCTCTCTATGACAAGCCATCAGCTCTCTCTCATTTCTTTCTTCCGGCCAGCACAATTTTTTTTATTTTTCAAAATATCACTGCAGGTTGGCGCGATGGGGGACAAGCACCACCAGTGAACAGTCATGGGTCCCACCAACTTTACAAATTCTCATAAATATATCTAAACTCATTTTAACATCCAAACACACTTTGAACTCATTTTAGATAGGTCTCACATAACTCTTTCTACTACTCAACTCACTACTATTCATAAATAACTGAATTCAGCTCAACTCAACTCAGCTCAACATCCAAACGCAACCTAAGTCTCATTTTTTTCAAAAAAAAAAAATACATAGGGTTTGCATGCCTTAAAACTATATCATTACTTAAAAAAAAAAAATTGTAAAGCAGGTGATTCTCCATTTTGGCCAATATTTTCAGGCTCTTGTCTTAGTTGAAAGAGAGTGGAACTGGAATATATAGCTCCGTTATTTGTATTTTGTCCTGTTTTCCAAGCCTAATTAAGTTAAGGTCTGGGCCTAGCAGTATGTGGCCTAAAATACGGTTTTACCATTTGAATGGGTGTGAAATAACATTTTCATGTTACTTTTTTTTCTTTAAAATTAGATGAAATTTTAAAAAAAGATTAATATTATGATTAAATTTAAAAATGAGAATATTATCTTCAGACTTAAAAAATAATATCATTATTCATATAAAACATTATTTGAAAAAAATAACACTTATCTTCATGATATTATTATTCATAATATTCTTATCAAACTAAATAATACTTCTTAAACTAATATTATAATTTTCAATTGAAAAATAAAATTATTATTCTCAAATTCTTGTATTTTTTTAATTTTATTAGTCTAATACCAATTTTTTCCATGTAGTTTTCTCAAAGAATTAAACAATTATATTGCTTATTTTATTTTATTTTGTTTTATTAAGATAAACATTTCATTTCATTTACTTTATATGTGTGCCATAATTTTACAATTTCGGTTTATTCATTTTTTCAAGTAGAATCATTATTATTTGTAAAATTTGTTTACGAATATTTTCTATTTATCAAATTCTTTGTTTTACTTTTTATTTAATACATTTGGAGATTAATTTGTGCTATGGCTTTGTTCGAATCCTCTCGTAATGCTCTTTACAATTACTTCCATTAGAAGACTGATCTAGGAGCTCTACGGGTTTTTTTTTTTTTTTTTCTCGTCCTGCAAATGTCAAAGACCCTCTTCCAAGAAGCAGATCCGAATGAGTAATGCTACATACAGTCGCTTTGAAAAAAAGTGAGATCTACTATTAAAAAATAATTTTTTTTCATGTTGGTCTAGTATTTATTTACTTTTTTCAAAGTGATTGCACGACGTTTGCGCACTCACGACTGCAACTATCATTTCTTGATCTGAATACCCCTTCTTTGTTGCCTTTTTTTTCCTCTTTAAATCTATTTCTTTTTTCTTTTCTTTTTTTAAATTAAATTAAGTTTCATTGCTCCATAATCAAACAATACAAGCCTGATCACTCAAAACAATATAAATAACCTCATTTGGTCTTCTTTCTGACCGAACAGACTCACTATCTAGAGACATTGCTACTCTAGCAGCAGCATGTGCTGCCTTATTACCAGCTCTTTTAATAAAAACCAGCTTCCAACCTGAATGTCTTGAGATTAAGAACTGAATATCATAAACCAGCTGCCCATTCCATGAACAGTCTCGATTAGGAGGTGGACATGTCCATAACACATGACATTTTCTCCCCACACATCCACAGCAACAGGACATGTCCATAACACATGAATAATTGTCTCATCTTTTCTTTTGCAAACAGGACACATACCCTCTTCAATAATATGTTTTCTTGCCAAATTACCTTTTGTAGGTAAAATGTTATTAAGAGCCTTCCATACTAGCTGCTTCACCTTTCTAAGAACTTGCAACTGCCACAACCTCATCCACTGAACATCAGCATCCTCACCATTTGAAGCCTGTCCTCGAGCCTATTTCTTCATCATACAATCCACAAAATAAGCACTTTTAACTGAAAAAATTCCTTGGCAGTCTTCACCTAGATCAACTTGTCATTTACTCCCCTCATACTAATTGGAGTACTATAGATTAATTGAGCCTCATTTTGACTGAAAACTTCCTCCACCAAATTTGTCTTTCATTCATGAGTTCTAGTAGGGCTGTACACAAACCGACCGGACCGACCGCCGCCGACTCAGACCAACTGTCAGATTCAGGAACCGACCGAAACCGGCAGAGAACCGGTCGGCCGGCAGTAGAAAATTAACGAAACCGACGTCGGCCAGTTCGGTCTGCGGTTCAATCCCAGTCTAAACCGACGAACCGGCCGACGTCTTATATATATTTTTTTTAAAATATATTTCTTATATAAAACAACGCCGTTTTACTTAAATACGTGAAACGGCGTCGTTTTTCCCTTGGAACTTAAAAAAAAAACATATGGAACGGCGCCGTTTGGCTTCGCCGTTTCAAAATGGATTTAATATGCCCCTAGCCCCTCTTCTTCTTCTTCCCCGCATCTTCTTCCTTCCTCCATTTCACCTGCAACGCTCTTCTACTCTATCATGGTAAACGGCGGCACATCCCTCCTCCGTCACAGAGACGCCGACGGCAGACCGAGAAACCGAACCACACCGCGCCGAGACCGATAATATCAGTTTTCTCTCCCCCAATTGATCGGTTTCAGCCGGTTTTTTCATCTCATGGCAGACATCGGTTCAGTGTTGGTTTGGCACCGAAACCGCGCCGAACCCATAGGTTTTCAGCCCTAAGTTCTAGCATCAATCAGGTCTTCAACTTTGGCTTCAGCCCCAACAGATTCATAGGAGTTTGTACCCTATAAGTAGAAGGTCGAGGTAGCCATCTATCATACCAAACACTAAGGCTTTTACCATTCCCCACCCTCCACACAGTGCCTTCCTTAACCAATTCTAGAAAAGACCAAATACATCTCCAAATGTGAGAGGGAGAAGACCTTATTTCGGACTTCACCAGCTGACAGTTGTGATAATACTTATGCTTAAAAATTTGAGCCACCAAGGATGAAGGCTCTTGAATTAGCCTCCACCCTTGTTTTGCTAACAAAGGCTCTATTAAAGTTGTTCAAATCCCTGAACCCTAACCCTCCTTTAGTTTTCACTTTGCCTAACCTTTCCCAGCTCCTCCAATGAATACCCCTCTCAGACTTGTTATGGCTCTACCAAAACTAAGATAACATGGCTTTAATCTCCTTCAACAACACACATGGCAATCTGAACACACTCATAATATCAGCAAGAATAGCTTGCAGCACACTCTTGATAAGAATTTCCTTACCTGCTGAAAACAAGAAGTCAGTTTTCCAACTACTAATCGTCCTCCAGATCTTCTCTTTTAAGCTTCTAAATGCGTTGTATTTAGACTTGCCTACCACAGTTGGCAAACCCAAATACTTATGATAATTACCACAAAGCACTCCATTAGTGGACTGAGTTATTAAATCTCTAGTAGCTAAGTTTGATTTTGAGCTAAACAGAATAGAAGTTTTCTATTTATTCATAATCTAACCAGAGGCACATTTATACTTCCACAAAATTTGTTCAACTTTAAACCACTCTTCTTGCATAGCTCTACAGAAAATGACACAATCATCAGCAAATAAAAGATGGTTTATTCTTAGTCCACCTCTCGAAGCTACCACTCCTTTAATGATCCCATTTCTCTTAACTTGTTGAAATATAGAGCTTAACCCCTCAGCACAAAGGAAAAATAATATGGAGATAATGGATCACCTTGTCTTAAGCCTCTTGAAGGAAAAATGGGATCCCCTAGTATCCCATTCACCTTAATTGAATAACTAACAAATCTGACACAAGCCATGATCAAACCAGTCCATCTTTCACCAAACCCCAACTTAGCATCATTACCTCCAAGTAATCTCATTCCACCCTATCATATGCTTTGGACATATCCAATTTAATGGCCTTACTTTCCACCCTACTCTTTTGCCTCAATTGCATGGTATGTAAAAGTTCATGGGCAACCATAATATTGTTAGTGATTAACCTACCAGGAATAAAGGCATTTTGATTCTAAGAAATAACATTGGGCAGCACCATCTTCATTCTATTAGCCAAAACCTTGGATATTAACTTATACAACACATTGCATAAGCTAATAGGTCTAAACTCATGCATAGAAGTTGGAGAATTTACCTTAGGTACCAATGCAATGTGAGTGTGATTAAGACCTCTACACATACTCCCACTTCTTATAAAATCCAACACTACTTGAGAAACATCACTGCCAACAATCTCCCAATGATCTTGATAGAACCCAGCACTAAAACCATCAGGTCTAGGAGCTTTAAAAGGGGACATCTGCTCCAAAGCTATCACAACTTCTTCCCTTGTAAATTCCCTTTCCAAACTTAGTCTCATATCCTTTGAAATCCTTGGTTCCACCCCACTTAAACACTTATTAATGTTCTCCTTGGAAGGGTAAGTTGAAAGAAACACCTTAAAAAAATGTTGCCAAAACCCATATGCAATCTCCTTAGTTTCAGTCAATAACACATCATTACCATCACTCACCTTCTTAATAATATTCTTCTTTCTCCTTTGGTTAACACAAGCATGATAGAATTTTATGTTTCTATCACCCTTCTCTAACCAATACCTCTTTGCTCTCTGCTTCCATTTCATATCCCTAATCCAACAAAGACCCAATCTCCTTTTGCAAATTTTTTTGAGCATGCTTGGTATTCGGCCCCTCATCCCTTTGTAGCAGACTTAAAACTTAATAGTTTTCCTTGATAGCCTTTACTCTTTCCCTATCAATATGCTTGTTCCACCTCTGAAGTCCTTTGCTACAAGCGTCTAGTTTAGCTTGCACATTCTCTAGCTGAGACAAACCTCCCCCCCCCCCTTCACATTCTCTAGCTAGCACATTCTCCATTGTAATGCTGCATCCTTCTTCTTTACTCCAGTTAGCTTCATACTTGAAATTACTAAACCCCTTCATCTTCATACCTCGGTTAGAAGCACAGTTTAGCAAAACAGGTCTATGATCTGAACATATGGCAGTTAAGGTATCCACCTGATATTCAACATAATTATCCAACCACATCCTATTAGCCAAAACTCTGTCTAGTCTCTCTTTGGTGAATGTAGCATCCTCATGTCGATTACTCCAGATAAAATTTTCCCCTTTCCACCCCAAATCAAACAAGTTGCCCTTCTCCAAAACCTGCCTAAACAGACCCATTTGGCCTTCACTCCTCATTCTACCCCCTCATCTTCTCATCATTAGACAATATCTCATTAAAATCTCCAATAACACACCATCACATATCAGTAGGTTTAAAGGATTGTAACATATCCCAAACAACCTTCCTTTGACTTACTTTTGGTGACCATAGAAACATGTAAGAAGCCATCGTGTCCCACATAAGTCATCAGATATAAATGCATTGACATGTCTTTGAAAATAATTCACCAGTTCTAATTTGATATTATGCTTCCACATAAGCATTAAACCTCCACTCCTACCAACAGCATCCACCACAATACAGCCTTCATATTTGGCTTTTCTAGCAACCAACATAGCAAGATTAGAAGACAACTTAGTTTCCATAATGAAAACCACCTCGGGCACTTTGGCCTTTACTTGAAAACAAAGGCTTTGAACTGTTCAGGGGTTCCCAAACTTCCGACAACTCCAACTTAATATTTTCATAATACTTAGCGGGGCTGGAACCCAGCCACCACCAACACCTTATGATGATCATCATCAGTCTGATGGACCTCACTTTTTCATTTCTTAAAACACAACAAATCAGATAACAATTCTTCTGTCTCATCAATCAGCCTTTTTTACCAGACAAAGGACCCAAATCAGAAACATGCTTACCTTGAGATCGTGCCCTCCCCTTCCATTTACCTTCTCCTTTCTAAGTTTTATGAGATGTTGCCTACACATTCGCATTCTCCTTCTTCTAGTTAGGAGCCAAATTCAACTGGTTAGCCTTTAAGACAGTTACCATATAAGGCTGCACATTGGGCATTTCATTGATAACAAGCCTTATAGTAGACTGAGTTATAAGCTCAGGCCCAATAAAGCCCACCATTTGTAAAGGCTATATTCAAAATAGCTGCAGCAGAATCTTTCATAATTGGATTCACCAAAATTCTCTCACAACACCCCTCATTATCTCGCACTAAATCCTCCACTCTATCCCTTCCTTCAAATTCCATAACGGATCCACCTTTTCCAACCAAATCTAAATTAATGCCAACATTTCCGCTATTGCCATAACTACCACAACCCTCTGTATTTTGTAATGCTTCCTTCTCTACCACCTTTAATTGGCTACCGTGATCTATGTTTCTGACGGATCCCTCCACCACTCGACAGTCCTCTTCCCGACAGAATGAAGTATTGCATGCCTCCTTCCTTCCAAAGCTCACAGCAGTAGACGTAGGAGATGACTTACACCAAAAACCATTCTCAGCACATAACCATGCACCAAACTGCATGATTGAGTTCTCCTCCTACTCCACTCTTATACTATCTTTCTTGCAACAAGAAGCTTCACGCACCAACCTACCACACTTGAAGCAGATTTTTGGCAGCTTCTCATATTTAAATTGCACCCACAACTTCCTCCCATATGAATTAATGAATCTACCCCTAGAAATAGATTTTTGAAGAGGTAATTCAACATTTACCCTCAAATACTTCCCCCACCCCACTCCATCCTCCGCCACATCCACCTCCAGCAATGTTCCCACCGAAGCCCTTATTTGCATTCCACAATCCTTCGTCATTTGTTCCAATGGTAAATTGTGTATCTGTAACCAGAAAACTTCAAATCTGAATTTAATTTGACCAGGCTGCATAACACCATCATAAGGCAGTAGAAGGAACAAAGCAATTTCGAAAAGCCACGGTTGTCCATCAAGAATTCTCTGTTTATCAGCATGAGTAGCAAAAGTAATAACAAAAGCATTCTTCCCCACTTCCTGAAACCCAACACGCTTGCTGATCCTCCAGATTTTTGCCATAGTATTTGCTACATTCTCATTTCCTACTACTCGATCCATATAGATTTTTCCAATGAGACTCATTTCCCCTTTCTTCTTCACTTCCTCATCCTCCCTAGAAGGGATATCCAACACCACTTCCTCCTCTTTCAACAATCACAATTGACTCCACCTATTTTCAATATCATCCATGGCACTCACAATCCACACCCTTCATAAAACACACTCTCAGTTTCAACTCAAACACCACCTCTGGAGTCGCCTAGAGACCAGAGAGGAGACTGTTAAATCTATTTTCCTTGTTTTATGTCTTGTCCTCCAATTTTATGTCTTATCTTTGCTTTATATCCATTCAAGCCTTAGGTCCTTCAGTTTTATGTCTCGTCCTCCCTTTCTCTGTTATAACATTGCATAACGGGCCTTCAATCTTCCATGAACTCTTGCCGGACTTTACTCTTGCACTCATTTACTCCCAAATCCCTATGATTGAGAGAGTGAGATATTTATAAAGGCCTTGGTGGTGCACTATTTAAGTGATGGGTTTTCTTTAAAAAATAAAAGTGATTGAGAATGTACTTAATTGAAATTTAGAGAAAAACGAATAAGCTCATGGTAAAGCATTTATTGGGCAATGGAGGTGGATTTGGTTACTGAAACTGATAAAGCTTGTAAAGATCTCATATTCAGTATACAAACAAGGTTAACAACAAATTCATGTAGCTAGGTATAAGGATTGCAAACTCACTTGGAACTTTTTCTCTGTTTGTGAGTAAAAGGAAACTCAAATCTTAAAGAAGGCATATATTTTTATTATTGTAGAGAGAATAAGAAAAAATGCGACTGCTGTGACCTCTCACGGAAAATTGCCTTCAAAACATAGGACACGTAATTTATGATGTGGGTAGCCTTTAAGGCCTGCTGATTCAACTCATCTGGTTATATAAATTTTGATGATTTGAAATTGTCCCTTAGGTTTTCATTTTACCTATCTATGCTCTATTTGCTACTTTTTCTTTTCTTTTTTAAAGGGAAACTGTCATCATTCATTCATCAAAGAAACATGACTGGATACATGCAGGGATATCCTAATAACAACCATTACCTCAAACCAATTAATGCATTTAGAGCTCCATCAATACACTATTTCCTTTTTAATTGGTCTAGTCTTCACTACTGCTGATACTCTCTACAGACAAACGTCTAAGAGATAACACTCTGTCTAAATAAAGTATATCTAACGTATCATATGAGTCTATATCAGCTTATACATTTAATTTTGTGAAATTTTTTTGTGTCTATCAATAGCTAATGTTAAGAAAAGTTTAAATGGAATTGCAGCCTATCTCGTTTGCTCAATCAAGAAGTCTTTTGTGCATCAATTCAATAATTGGTTGATAAAGACGCGAGATGTCTAGCTAAATTCATTACCAAGCTATTTTTCCAATCTAAATATTTTTGTGTGATATGAAATTATCAAGTTCAAGGCGAGCAACTTTCCAATGCCACCAATCATGCATTAATTTGACGTGGGTGTGAGGACATTATCAAGAATTATTGGCAATCAATAGACCATGTTGATTCTATTACAGAGCTAATGAGTGCTATCTCTTCATGTAATCAACATTTGAAGTTGTTACTTTCTTGCAGTAGGATCTTAAAGAAGTGGGCTAAAAATAAAGATAGTAATAGAGGGAAAGAGATAGAGAGATTGACTGTGAAAATCAAGAAGCTACAAGATAATGAAGGACCATAAAATGTTGAGGAAATTAGAGAGTTACAGAATGAGGTAAGGGTGTTGTTGGTGCAAGAAGATGTCAAATGGAGGCAGAGGGCTAAGAGGAACTGGTATAGACTGGGTGATAAGAATACCAAGTTTTTTCATGCCTCTGCAACCCAGAGAAGAAGGAGAAATTAGATTCAAGCAGTGATGGATTCTCAAACCATATTGTAGGAGGATCAAGAAGGCATAGCAGGGGCTTTTAATAATCACTACTTAGAAGTATATAGAACAGCTGCACCATCAACAAGAGTTATTGAAATTTGCCTGCAATCTATGGAACCTAGAGTGACAAGGGCTGTTAATGAAGCACTACATAAAGAGTTTACTAAAGAGGAAGTGGAAGCTGCTCTACACCAAATTGGCCCTTTGAAGTCTCCAGGGCCAGATTGTTATTGGACCTGCTTTTATCAAACATATTGGAAGATTGTGGGAGAGGATGTGTGTGATGCTGCTCTTAATTTTCTGAGAGGTGGAGGTATGTTGAAATCTATTAATCATACCTTTGTTGCATTGATACCCAAAGTTAAGGAGCCTAAAACAGTGGGAGATTATAGGCCAATTAGTTTATGCAACGTGCTTTACAAAATTATTGCCAAGACTCTAGCTAATAGACTAAAATTGGTGCTCAATGAAGTCATCTCCAAGAATCATAGTCTTTTATCGCTGGGAGACTCATCATTGACAATATTAAAGCTGCTTATGAAATTCTACACTGTATGAAAACGAGGCAGAAGGGTAGAAGAGAGAGTATGGCCTTAAAACATGATATTTCTAAAGCATATGATAGAGTAAAGTGGGTGTATTTGAAGGCAGTGATGGTGAAGATGGGTTTTGGGGATAGATGGGTGGAGTTGATAATACAGCGTGCGTCATATGTGTCGTATGCAATTTTGGTGAATGGGAAACCAGGAGTTACAATCCTACCAACAAGGGGTTTGAGGCAGGGGAACCCTTTGTATCCATATATGTCCCTTATTGGTACAGAGGGGTTGAGTACTTTGATTAACCCCGTAGAAGCTAGAGGGGATTTAAAAGGGGTGTCAGTGGCTAGAGGGGTTACAAAAACCACTCACCTGCTCTTTGCAGATGACTGCATTGTCTTTGGACAAGCTAACTGGCAGGAATGGAGGAGGATCTCAAGAGTGTGATTGAGTTGTATGACCAATACTCGGGGTGGAGCTTAAACAGACAAAAGACTTCCCTGTTTTTCAGTTCCAATACCCAAAGATATTAGATAATTAAAATAGTTAAGGATGTTGGAGTATAGGTGCTAAATAATTGTGAGAATTATTTAGGGCTGCCAATAATGGTGGAGAGGTCTTAATATAATACCTTTAGAGGGATAAATGATAGGGTGTAGAATAAGATATATAACTAGAAAACTAGTTCCTCTCTCTCTCTTGGGGAAGGAAGTGATGTTGAAGGCAGTGATACAAGCAGTCCCTACATACCATATTAATGTCTTTAAACTTCCTAAAAAGTTATGTAAGGAGATAGCAGTTTTAATGGGCAGATTCTGGTGGGGTTTTAAACAAAATGACAGAAGGATCCAGTAGAAAAGTTGGACAAAACTGGGGATGTCAAAGTCTGATGGAGGCCTAGGATTTAGAGAGTTCGAAAGCTTCAACCAAGCTCTACTTGCTAAACAACGTTGGAGAGTGCTTACCACGCCTAATTTAGTTGCAGCAAAGATACTACAGGAAAAATATTTCAGACATACTGAGATTTTAAATGCCAAGCGTGGTGGTGGGCCTTCAAAAGCCTGGAGAAGTCTGTAGGGTTCTTTAGAGCTGCTGAAGGAGGAGTTAGTTTGGAGGGTTGGGAATGGTGAGCAGATTAGTATTTGGGCAGATAAGTGGATTCTTAGGCCATCTTTATTAAGCATTCAATCTCCTATTAAGAATTTTAATGCAGATGCAAAAGTAAACGAATTGATTGAGAATGGTATGTGAAATTACAAGCTAGTAAGAGATATTTTGTTGGAAGATGAAGCAAAAATTGTGTTTGGTCTTTCTATTAGTCAGGCTAATTCCCAAGATAAAAGGAATTAGACTTTCACAAAAGATGGGATCTATAGTGTAAGAAGTGCATACTACCTTGAGATGTGCAAAAAGAGGACGGAAAAATGGGGTCCATCTGATTCTAAGGATGGAAGGGTGGCTGGAAGAGTTTGTGGAATTTAAACACACCATATGTTGTGAAGATATTTATGTGGAAAGTAGTAAGTAATAGCTTGCCTACAAGACAAAATTTAGCTACAAGAAAGGTGGTGAAAAACTCACTTTGTCCAGTGTGTGGTCTGGAAGAAGAGTCTGTCTGTCGTGTATTATGGAGTTGTAGTGCAGCTGCAGATGTGTGGGCTGAGAATTCTAGTCCTAGACAAAAGTGGCACCGAGATGAAGGGGATTTCCTTTGTCTGTGGCAGTTGATGGAGGAAAAGTTATAAAGTGAAGAGTTAGATGTTGTGGCAACAGTTATGAGAAATATTTGGCTAAGAAGAAATACTTATGTGTTTAAGAGTGGATTCAAAGGGCCTACTGAGTTGTTTATACAAGCTCAATAAAACCTCTCAGAGTTCAAACAAGAGCAGGTTGATAGTAGTAGGGAGAGAAATGGCAGGACAGTGGAAAGAAGAGAGGCTAGTTGGAAGATGCCAGAAGCTGGTTTTGTGAAAATAAACTGGGATGCGGCTTTGGATTCAGAAAATAAGAGAATGGGTATGGGAGTAGTGGTGAGGGATGAAGAGGGAGAAGTGTTGGTATCCATGTGCAAGGCAATAGAAGGTATCAGTAACCCAACTCTTGCAGAATTACATGCTTTATGGTGAGCTCTAAAGTTATGTGCTGAGTTGAATTGGACAAATGTCATATTTGAAAGAGATGCATTGGCAATGATTAAATCTGTAAATAGCTCAAGAAGCAGCTAGGAATGGAATGGACAATCAGTTGAAGATATAAAACAGATTTTATACAATAGACAGGATTGGAAAATACAACATACTTAATTACTTATACAAAGACTAACAAAGTAGCTCACTATTAGGGAAGAGTTGGGTAGAAGAAGGGCCTTTGGGCATATATACTATTGTATGTCAGGACAAACTGTGTAATGATTAGTTTTTTATGAAATATAGAATGGTGGTTTATGTTTAAAAAAAATATATATTTGAAGCTTTGGCACAATTCAATCTCAGTCGCAATCTAAGTAGAAGGAATTAAATAACTTATTAGTGGGCCTTCCATCCTTATTTTTCAGATTTGTTTGACTTTCCTTAGACATGACATTCATCTTTTATTAAAATGTGAAGAGTTAACATGGAAACAAAGGTCAAAGACATTATAGTTACAATTGGGTGATTAGAATTCTAAGTTCTTTCATCGAAAAGCTTCTCAAAGACGGTCAAAAAATTTTATTTCTTAGCTTCAAGATGATTATGGGTGCTTAATCGAGGAAAGGGAGTTAGATTCTTTGGTATTATCATATTTCCAGCACTTATTTGCATATTCTAATCCAACATGTATGGAGTTTGTGCTTGAGACTGTCAATCCAAAGGTCACGGTAGCAATGAATGGTGATCTTTTGAAGCCTTATTCAACTGAAGAGATACGATATGCTTTATTTCAGATGCACCCTCTTAAGGCACCAGGGCTTGATGGTTTGTGTCCACTTTTTTACCAAACATATTGGCACATTGTAGAGAGTTTGGTTACATGGCCAGTTTTAGACTCTTAAAACAATAGTGTAGTACCACCTACTTTAAATAAGACTTTTATTGTTCTTGTACCAAAAAAGAATAGGCTTGAAGAAATTACAAAATATAGGTAAATTAGCTTATGCAATATAATTCACAAAATCATTGAAAAAGTTATTGTTAGAGCTTTCTCATTGGCTTAGCCAAATGTAAATGCAAACCAGAATTTGGTTAACAATCCCTTAAAATGGTCTATATTAGAAGAGGTAAAAGGCAAATATTTTGCTTGCTAGCTATAGTAACTTTGTATGTTTGTATGGTTACTGTTCACCCTCCATTTTATAATTTATAGTAATTTCTCTCATTTTGTTGCTACATAACACTTGCATCACTAATTATTATTTATATATATATAGGTGCTTGGGGTTCATACAATTTATAATGGGTTCGAATTGCAAAATATGAGAAAAATAAATTAGATAAAAAATTATAAAAAAATATTAAATTAATAATATTTTTATTATTATTTTGGCTAATAGATGGATAATCCAATGTGAGAATGTCTTGTGAATGGATTAGACAAAAGGCAAAACATGTGATTTTAGTCAAATCTTAGCTTTGCATTTGCCTAGGCCAATGAGAATGCTCTTAATAAGCTTAAAACCATTTTACCTTTGTGGTGTCAGATAGTCAAAGTGCTTTTGTCTTGGGTAGGCTTATAACGGATAATGTTCTTGTGGCATTTGAAATTGTTCATTGTATCCATAAAAGGAAGAGAGGGCATAGTGGTGTGATGTCATTAAAGTTGGATATGAGTAAAGCATATGACCGGGTGGAATAAAGTTTTCTTGATAATATCCTGTTGAAGCTTGGTTTTGGTAGAAGATGGGTGTCTCTTATATTATCTTGCATTAATTCAGTCTCTTATAAGGTGCTGATTAATGGTGTGCCTACTTCTTTATTTATTGCATCTCTGGGTTTGCATCAAGGCGATCCATTATTTCCTTATTTGTTTATTCTAAGTGCTAAGGGGTTGTCTTATCGTCTTTAGGTTGTTGAACACAAGAAATTGATTTTTCAAAACTTTTCCTAGAGCTCCTGCTGTTACTCATTTGCTTTTTGCAGATGACAGTTTATTATTTTTCCAGGTTACTTGTTCCCAAAATGGAAGTTTGAAGCAGTTACTACAAGTTTATGGGTTGGATTAAAGACAACAGATAAATATGGACAAATCTGAACTTTTTATTAGTCCAAAAACAAAACCTAAGGAAATTGATGCAATTATGGCAATTTGGAATATGAATTCTTTAAAACCTCATGATTGATATTTGGGTCTTCCTTCTTTCATTGGATGGTCAAAATGTAAAACATTTAAGGAGTTAAAAGATAAGGTTTGGAATAAGGTACAAGGCTAGAAGAAATAGTTGCTTTCACAAGCGGGTCGAGAAGTATTAATAAAAGTTGTTGTGCAGGCTTTACCTACCTACACTATGAGTTGTTTTTTATTACCAAAATCATTTTGTCAAGACTTAAAAGGCTTGTTTGCTAAATTCTAGTGGGAACAACAACAATCTGAATGGAAGATACATTGTTTTCGTTGGTCAAAGATGTGTGCTTCAAAGTTGCGGAGTGGTATGGGTTTCAAGAACCTTGACCTTTTATTTTGGCTTTGCTAGCAAAACAAGGTTGGTGGATAATTCAAAATTCTAATTCAATATTGTCTCGAGTTTATAAAACTAAGTATTTTCCTACTACAAATTTTCTACATTCACATTTGGGTAGGAAGCCCTCATATGTATGGAGGAGTATTTGTGCCGCTAAATCTCTCTTGGTATCTAGGGGTATTTGGAAGATAGGGAAGGGTGATAGTGTTAGAATTCATCAGGATAAATGGTCCCTATTTTTTGGTTACCTCAATCTCTTATGACTAATCATGTTCTTCAAGACGATTCGAAAGTTAATATGTTTATGCATCAGCATAATGGAGTTAGGATGTGGATTTGATACAATATATATTTCCTCATTTTATTGCTAATGCTATTATACAGCTTCATTTACTTCTGAGAGCATGGAAAGATAAGTTTGTATGGACAGGTACTAAAAATGGTTTATATTTGGCAAAATCTAGAGATCATCTTGTTGTGACATTATTTTATTCTACTATTGGTGCTAAAAGTTCTTATCATCATGGTTCTTCACCCTTTTGGTGTCAATTCTGGAATCTAAGGGCTTATTTGGAAGATGGGATGGTTTCATCTTACCTCATCTCATCTCATTTCCTTCTCAAACATTATTCAAACACAAACACTTTTCAATTTCAAGTCTTTAACTTTTTCATCTAATCATTATAGTTTTCTCAAACTTTCAAACAAACCATAAAAAATAATCAACTTTTCAAATCCCAAAACAAAAATAATATTAAAAATTTATATTGTAACAATATTTTAACTTTATAATATTTTTATTCAACTTTTTCTCTTCTTTCCAAAAATCTTATAAAAAATCATAACTCAAATATTTTCACTACTATTCACAGATTTCTCATCTCATCTCATTTTTCAAACATCCTAAATCTTCCAAATAAAGTTAACAAGTTTGGATGCCGTACTTGTAAGGATAATCTACCAACAAAATTGAATTTGCTAAAGAGGGAGTAGTCTTTCTAGTGCAGTTTGTGCTCTTTGTATATTGATAGTGGAAGATTAATGTTACACTTTTTGGGGTTGTCCAGATGTGAAAAATTTGCTAGTAGTACGTTGTCCTTTTGTTCTACCTTTTTTTAGGACTATTGATAATTATTTTGATTTGGTGTGGGCTTTGATGCAATTTGTTTTCACTTTAATTCATCGATTCATTACTATTTCTTAGAGTGTTTAAAAATATAGGAATATGAAGTTATTTTTGAATTCTAATTGTATGCTTTAAGATGTTGTTGATAATTGCTTGGCATATATTGAGGGATACACTACCATTAAATCGCATAAATTGATTGTATGAAAGGAAACTATTCTCTCTTGGAAACCTCCCTTGCCAAGTATGGTCAAACTTAATTTTGATGTTGTTTTGTTACGATCTTCTGATTCTAGGGGTGTGGGGACTATTCTAAGAAATGACAAAGGGAATGTTTTATTTGCTTTGTGTCGAGAAGAGTTTGGGTTGTTAGAAGTAGAAGACATTGAAGCTTTGACTACTTTGAGGGATTTATAGATAATCTTGCATTTGAGTTTTTTAGTTTAGTATTGGAATGAGATTTTTTATCTTTGATTGAAAATTTGGCTCCAAGGAGCCTAACTTTTCCAAATAGGGGAATATTCTATCTAAGATACAAAGGCTTCTATTTTCTTTTGAGGAATCTAATGTACTTCATGTTGGGAGGCAAGGAAATGAAGTAGCTCATTTACTTGCGAGTTATGCTCGCCTTGTGGATGATACAATTCAGTAAGGGTCTCAATGCCCAAATTTTATCCAGTCTAGAGTCTTATTATATGCAGATTTTATTCTTGATCGAGCGCTCTTGTTGTGCTATTTCTCTCAACTTTTCATTTCATCTTATGATACAACAAAATAAGCAAAGATGTATCTAAGTTGTCCTCCAAAAGTGCCCCCCAAAATGCTTCCTAGTGCATTTTATTTTATATTTTTTTACAAGCTAGATAAAAAAGAAAAAAAAAAAGGACACAAATTCACTAGTTATAAATCTTTTAAAAATTTAAAAAATAAAATCAAAATGCACTAGGAAGCACTTTGGAACACACTTTTGGAGGGCAAACTAGTATTTTCTTCTAACAAAACTTGTAGCACCATCTTCAACGTAGCCTCAATCAAGCCACCTCGGAGATGACTCTTACCACCATCCACCATACTACGTCACCTCTAATGATTCCACCAAAGAAGGCGTTCTTGGTGGTGGGTCAAAGTTTTCACCCCTTTTACTCTACATTTCCTTCTTTGTGGGAGGATTGTTTTTTTTTTTTTTTTTTTCCCTTCAAGAGTTTTTCTGTTTTTATTATAGTTTTATGTTGAATTAATTAGAAATTCTTTTGTTTTTATTTTTTTAATATTTGAATTTCTTTACATCTTTTCGTGAATTCTGTTCTTAATTTTTATAAAAAAAATTTCTTTTTAAATAATTTTATAATTAAATTTTTTTTTTAATAAAGTAGTTGGCATAGCATTTTACACCACGTGTTAAAGTCTAATTAGTTGACACTTGGCAGCCAAGCCGTTGGTGCATAATTGAAGGTAGTTGGAGGGAGTTAATTGCAAAAAGTTCCAAATTCAACTATTAAAATGTTAAAAAAATTGGAAATCAATTAAACTTTTTGCAGAGGCGTGAAAATTTGGGGACGGGTTTTACCTTTAAACCAACTTTAATTTTATATTTTTTAATAAAATAGATGACGAGCCATTTATTTTTGTGTCACGCGTTAAATCCTGATACGTTAGCACATGACATTAATGCATGTGACGTCCACGTCATTAGCGGATCTAAGAGAAATGAGATTGAGTAACGTTACATCGTCGGTGTCTAAACATTACGTTTGAGTAATGAGATATTATTAGATATTTTTAAATATTATGTAAATGATAATGAAGAAATAATAAAAGAATAATGATAAAATATTTAATAGTAATTAAAAATAATAATAAAATAATAAATAGTAATAAAATATTATGAAAATATCTAAAATAATCTCGCGTATTTTTTTTTAAAAAAAAAATTTATTATTAAAAAATTATTTTTTCATATAAATCTTAAATTTATCTATTTTTCTTAAAAGTCGTGCATATGACTTGCATACTTTAAATTACAAATATTTTTTTTTTAAAATGTAATGTTATATACACTGGTAAAATAATATTAAATATAATCATAAATTATATAAGTCCGGCACGGTTTTTTAAAAAATAAGAATTTATCATTAAAAAAATTAATTTTTTATATAAATTATATATATATATATTTTTTAAATTATAACGTGTGCGCTTACGACTGCGATAAGGTGTGCAAGATTAAGAGAGCTAGGATGAAGGGGATCGAAGCCATTTGTGTTGCCGAAGAAAGAGTGGAATATATCTGGAAGATTCCTTTTATGTGCTTTACGATATTGCTGGATGACTTAGAGCATCCCTATCCAACTTTCCATATCACTATTATCTCTAAATTATAGGAAAAAATTTAAGGAAAAAATCAAAAACCCCCTCCCATCCCGTTCCCTATTTTAAGATTTTGATTTAGGAAATGAACAGTAGTTCCCTACCACTATTCATCCCCTAAATTATTTTTTATTAATATTTTATTCAAATACATAAAATAAATTATGTTTTCAATCAACTACATTTTCTCTTATACTCATATTTATTATATTTTTAAATAATATTTTTAAAAATAATTTAAATAATTACTAAAATATAAAAATAATAATTTTAAAAATATTATTAAACCCTTAAAAAAATAATTTAAATTTTTGTTTAAAATATTCACTATAATAATAGTTCAAAACATAAGAAAAAATATTAAGTAGTTAAGTTTGAAAATGGAAGTGAGAGAAAAAAGTAATAAAGAAATAATAGAATAATATTATTTTAATAGAATAGAGAAAGGATAGGGAATGAGATGTAGAAGGTTTTTTAAAAATGAGTAAAATTTAGGATAAAATTATAGGGAGTGTCCTTTTTAGCTAAAATTTAGAGAAAAATTTAAGGGATCGGATGTGAATGCTCTTACGGGGAGTCGGGGATGAAACTTTTCTACCCATAATATTTAATATTTAATAATAAAATTAACAAACTTTGTTTGGTTACACATATAAGATACAATGAGATGATATAAAAGTTGAAAATATTTAAAAAGTTAAAAGTATTTAAAAAATTAAATTATTTATTATATTTTATGTGAAAATTTAAAAAAATTATAATGATGAGATGATATAGTTTGAATTATGTAACCAATCCAATCATGACAACAACAACCATAAGATATATTTGGATATTTTAAATTTTTTATTAGTGTTAGATATATATATATATATATATATATATAGTAATGTTAGAGAGAAGTCACTCTAGCAGTGCACACTTTGTATTCACTGTGTGGCTGCTTCTAGTTGATTGTTTCCAACACTCATTTGGGGAGATGTGTGGTCTATATGATGCTACATCATGTATACAAAATGAATGCTACTAATAATAACTTTTATCTATATTTATATATATATATGAAAGTCGCTTTGGAGCGATTCGGCTGTTTTTATTAGAGAAACAGCCCTCCTATTATGAGTTGCCACATCAGATATCACACCAAATAGATAATAGATGCACCCACAGCAAACCTAGGTAACCAGAGCCCCTCCCTTCCATCTCGATTCGATTCCAAACTCACCATTGCACACCAACGCGGATTTTTTTTTCAAGCATTGTGCATCATCATTGTTTTTCTTCTCTTCCCATTCGAATTTCGCATGCATCTCGCGAAACCCACAATGACATCCAACATCTAGTTCGTTCTCTACCCTTCCATTATTACTTCATCCATCCTTTGTCTGTTTATTTTGAAAATATCCTTACTATTGATCTTTTTATTGCACCGTTTTACATCTAGATTTTTACAAAGACGTTGGGACATCTTCATGTATACTATGGATACCTTTAGCTTATTTTTTTTCCATAAATCATTTTATTTTCAACTTCACATTATATGTGAACATGCTTCTTTTTTCGTCTATCACTTGATGCCCAGCAGTTTAGAATTGTTAAAAGCTGCCTGTTTCCTGCTACAAGCATCTGTAGTTATGCTTGGCGAGTCGTCTGTTGTTTCCTTTTGGGTTTCCAGAGAAACTGTGTCTGCTCTCTGAGGTTTCACCGTAGTTTGGAGACTGTATTTTGGAGAGGAAGTTTTTTTTTCCTTTCAAAGCTCCTTTAAGAGTCTCCGGCCGCATATCTTTGATTTTAAAGCTTCAAAAGGAGAGGTAAGAAGGGGGGTGAGAGAGGGGCTTGAGCTTGCTTCAGCGAGGAGAGGCACTGCAATTGTTGAAATTCACCAACTGGATCTCTGTTCTCTTTCTGGGTATCGCTTTCTTGTACTTCTACGGAAACCCATCTGCTTCTTCTCCTCCTCAGATTATGGCTGAAGATCATTCTTCCAAATCCATATACGATTTTATAGTTAAGGTACTGGGTTTTGTTTATTTCTTTCATCTTTGTTAATCTCTTTTTGGTATCTCAAAAATTGAAGAAAAAAGAAGGAATCGAATGAAGTGCGGTCACACCATTACTAAGCTGTGAAGCCTACATGGCAACCAATTATTGAAGGGCTGTTATTTGTAAGTTATCAATCCAACCGATAAGGTTTTCTCTTTTCTATATGTATATAAAGTAAATTTTATAATGCTTACAAAAAAAAAAAAAAAAGGGAGTAAATTTTATAATATTTATTTAATTTTTAATATTGTTTGAGAATTTATTCGTAGAACTATAAATACGGTAGGATGTACATTGTATGTATATTCATCTAAACAGTAGTCCTTTGAATAGAAACTCCATATCATCTATATCTGTCTCAAACAAATAGATCTTTTATATACATATATACATACATACATATATATATATATATATAATTGATCATATTCTTAACATTATGATATTATTCACGGATCACATTTGACATGTGATAAGTAGTATGGTCCGGATAATAACTAAGAAAAATATAAATAAGATTTTATCAGATTATTTCTAAATCCGCAATTGCTCCTCAAATTATTAGAAGTGCTAGATCTATATAGAAATCTTATAAAATAAGAGAAATGATACTTGCAGTCGTGAGTGTGTAAGCGCCGTGCAGTCGCTTTGAAAAAAATAAATAAATATAGAACCTACATGAAAAGAAATTAATTTTTTTATAGTAAATCTCACTCTTTTTCAAAACGACTGCACGGCGTTTGTGCATTCCACGACTGTATGTAGCATTACTCATAAAATAATGTAGTTTAATGTGATACATTAGATATATTTTATAATAAAAAGTATTTTACAATCTTATATACCACATCAAGATATATGTGTCAGTTTGTAAGTTTATTTATATATATATAATTAATCAATTTCATTAAAATTTGACATAAATACCCTTCATGATAAGCTTAAAATCTCAAAAAGTGAAAACAATGGTAATTTCTTAGAATTATTAAAAGCTGTAAATATATGAAAAAAATTGAAAATTAATTTACTTTTAGGAGTAGTGACTTGGACCTAACTTGACAAAGACCTCAAATATAAGACCCCATTACCCATAAATACAAGAGAGATGAAAGAAAACAAATGTAATAAAAAAATAGAAAATGATAGAGCCTCATGTGTTTTTTGATGTGTTTTTTTTACAATTATTTATATATATTTTTTTAACAATTTTAAATATTTAAAAAAAATAAAAAAATTATAATATTATTAAAAAATACTTCCTTAATCATGAAGTAAAAAAAAATATTTTTTTTATTTTACTTCGTGATTAAGGAAGTATTTTTTAATAATTTTTTTTACTTCATGATTAAGGAAGTGTTTTTTAAATAATATTATAAATTTATTTTATTTTTTAAAATATTAAAAAATATTAAAAAAATTTCTATAAAAAATAATTATAAAAAAAATATTTAAAATACACATTCTAGAACCAGCGGTGACTTCCAACGATAAGAAATTTAGAAGGCATCAGAATCGAGAGGTGCTCTCAAAATCCATAAAAATAGTATATTAGAAGCCATGTGAGAAGAGTCAGAAAGGCAGCCTTGAAACATAGTTCAAGAAAGTCTCCCTTATTTTATACATCAAACCTTGAGTTTCGTACATTTTTTTTATAAGTAACCTTGAGTTTCGTATTAAGACTCAAGTTTAGATCGAGAAATATTTTCAATTTATTTTATATTATCTCATCTTATTATTATAATTTTTATAAATTTTTATTTAAAATATAATAAATAATTCAACTTTTTCAAATTTCAAAACAATAATAATTTAAAAAAATAATATTATAACAATATTCTATTTAACTTTTAATTTTTATCTCAACTCATTATCCAAACCTAACCTAAAACTGTCTTTGTGGATCATTAAAGTTACATTTGTGGATCTCATTGAGATAAGTTTAATTTAACTTTTTAGATTGAGATGTATGAAATAAGTTAGTTGAGATAGCGGCTTAAACTCATCTCAACTCATTATTACAACTTTTTCAAATTCCAATACAAAATATAATAAACAATTTAACTTTTTCAAATATCAAAATAATAATAATATTAAAAAATAATATTCTAATAATATTTTATCATTTCAATTCAACTCAGTTCAACATTCAAACGTAATTTTTTTTTAATAGATAATTAAAAAAGTAATAGAACCCATCAACAACTAAACGTAGCTTAAAGCGATCAATTCACCAAAAATCTGGAAAACCCACTTGTTTTCAAAACTATAAAAGACGAAATAACTCAAATCTTGACCATCAACCTTTATGCATCCTGGTCAAAGTTCAAGATGATGCTCTAAGATATTCGGCTAAGTGATAAAAATGAAATTCTCTTCTCAATTTAGAACGAGAAGGAAATGAGTGTGCAAGCCTTACAAGTCTTGTGTATTTTCTTTTAAATTTCACCTATTATTGTAGTCATTTTTAAACATCAAAATTTCCAGGAAAAAAATTAAAACATCAAACCAAATATTTTTAAACACAAGAAAATCTTTATTCCGCATATAATAAAAACTTTTTCATCTGATGCGCAAAAGAAATATATCAAAACAAAAATAACTTTCACAAAAATTCCAAGGTAAAACTCCTCACAAAAGTTATAGGTCCTGTTTAGATAGTGAGATGATATATTTTTAGTTAAAAATTGAATAAAATATTGTTAAAATATTATTTCTTAATAATATTATTATTTTTGGATTTGAAAAAATTAAATTGTTTATTATATTTTGTGTGGAAGTTTTGAAATTTTGAAAATTTATAATGATGAGATGAAATGAAATCATTTATGTATCCAAATAGGCCCTAATTTAACAAAATTTTAAATTTCTTTACTCACTTCACAAACATAATTCTACCTAGGGGTGCAAATGGTCCGGTCCGGTTTGGTCCGAACCGAACACCCCATAGGGACCGGACCGGTAGTTATCGGTTCGGTTGGTCCATTCGGTCTGACCTAATTTTTATTTTATTTTTTTAAATCAATTAATAAAAAAATTTATTTAAAATACTAAATTAAATTAAGTAACTTATTAATATAGATTATGTAACAAACTCAATAAAAAAATATTTTATATGGTCAATGATAATAAATTAGATAAAAATTATATTATTAATTTATATAATTACTATATAATTAACTAATTGATATTATATATTAGTTAATTCATAGAATATTAACAAGTGTTAATAACATATTTAAAATTTTATATTGTTAACAGTGATAGGTTAGATAAAGATATATATAAAATATTGTTAATTTATAGAATATTAACAAGTATTAATAATATATTTAAAATTTTATATTGTTAATTGTATAATTATTATATAAATAATATATATAATATTTTTTTTATTTTTATTGTTTATTCGACCAGTCCGGTCCGAAAAATCTCCACCCTGAGACCGGACCGAAAATTGAAATTTTCCTACTTATTAGACCGAAACCGACCATACATTTTTCTCCGGTCTGGACCCACCGTTTTACACCACTAATTCTACCCACCCACTTTTACCAAAACCAATCAAAACCCATCTCAAGTTTTGTAAAAAAAATGACAAAGTTCTTCAATTTCTAAACATGGCCTTAGTTTCAGGAAATAAATTGTTAGTAAGTTTGCAGGCCAAGTTGTCCAGGAATATATTTTGGCAAAAAAAAAGGAAGCTAAGGAAGAAGATGAAGATTCCTTTCAACATGGGCTGAAGTATTAAGGAAAGAAATATCGTCTTCTATAGAAAACGTATGGAAATATAATAAGAAGTTGCAATCATATGTTGGAGAGGCCAGCAAGGAACTAACATATAGAATATTCCCACACATTGGTATAAACCCAGAACCCATGATGTCATTGTGGGGCATAAACTCCACCACACAAATTATAAAGAATTATAGGGAAAGTAACTTGTCGTGCCAAAAAATAAGAAAGATTGGAAAAAAAATAAACACAAACTTTCCTCTTTGAATATTGAATGTAAACCTACATACAACCTTTGCTAAAAAAAGAGATTTCTTGCCTGTTTTATGTTGTGTTCAAACTCTTTTTTTTGTAGAATTTAGTAATAAATCTCTTGATATGTATACCTTAGATAGTGCATGACTGTTGTTTTACATGCAAAATTTTGCACAGATTCATGTCAACCAGCTCTATATGTATAAAAAGAATGGTTAATTCTCTCCAACTTTGAGATAGAATTAGTTCACTCTTAATTGCAGTTCCAACCAGCTAGAAAGAATATTTTGCCGCTTAAACATCCTCAAAGTCCACAAAAAAAGGGAAAAAACAAGAGAGCTGCTTCTTTGGGGAGAAGTGGGTTTGTGCTTTTCTGTTTGTAGGGGTTGAAAAACTACATAATCCCACAAAAAAACTAGTCTTTTAGTAATGAAAAATTATAGACATAAATCTTATATTCTGCACATCACTTAAAAATATATGATTTTATTTTTTTAATTTTATATATGAAATATGAGAATAAAAAAATAAATTATATATTTTTTTAAATAGTATATAGATTATGAAACTTCTATATAGCACGAATCTTTGATCAAATTCCCTTGAAAGTTTTATCCAGCTAGAAACGGTAAAGGGAACTGAAAGGATTTGCTATATAAATACATATTGTGGGGTTTATTTTATTCATTTTTATTTTCCTATTTCTTTATTTCTTGGCTGCACAAACCGGAGCAACCTTAAAGGTACATCGGAGTCTCGGACCACAAAACGGAGCAACCATAATATTTGCAATAGGAGGCCATCAAAAATGCGCATTCCTCAGACCCTTCACAGGGTATCCACAAAAGTTAAAAAATTTTTAAGTTGTGGACATTACAGGCTGAGAGCAGGCAGTCAAAATCCTTGCCACCCCCGCGGTGAGAAGAACTTAGAAAAGCCAGCTCCCATCGGCAAGTCAATAGAGAAGGGAAGAGAAATCAAACATCATTTTAATCTTTGGGATCCTCTGAAACAGAAAACAAAGTCTGTATCAGGTATTAAGCTCACTTCTATCCCCTTTGTCTTCTTCTTTCTGGGATTTTGCTGTATGATCATTTCGGTTGGAAAGATGTCAGCTAGATCTACCCTTTTATTCCCTCAGGAATGGTTTCCAAAACGGCCGTTGTCTTGCTGATGGGTCTTCTGGGAATGGTTTATCAGGCAACCCAACTGCCCCCGCCACTAGGTACTGGGTCGGCGGAGGATTCTCCTTCGACCTCAACTAGAATCAGGCTCAAAGATGGAAGGTACCTGGCTTACAGAGAGAGAGGTGTCCCCAAAGAGAAGGCAAAGTGCAAAATCATTCTTGTGCACGGCCTTGGAAGCTCCAAAGAGATGAATTTTCTGGTACCCCAAGTACGTTAATCAATCTCTCTTCTCAATCCACTTCATGAGAATCTGAAGCTTTCGACATTCTCGGTAGAAGAAAAAAAAAAAAAAAAGAGGAAAAATTAGGGTTCGTATTGGTAAACTGTCTGCGTTGGATAAATAATGACAGAAAACTGTTGGAACTAATAGAAGCTGTTCAGAAAACATATACGAAACGCCAATGATACCAACCTTTCACATATGTGAATATAAAGGAAAATAGCGCCGAAAGGCCTGGGAAATAATTTTGATCACACAATTATGTACATATCAAGGTGTGTATATCAAACAAAATCTATGCTATAAAGATACTTTTAACTGTTTCCGATTGATTAGGTATTATTATAATCAATTCGTACCAGGTCTACAATTGAATCCGGATCTATCTACCAGTAAGGTGTCAGTTCAATCTATGGAAAGACATAAACTTGAAAATTTGCGTTTATTTTAGCTCTATTCTTGAGTGTCTTGTCTCTGTAGCTGCTCAATATATCAATTTCAAATGAAATTGATCAATGAGCAGTGGTGTCACCTGATTGTTCAGTATTTATATTAAAGCATATGGTGTAGTACTAGAGGAAACCTGAGTTCTTAGGTTAAATGGGTTCTTATTCATTTGCAAGTAATTGATATCTGAATTGCGGTAAATGCTTTATTTCATAATTGTCACCTGGTTTTCCCTCCTATCTGCCTCTGGGATACTAAGCCTATTTCTGTTGCAAAACATTTGTCTGATTCATTCTTAAAGCTCATATTTGCATTTTCTAATAGGGGAAATATTAGTATTTTGTGTTACATAGAAGGCATGAATTCTTAAAATCAATATTCTTAATCCAACTTAGTATACAAATGTCAAAGCCACTAATTTCTCTGTCAAGAAAAATGGAAACTCCCACTGACTAGCTGGAAACTATTTGATGTCATTAATGTCTCATTAAGTCCTGAACTTCCATTGTATATTTCAACTGTAACCTCCTCATTGAGTACCTTTTAGTCCAATCTTAACTTAAAATTAAAATCAACTTAGCCAAAAAAACCCATTTTTAGAACCAATCATAAAAAAGTACTTTTATTTTTTATTTTTATAAAAAAAGAACAGCCGAAAAATAATTTATTTAGGTTGTCATTATTGCATGGATTAGTGGGTTTGTGTCAGTAGTTTGGAAGAGGAATTGGGGTGTGTGTTTCACAGCTTTTGGGACTTTCAAATTTGAAACTCTTTCTTTTGGAGGTTGCTTTACTTGTACACAGCTTGTTTCTAATCGTTTTGCAGGAACTAATAG
Source organism: Juglans mandshurica (assembly GCA_022457165.1). Classification (NCBI taxonomy): domain Eukaryota; kingdom Viridiplantae; phylum Streptophyta; class Magnoliopsida; order Fagales; family Juglandaceae; genus Juglans; species Juglans mandshurica. Next base: position 20,804,865 of record CM039630.1, on the reverse strand, counting down.
ATGAGTTGGGCATATACTTTCTGCTATATGATCGGGCAGGATATGGAGAAAGTGATCCAGACCCAAAGCGCACAGTAAAGAGTGAAGCTTTTGACATTCAAGAACTTGCTGACCAATTAGAGTTGGGATCCAAGTTTTATGTGATCGGAGTCTCAATGGGATCATACACCACATGGAGTTGCCTCAAATACATACCAGACAGGTAAAACGCTTTCTTTAAACTTCTAGTTTCAATAGTTTTCTTCCCTCCTGCTCAGTCACGTCAGGCAGCAACTATTAAATTTTTTGCCTCAATATCAATTTTCCAGGCTTGCTGGTGTGGCCTTTGTAGTCCCAGTTGTGAATTATTGGTGGCCTTCACTCCCTCATAGCCTGATACGGGAGGACTACAGGAGGAAACTTGTTCGGTGGTCAATCTGGTTTGCAAATTATGCGCCTGGACTACTGTACTGGTGGGTGACTCAGAAATGGCTCCCTTCAACTTCTGTCCTTGAAAGAAACCCATTATTCTTCAATGACCGAGACATCGATATTTTGAAGACTATATCAGGGTTCCCAATGCTCACCCAGGTAACTGCATTTTCCATCTGCAAAAAAGCTGGAAGGAGAGAGGTTCTTGGTCCTGTAGTCAAGTGATTCATAAATAAATAGAAAATTTATAAGTTCCAAGTTTTATACCGGGAAGTTGTGTTTTATGATGATTGTGATAAACATTTTATTTCAACCTACAGGATAAGATACGAGAACGAAGTGTTTTTGATACTCTTCGTCATGATTTTATGCTGGCTTTTGGCAAATGGGAATTTGACCCAATGGATATAAGGAATCCGTACCCTAAAAATGAAAGCTCTGTGCACATATGGCAAGGTTACGAAGACAAGGTCGTGCCTTTTCAACTCCAAAGATTTGTTTCTGGGAAGCTACCCTGGATTCGATATCATGAAGTTCCAGATGGTGGACATTTAATTGTGCATTACAATGGTGTATGTGAGGCCATTTTAAGGGCGCTTTTACTTGGAGAAGAAGCAATTTTATATAGACCCAGAAAAGCCAAAGTTCTACCATGAAGTTGGCTTAACTTCTCATCATCCAAATTGTTGATTGTGTAGGTGATTGATTTTTTTTCTTCTTTCAGAGATTGACAGATATGTACATGACATTTGTTACTGGAAAATTTGAATGTTATAATCCCTGTTTCTATAGATTTTATACATATATCCTTGGGCCCAATAGACTTCTGTAATAGACCTCATGTATCTGGGACTGATGGCCTGAGAGAGAGAGAGAGAGAGAGAGAGAGTCTTTGTTGGATTTCTTAAGTACTGAAATTGAACTTTCCAATGAAGTTTCAGAACTTGGAGCACCTCATATTTGTAAAAAAAAAAAAAAAAAAAAAAAAAAGACACCCGAACTCACTAAAGATCATGACAGTAGACTTGTTGAGGTGATGCGTTAATATTGAGCTTGGGCTTCATGCTTTATGCAGGTCTTACAAACATGTATGGCTATGCAAACGATGTTAGTTTTTAAACCTCATAATCAGCAATTTTAATCTCCCATCATACATGCCTAATTTCAACACTAACAGGAGGAAATATAGAATATTAGCTCTGAATATTCTATGAAAAGATTCCGATGGTGCCATTAAAGAAATTGGATATGCAGTTTGGAAGTTAGATGCGGTCAATATTCATCAATTTCGATTAAAACAAAATAGAACGACTGGAATATTAAGTCTGAATATTCCACCAAAAGATATCTCTCTCCATTAATACTGGTGTTCTAGCAATAAGTGATTTACTGTAGAAAGACAGGATTTTAGAGCATCGCCATTATCATCGACTTAAATTTGTCACAGTTGCATATGTTGTCATTATAGAGAAGTTAGAACCATGATGTAGCTAATTAAAGCATAAGATCACATAAAAAAAATATCCAAGTATGAATGTGCAGTAAAAATGTGAAAAAAAGTGCCTACATTCAGCTATGTTTATCCAAATATATATAAGAAATCACAAGTAGAAACTCATCCGGATTCTGAAAGGAATCTTCTATTCTATCCGTACCATAAGCCAAATATATATATAGAATCTTCTATTCTATAAAAAATGTATGTTTGTCCAAATATTTTATGTGTTTTGTTTGAAAGTTTGGAAAATTATAATGATTAAATAATAATTATATGAAAAAATTGAAAATTAAAAATTAAAAATTAAAAAATATTGTGTTTGAGTAATATTTGATAATGAAATATTTGAAAATATTTAAGAATACCCGAGAACAGTTGATTTCCCAAACAGACTTAATATGTAACTTATGTTTTTATATTAAATAAATACTTCATTATATGTGGGCCCTATTAGTATATCAAAAATGATTTATATCAGCCTACATCCTCAACACACCCTGTGTTGAGTTTTAAAAAAAAAAAATCTACCTAAGGGTGTGTGGAGAGTGCCGGCTAAGGTATAGCCGGACTCTTAGTATATATTCCAACAAGGATACAACTCAAGTCATATTCATGCCATAACTCTTTAACCGACCGCCTCCTCAAACTTTAAGTCATGCACGTTTCCACCTTCCACTAGGATTCATGCCCCAATAGAACTCTCTTACAATTTTACAAATCATTTTCACACTAAAACTCTTAAACTGACTCCTTATATATATGCTCAGCCCCATGTACTTCACGTGTATATTATTCCTCTTCAAGCCCCAGTGTAGTTTCTGTTTACCCAAAATCACGCAGAGCAACTCTAGTCCACCAACATCCCTCACGTTTTCTCTCTCATTCTAGTTCATGTGATCGATTTCATGCCGAAAATATTGGATTAACGTTGCAAGGTAAGGAGCTTGATCATAAATTAAAATTAGCATACGTTAGCTTGATATATATATATATATATTATTAAAGCCAGTTATTTGGAAGTCAATGTTTACGTACCACGCATGTCATGATATTTGTAAGCACGTCATTCATTCCGCATATTATGTATATGTTATGCATCTTATGCATCTCACGTTGCATAAAACATATAAACTTTCTTAAGTTCAAGCGCAAGATAAAAATCAGATAAGTTTAATCATATGACCATTCAGATGCATAGTACCAATGCAATTTCAGGAATGATGTGCAAGGCACGGATCAAGCATGGTCTACCATAGAATGCCAAAATTCTATCATGGGCTCCCCTTATGGCCGCGAGATGTGGGGCCGTTGCACATCCTCAGACACAAAGTTATGAAGGTAGAGCTAAAGGACGGGACTTAGTCCATGGAGGCGTGACAGTGACCTATATCATGTACAGAGATTTTAAGTTATGATTTTTTTATGGCACGAATTTTGAAAAATGTTAATAAATGTTTTTGTGCACTCTCATTTATGATTTCAATATTTTAAATCGAAACGTTTCTATTTATTATAAGAAATTTTTGTACTTGACACTTTCTATAAAAAAAAATATAAAATATATTTTTAAGTCAAGTTCAATAGTAGCACTCCGGCTCCCGTGATTTTCTAAAAAAAATAATAACTTTTTTTTTGAACTATGGGGAGCGGGGTGTTACAAAAGACCATCATAGCAACATTTCTAAAAGTGTCTCGTTATACCCCAACTCATTTGGTCATATCATACTAAGCATCCATAATCCCTCTCGAGTCCAAATGACTCAAAGCAATACTTAATCTCCATAAAACATGATGTACCCACAGTTATGTCGCAACATCCAAGAAGCAATATAATTTGGTGGCAGTGAATACAAACATAATATTGATGTGTTACCAAATATTCTTCCACTCACCCACATGTCATTCAGTTTTAGTCGAGTCGCTTTCACAACAATATCTCTTTAGACCGGATCATTCATGATCATAGACAATATGCCAAAATAGTAGACACTAAAACCTCAACCTCTTGACATTGTCAAAGGTTTCCAAAAGGGTATAAATAAATTAAAGTCATCAATCATGACCTACATAACTCACAGGGTGAGGAAGTATGGATCCATTCACTCACCTCTACTGTTGGTCGTAAAATCATATGTAATATGAAATACATATTACGGTGGAGTTCTCTTTCTAAAAAGAGCGTATGTCTAATCTCAGTACACCGTACATATTTTAGTCTAATTGCTATCTCAACGCATAACTCGAATCCCTTCCATTTGCTTGCTATTCAAAACACCAAATAGGATCTCGCATCTGGCTAAACCACATGCTACACAAATTGTGGGCTATCCAAATATGGTCTTAACAAAAAACAAATACCTCATCCTAACTTAACCAAGGTGACATATATATTTGTGCCAACCATATATATATGCTACAAAAGCATCAAGAGACACAATGCCTCATTTATGCTCGCTACCTAAGCACCAGAAGCGATCACTCGTGTGAGTGAGCGAGCCGATCTAAGTCTGTCAACATATATTTTTCACCATAATCCCAAAATTGATAGTGAATGTGTGTGCTCCCTAAATGCAAATGATAGTGCTCACCATCATTATCATGTGCAAGACGAGCAATACCATAAGGGAGAGAAATCACATGGTCAACTACAAAAAAATTAAACCACAACTTTCAAATGGTGTTTAATGACCATTTCTCTCCATGCACAATCTCATATGTAGAATCCTTCCCAAAAAATAACATGCGTCTACCAAGAGACTTTGCTTTTATATGAAAAAGCCTTTGCACAACCATGTAGTTAGAGATTCATCGCAAATCTCACTTAAGGTCAAACTCATAACTAGGGCTGAAAAACCGACATGTCGGTTCGGTTTTCAGCCCAAACCGAAACCGACCGATAGCCTTCTTTAGAGTGGCCAAACCGGCTGAAATCGACCGTGTATGGGGAGGGAAACCGGCCGGTTCACGGTCAGTTTTTCGGTTTGGGCCACAGTTTCGGGCCTGTTTGGGCCATTTTAAGACTCAATTCAACATCTTTTTGGGCTCAATTTGTTATTCAAGATCATCTACATTTAGATTTTTTTTTGCAGAATTTTTAAAATTAATTTTATTTATTCAATCTCTTTTTAATTTTAATCATGCCATGTATATATTATTAGTAACTAATAACTACTACATATATACTACTTATATTTTATAGTCTTATTATCTTATATACTAAATTACTAATTACTAGATAAATAAATAAAAAATCCACTAGATGTTTAATACACATTACAAACAAAACCAAATTATCTTAAGCAACTAGCAAGTAAGCAACAAATAACAACTGTTTTTGAATAAAACCCAAAAAATTTTCATTCTTCAACATTCCAAATAGATTCCCAATGGTCAATGCAGTATTCGACTCTTCAATCATCAATAGTTGTGATGTACGATGCTCCTAACTCTATATAGAAAAATATCAAATAATCAATATTAATAAATTAGGATAATGAAAAAAAAATTAAATTAAATTATAAAAGTAAATAAATATGAAAATTGAATGAGAAAAACAAATTACCAGATTCTACTATAAAGCTTCAACATTATCCATGAAGTCTCGAATATCAATGGGCGTTGACAGATGTCGCACTCAATTATGAGTACAAATGTCTCAACAGTTCTCGGAGCCAAGGAACTTCGAAAAGGATCAAGTACACGACCTCCCGTACTAAATGCTGACTCTGATGCAACCGTGGAAATATGCATGGCTAACATGTCTCGTGCAATCCTCGCAAGTATAGGATAGTTAGGCTCATTCACTTTCCACCAATTCAACAAGTCAAAAGATTGGCTGAATACCTCACAACCATCTGATAAATACCGGTCTATTTCTGTTTTGGTAGCTGTAGATCCAGAGGCTGTTGATGCTAGCAACCATTCATAAAAAAGTTGTGTCATGATTGTCTTCAGCAACATTTGGAAGTGCATATGCCGAGGGGAAACATGTTCTCTGCTACTCGAGGTAGAACCGAACGTAGCATTATATTCCGCATACATGTCTGTTAATAATTGTTTCACCCTCAACAACAAATCTTCAGACCAATTCTCATCATAAATTTTTTTTTAGTGAAAAGTAAGAAGCTCCAACTTATTACGTGGATCAAGGATAACTGCAATCAACAACAACAAATTCATCATATCCAATGAACCCCAATACTTGTCAAATTTCATTCTCATGCTTATGGCCATACTCATAAAACATTCTCACTCTCAGACAGTCTAACCAACTCTTTTTGGAGCCTACAAATCTCCAAAAAATTTATGTTTGCCGTGACATGTAAAGAGCCAGAAAATCGACAAGTGGCATCATAAAACATCTTCAAAAATTTCACAAAAACACGCATTGACTCCCACTCGTCAGCTCTAGGAGGCCCAATGTTTACATCTTTAAAGTAAGAAAGAAAATTGTAGTCCTCACTCTCCATTCGCCTAAAAGTCTTCTCAAATTTCTCAGAAGTCTCCAACATCATGTAAATTGAATTCCATCAGGTTTGCACATCAAGGCACAACATTTTTTTACAATCAATTTTCTCCTTTTCTGCACATCTCTTAAACTTGTCTAATTTTGCAGGAGAGGAGCGCACATATCTAACTGCATTTCTAACCATTGTAATGGCATCATCACACTCCTTAAGACCCTCATTCATAGCAAAATTCAAAATATGAGCACAACATCTCATGTGCATATACTTTCCCTTCAACATATTCTCCGTAAAAAAATGTCCAATTGCAGTATCATTTGAGCTAGCATTGTCAACAGTAACAGTAAATATCTTATCAATGCCCCAATGAAGGAGGCACGATTCAACATATTTTCCAATGGTATCCCCTCGATGATTAGGGATTAAACAAAAATTAAAGATTTTCTTTTGCAATTTCCAATCACTATCAATGAAATGGACAGTTAGACACATATAATTAAGATTTTGTACCAATGTCCAAGTATCGGTAGTTAATGAAATCCTCATTCCTCCATCTTTAAATAACTTTTTAAGTTTGGCCTTTTCAAATTCAAATAGTTTCATACAATCTCTTGCAACCGTCACTCGACATGACACTTTAAATCTAAGTTCAAATAACCAAACCATCTTCTTAAAACCTTGCCCTTCAACAATTCTAAATGGTAATTCATCGAGGATTACCATATCCGCAAGCGCCATCCTCACAGCCTCCTCACTATATTTATGGGTTACAAGATTTCTTAAAGAACTATCACTCTCTCCAAACCCCTCCGAGGATACCTCACCTGCCAATGTTGTTTGGTATTTATCTAAAGGCCCACGTTTATGAGGATTTTTGGGACATGAGGGTAGATGGTTTTGCATGGTTGAAGTTTCGTTCCTCTTCGAGTGGCAAGCATATATCTTGCCACAATAATTACACTTGGCCTTAGGATCATCTACGGAACAACCCTCAACTTTAGTAAAATGGTCACAAACAATTGACAGCTCATTCCCCTTCCGTTTCTTAGGAAGTGGACAATTACTACTATTAGGAGCACTTGAAGCGGGGGTTTTGGTATTTGGGAGTTCAAATCAAGATCAATTGGACTTGACGAAGAATCCATCTAACATGTAAAACCAAGAAAGGACAAAAAAATCAACACAATTGTCATTTACACAGTAGCTAGTTTGCAACGTGGCAAATATCACAAATCTAAAAGCTACATTTTAGATCGCTCATAAATCTCACAGATTATTTTAAGAATCAAAATAAATTTATAACAAAATTTTCAATCAACAAAACTGTCAATAAATTAATAACACAACTGTCAACAAATTTATAACAAAACTGTCAAAACACATAATTTAGATTACTCATAAATCTCACAAACTGACTAAGTTTATGAAGTTATGAACATTTATCAAATTACATCTTCAAAGTTCAAAGTTCAGACCCGTGAATGTACATTGCACACTGCACAGTCATGCACATGCACTGACTGAGTCTTATGAATATTGATGAGAATTATAGATTCTCATCAACATGGTATTCAATCATCAATGTTCAACAACCAATTCACTATTTCACCATCCCAAACCAGAAAATACAATCCCTAAACCTAGACCCAAATACCACAAGGCAGTGAGGCACAAGCCGCACAACGGCAGGCACAACCTCTGCCAGTCTGCCCTCTGGTCCTCTAAAAAAATAAATTTCAACAAAATCACTAATCAGACTAAATTTAAAACAAAATTTAAAACAAAATTTCAGAATTTTCATCCCAAAATCTTACCTAAAAAATAGGCTGGAGGCAACGCCGTTTGCAGGAGGAACGTGGAGAAGTGGAGGCTGCGCGACTGCGTGGCTGCGCTGCTGCTGGACTGCTGGTGAGTGGCTGGACCGTTGGGCGCTGGTGAGTGGTTGGAGTAGACGGCGCCAACTGCTGAGGAGTTACTGAATACTGAGTGAGGGCTGAGGGTACTGGGTAGGGCTCGAAATGGAATGAGAAGAGAAGAGGGAGGGGGATAATAATCCTAGTAGAAACAGCGTCGTTTGGCTTACACCAAACGGCACCGTTCCCTTTATTTTTTTTTCTAAACTTAAGATGCAAACGACGTCGTTTCACTTATTTAAGTGAAACTGCGTTGTTTAATGAAAGTATATATTTAAAAAAATAAAAAGTATATGACGTCGGCCGGTTTATCGATTTTTTGCTGGTTCAAATCGGGAACGAACAGGCCGATGCCAGTTTTGATCATTAACCACTGACGGCCGACCGGTTCCCTGCCGGTTCTGAGCTCCGGCAGTTGGTCTGAGTTTGTCTCGGCCGGTTCGCCGGTTTTTTGTATAGCCCTACTCATAACATAAGCCTTAGATTCTAGTCAGCAAGTCCAACTGTAACTTTTAAGAATCTACAAGGTGACCATAAATCTCATTTAGCAAACTTAATTTTCAACTTCATGGTTTCATATGAATCTTTTGTACTCAACAAAAGCATGTGAGATAACCATCCTTTATTTTTCAATAAGGGTAAATCGATTAGGATTTTTGCCTCAAGGACAATCACGACAATTTAGCCATTACTTTTAATGATTTACCTAAATCGGATCACAAACCCACTTAACCAATTAAGTTATATTTACATTAACGAAATCACAACCTTAACTCACATAAGCAAACTATAATGGAAACACCAATAAGTATAGGCAAGTATAGATTCTTTGGTATTCACCATCTCATTAATTTTCAATGGATTTTGAACAAGAACTCATAGAAACTGTTTTTCTTATACACAGTCTCACAAGACATGAAATTTGAGCTACTTTTCACAAACTCATGTCCATTACCTTGTAGTATGGAAAGTCATTCATTAGGCCATAATAAATAATTTAAGAGAACCAGATCGTCATCAACATTACTCGCATAGGAAGATTCTTTTCTAGGATTGTCAATAGTGTTCAAAGAACCAATTTTATTCAATATGTCGTTAATAACAAATGATTAGGTATATTGAGTATCATTGAATAGATGATTGGTTTAGACCATATGAAAATAGTACCAGCTGCATTTATATGCTTTTGTACCCAAACATACAAGCAACAATCATGCACTTCAAGTACTTCGCACCTAAATATCGCAAAAGTTAATCATCTAATTCTCCTACGAGAATCAATTATTTAATTTCTTCAAGAAAAGTTTCAACAAATATGCGACCAATAGTTATCTAAAAGCAACTCAAGCAATGCCAAGAGATGGATCTATACTTCTATCAACTCCATTTTTCCTTTATTAATCAGATCAGCAACCCCAGGTGGGATCATAAAAGTGGAATGAATCTAAAATTCTATATTAAGATTCTTACTATGTAAATTCAATAACTTTAGCTGGCACATATTATAAATATTTTCTTCTAGTCTCTAAAAGACGAGAGAATACTAATATATAGCTACCACACTATTTATGAGGATCTTTATATTCTAGTGAGGTTTGGGAGTCACTATCACTAGTGGTACACCCTCTAATTGGTGAATTGCTCTCACTATTTTTGTCGATTTTTTTATATAAATTTTGAAAATATTAAGGTTAAGGTAATGTGGGATAAAACATTCTTTAAAAAAAAAAGTGTTAATAAAATCTAAAATACCCCACCCTCGTCAAAAATAAGTGTTAATTGCTCTCATGATATAACTCATACAATTGCCAGACAGAAAATATTTTATCTAATTTTTTCCTTCTGGTTAAAAAAAATCTTTGGAATCGCATCTATATGATGAGACAATATTTCTTATTTCATGTCCTTAGTATGCATATATAGGAACTTTAGCATAAAAAATACTTATATTACATTTTCTCTTTGACTCTACTAAATAAAGGATATGGATCTCATTAACGAGAAAACTTACAATTTCTCAAGTTTCACTCTCATCATCCTATGCCCCCATGACATATTTTAGCATATCATCTTTCTATCTGACAAATAATATCACTGAGTCAATGAGTGACCATCCAACTTTTAAACCTTTAGGAATTCTCACAAACATCATTGTTTTTATTAAGTCTTAAATCAAATTAGATATAGACTTCGCTAATATCGCATTAAAAGTGCTAAAAGAACATATCCTTGTGCAATAAATGCAGTCTATGACATTTTAGTAGCTAACTAGCGATATCAAAGTTGTTAATACCATTTCGTTTCGGCCTGTATGGTTGAAATTTACTGTACCAGAATAGTACCAGGCATGGTGGAGGTGGATGTTCTGTACCAGGTCAAATACCGATCATTTTGGCAAGTTTTAGTCAATACTGGCCGATTTTCGGTATTACGGCTGATATACAAAAATGGGTCCGAAATGGAAAACGAAGATTGCTAGCGAATGGCATTTTGTAATTAGCATTAATATCAAAGGGCCATTTCGTAATTGAGTAATTCTGAAACTCAAAGCCCAAACCTTTTTTGGTTTCTTCAAATTTTTACCTACTACACAACTCCCATCTTGATACTGTACGACATTGACGTTTCAAGAGATCTCGTCCCGCCATATGTGAAAACATGGGATTAATATTTTTGTTGTTTAGTTATCTTGAATCTTGATGATGGTGTTGTTTATTTTTGTTGTAAATTTATGCAGTGTTTATTTTTGTTGTAAATATTTATGCAATAATGTAAATATATTTAAGACTTATATTATTGTTATTTTGGAATATAGTTTATATATATAATTAATTTATCCATATACAGACTATCCTGAAACGATACTTATATTGAAATAGTTCGTTTCAGTACCTCTACTGAAACGGTCACCAGAACGTTATTTAAAACTTTGAGCGATATCCCTATTTCTCGCTTACTTGATATTTTTTGTATTCTCTAATCCACTATAGGAAATAAAATAAAATTTTGCGATAAACTATTTTAGCATAAAACCTATCTTGCATTATTGCAACCATATGCAAAATTTTTATCCTTAATTAAGGAGATGTTTGGATTCAGAGATGAGTTGAAATGGGTAGAGATGGTTTATGAATAGTAAAATAAAATTTGAATTATTTATTATATTTGGTGTGGAAATTTGGGAAAGTTGTTGGGATTTGAAAAAGTTGAATTGTTTATTATATTTTGTGTGAGAATTTGAGAAAGTTGTAATGATGAGATGAGATGAGTTGATATGAGTTTTGAATCCAAACATCTCCTAAGTCATACCTAATTACTCAACCTTTTGCCACAGTGACTATGGAAACCTCCAATATGCTTAATATATTACTCTCAAGGGGTGCTAAAAAATTTGTATATCTGTAAGAACCTATTTATTCTCGCCAAAAAGAAAGAAAACTTGATGAAAATTACCAGTATTAATACAATATAGAGGTGCACTAATAACAACCTTAAAAATGAATGTGTCAATCAAGAATATCCTCAATACTCTTGCACATTTAAATTTTACTGCCCCAACTAACTAGGCATACAAGTAAGTTTTAAAGAGTATATGCTTATTTATTAGTTAATCTAAATTGTTTCAAGATTATAATGCTCAACCTCAAATATAGGAGCAATTAATTTTTGCATTACGAAAACAACGTGCAACTTCTGTTATTACCCACAAGATTCTCAAAGGCAAAATAATGGTTTACCTCTATCTAATAGTTGATCCTTTCAATTTCTATTAAAATTGTAATGCATGTGTCCCACGCACATTTTCCAATTTTACTCTAGACATTTCTGAGATTTTTACAATAATGATGGTCTAAGACTATATGACACTCATAATAATCTTCATTTGTTGCCAACAATTGCTCATGGAGGAGATTAATGCAACGTATAAGTCACATATCCAATCTCTATATTTTATTTTCTGTTATCACAAAGTTACTATCCTATGTGCATTTAATTATACACACATCTAAGAAATGTATCGTGTCAATATAACCAGAACAAAATTAATTAACACTCATTGCAAGACCAAAAATCTAATAAGCTTCCTAATAATCTCTTACACCACAATGCCTAATAATTAATTTCTAATTTAATTTTTGCGCAAATTTATATAGTATAGGAAATTAATTCCAGATCAATTTCAACAATAGTCCCACTAGATTAAGAAATCTACCGAGTCAATCACATGCAAAAAACAATTTCTTCCTAAATCAAAAAAATCCATTTTGAGCCAATCAAAAGGATAGACAATACAAACTCATGCTACTTAATCTTCTATTTTATCATATTCTAAAAACTTAAAGACTAATTTCTAAAATTAACCTAACAAATACAAGTGATAAAATAAGCTCATAAAATTACATGCAATCACAATACATCTACAGAAAATTGTCACATTTCTAAAATAATAACATACGCAATTTATACCATAAAATAAAATACCTAACTAATGTGACAAGAATAATCTCAAAATATCATGTCGAGCATGTATTCCATAATCACATGCAAAAAATATTTCAAAATTATATTCATGTGCCATAATGACATGTTGATTTAAATAAATAAAATCAGCAAACACACCAAAAATAAGCTCTAGCCCAATGGTTGAGCTTCTTGCCCTTGTGTGTGAGCTCTTGAGTTGAAAACACCACAAAGACCTTTTTGCCTCTAATGACCCAGAAGAACACAAAACTTGGATGGGTTGTGCGCCCAAAGCACTAGGCTCTCTCCCATAGTTAGCGGGTCATGCCTTTCTTGGGCGCTCAGTTGTTGCGTGGGCCTTTTCTTGTTGGGCTCTAGGCTCGCTCCACATGGAGCCCTTTTTTTTTAAACAGGTTTGGGTTTTTTTTTTCCTTAAATATGAGCTAGGCTTTACAAAAAAAAAAAATGTTTTCTTGTTCCTCCATTAGGGCACTGTTCATCCTAAGAGAAAATAAAATAAAATTTTCAGCCACCGCCACCCTCTCGTCCACTCCACGGGGCTCTACCCACCATGGCAGACAGCGGCTTGTGGCTGCCCTTTTTCATCACCACCACGTCCTAGCAGTTGGTAGCACTACACCCGGGTCACCACCACATCCTAGTAGTTGGTAGCACTCTCAAGCGCAAGGCACTACTCTTGCGTGTGCAGCACTAAAATGCTTAGGCACCTCGGGTTCTCGCTACAGCCTTCCAACACTCATAGCACCAAGGTGGTTGCACCTCATGTGCAATCCACACCAAGGAGTACAAAACCTCCAAGTGGTTGCTACATTGAGGCAGTGAACACGATGCAGCACCCACGCAGTGCTCGCAGCACCTGGGTGTACAACACCCTTCAATTCACGTTGTTGTCTCATAGTCGAGATTTGGAGCTTCTCCACGTGCCCAAATCCGCTCTACTTTGTGTGGCCGCATCCACTACATATGGCCACAGTCACTATCTATGCAGCAGAGCCGTAGGCTATAGCATATGTGATGCATTGAGGTGCACTTCCAGCTCTTAATTTTGCAAGCTCGACTCATTGAAATTTTGGTAGCCATGGTTGCGGAAAGGAAAAAAAAGTCTCTTATTACAAAAAAATTAATTTCGTAAAAAAAAATCACAATACACACAACAAAATATAAATCAAGAACAACCAATTTGTGGCTTTAATACCAATGTTAGAAATACTAGATCAGAGTACATGACGGAGACGATATTACCAAGTGTTGCAAATTGTAGATATAGTGCGGTTGTTCCATGGATTTTCGTCAATCGTTGTTCATCCAAAATCATCATAATCATCATCGTCGATGGTGGAGTGTGTTACGTAGTAAGACCAAAGGAACACTCACATATTTCACAACCTAAATATCAAGACTAGAGAGAACAAACACACTAAGAGAGATTATGTTTGTAGTACAAGTATCTCATCCAAAGAGGGGAGGGGCTATATAAATAGCCCCTCTAAGTGTAATTTTTGGCTAGCCAGCCATCAAAGCTCATGAAGTGACTTAATGCTACTTCATAACCTATGGACACATGAAGAGGAATGGGTGTCCACTATGAGTACCCCTTTATAACAGTTTCATCATTAAGTTGAATCACAAATATATCACCCTTTATAAAGTTGAATCTTCTGTGATGATCATTATGAATTAGGATGATGTGACAATTCCAAATACATTTTGACAGTCATAGTTTTAATGATATAATTTAAACTTTATTCTAATCCATAAAACATCCCAAGAAACAGTAAAATAATCATAAAAATTATTTTTGTAAAATATTCTAGATGGGCTAGTAACTCCCATAATTGAAGAAATTCCTAATAACTTTTGGTTCATCTTATCTAGACCAAATCTTAAGCCTTACGAATAACAATCATGACATAATTTAAACAAAAACAATACTTATTACACATATTTCATCCAATTGTCAAACAAGTATTTTCCATTGGGTAATGATACGGCTACAACGTTTTTACAATTATTTTACAACTCATTTTAAATCAACCAATAAAATTGTACCATTTCATTAAAAAATAAATTTAATTTTACATGACTATCCTTCATCTTAAGTAGAGTTATAAAATTGTTATTAACTAATTGTAAGTTTATCATTTTCCTTCTCGGTTACTGGGATCGTGACTAATAGGTTACCCCTACCCCTCAGCCTCTTCCCAAATAAAGAATGTCCTCAAGTTTCGAATCTTCAGTTCGTTGAGTTCATACCAACTAGCCTTTTTTTGCTGCATCTCTCATTCATTTTTTGCTCTAGGATTGCTTCCGACGTGGCCTCACCACAATCAAAATGTTTGTTTTGGACCAAATTTTTTATCGCAAAAAGTTATTTTCGCCGTAAATATCTAGAGGTACCAAAATTGTACTTCAGACAAGTTAACATGAAACACTTGGATTCATCTAAAATTTGACTGGAAGATCCAGCCATTAAGCCATGGAGCCCCCTTCCCCTTTATAAAAAATTATACTAATCATCTCTTATATCATACACTAATATGTGATTTGTTATTTTTGGCATTGTATTTAAATATACCTATTGATGTGTAAATATGTGTGTTTAAATAGAAGGACAAAAATGATAAATCACATGTTGGTGTATGATGTGGGGATGATAAACAACATCTCTCTCTTTTTATTTATATTGGAGGAAGTTTTTGACTTAACTCGTTTTGTTTGTAGAGTTGTAGTCTCAAATAAATAAACCTTATCATTCACTTAAAAAAACCCTCTAATTTTGATGCCTATAATCAGCATATATTTTGTTGTCATTCTATTTTGAACTGGCTTTCAAAGGCTGTGGGGGTTTCATCCTGAGTAGTATCGGGTATATAGAGGCCAATCCTCAGTGGAGAGGAACTCTATATATATATACAACCTCACATTGTGTTAATTTAGTGCTTGATTGGAAGTTGGTGTTGTACTAATGCTGGACTAAATGTAGCCAAGATGCCTATTTTTTAGGTTTTATACCAGTGCAAATACTTGCATAGTTTTTTTTCCACACACTAAAAACGACTTCCATTTGTCCATTAGAATGTGGGTGGTATTCAAAATAGGGGCTTACTTCTAAAAAATAAAATCACAAGAAATTATAGAAATACTATAAAAACAATAAGATTCATTTAAATTAAAAAAATCTAAAAATATTTCAATTTAAAATAAATATCATTTTTAGGATTTAATTTCTATTTAATCTTCTAAAAATGTTTAAACATGTTTAGGATTTAATTTGAATTTAAAGATTAAAAAACTTGTAATAAAAACTTATAATCTAACAACTGAACTTCTAAAAAGCCTCTGTAGGTGCCAAAATATGGCTTTCTCTATACAAAAATATACAACTCATTAGAAAAATATAGCTATTCATTTTATATTGAAATTTGTTTTTAGATTTTTTATTTTATTTTAAATGGATACATTTGTTTTATTATTATTTGTTAGGTCTTTTTAATTTTCAAATATTTATTAGTATTGACCTGACACTTTTAACAGTTGACTAAGGAAATAATGACAGAAGGATTAATTTGATCGAAATTGAAAGTAAAAAAAGTAAAAAGTTTAAAAATAAAACAAACGGACTAATTTACCTTGGAAGCAAAATACAAAGTTTATTTTAGCATTTAACTCTTCATATAATACAGATCAAAATTAAGGGAAATCAAGTTTGACACTTACCGGTTATAGAGACATCAATGGGCAACAGGTGATGTTGAGTTGTTGATGACGGGACGCACGAGAGAGAGACAATGTCGAGGTGAGGTAGAGTTGAGTGCAAGTGAAGTGTGAGAGATGAGAGAGAGAGAGAGAGATAGGATGTGCAAGAGAGAGACAGAGATGGCGTCGGGTCAAGGTGATCAACTGTGGATAGTCAAACCGAACAGAGGAAGAGTCGAGAGCAAGAGAAGTCTAAGAGATGAGAGAGAGGAATACGACGTCGATGAGGAGGAATAAAGAAGACAAAAGGGAGGGGATTTGAGTTAGGGTTTTAGCCCCAACTAAAACGACGTCGTTTTTATTATATGAGATTAAAAAAAATATATAAATATATATAATCATTTGGTTCACCAATTTGAACAAGTTGAGAACTCTGCCGCTTTGGACCACTGACCGACTGGTTCTCCTCTGGTTTTGAGCTAGTTCTGACAACCACTGGCTGGTTTCATCAGTTACTTCTCACTTCTAATGGCCTAGTTCATTAAGGAGTGATTGGTGACGGACAATAAGAACAATAAGATAACACTGGCCGCCTTTTTGGGTAGAGTACAACTCAAAAGTCTCCTTATGTCGGAGTTAGCTCGAAAGACACCGACGACCTTGTGAGAGTTCATGGATCGAGTAAACGGTTTTGTCAATGTTGAAGATATGCTAAAAGTGTTGACTAATCCAAGTAGGGTAGAGGTGGACGACGCAAAGAAGAAGGCAAGCTGTCGGAATATAAAGCAACCGACAAACAAATTAGAGAGGAGAAGGAAGTGGGCAAGATGAGTGAAGCTGAGAAAAGGCTTCCTACACCTTCAGTCAGCACATGAATGTGCAAAGGGGCAGTGTAGGGCTTCTTTGTGTGAAGCCTGGTTCTAAGTTCGGTTTAATGACCCGACCCAACAAGGATCCTTTGCAATTTTTTGTAGATTCTCAATGAATCTTGGGCTCTTAATCTGACCCGAACCACCAATTAGGGTTTACTATATATTGTATTAAACCCTTGTACAATTGTCACACTGTATATTTAATTATCATCTTAAATAAAATCCTCAGCAGCTCCGTTGTTGTAGGCATGTTGCTGAACCACATAAATTTTGTCATTCAGGTTTGGGTTTGAGTGAGAGTTATGGTCAGAGAATAAGTGAATGTATCTGAAATTGAGAAGGTTGGCGACACATATTTCGTGTATTGGAGGATGCTAATCGAGGATTATCACTACGGGAAAAGACTTCATCTTCTTCTGTTGGGGAAGAAGCCTGATAACTTGGAAGATGCAGATTGGAATCTATTAGATTGACACACATCGGAGGTGTGTGGTGTAAGGTTTCCTTGTAGCATTTCTCATATATTATACATATTATAAAATAAATAATTATAGTATGAGATTTAAAAATTATTTTGCTTCCTTGACATAAAATTACTCTTATGCATGAATATTAATATTGATTCATTAATAAATTATTTATCGTTACATATTAAGCTACATGCTTATGTATACAATATGATATAACTATAATATATATGTATATTATATAGTAGTTAGTGACTTTTACATAGTATTTATCAAACTTATCATATGTACTTATATGTATGTTTTATGTGAGTATTAGCATTGGTCTATGCATATGCATATGCAAAATTATATTTCATAATATGATCCTAAAATCCTTCACATTGGCTTATGCATATCCAAATATTTAGCTACCTATGAACAGTGCTTATCCAAATTTAGATAACCACTATTCACCTTACAAATCATACTTTAATCATTATTTCTTTCTCCTCCCACCCTCTCTCTCACAATCTTTTCATTTTCTCCCTCCTTCAACAATATAACAAACATTCACTTGCACATTCATTTTATTATTATAATATATTATATATATATATTTTTCATTTTATTATATTTTTAATATAATATATAAAAAAATTATATTTTTTGTTATTGCATTTGTATTATTAATGTCAAATGTATGTAGTGGATACTAATTGTAAAATATATATATAAAAATTTGATTTTAGCAAAAAATTAGTAATAATAAAATAATAATATTTTATTATTATTTTGTCTCAAATATGCATAAACCAATGTGAGAATTTTGCTTGAATAACAAAGTGAATATGCAAAAGAAGTGATTTTGCATATGCATATGCATAAACCAATGCTAATACTCTAAGCCCTTAGGTATGTTGTTATATGCATATTTTAATCGGTTTTTTTAGGCATTTATATGCATGTATTAGACTAATTAATGCATTTTGGCTAATTGTCTTTTAGCCTTTATATAATTATGCATGATATTTTAGGCAGAAAATAATGTTTTGGATTCTAAAAATCATATTTGGTCTAAAAATATTATACATTTTGGTAAGAAAAACTAGCCAGCCTAACAAAAATCCAAAAACCGAATCATCACTGTAAAATCGAACCAAACCAAAAAATTTGATAAAATCAAAAATATCGACTCTTTTGGTGGACCAGTCTTTGGTTATGATAATTTCAAAACCGAATGAATTGGTTCGGTTTGCCAATACCTGCCTAAGGCAAGTAGGTGATCGAGTTTAAAACTCCTGCCACAAACAAGCAATCAAGTCTAACACTCGCTCTACAAGGTAATGATTGAAGTTAACCATTCAATGGATGCCACCTAAGGCAACCATACAGTCGAGTTCAACACTTACTACATAAAAGCGATCGAGTCAAATAGTTAAGCAACTTGTAGAAAATCGAGCTCAACACTCGTGTTGTAGGGCATCTAGGTTACCCTAACACAAGACCACCACAATGGCAAGTAAGTGCTCGAATTGACACCTACGCAGCAGAGTAACAATTGGTACAACCTTCCCCGATCTAAAGTAGCCTAACACCAGCAATATGTCATGTAAAAAAGAAAAGAAAAGAGGAAAACAAACATTGAGAAGAAGGTCACCAAGACAAAAAGAGCCAAAGGAAAAATGACAGACATCTAAACACAATTACCATAATGCAAAGGGAAAGCAAATTTATAGCAAATCCCATTATCAATGATCCAGTACAAAAGGATGAAAATAAATTACATAATGAGAAGCTCAAGCCTAAAAGTAAGCCCTAAGGTCATCGTTGGATGGTGGTGGAAGTTGTTGAGTAGAGAAAGCATCGGGTATCACATGGACCCTCAAAAAGTCCAAGTTGCCAAAGAAGCCTTTTCAGGGAGAAGACCATACAAATTGAAAGCCCTCATCTGTCCCGGGGTTAGGTAGCAAGAATCTCCTTAGTGTTCAAAGACCAAGGTTGCAGCTTATTCCCCAACTCAATTATGAACTTGAAGGGCTGCAAATAGTTGGGGATAAAGGTAGGTTGCCTCATCCCACGCCTCTTGCAGCTAATTTGCGACTTCATTAGCCCATTAAGTATCTTTTACGAGCTTCCCCCATAACAATTGGTGAACTTTGCCAACTTAAGGTAATTGGCATCGCCCTTGCGAAAATTGTTCTAGATGGACTGATACTTAGCCATAAGTAGCTTCAGCTCGCCCTAGTTAGTGTAAAGCTTAATGTAGCATTTTGGCCCTCGACTCCTCACTTGAAGTCACCGTCTGCACATAGGTAGAGCAGCGATCATTCTCAGCTTGTGTCACTACCTATTCTAGTTGAACCCATAGCTCTCCGGTAAGCTTGAGCTCGATGGCTAGTTCCTCTTCAAGAAAT
Source organism: Juglans mandshurica (assembly GCA_022457165.1). NCBI lineage: Eukaryota > Viridiplantae > Streptophyta > Magnoliopsida > Fagales > Juglandaceae > Juglans > Juglans mandshurica. The sequence continues at coordinate 20,784,664 of CM039630.1, read as the reverse complement.
GAGATGGCCTGGGAAACCTTCCATTCATGCTCCAGAGCTTGATCTAATTTGTTTTTGGTTTTTGCGAACAAAGACCGCTCTGAGGCCAAAGCATGTTTTAGCTCCATACCTCAGCATTCAGGATGGCGATTTCGGCATCCTACACGCGTGAGTGCCAGCCCAGGCAATAATAAGCTTCTTCCCAAGACTACTTCTCCTTCAGCGCTTGGAACACAGCCTGAACTCCCCCCTCCATAAACAAATGAGCGGTTTTCACGTTCTCTTCCAAGTCAGAGTAGCTTTGGCTACCCACCTAGCCATAATGGATAAGCCCTCCGAAAAATGATTGTTAGATGTATCAAGTAAAGAAGAAGAGTTCAATTAAATGGGCAAGTGGCGATCTTTGCAGCTAGAGGGTTAGAGGCCTTTCCCACCTTAGATTCGAACGCAGAGGGTGGTATCCCGCTCGTTTTGGAAGTTTTGGGATGGGGTGGGGTAACCTGAGAGACAGCTTTAGAGGAAGGAGGTACCCCTAACCTGCAAGGAGGCACGAAGGCACCCCAAACCTACAAGGAGGCTTTCAATGCAACAACATTCCTTCACGAGGGACTTCCCTTGGGGGAAAAATCATGGGAGAAGGCATTCTCCTAGGCGATGGGGGAATTTCCTTCACCAGTAGGATCAACACCCTCACTCGCTGGATCGGTTGAAGTACCATCATTACCTTGGCTAGCAATAGAGGTGCCACACATGTCGGAACCAGCATCAGTCAGGATCGTAGCTGCCTTTCTTCCACTTTGGCACTTGCAATGGAGGCTACTTCTTCTTTAGGCATCACTTCACCTCCTACATCAGTACTAGTGCCCAACAGAACTTCCTTAGCATTCGTCAGGGGTAGCTAAATGCACGTGCACCTTAGCATCCTTGGCCATGCCCCTTGGGAACATCTAGGGTGTTCCCTTCCTTGTCCACCTAACCACGAAGGAGATACTAGAGGTTAGAGATAAGGAGGTAGATGTAGAAGATCTCTCGGATAAAGAATCAAGAAGGGAGAGCAAAAGTTCAAAAGTGCTTGCCACCTTGGTGAGTATCGTGAGAAACTCTCCACTTAGGAAAGCATGATGGACAACAAATGTGCCACCTAGGCGAGTACCACGGGAGGCAAGGTGCTTGCCCCCCAGGCGAGCACCATGGGAAGCAAAGTGCTTGTCACTGCAGCGAGCACCATGGGAGGAAAAGAGCATGGCATTGTGGCTAGCAATGTGAAGGAGTATGAAGCTCACCACCTCGGCAAGCATCGTGCAAATGAGAGCAAAATTGGTCGCACCCCATGCCAACACCAAATAGAACAAAAGTGCTTGTCACCTAGGCATACATCATGGGAAGCAAAGAGCAAAAGTGATTGCCACCCCCAAGTGAGCATTATGGAGAGCAAAAGTGCTCTCTACCTTGGTGAGCACCATGGGAGGTAAAATGCTATTCACTCGGGCAAAATGGTCAATCCTTAGGTTGATCTAGACACACGACAATGTCATGGTCCATCCCTAGGTTGATCTAGACGCACGACGGTGCAGGGGTCCGTCTCTTGGTCAATCTGGATGCACAACGGTGTCGTAGTCCATCCTTGGGTCGACCTGTAACCACGGTGGCGCCGTGGGTCGATATTGCATCGTTGTGGGTCATAGGTTGGATGTTGATCGTTTGGTTTGATTTTGATAAGGGATATTCCTATCTAATTTGATATGTTGTAGGGATATTTTAGTCCATTCGAATATGTAGCAGCGGTATTTTAGCCTAACTCAGGAGCTGTAGCAGGGTATTTGAGTCATATTAGTATCTATAGTAGGAGTATTTTAGTCTGACATGGGATTTGTAGAGGGGTGTTGTGGTCCAAGCCATCACATGAATTCCTACGCCTTAGCCTCTAAACTTACTCTTTTATTATATATAGATTTTCTTTTTTTTTCAAAAGTTTACATAACAATCTAAAAATTCATAAATGGAGTTAAATACTAAAATAGTTGGAAAAAGTTCTTCTCATTGATGGACTTCAAGTGATTGATAGAAACACATAAATTAGGCCCTACATTTATCATCGTCTGTGTAGAGTTTTATAGAACATTGATAAATATTCAGTAAGAGATGAGACTCACAGTTGAAACCTATCTAGTCTTTGCCAATTGGCTCTATTTCACTTTCGAGTTGTTGGAATCAAGCTTTAAATTGATTGAAAATTCCTTTGAGATCAATGTGCAACCAAAATCTTTGGAGGTAGCACAAACACCCACTTTCAAATTTGAGAGTTCAAAACTTCAATGTGGAGACATTGGAATTAACTAGTGGGGTATTCTTAAAAGACTACTTAGTGAAGTGCCATCCACACAATTATCATTCAGGAGTCACTTAGGATGGCCTCATCTTACAAACTAACCCGTGACCAGTGTAATGATCTTTTGATAATATTAAATATTCAATCAATACTATAGAACTGATTTCATGGTTCTACTTTTACTCACTTAAGGTTACTCAAATTTGAGGGGATATTGATTTAAAATTATCTTTATGGTTTGTTTGATGAGCAGAATGGTACCTACATTTTCATGTTGAGCTTGTTTCTCCCTCAATTGCATAATCAATTATAATTCCTCTCGTTACCGTTTATTTGGTAAATAGTTTGAAAGATACCATTAGTATTAAGGGTTGATTGGGACATCTCCTGACTAGGACTGAGCACCGACAATGTCAGAGTCGGAGTGCCCTACCTCTGACTCCGACTTTGTCGGAGGTCAAATCCGACCTCCGACTTCGACTCCAATTCGCATAGCCTCCGATCCGACTCCGACTCCGACTCCAACTTGTTTGAGCGAAGTCGGATTGCGACTTTTTTATTGGGTTTTTTTTATTAGCCCATTTGAAATTTCAATTTGATAATCTTGGGCTCTCATTAATTGGATTTGGACTTCCAGATTTCAGTTTTTTTAAAAAAGTATTTTTTCAATTTCAATTTTTTAAAACATAACCAAACTTGAAAAAATAAATCATTGTACAAATTATTGTTATTATACATTAATATTATATGTTATTATATATTAATGTTTATATATTAGTATTACATGTTATTATACATTGATTATTATACATTACTAGTACATATTATTATACTTTAGTTATTATATTAGTATTACATGTTATTATAAATTTATATATTTGTGTTTATACACAATACATTAGTGTTTATACATTAGTTGTTATTTTACATTAATGTTACATGGTAGCAATAGTTAATAGTATGGTGTTTACATATACTAAACCATTATTAGAGAATTTAGTCTATTTATATTATAGTATAAGCATATTATTTTATAATAATTTGCTCTATATTATTGAATTTAATTAACTATATAAGTTATAGTTATATAATATATATATATATGATTAATATATAAAAAATACATATATTTTTATCAAATATATAAAATATCGGAATCGGAGTGCAGAGTAGAGTTGGTGCGGAGTCGAAGGTAGAGTCAAATTTTTTAGATTTTTGCTCAGCCCTACTCCTGACTCTTGATAGGTCAAGTGTGCTAAGTTTAAAAGTTAAAAGAAAAAAAAAAAATCTTACTATCAACTCTTTAGAACTTCTTAAATATATATTTTTTATTTTATATTTTCTTAGACACGTGAAACATCATGTGCATATGACTAAACGAAATTCGCATAAATATATTTTTCTGAACATGAAATCCAAGAATCAAAAATATTTTTTTTTCTAAATATAATGTCAAAGGTGTTAGTTCAAGAATTAAGTTTGATTTAAAAAAAAAAATTATAAACCTAAAAGTATAAAAATAAAAAAGTTATAACTTTTCTATTCTTCGGTCCTTATTAAAATTTTCACAATCATCTATAATAAAGGATCAAGCTATTTGACATTTCATTTTAAAATCATTTTTCACAATCATCAATAATAATATTTTTCGTTTATTTTTTTATTTTCCTTTAAAATATATTTGAAAAATGTTAATAAAGTTATTTTTATTTAAAAAAATAGTAAAATCTCGTTTGGATGGTGAGATAAGATGAGATGATTTGATATGAATTGAATAAAATATTATTAGAATATTATTTTTTAATATTATTATTGTTTCGAGATTTGAAAAAATTGAATTATTTATTATATTTATATAAGAATTTGAAAAATTTATAATGATGAAATAAGATGAATTGAGAGTGTTTCTATATCCAAAATAGTCCTAAGTTTTGGAAAAAGAAAAAAGCATTTTTATTTATAATCCTGAAAAACAAATTGTCAAATGAGATGGGTATGATTTTCAGATTTTCCAAACACAAAATACAAATTTATAATGTGGGATTCGTCCCTCCCGCTTCATTACTTTAGTTTTGCGTCTGAAATTGAGAAGTTTGATCTGAACACGACCTCGTTGAATCGCAGGTAACGCTCCCACACTTCGCTCTCATTTTGACGTTTTTCATCTAATCTCATTTCGAACCCTGTTGATCTTGTCCATTAATTTTCCCATAAATAATGTTTGTATTTAAATATTTGTAGTTGAAAGCGCTCAATTTTATTTAGTATCATCTGTTTAGTTTCCCGGAAAGCCGAGGAAAAGAAAAGTCCAGATTGTATGCTCTAAAAATTTCGAAAAAAAAGCGCGAAAATGCTTTTCTAATCTGTCGTAAATTTTAGTGATATTAAAAGTTCAATTTTGAATAATTTTATAATTGTCTTTTGTCTTTTGTTTTTTCGGTTCCTTGGCAATAGAGTTACAGCTAGTTATGGTTATTAGGTTGTCAGATATTCATGTTCGTTCGAGTATTAATTTGGTTTTATCTCATCTTGTATAATGCACTGAGGTTTGATCTCTGATGAAACAAGCTTCATGCTTGAGGAAGAGTAATGCTAGATACAAGTCCCAAATAGACAAGCCTCATACAAGCCTTTTGTAAAACAATGGGTCCCACTAATAAATAATAGTTTTTTTTACACTTTTTTAAGGTGGGTCCACTTTTTTACAAGGGCTTGTATGTGGCTTGTCTATTTGGGATTTGTACAAATCATTTCTGAAAACTCAACGAACTCAACCAAGCCTAGAGATTGTAATTGTTTAGTGCTCAATTGATTTTGCTTTTTTTATTTCTCAAGATCTGAGCATTTTTTCCATTTTAACTTTCTCATCAATCATTCCTAGTGCTAGATTTTTTTATTGGTATTCCTAGTGTTAGATTGAAACAAAGAGTACTCTTTCCTAGCATTCTGAAGTACTCCTTGTGGTTGTTGTTGGCCACTGCACTAGACCTTCATTTGTAGCAACACTAATTAGGAGAGTCAATTGAAATCCTTATTACCCATATGTCATCGTTTAGTGCATGAAGTAAGAGATTTAAGTTGATTTTGGACTATGGTCTGCAAGCTATTTGTACAGGTTTGGAAGCCGTAGCAAGGGCTTTAAATGCATAATGTTTAATTCTGGGAATATTATAATCCGGGGGAGTGCAACACCATCACCTGATGTGCCACCCCTGCCTCAATGTTTGCCATTGGACCCGGTTGTATTAGGCAATCAGAAATATACACGCACAGGAGAGCTAAGAAGGGTTCTTGGCATTCCTCTTGGGAATGCATCAGAGGACCATTCCTTTGGAGTTGCCCACCCTAAACCTCCACCTCCGGTGGCTACAGAGGAGCTAAAGCACTTCAAAGAAAGTGTCCAAGATGCGTCTAGAAAGGCCAGGTATATTTTTACTCATTTTATTACTAATTCCTATCACATATTTTTCTTTTAATGACGTGACATGCCATTTTTTAGAAAAGAAACGAATTCAATTCCTCGTGATTGAAGTAGAATGAGAATGTATCATGATTGAGACAGCGGTAAACTTTGCAATTAATGGGATGATGGCACTTATCTATCTGGTAATGGAAGAGAACAATTTTGATGAGTTATGATGTGTGGCATATACCATTCGTCATGGTGTAAATGAAATGTATCACCTACTTTGATATTACAAATAGGATACCATTACATGGCACTTGAAATATGGCCTTTGAAGACATATATAGATGCATAATCCACACACACACACACACACACACAAAAGACCTTCATCAATAATTGTTGCGTGTTGTGGGATTCTGTATGTTTCAATATAGATTGGGGATCTAAAAACTTGGTTATATGTAATATGATTTTCAATGAAGCACCACAAGACCTTTATGCTGTAGGTGGTTAATCAATTATGTGACAAGAAAGATACATATGCACACAAAAATAATTAATGGTTTAATGATATCGAAAAGTTGGTAAGAGGACGGAGCATAAAGTGAGTGCAAACATGGTAATGGTAAGTTGCTGATTTGAGTAAAACATTGGGACTTAAAGAATCCCACATATGAAAAATTTTAAACGGAAAGATCCTAATGGTTTGAAGATAGGGTATAACATATTTTAAAGATTGACATATAACACAGTAACAGCTGTTATACCCTATCTTCAAATCATTAGGATTTTTCAGTTTAAAATTTTTCATACATGACATATAAAAGTATCAAATTATATGGAGATTAACATGAAGATCAAAATATCTTGACCATCAAAAAGTGCAAAATGTGGAGCCCAAATACACAAGTAGCATACATGAGGAACACTTGATTAGAAATAACAATGGAAATGCAGCCCATAAAATCTATAGAAGCTACCCAAAGGAATTAAGCCCTTGTTTGTTTTCACAACTCTTCTCAACTCATCTCATCTCATTTCATCTAATCATTACAATTTTTTCAAATTCCCACACAAAATAAAATAAATAATTCAACTTTTTCAAATCCCAAAACAAAAATAATATTAAAAAAAATATATTATAACAATATTTTATTTAACTTTCAACTTTTATCTCATCTCATCTCATTTCATCTCATCTGCAAAAACAAAAGAGGTCTAAGCATTAAATGAGAAAGTTTAAAGCTCCTGTAGCATTTGCTTGCGATCCTTACAATGTCTATCATTTATTACCCTTCAAATATACCACACTAGAATATTAGGGACCACTTTCCACGCTGTTGCACTTGTGGGATGCCATACAACCCTCTACAATTGGCGAAGAGATTTTTCCCATCCTTCGAGGCATAATCCAAACCAAACGAATTCCATTGAATACGTTATTCCAAATTGTACCGACAATCTCACAATGGGGTAAAAGGTGGGCTACAAACTCCCTACTCTCTTAGCACATTTGGCACCAATCTTTCACAATGATATGATATTTACTTCGGTGGTCCATGGTGAGGATTTTCCCTAAGGAGGTTGTCCGGGCAAAAAGGTTGCTTAGAGACACATTAGTCTTCCAAATATTCCTCCAAGGGAAATGGTTATTGTCTTGAGGCATAAGAAGTACGAGTCGTATAGAAAGATTGGACAATGAGCTTTCCTTTCTTGGTATGGGCCAAGTATTTTATTTGCACCTTCAAGACGTAATCTAGTAGAGTATAAGAGGTTGAAGAACTTTTTGAAGGCATTAATCTCCTCGTCATGGACTGTTGGGGGAATAACACACACCCACAAACAATGATAGCGAGAAAGACAGTGAAACGATAAATGCAGAAACACAAGAATCAATCACACAATCACGCGATACAAGATTTATGTGGTTTGGCAACTTGTCTACGTCTACGGAGCTGCAGGAGATTTTATTCAGAGGAGATTTACAACACATAGTGAGTTACAAGAGCTTCCCTCTACTCATAGTCTCAACCCTCTCTCTCTCTAGGGCCGCTCTCTCTTGTGCTCACAAAATCGCCGTTCTCTTTGTTTTCTGTTCAATTTAATACCAAGCCACATTTTCCTGCTTTTAAACATTACATACATATAGCACGGTGCTAGAAACCCTAAGGTGGCAACTTTCTGGGTTATTCGCTGTAGTGTAGTGTCGAGCGTGGCTCGAGCGAACTTTCTATCCGACGTTCACTCGAGCCAACCATCTAGCGCACCTCGAGTGAACTCTCGGGTTGAGCTTCACTCGAGCCCAATGTCGAGCACTACTTTAGTGAACTCTTTGCCTGAGCTTCGCTCGAGCGCCATATCGAGTGAGTTAAGCTAACTCTCGACTTGACGTCCTCTCAGCTCACAACTAGGCTCCACATAACCCAACAATCTCCCACTTGGAGCCTGGTTCATCCACATGCCAGCCACAGTTTCCAACACAAGCCCTATCACCTCTGTAGCTCACAACACCCGTCTTCAAGCCATAAGACCAACTGAAGTCATGCACGATTTCAGTTTGTCACATATAATGTCCTCAGTCAACACATTTGCTTGGCGACTCAACTCCCATTGCACTGAGAATATCTGGTCTCGCACTAACCCTGTCACACATCAGAGAGCCTGTTGCTGAGGTCCCTTTCTCTGATTTGGGCGATTGATCCCACCTCCTACTGCCAACTTGTTCTGTCTTTTGTCAACGTGCCCATCTCTTTTGCAGTTTTTGCTTCCTCCTTGGAAGTCCAGTAAGCTTTTTCTCAGTTAACTCCCACTTGCTCGATCTCCCTTCTCGCAAGATTTTACCGTTGTTCCGTGGTTTACCACCTTCAGTCAGTAGGATATAATTCAAGGTAGGTGAATACCACTATGGAGGTCTGTTTGTCCTGGCAACTCTGCGAGCAGCAACTGTAGGTGTAGACGATCCTGGATCACCAGACGCTCTATCCATGTTTCTCACACCTCTGCTCTGCACTACGGTCTCAGGAGATTTCCCCAGGCTTGTAGATACACGAGGAATTGCAAAACTGACTCACTTTTGCTTCCCCATCTGATTCGCGCGACCAAACCTACTTTGCTGCAACTCTGTATTTTCTTGCACATCATTGGACCCTGATGTCAAATACAAAGTGTCAGTTCTCTTACCACGCGCCAAGATCAATATGCTCTTTGTGACCTTCCATGCTTCACCTGAAAACGCTACTGAATGACCGCTATTGTCAAGTTGTCCCACAAAGATTAGGTTCTTCTTTAGGTCAATGTGTCTGACTTGCTGCAAAGGCCACACGTTCCTGTTTGGGAGTATAATGCGGACATCTCCCACTCCTTGTGCTTCTCCAGCAGTCGTGTGCATCTTACCATCAACATAGTTCTGCATGATCTCTTGATTTGAAGTGGTATGGAACGAACTCCTTGAATCCAACACCCAATCATCAATTGGGCTGTGCACTGCAAGAAATAGAGCATCCTGTATTTCTTCGTCCACCGTATTTACAACGTCATCCTCATTTTTCTTCTGATTTCGGCAGTCTCTTTGATGTGGCTTGGCTTGCCAGAATTCTAGCAAGTGATCTGCTGCCTAGATCTTGACTTGCTTCTGCCCTTGTTCTTGGAACTAAATCTATCATGTCCCCTGCCTCGGTCGTCAACATTCAGGGTAGAACCCGAACTCGAGAATTCGCCAAAATCTCTCATGCACACCTCCTCAACAAGGATCAAATCTCAGATATCATCATACCTGACAAAGCGGTCATGAGATCTGCAGTGGTTCTCTCCTTGATAACGTTGTGCGCCACTGATCTTGACAGAGTGAGCCATATAACCGCCAAGACCTGTCGATCTAACAGGTTCCAATCAGTATCATCCATGCTATCCGGCTTCTGTCCCAACATAGGAAGGTAGGAGCCTCCGGCCTCTCTCTCTCTCTCTCTCTCTCTCGTGCTCACAAAATCTCCGTTCTCTCATTACATATATATAGCACGACAGGAGAAACCCTAAGGCGACAACTCTATGGGTTATTCGCTCGAGCGGAGTGTTGAGCATGTCTCGAGCGAACTCTCTTTCCAACATTTGCTCGAGTGGCCTATCGAGTGAGGCTCGAGCAAACTCTCTATCTGACATTCGCTCGAGCCAACCATCGAGTGCACCTCGAGCGAACTCTTGGGCTGAGTTTTGCTCGAGCCCAATGTTGAACGCTACTCGAGTGAACTTTCTGTCTGTACTTCGCTCAAGCGCCATGTCAAGCAAGAGTTGGGCGAACTCTCAGCTTGATGTCTTCTCAGCTCACAACCAGCTCCACATAACCCAACCTACACCATTCTGGAAAAAAAAACATTCCACTAAGGTGTGTGGCCGGAGAACTTTAGCAGACCAGCCACTAAAGCCTCCAATGCACGTGCAATACTACACATCTCTGAGAAAGCTACCTTGAGGGCCCTACTATGACACCATAAATTATGCTAGAATTAATTCTAGAGTTGTCACCCACCTTCAGTTTAGTATGACTAGAAACTCATCCTTTCTTGAGATTTTGCATAACCCCACCCCATATGGCTCATGTACTTTGTTAGCACACCAAGATTTAGAATCCATCATGGCTTTCCACTAGGCTTCCCTCTCATTTTGGTTCATCCATAGCCAATTCCTAGAAGGGCACGGTTGAATAAAAGCTAGTTTTGAACTCCCAAATCACAACCGAAACCAAAGAGGACATCTTGGCCCGGTTTACTGAGAGAAATTTGAACTATTTACCTGGCCCACTCTGTAAAAACTCCTGCTGCAGCTTCTCTATTCGATTATCCATGCTAATGGGAGGGAAAACATAGACACAAAATACACAGGCAAATTAGAGAGAATATTCTTGATCTAGGGGATCCTACCACCTTTGGGCAAATATGTCTTCTTCCAATCAGCCAATCAACTCTCAATCTTCTTTATCGCACCATCCCAAATATATTTTTCCTTGAAAGAGGCATCCAAGAGGAGGCCAAGATTATCATACTAGCAAGATTATCAACATTAGGGACATTACCTACCAGAACCAGCTTTGACTTAATCTGTGTTTGTTTTGATGTAAAATGAGGAAAATGACTTACAACCTTGGAGAGGGGTAATTCATTCATTATTTTCCTATTGAGGCACTATTCCTTTTCCGTTGACCTCCTTTTTCTGCCCTTTCCAAACAAGGCAAGAGATGAAAATGTTTTCCCCAAAAATAACTTCCACCGAAACAAACACAACCTTAGCTAAATTGACTTTCAACCCAAAGGCAACTTCAAACCATGGAAAAGGGCCCTCAAAGAGCAGAGATGAGCCTGGTTTGCCTCACAAAATATCAGGATATCATCTGTGAACAACAAATGTGAAATGCTAAGCACATCAAGATAACTTGCTCTCATTGAAAAACCAGAGATAAAACTGACTGTAGTTGATAACATTTTGCTAAGAGGTTCCATAAAATTAATGAAAATTAATGGGTAGAGCGGGGTCTCTTTGCCACGAGAGTTGCTGAAAAAGCTAGTGGGAGTGCCATTTACCAATGAAAGGCGCATATAATGCGCTGTTCAATATCTGTATTTCCTAAGCAAACAATGAAGAAACTCCCCATTCACATGATCATAGGTCTTCTCAATTTTTAATTTGCAAAGCACCTGTGTTTCTCCTAAGCTGAGCGTACTATCTAGGGGTGTAACCGGTCCGGTTTTGGACATTTTGTAGAACCAAACCGGTATCCACCAGTTCTGGAAATTTAAGAACCAATATTGGGCCGATTAACCACCGAAACCAGAACTTCTGGTTTTTCCAGTTTCAGTCCGGTCTGGTCTTGTTTTTCTAGTTTTATGGATAAATAAAATCATACTCCAACAAAACTTTAGCAAGTGATTGACTCATATCCCTCATTTTATAATTTTTGGCTAAAAAATTATAAAATTAAAATATATATTTTAATATCAAAATTCAAATGTTATATTAAAAATATAAGTTTAATTTATTTTATATCATAAATCAAATGTTATATTAAAACTTTTAATATTAATTTTAAGTTATATAAAATGTTATATTAATTTTATGTTATAAGATTAATAGACATGAATAATAAGATTAAAATTTCATATTATATTAATTAGAAATTTAACATATAATATATATAATATAATATACAAAATTATATAAATAATTTTTATATATAATATAAAAAATTAAAATTAAAAATATATATATACTAGTCCGGTTCGGTTCAAACTGGTTTTCAAAATATGAAAACCGGTACTGGACCAGTTTAGAACCGGTTACTGGCTGGACCAGTTAGGAACTGAACCGAACACACCAGGTACTATCTAGATATTCACCGGTTCGGTCCCAGTTCTACCGGTTTTTTTAACACCCTTGGTACTATCTAGATATTCATTAGTGATTATTTGGTGTACATTTTATATTTGTATGTTCCTTTTAGGAAAAAAAGAGAACCTTATTTTCCTGTAGGTCTTGTTTTTGCGTGCTAGATAGTAGTTATATGTAAAGTTGTGTATCTGTATTATAATGCTACGAAAGAGTTATATGGTATACATTGTATTGTGTTGATGAGGCTGCAATGGTGTCTGCCAGGGATAGAACAAAATTATTACGCGAATCAATTCTCAAAATAGACAAATATAGGGATGCCTTAATATCCAAGAAGCGACAGCGTAGTGATCTTTCATCAAGTGAGAGGTCCAGTGGAATACACTTAGCAAAGATGCGAAACCAGATATACAGAAACGCTATTGACACTGTGACTCAAACAGTGGAGGATAAATCAAAGATTATTGGGATGAATAAGCGTGTTCGTACGTCAGTGGCAGATGTGCGGGTTTGTATTTGGATACTAATACTCAAGTTTCATCTTTTTCTCTAATATTCAGCCTTCAATTTTTTTCTGAAAATTATTTTAACAGGAGTGAAATAATATATGGATTATTTTTAAGTCTGTTTTTCTTACTCTACTGTCCATTCGTTTTGATCTACTTTAGAGTCATTGAGTAATGAAGATAATATTCTCTCTCAAGTCTTCTTTCAATTTGAGGGGTATGTTTTTTGCATTTTTAAATGATAAATTTTATTTTGTGCACATAAACACAACTGGAGATTTGTGCAAGGTGAAATTTTAAGTTCTTTGATCATTGTTGAGATTTTCCCAGCCCCCTGCTGCAAGTAATATAAGAGTCAGGAACATTTATTGTTTCTAGCCATTGTGCTTTCTGAAGGGATCACTACAAGTTGCTTTTGCTCTTTAGTTTATTAAGATTCTTTTCTGTTTTGTTCATACTACCAGGTGGATAGTAGGCCTTCTGCAACCTCTAGGCAGCAGATGGTCACAGAAAAGGATGGAGATCTGCTCCAGGCAGTTAGCGGGGGTTCTGTACGGATTGAAGAAAAGACTCGAAGACTGCTTGCTGGTGGTGAAGGCTTGGATCAAAAAATAAAGAAGAAACGTTCTGTTGGAGCTGTAGGAAATAGAGTGGTGACTGGTGAGCGGGATACAAAACGAACTGCACATCCAAAGCTGAATGCTGATTCTAAGTTACGATCTTGTGACACTCATGGTTTCAGGTATTTTGTTCTATAAGGAACAATTCTTCATTCTGATATAGCTGGCAAGTGGCTAAAGTCTTTCTTGGGCTAAAATTGGTCTCTGTTTTTAGATTTATTGGTTGTGCTGTGGTTTCTTTTTCACTTTCTTCAGCTGCTTTTTGGAATTGAGTTATTTCTTTTTCTCCAAGTTTTGTTTGTATAATCTTTTTTTCATTTTATTATTATTCTTTGATCGTTTTAGTTCATTTTATTCGATATGCTTTGCTAATTTATGAGAAAAAATGTCTACATTTATTTGCTGCTGACAGAACCTTTGGAAAAAGCCTTTTTTTTTGTTGTTCTTTTTGTTATGAGACCAATACACTTTGTCCTTAGTTCATGAATGATTGTTTAGAAATGTAAAATTATTGACATATTCTCGTGGAATTTTGGTAAGTACACATTCTTGTCAAATTAATGCGACAAATTTTAAATGGCATAAATATTGGCCAACTAACTTCTTGATAAATGGCACGCCCACTAACTTCTTCAACAACTCCCATGATCTGCAATAGGGTGATCCATTATCTCCTATCTAGTTTGTTATGTTGACGGAGGCATTCGGTAGGATGATCTTGGCCTTGGTGATGGGGTTTCATTACCAGGTTTTTCGGTAGGGAGTGATAATGTTGAAGGACTTCTTATCTTGCATCTTCTATTTGCAGATGACACCATGATCTTTAGTGTAGTGAACCCTGAATACATGCATTTCAAGTGGACAAGGTGGGTGACTGGATGGCTTGGTGGTAATTCTTGGATGTAACATGGCCTCATTGCTTATGATGTGTATAGGCATCATTGAAAGTTCGGCAACATAGAATGAGGAAAAGAGATCCTTCTTTCAATCTTGTGCAGTTCTAATAAATTCTATCTCCCATTGAATGGTGTCATTTGAAGTTTGTAAATATCTACCAATGAGGTTTTGACAAAGCTGGTATTCCAAGTCTATGTTGCAAAGTTTAGCTTGTTCTTTCTAAGTATAGAGTTTATTTGGTTTTTTTTTTTATTTTTTTATTTTTTATTTTTATTTTTTTATCCCACAAGTTGTCATAAAAATATGTTTCTTTTTTTCTTTTGCCACTTTGGTTTTTGGATTTTCACCAAGGTGGTTGGCATGGTTTTCCTCGCCATAAGTGAGACCTATTAATAAAACTCTTATCTTTTGGTTATATATATATATATACACACACACACACATGCCACCAAAGCACCCTTAACCTGTGCAATATTGAGCAAGACTAGGAAGACCCCTTGAGAGGTTGTTATCCACACAATACATTGTGCTAGAACTTGACCTGGGAGCAATATTTTTTTTTTTATTGGCACCGGGTGTCCTGGAACAGCATCCCGACTAATCCCGGGGGTGCATAGGCACGATCTGGGAGCAAATTTCCACCTTGAATCTGATCAATTTAGAGATTTCCAACTTCTGCGAATGTTTTTGCATAGACAGATCCCATAATCCCCATCAATCTCCCTAAAGTTGTGGATTGAGATGTCTTGGATTTGAGTCTGCACTAGTTCTCCTGGATTACTTAATACTAATGAATGGGGTCATGCATCCCAGGTTTACTCTCCAAGGGTGGGTCTGGAAGGCCCTGTCTAGGTGAGGTTCCAGGTCATAAAAAAACCTCATAGCTCCAAATCTCCCAGCATAGTTCAAAGGCTTTCTCTCTCATTAACATATGGTTAAAAGGGATTAATTTTAAAATCCCTAGACCTCCCTCGGATATGGGGGCACATGCCTTGGACAAAGTTACTTGGTGGAATATTTGCTCCTCCTTCATCCATGCATAAGAAATCCCTCTGTATTCTTTCCATCTTGTTGGCATGCCAGATGGGAGGGGAATGAAGGACAAGCTATCCAAAAATTTTGTTATGTGGATATTCTTGGATAATCTTATTTTTGCTCCTTCATCCCTCCCCATCTGGATATGCTTCATGTGGTGCATTTGAGGGAGCAGAATGATTGGGGCTTTGAGGATCGTGAGAATATTGTGGAGAAGCTTAAGGACTTCTTTTGTTGCCTTTTATTTTGTTTGTTCTCACTGGTAAATGGTAAGAGTTTTGCTACTGCAATCTGCTCGGTAGTCACAATTGTTCCTGTGTTGTTGAGGCGTTGTTGTGCTGTTAGTCAAAATCGTTCCATATAATTCTCCAGTATTGAAATAAATAATGAGTGAAAGGAATAGAAAGAATGAACATCTGTACTTGGTCTTTTCATCTGTTACAGTTTGAAATCTTCCCCTGGAGTTAGTGGAATCAACAAATTGGATGGTTCATTTGAAGCTGCTAGTTCAGATGCATGCATGGTAGTCAGGAATGAGCTGGAGCGTGCCCCTCTTCCAAGGGACCGTGCAGTTATATCGGAACAGAGGCTTTTAGCAAAAGGAAACAAAAAGTTTGTATTTTCTTTTCTAGTGGAGTTGCAGAATCAGAATTACATAATTAGTGAAGGCTATCATGATCTGGATCTGATTGCATTGACGTATCTAATATTCATGCTTTCATCCTGGTGGTTATGGTGATGTTGATTTGTTTGTGGCTTTATTTTGTTAGGTCAAATATTCTGGAGGATATTCCAGCTAGCAGTCCTAATACTATGGTAAAAGGAAAGGTTTCTAGGGCACCACGAACTGGTTCTGTCATGGGGCTAGATTCATCTCCTAATGTTTACCATTCATCTGGAGCCTTACCAGCTTGGAAACAGACTGCAGGTGTAAATAAAGGTCCCGGTGTAGGTGTGACCAATAACCAAAGGCGTACAATGTCCACAGGTTCATCGATGCATCCTATGGCCCAGTGGGTTGGTCAGAGACCGCATAAAAATTCACGCACAAGGAGATCAACTTTAGTTCCAACTGTCTCAAACGAAGCTGCAGCTCAGATTTCATCTCAAGGCCTTGCTAGTACTAATTTTTGTGCAAAAACTTCGTCTCTTGGGACCAAGGGATCACTACTGGCCAGCAGTGTTGATAACGATACCCTAAAAGTTAAGAAAGAACCTGAAAATGTTTCATCTCCATTTGGACTTTCTGAAAGTGAAGAATCAGTTGGTATTGAAAACAAATTGGAAGAGAAAGGGTTTGATAATGGCAACATTGGCTTGTTTGGAATCCATAAAGCTGGTGCCTTTGTATTGCCCACAAAAAAGAATAAAATGCCAAATAATGATATTGGAGATAGTGTGCAGAGACATGGAAGGAGTGGAAGGGGTTCATCCTTAACAAGGCCAGGAATTCCTCCAGCTGTGGAGAAATTGGAGACTCTAACAATGACAAAGCCACTGCAAAGCTTGAGGCCTAGTTCTGAAAAGAGTAGAAGGTTCATTCAACTTTTCACTTTTGTGCAATAAGGATTTGGGAATATGAATTGTCTATATAATTTGTGAGGAATCTCATTGTTGAATCAATCACTGCTTTCTCGGATCTCAGTAAATCAGGTCGTCCACCTTCGAAAAAGTTGAAAGACCGCAAGGCTTTACTTCGTGTTGGGCCAATAGTAAACAGTAATTCTTTGAATTTTACAGGTAACTTTGAATTAAACCATGAATCTTCATCTTGCTCGTGTACAGAAGTTGTGATTTCTGTTTTTCATAGGATCTAAATCTATTCAAAATGTTTTCTAATATTTGAAAGTTTTTTTTAGACATTACAAATATCAAAGTTTGGTTGCAACATCAGAATTATATTAACCTGTCTGGCTGGATTTGACATATTTTCGCATCTTGTTACTGCAGTTATTGCATTTCAATGTAATGCGTTTTAGACAAGCTTTCATGCTTGTAGTCTAGCTAACCTAGAAAACCTCTATTTTTTTTTGTTCTTCTTCTTATCATTTCTATACATTCATAGGTTTTTGGCTTATCTTTTGATTGTTCCATTTCAATAGTATATGCATAAGTGCTGAGTGTCTGAGTAATTTAGTTCTGTGTGAGATATTGTAGGCTAATTGTATATCTCCTTGATTTAAATTTACCACAGTTATACATGGTTTTAATTGTTGGTAGTATAATTTTCCAGGTGAATCTAATGATGATCGTGAAGAACTATTTGTAGCTGCAAATGCTGCTCGTAATGCTAGTAGTATGGCTCTTGACTTTTTTCATTTATGTATCCTAATTCTAGCTCTTCTCCGGTGTTAAGAATATAAATATTAAAATCTAACTTTTTCCATCAACTTAAGCTTTTGGGACAAGTGGTGATTTCACATGTATCAGAGCAAAGGTCCTGAGTTTGAACTAGGACTCTACACTTCACCCCATTAATTAAATATTCCACGTGTTGGACCCACTGAATAAGGAGTCTGATCCACACGTGAGGATAATATATAGATATTAAAATCTAACTCTTCCCATCGATTTAAGCTTTTGGGACCAGTGGTGATTTCACTTTTGAAAAGCAATATTTTTTGTATTGTTTGTACTTATCACATATGCTAGCTTTTTTTTATGCAGGTCTTGCTTGTTCTGGTCCATTTTGGAATAAAATGGAAGCTATTTTTGCTTCTGTCAGCTCTGAGGATTTGTCCTACTTGAAGCAACAGGCAATTGTTGTGACACAGATGAATTTGAGACTTTATTTAAGTATCTTTGGGACTGAGGCTTACAATTTTCTTCTTCTGGTTATATTGTATCAGCTAAGTTTTGCAGAGGAGCTTGACGAGAATATGCCTCAGGTGTTTGGCATTGCATATAATAATGTCTCGGTATGCAATTAGTAGTATATTTCCTCAACTTATCATTTAAAAAAAAAAAAACAATTTTTGCTAAAATAGTAAGGCTTTCATTTGATACCTTACACCTCCGATGACTGATATGTATTTTATGTCAATTTCAACGTAACTAAAACAAATAACTGAAGCCAAAAGCTTTTAATATTGACGGATTGCCAATTTCTTCCAATCTCGCAGGGTGTTGATGAGCTTAAAGAAGTCAATGAATTTTCTGGTGTAAGACAAAGAAGCCAATCCCATCAAGAATCAGCTGAGACAGATTCTTTAAATGGAAGATTTGACACTAGAAAGTCGGACAAGTTTACTCCATTGTACCAAAGAGTTCTTTCTGCTTTGATAGAAGAAGATGAAATTGAAGAATTTTACCACCACAGTGAAGGAAAAACTTTGTCTCTGCAGTATGCTAGTGATGATTCTCATTGTGGTTCATGTTACCAGATTGATATTGAACCCAAAGACTGGGACAAAATGGAATCTGAGGTTGAGTCGAAAGTGGATTCTCAGACTCAGAGTAATTACTTAGACAGACTCTCTTGTGACAGTAGTGTCAAATCTAACTCACTAAGAAACCCAACCATGTCCAGTTCTTTACATAGCAATGAACGGTGGCGGGGAGATGATGAATTATCACATTTTGATCTGGGACCCACCAGTGAAATTTCTTTAGATAATCTTGGTCAGCTGCATCCTGGGGAATTAAGTGCTGGCAACCTGTCTCCCTCTACTTGCCATTACCAGCTGTTAAGCCTGGATGATAGACTTCACTTGGAACTGCAGAGTATTGGCTTGTATCCAGAAACATTGGTAGGGTTTCTTCATATCTTATATTAATTCATTTTAGACGCTTCATGGAGGAATTGTGTTTGATACATTTGAAAAGTTTTCTTGATGAATTTATTGGCACTAATTCCTGATGTTACATATGTTTATGTTCCTTATTTTTATTTCTTTCTCTGTGGGTGCTTCTTTCTTGTTGATTGCAGCCTAATCTGGCTGAGGGAGAAGTGATTAATCAGGACATCATGGAACTTAATGAAGGACTGTACCAACAGGTTGGCCTGCTCAATATATATATATAAATTTCTTCAGCGTATATTATTAAACATATATAAGCATATGTTAGTGTTTTTCGTAAGAATGTGTCTTCAAGATTCTTTGTTTTCTTTATTTTACAGTTTCTGTCTTGATTAACTCGAGTTTTCCCCCAATTTCTATTTACTCCTGGCCTCCTCATTTGTATTTAATAATGCTTTTGACTAAATGGTAGATTGGGATAAAGAAGAAAAACTTGGGAAAAGTAAATGATGCTGTTCAAAAGGGGAGAGATGTCGAAAGAAGGTAAGACTCGAATTGATGTTATATATTTGTAAAACTATTTTTTCTTTCAATATTGAGAGAAATCACCCCCCCCCCCCCCCCCTCCTCTTAAATTCTTTTTCATTAAAGTAAGGCCTCATTCACAGGATAATGGAGGAAGTTGCACTGGACCAACTGATTGAGTTAGCTTACAAGAAAAGAATGGTAATTGGTTCTGTCCCTTTATTATTCTATCATCATTTATATTGATAAAATTTTAAGTCCGTCAAATATGAGTTAATTTTTTGTGGGTTCTTAAGATATAGACATCTAGAATTGTTTTCTAATCGGGAGATTAATTTTGCTTTTGATGTTTTTTCTGTGTGTGTGTTGGAACAAATGGTCAGGTTGTAATAGCATTTACTGTGAGAAGAAGTCTTTTTGTGGTCTTGTTGTAACTCTATCTCTCTCTGTGGCCTGAAGGGGTGTAGCAGTAGCATTGTGATGATAACGGTATGTAGTGGGGGTAGTCTGGGGTTTTTTTTGGCCACTTCATGGGCATAGTGGTCTATTATGGTGCCTGGAGCCATAAAGCATATTTTGATTTTGATATTTGTGGACCTTTTGTATTATTTTCCACTCTGGGTCCAAATTGGGTGTTCAGAAAATAGAAGAGTTGGACTGTGTTCAATATTTAGGTTCATGTGAATTCAACATGGGTGTGTAGTGCTAGATAATGGGGTTACTTGAGTGGTGCTACTGCTGTAATTGTAAATAATATGGCACTAATAATTAAATTTTTGAAATGTTTTCAAACATTACTTTTGGAGTTGTGTAATAGTGTCAGAGACATGCATCTGTTTTTGTATCTAATATATGTCACGTTGTTGGATTGTCTTAATTTTAGTAGCATGGCTTTATATATGGTTGATGATTGGAATTTCAATTTTTAAATGGTCTTATGCAATTTCTTGTATTTTAATTTTGAGCATCCTACAGTATAAATCTGTTGTAGTCAATCTAGCTCGGTTGGCAATGTAGTCCATCATGCTAAATCCTAATTGATTATTGTATGTTGGAGGTGGATTGGGGGAAATTTTTGTCATTGTTTATCATTAAAGATTAACATAATTAATGTTGCTTGTCTGTAATTGTAAGGTTAACATATTATGCCTTTTGGCCTTAACTTTTCTTCTAAGTTAAGACCGAAATTATGGCTTGTTTATTCAGTCAGTGAGTTTGGCATCGGTATCGTTATATAATCTCATGCTAGTAAGTTATCACAAGAAGGGAAAATATTTTAGCCCCTCCCCCCTTGGTGCACGGGTAGCTGTGTCGTGTGAACAGGCATCCCCTACTGGAGACACATGACGTAGGCCCCACAGCATTTACTGCTGCCTTAGTAAATGATGTACGACCAACTTCATGTGTTTCTCTCTTTCTCACTCTATGCCCTGAACTCTAGGGGATCTGAAACCTAGTTTCAGCATTATGGTATTATACTAGGTGGTTATCTGGTCAGATAAGTATGTGATCCAGTGGTGTTTCATGGATCATGAACCATTAATTTCTGTAAAATTGATCTATTACAGGCTAGCCGGAGGTGTTGTGTTTCAAAAAATGTGGTCCAGAAGGTTTCAAAACAAGTTGCATTAGCTTTTGTCAAGCGCACTCTTGCTAGATGTAAAAAATTTGAAGATACTGGCAATAGTTGCTTTAGTGAGCCTGAACTCAAGGAAGTCATCTTCTCTGTACCTCCATGCAATAATGACACACAATCAGTCGACTGCGTTGGTTCAGGAACTGCTAGTAATACATGCAATGAAGCTCCCCACCAAGCCGAAGCTAGGGGATCGGGTATGTCAAGTTAAATTTACACATGATCTTTTGGAATTCCATTAATGCTTTCTGCATAATTTATTTAGGTAAGAATACATCCTAATAGCTACACTGCAATATATACATGAATGTGGCTTGCTCTGACCTTTTCTTTTATTTTGAGCAACTTTTCCTTAAGAAAAACCTGTTTCAACTGTAGCGTCTGCAATTTTTGTTTGTTTGTTTGTCATTTGACAATGAGCTGTTGGATCTCTGTGTGCTGCGACAGGAGCTGTTACTAGCGCTTTTGAGAGATATGATTCCCTTAATGATAATATTGACAGGGGTTCTTCAGATGCCCCCAAAAGTGTCATTCACACTTTTGAACAAGCTTCTTCGAAGCATAGCTCTGTGCTCATTAGGGGAAAGAAGAGGGAAATGCGGATTGATGATGTTGTTGGGAGCGCTTCCTCAAGGGTGACATCAGCTATTGACAGCCCTGTTCTTGGTGGATCAAAGGGAAAGAGAAGTGAGAGAGACAGGGATTGGAAAGCAGATAATTTAAGTAACTCTGTCTCTGGAGCAGGTCGTTCCTCATTGGACAACTTCCACAGTGAACGCAAAACAAAAGCAAAGCCCAGGCAAAAGAACAATCATCTTTCATTAATGGAAGTGATAGATCCTGCTTGTCCGCCAGTTCATGGATCTAGTCAACCAGCGGCTATGGTCGGCAACAAACTGAGCAAAGAAGTAGGGTCACTCTTGCCCAGTAAGATTCCTCAGGAATCACGTAAAGAGGCTGAGGAATCCCTTCCCCTAAACTTGCAACCTAATGAGCTTGACTCGATGGATGTACTGGGTGTAGATGGACATCAAGATTTCAGTTCGTGGTTAGACTTTGACGAAGATGCCTTGCAAGACCATGATTCCATAGGTCTTGAAATACCGATGGATGATCTCTCTGATTTGAAAATGCTTATCTGACAACAATTACTCGATCAATCTCTTTCTGTTTGGTCGTTAGATTATGATTCTAGAACCAAATTTGAGGGGGAAGGTCAAGACTGGTCGGGCTCAAGGAAGCTGATAAAAAATTGTAATTACAGATTGAACTATAACTGTTCCTTCCCAGTACCAAAAGTTTATTACATTTAATTTCTCTCCAAGGCAGGTACATATCTCCACTTCCCCTGGTTTCTCGTTCATATAAATGGTCTTTACTATCAGCTTTTGTCAATAGGGTCAATACCTCATTCGTCAAAGAAACAGGTGAGTTGTTAATTTGCAGAAACATGGCTGAAGATAAACCAGTACTGTAAATTGCAACCAACTGAAACAATGGTATTTTTTGTTGCGTTTATTGTTAGAGAAGATACAAATTTGAGTGGCAATATGTCACTGTAAATGTCCATCGATGCTTTGTGGGAGCAGTTTACGCGCTTGATAAATCTTTACATGAGGAGTAATTCTACACACAATCGTAAAGTACGTAAATGCCGCATAATCGCTTTGAAAAAGAGTGGGGTCCACCATCAAAAAATTAATTTTTAATGTGGGTCTCATGCTTTATTTACTTTTTTCAAAATAATTACGCGGCGATTGTACAATTCACGGTTGTAAATATCTTTTATCTATTATTAAAGAGTTACTAAATTGGTCATTGGATTTTCACCTTGACAAAAAGCTCCTTTGAAATTTAACATTGTCCAAAGTGATTTATCATGTTTTTCTAGGTTTGCGAAAACATCCTGTGATAATTGAACAATTGACATAATTAGTATGCTGAAAATGTGATATATGTAGGACAAACAAAGGGACGATACTGTTTTCCAGTGATGGATTAAGAAATACAAATCAGAATTATTTGGTCCCCCAAATATCTCAAACTTGCAGTGGGCCACAGTTCACAATCAAAACTTTACCAAACACATTGGCATTGTCCCTCAATCATGCCAATAAGTTGTAATTCCTGATCATCATCTCTCAAGGACATCTTTTACATCTATTACAATGACGTAATAGAGCTCTTGCATTTGCACAACATCTGAATTTTTGCTTCCAAACAGAAAGGAAAAAAACAGGGAAGAGATTAAAAAAAAAAAAAAACCCTACCCTACCCTTTTTACTTGCTCATATGACATTGTCTTGCATCATTGCGACAGAAATGACACATTTTGAGTTCCAATAAAAAGATATATTATTGCATTTGCTTGGACATGCATGAAGCATCAAGCACGGAAACATTTATACGGCCCTGAAAAATTGGGTGGACCAAAAAAAAAGGCTTGGAAAAGATGGTTTCGATGTGTTTTATTTTATCGATTTCCTTAATAGTGAATGCATACGTAATTCATCATGTTCTTGACAAACATTACAAGCATTTAGGGCAGAACTTTACTAGTTTATATATAAATCGTCGTCTTCTTAAGAATGAAAGCATGTGCAAAGAATTAGTACGAATCCAAAAACTAGAGCATGAAGAAAAGGAAAATATCAAGGAAAAAGCACTGAAAGGAGGAGTATTGTGATTTTTATGGGTATTGCTATGTATAGAGTACAAAATAGCTAGCTTAGTTGCTTCTTGGGACACAATGAAGTCAACTTAGAGCCTTTAAGCCTATTGGATATTCAGTTTTGATATGGAAATGTAGTTTGGTGCACATGTAAGTAATCTAGAGCCAACCCAATCCATGTTTTGGAAAATTCTAATCGTTTAGGATTAGTAAAACTAGCGGGCAATATTTGATACAACCCATGAACACGACATGAATAATAGAGATAGGGTTGTTCATAATAAGGTTTGGGTGTGAGAACATCGCTCATCGAAGGTACGAACACCCCGAGTGGTAGCATCTTATTTCTCAAGATCGCATATGGAGGCTAGAAGGTGGTTTTGAGCAAGGAAGGTGAGCTAAGATTTAGGCAACCAAGAGTAAGAGAACACAATATTCGGGCTAGCAATAACCAAGGCCGAGTAGCACACGATAGCAAGCAAGTCCAGGTTCGAGCAATACACGATAGCAAGCAACTCAAAAGCGAGAAATATGTGATAGCAAGCAAAGCTTAGCGATATGTGATAATGAGGAAGTCCGAGAGATTTAGTAGAATTTGGCCAAGTGCCCGGGAGCTTTCAAAGTGTTCACTCTGTACCTTTATTTCACTAAAAACCTAGACAATGGATGCTCACCGTTCAACCTTTCAACAACCCAACCTGAGTCAAGAAATGTTAGTCTTGTGAAAGCAAGCCCTTCCATATATATATATATAGCTCCACGCCGATCGATCTCAACACACTCTATTTTTTGAAACCCAGAATCTCTCATTCTCTTTCAATTGTGTGCTCAATCTCGTCTGTTGTAACCCCTAACCCAAAGAAGAAAGTCATAACCCCTTAAGCTTAAGCTGCACCTTAATTTGAACTAGCAAACTCGATGTGGAGTTGGGGGCATCAAAGACCGGACAATAAAGGGCACTGCTCGAGGTAAGTTCCCTCTTTGATAGTGCTTACAATGGGTGAAAAATGATCATGTCGTATCCATGTAACCTATCAGTTAAGCTTACAGTCTCAATCTAGTAAAAGAGAGAATAGAAGTTGGACCACTATTTTTGGATCACATGGATGAGAGTCTGATGTGTCCTCAACGCAGTTTTTGGTATTGTTGTTCTTTTTGTTTGGTTATTACATCTCTCGGGTAAAGGGTCATTATGTGAATTTTCTAATTTTTCCTCACTTGGGTTTTGGCCAAATTTTTACCATGGTGTGTATGCTATTTTGGAGAATTATCTCCGAATAAAAGCTAGTCCTTTTAGGCAACATTGCTCTCAAATTTTACTAAAACAAGACATTATGTTTTTGTGAAGTGTATGGTTTCTATTTTTAAACAAAAGAAGAGTAAGTGGGTGTGTGCGTAAATCACGACCCCAAGCTGAGATGGAGCATTATTGCGATGGAGCTCCTCTGGTTACTCGTGAGTGTATAAGAATTAAGTGACATTCCTTGGATTGTCGATAGGCGAACAATTAGCTAATATGAGACGATAACACTCTCATGTTGACGTTGTTGCCTCTGTATTGGCAGAGGCTAGAGAACGACGAGGCGTGAAGCCAAGTGTTGCTCATAATGAAGTCACATGCGTGGTCATTATTCGCACTGCAACGAAGGGAACTGGGGTGTGTGAAAGGCCATTTTTAGGGGAAACCATGGCACACACGTTAATGAATGAAATGTGGTAGTCCCACTACAATTTTGCTTTGCGAAATCGTAGACTTTGGTGTAGATGTAGGAGAGGAAGGTGATCATGAGCAAGAAGATCTAATGCAGCACGAGGATTAGGACAAGGACCTGTCCCCGAATGGGCTATTTGTATATATTCGGCTATGTTAGTTTTAGCAATTTGGTGGACAAATTCTTGGCCTGTAATATCCCGACGATTGTGGAGTTATGACTTATAAATAGTTTGATGTGGTTTATTTTCTCTAGTACTGATGCATGTAGTATTTATTCATGCCCTTTATATATTTCCACTGGGAATCTTTATCCACTCGTATACTGAGCATATAAGCACACTAGTTATCACATTTGCAAGGGGTGTGGCCCGTGAGGAGCACATCTTGAGATCACTGTTTTCCGCCAAATCACAAGTGGGGGCCAACGGCGTCATAGCTGGTGGTATTAGAGCAATTACATTTCTGTATAAATCCTTAAGTCACTTAGGTACAGTTTCAGAGTTAGGCTTTAATCTTAGTATGATAGGTTTGAATTTTTTGAAGTCTCGGAGTATGCAGGAATGATAAAGTCTAGATCTTATGAGAGGAAAGACATCATGGTACAATCAAGGCTACCCCGCAATGAGCAAACCGAAGAGACATGTGAGGAGGAATGTTCGCACGGAGATGGAAGCTACGTTATGGCTCAAGCCATCAACCACATGATGGGCATGCTGCAGTGACAGCAAGAACTTTTCTAGTAGCAGCTTCAGCAACAAAGGACGTACATGGATCAATAGCAACAGGCTCCGCACCAACATGTTGAGCAAAGAGGGTGTTCCTATGAACGTTTCCTGGCGTATCGATACTCAAGATTCTCTAGAACTGAAGGACCTATGATGGCTGGGAAATGAATTAAGGATGTAACACCCCAATGGAAGGCCCAAACGACATGACCTATACTCCAAAAGGACTAGTCAATGATACAATTGGAACCCCACTAGAACCTTATAAAGAGCAAGAACTTCTCATTCCCAAGCAATGTGGGATCCCATATACCACCTACCCTTATCCATATCATATGGGGTATCACAATCTACCCCTCTTAAATTCCCGACGTCCTCGTCGGGCCCGTCCATTGCAGGTGGCACGGCTCAAGTCCCACATTTCAGGTTGGGATAGGCTCTGATACCAACTGTAACGCCCTGTTCCCGGAGGTCCGGAGAGTTAGCTCTTAATACTTAAAATTAACTTAAATAACACAACTATAAAATCCAGAAAAATCCAATAAAATATTAATACACTTAATCAATCCAAAAATCTAAGTTCCTCTATGGCGACAATAAATAAATCATCAATAACGTAAATTAGAAATTCTCCAAAAACTCGAAAACATTATCAACTCATCAAATCAAATACCCGAAAAATAAATCAGTTTACTAACTACGACCCTCAAATCAGCATTTGTACCCTCAGGCACTTATTCCACTACGATCATCACACCTTGCTAAACTTTCTACTCTTGTTCTCCAGCTGAACCATCAAAATTATCTGAAAAATATATGGAGATAAGGGGTGAGTTATCAACAACTCAGTAAGCAGAGAACATATACCAGTATATAAACATGAGCATTTACAAAAATCAGAATGTAGAACAAAATATTTTCATTTTCAGAGTGCGGAAGCAAAACATGTTATCAAAATATCAGAGCGAAGATTTAGAAATAATTTCATTCAAAATATTCTTTGGCATAACATAAATGATCATCATCATCATCAGAACATCATATCAGAACATAGGTCATGTATGACCCCCGTGGTAGGGTTGTGCATCTGCGGATAGCCAAGCAGAACATAAAACACTCTGTCACCAAGGTGTGCACTCAAAATAGAGACCACTACTATAACCTGTGGTAGGGCCGTATCCACTATTATTACCCGTGGTTGGGCCGTATCCACTATTATTACCCGTGGTTGGGCCGTATCCACTATTGTAACCCGTGGTTGGGCCGTATGCCACTATTATCACCCGTGGTAGGGCCGTAACTGAACAGAACGGAAACATAATCAAATTCAGAATCAGAGAGTCATGCCAAAGGTTTTCAGAAATCACGTCTTATCCAAACAGAGTACTGAACAAAAATTTTCAGAACAAAACAAAATCATATCACAACATAATTTATGCATAAATTTCATAGTCGCTCTCTTTTTCAAAGTTCAAGAACATAATGTCAAAAATAAGCTCATGTTTACACCAGCCATGACAAAAAATACGTTCTTCTTAAACAGAATCTCATGAGTAATGCAGAACAAATATCTGAGGTTGTTTTCAAATTTCTTTTGATAGCAAAACATGCACATTTTCCAAAAAGGACCACAGTTCATTTTATTTAATGCAAAGTCTAGCATAGGAACCCCGCTTACCTGAACTTCTTAGCTTTTCAGAAATTTCCTCAAAATGTCGATAATTAACAATCGTTACCTATCAAATAATCAAGTAATTCCCGTAAATTTTCAATCAATCACGTATTTCGGTATTTAAGCCTAAACTTATAAAATAACCTATTTAATTCCATAAAATCCTCAAAAGCCCAAAATATAACATCCCTTCCTAAAATTGGCAATGTCCATTTAATAACTTCAGCTAAAAACCTTTAAAAGTCTAACTTATTTACTATTGACGTGTAATTATAAAATCTAATACCAGCTAATATAATTACACCAAAATATTTTAAATTACACAGCGATCATATAATAAACTAAGTCATTGTAAAAATACAACATTACCGATTATTCCTTTGAAAGAAATAACAATTTAAAGCATTTAAGAAACTTTTTTTTTTTTTTTACAAACATAATAAAAGACTTATCTGTCATAAAAAACCCTTCGTAAAAGTCAACCCAACCCAACCGAAAAATAAAACCCATTTTAAAAACAAAATACATTCAAATCCTATTGGCTTAAGGGCAAAATGGTAATCTCATAAATATCTTCCCCTACCCACTAACTTTACGTAACTGTAGTACTTATAACCATAAATTCCGAAACTCACGAGTGAGGGAAGACGTGCGACAGGAGCTCCCGTGAGGGAAGGAAATCGTGGAGGACCTGAGTTGTAGTGGGCGGAGGCTGTCCCGACGGCAGCGCACTGAAAGAGAGAGGGAGGGAGAGAGATGAGCGAGAGAGAGAGACGAAGAGAGACGGAGAGGCGAGTTGAGTTCGGGGGGTAGCTTACCGAGTGGAGAGTGACGAACTAGGATGTAGTGCAGCGCCCAACGAT
This sequence comes from Juglans mandshurica, assembly GCA_022457165.1. Lineage (NCBI taxonomy): Eukaryota > Viridiplantae > Streptophyta > Magnoliopsida > Fagales > Juglandaceae > Juglans > Juglans mandshurica. Next base: position 20,755,968 of record CM039630.1, on the reverse strand, counting down.
ACACGCTGTGCGGCGGCGCTCGGTTGGTTTGCGTCGAAAAGCAGCAAACAGAAAAGGAAAACAAAATACTCTGTTTCTTGATGCAAAAACAGAGCAGTCTTGGCTTCTTTCGGGGTTTATCTGCGCGACGTGAGGCTGCCGGTGGAGGCTTGCTGTGGTTGGTTCTACTTCGGGCTAGTGTTTTCCGTCATGTGAGGGGCCAGTCGTGCGGGTTGCAGTGTGGAAGGGCTTGGCATTGGGAGTGGTTCACGGTGGTCTGGCTTACGGTTTCGCGTGGGAAGGCAGCGGCACGAGCTTTCTTTGTATGAATATAAATACATGATTGAACATGAAAAGAAAACCCTAGATGAAAACCAAATGGACGCGGGACGTACATGCGGATGTGCCGTGTGTGTGCATGGAGTGGGCAAGAGGAAAACTACGGGAGTAAAGAAAAAAAAAATAGACGGGAATGAGAAGAAAACAAACAAAAACAAAAATAAATAATTAAACATGCGGGGAGAATAACAAATAAAATAAACGGCCAAGATCTCCAAATTAAAAGAAAATCACTACTCAAATTCGTAAAATAAAAACTAAAAAAAAAATATCAAGCTCCAATAAATAAATAAATCTAATGTCCAACTATACCAATTTTGGGTCTGGGTGTTACAGTTGGTTTTGCCCAAAAACCGCTCCGAATTGGTCGGTTTTCACCCCTAGTTAATGACTGTGGAAAAACTAGATTTTGGGATGAAAAAAAAAATAGAAAATATGGAAAACCTTGCTGATCAGAGTTTATTATACCGAGTGTAGTCGATTGTATGTGAGGGCATGAAGTCTACTAGAACTCAAGAGCTTTGAACATGGTTGATTGTGTAGGCAACTGTGAGATGTAGTGATGCATGCACCATACTGGAACTTAAAAGAGTGTTGGTTAATCCACAATCAAAAACTCAGTCCCTACACGAAAGAAGAATACCCGGAAGCGGACACGGGAGGAGAGGCAAAGCTAGCAGCTGGAGAAGAGAAAAAAAGCCATTCCCTTCTCCTTGAACGACCGTGAATTCCCGAGCTTCCCGATAAAGGAATGAGCTACCCTAAGCAATGGAAAACTAGGTCTAAGGACTAACTAGTGTGGTGGTTACATAGTCAAACTCGTATCGACCCATGTGTACTACAAGCCAACCAATAACTTACCACTATATATGGACCATTACACACATAATCAAGGTCTTCCAATAAAAATTTGCTTATTTTTTATACCATTATATACTTTACGTCCGGTCCTAAGTGTGGTTCCGAAGTTTGCTTCCCTATTTAAGAGCTAAATTGAGCTGAACGAGAAGAAAACCTTTCATCATTTCATGAGAGAGGAAAGGAGACATCATTTTATGTGAGGAGATTATTGTGGGTTTTAGTCATTTGAGTTTAAGGGTTCATCAACTAGCTAGATTAGTTTGTGATAGATATCTGATCAGTAGACTGTAGATCACCAAACCACCCAACCTCAAAGAATTCTTCTATATGTCATTAGGAGTACTTCGAAAAGCAAGTTTTGAAGACTCTAAGAGAATAAGTAGTGTGCTAGAATAGAAGCGTGTAATGGTTTTAGAAGTGTGGTGCTCATGAAAAGAAAATTAAGCAAGATCTAGAACTCTATCAAATTTCGGAATCCCGAAAAAATATTATATGAAAACAAGCATGCATGCATGCATATCATGATGTCACTTACCAATATAACAAACATCTGTTTTCTGATCAAGTCTTTTATGGCGAAATGATTTTGGTTGCATCATGATATCGTCCCATAAAAGGGTGGAACAATATCTTAGTCGATGGTTTTCTTTTTTTTTTAGTATTTGCGATAATTTATATCATATATAAAGATAGCTCTAAGTTTTTACGATGATTATTACCATTTATGGATATATTTTGTTCTCTATTAACATTTGTGACCACTAGATGATCAAAAAAATCGAAAATGATAGTCGTTGCTAAAACCCATGCTACTTGGCAAGCTTTACCCACCGTACCGATCTAGAGCTTGTCTCTGTGTCAAGCCAGTTATGTCTGTATTATATATATATATGTTGGGTTGGGGGTTCCGATTTTTTGGCTTTTGCTACTGAGATCTGCTTGTCTTCTTGTTTTTTCGCTAAAACGTACGTAAGTAGAAAGCTTTCTTGCTTTGACAAACACACATGCATGAACACAAACAAGAAAGGCATGCACACCAGATGATGCATGCTGCATGCATATAATCCTTCTCACAATAAACCCATGGAAGCATGCGTGCTGTGTTGCTCATGAGATCATATAAAACTCATATATTGTGTAAGAATCAGGGACACATGCACGTACGCACACATGATATATAGTACAAGATTCATATACAAATTGACGTGACAATCATATATATACATATGCATATATATATATATACACACACATACGTTGTCAAGTAATTAGTACATAATCTGACTGGATGCCAGCAGTTGGTTTTGAAAACAAAAATCAGCTAACTAGAATTGGCAGACCAACCCTTGATAGACTGGCCATGCATCCCAATTAAGGGGCTGGGGCTAGTATTGACCACCCCACCGTCGATCGTCACGAGGTGACTTTTGGGCCAAGTGGGGTGGATCTGACAAGCCACGTACCTCGATCGGAACGGAATGGCTATAGGCTAGCTAGCTTATGTGCATGCCACCATGGGCCAGACACCGCCTCTTCTCTCAATTAAGGATCATACGGTCAGCTAGCTATATATATTATATATATATATGCTTGACATCATGTGCTAGCTGTGCAATGCTTAGTTTTCTTACCTAACATATTGATTAATGTACTGAAAAACCAGTACTATCACATTTTGTAGTAGTACTTGATATATATATCTAATTTACTAGACAACATATCAAGAATATTAGGCAATCTTTATACAATTTGAATAAAATTAAAGAGTTTCTGATATCCTTCCCTGACTGTCTGTTTGCATTACTATATATAATACGTATTTGACCCAGTTGATCATATAAATGAAGTACTTCAGCATGCAACCTAACCTCCATCTCCTTCTCCACTACATGAAGGTCTTCGGCCTCCAACACCCATGCATTAAGAAAAGACAAATCTTTCAAATTTTTGTTCTATTAATAGAATACTCTCACTCACAACCACTACTTCATATAAATATTGCAGCTCTAATTTCTAGCCCTATTTATCATTCAATAGCCAGTTAGATCGAAGAAGGTAAGGTAATTAATTTGAGAGAAAAATTAAAAGGAGAAAGGAAGGATCCAGTACTAGTACTGGAAGGAATTAAGAACAACATGCTCATCATGAATTTACAGCTATATATCATGTATACTAAAACTTTGGATCTTTTTTTCTCATGCTTTAAGCAAGTAGATGAAATTAATTACATGTACAAGATCATAACGTACGTAGTAATTAATAATATATATATATATATATATATAAAGATACTATTAATTAAAAGGCAGATTGAGGATAAAAAGAAGCTAAAAGAAGAAGTGTCCTATCTCCTCTAAAGTATATATATCTTTGAAGATATCTGGCGGCCAAAAGCTAGCTAGCTAGCGCCATGAAAGCAATTAGATCAAGATAAGGATCGATTTCCTTGGCCCGGGCAGCATCACTACTAGTACTGTGGCTAGTGGGATCATCATGGTCATCTCCTTCAAAAGGTTGAGAAATGGTTGTGTGCAGATTGATGAACAATTTGCAAATGATCGGTGGCTGTTGTTTGGCAAGAGTTATGATCTTCACTCATCAAGCTCCTGCATGCAGACATATTTATTATAATTATAATAGCTGGTTACTTTTTTACGTAAAAGCTACCATGCACGTACTGCTTTCCACCTTGTATTTTACTTTTTCTTAAAAAAAAAAAAGCAATAGAATGTAAGAAAATTAAAAAAAAAACACTTTAATTGCAAACAAAGTAACCTGCTGACCAAGTATCTACCATTTTGCATACTAATGCTAATTACACTTACAATTTCGAAAAAAGACAGTTGAATCCACCATTAACTTTTTTGCATTGATCTCGATCAGATTTATTCACTATTTTCAAAATGAGTTTGCGAACTTATAATTTACATGCCGGCCTCCTAAAACTGTATAAATAATTTATATTTTCTTATGTTAAGCAGTTCTGCACATGCACTAATTTTAAAAAGTGCCAAGAGTTTTAGGCTGAAATGGTATCCCAAATGCAGCCTGCAGTACTACTGCCACCTTTCGCTTTCGATCATGTGAAGTGATCATACACATGGCACATAAAAAAAATCGAAATGAAAATGAGTTATTATATATATAATCTTACTCTCGTGGTCGAGATGCCCAAAGGGAGCTGAGGGCTCGAAGTCGGCCATAGTATTCTCCAATTACAAGAAAACATCTTGCTGCCTGTCGGATAGTCAATACGTGACGAAGTTGATGAAGGGTTTGCTGTCTCAAGTTATCGGCCTGAGTTTTGAAATTAATTATATATGAACCAATATTAATAATTAGGAAATATATGAATAAATATAATCAAATAATTACCAAATACAAGAAGCTGACCTATAATTAATATATATACAAAAACTTATTATATATATATATATATATTTCAAACCACAACCACCATTTAGAGTAGTACTTGAGATGTGGGCGCCCTAGCTAGTATAGTATAGAACTGCAAGGGCACATGATGGATGGACATAAACTAAACATATGTATCCATTGAGCTAGCTAGCTACGTTGAAACTCATGATGAATGCATCTTATCTACATATTTGGACTATTCCAATCTAGAATATTAAAAAAAAAAAATAGAACATTTTTTATAAATTTTTCAGTTAATTAATTAATTGGTAAATAATACTCCCAAATTATTTATAAATTTTTGTTGATGAAAGCAGCTAGGTCTGGCTAGGATTTTTTTATTCCAACAGGCCAGCATGCATCACTTTCAGACCAACTTCCGATAGAAACCTTATTAGATGAAAATTCCACATCAAAACCCTAGCAGTCAACACCAGCTTGAATGGACTTCTTAGCGGCAAAGCAATATATATTCCCCCATAGAAATAGACAAACCACCGTACACATGGCAGACATGTAGTGGAGATGATCAATCCTGAATAATTAAAACAAATTTCTATGATATACGTACAACGTACGTGATCATGTCTCCAAGTTGACCAAATTAAGGCGCATTATAATTAACATAAGTAGTCAACCGGGATATTCATGATCATGAAGACCATATATATATATAATAAGGTTCATGATAATATTGGACGGCTGGATCGGCATCGAAAACCTTAATGAGAGGCGTGTTTTCACCTTTGTTGTTTTAATTCTTTAATTTTCAGCTGAAAGGTCAAATATACTCGATGCAAAGGTTAAATCAAGTTGATGTCATGCTGCATGAAGTTCAAAGGATCGGATTCTTAACCTTAAGGTTAAGGTCATCGGGAGTAACTTGCAAAGTTTGAATTGCGGCACAAAACAAGGAGACAAACGAGGATATACAATGAACTTGAATGGTCGGTCTATAGGATCAGTCTACGAAGGAAACATTTTATCTACCTTAATTAGTTAACCTACCGACGCGGCCTCATCGATCATCTTGAACAACTCATTGCGGAGCCACGCATACATGCATGCATATATATGCACACAAACAGGAATATTATATAAATGGTTTAAGCCAAAAACCCTAAACCTAGCTAGCTAGGTCAAGTACTGGGCATGCAAAAGATGTTAGGTGAGATCTAACACTTTTTCTTTTTTTCTTTCTAGTGTAATTAGGGGACACAAACGAGGCAATTAATCAAGAGGCCTGCAGGTATATAGCTAACTAGCTAGGGTTGAGGTTGGGGTGGAAGATTGACTATGTATGGGAAACCAGTTGCGAGTTGATCAGATCAATGCTTCTATGGCGGCCGGTGAAATTAATGGTCATCTATTAATACACATGATAGTAGTGTTGACATGCAGGTAGAATAATGGTACATGATAAGGCCAGCATCCAGAATTTGAATATATACTTGCAGCCTTTAATTTTTCTTGGTTTTCCGAGTACATATATCGATAGATCACGAATTACCCAAAACCGGGCTTATTTTTCAACCCTAGCCGGCGCCATCAGATCTATATATTATATATACACATACATGATGAAATATCATTTTCAGAGTTCACTAAACTCGACTTGGCCAGAATACGGAGAAAAAATGCTCTTTCTCCTTGACACGTAATATATATGAATGGGTCTCGATCTATTTAGATGGTCCTAGCTGCTTTTCTATTACTCGATCGGTTTCCTCTTCGATGGCCTCCCAAATTTTCTTTAATTCATAATTAGAAACAAGAATATATATATATATATATATATATATATATATATATACTTCCTTTCCTAAACAAATAATTAAGCATGCGTACGTATATCCATCACCAAATTTCATAGCAAAGTCTTATATATCATTTTAACGTTTAAATATATAGCAAAAGGCATTGTGTTAATTAATCAGCAAAAAAAAAGTATATATATATATATATATAGCGAAAGAGTACTTTCATATAGATGAGGTACGTGCATGACTCATGCAAATGTCCCTAGCTAAGTCGATCTTCATTGTTAAATTAACTGTGTTGCTATATACAGCCAAAAGAACATACATTTCGGCCTTAGTTTAATTATTACGTGCGTGCGTGCGTACCTGGCGAACGAAGCCTTCAAGGTTGGAAAGCTTGCCCAAGGCAACAACCATCTGCTGCATGCCATCAATGACAGGCCCTGCAGCAGCAATGGTTTCGATCAGAGACTGTTGGAGCTGCTCCTGACCCTGAGATAGAGCTTCCTCAGCCTGTTGTGTCGACTGTTGCAATCGGTAAATTCCCACCAATTGCTGTTCTGTTAATGGGTCTAATTGACCTATTAACATCTGATTATTCCAACAAAACACGTACCCCAAAAAGCCAAAAAAAAAAAAACAGTTAGGATAATGTAACTTTTTTGGTAGCAGATAAAGTTTTTCCTTTCCAGGAATAATAGAGCTGCTGCAGTCCAATCAATGGTAACTTTACATTTACATCTTGAAGGTTTTTCAGCATTTTACTGCCAAAATGGCACAAACAAAACTGTACACTAAGGCTTGTTTAGACGGTAAAAATTTGAAAAAGTTGTAATAATAAAATAAGAAACAGGACTAAAAACAAAGATAAATATATGTACGTCTATACCTTGATGAGATCAGAGGGCCTGAAACCACCTATCCAGAGGAAACAACGCTCGGCCGGAGTCATCCACAGCCCAGTAATGACGTGAAATACATCAGATTTGGCGGCCACTCCCTTCAGCCGGAAAATCTCATCATAATGAGAAATATATCCTTCCACGATTAATCTAAGATCGCCGTCCGATAAATGTGCGTGCAATCCTGTCCGGAGCTCCGCCATTAGTCTGTGGTCATCTTCCAGCCATCTTGCGTATTCCATGTCAAATATTGCAGCTCCTACAACAAAATCGATACATCAATATTTATATATTAATATATAATCACGTACTATGATCACAACTATATTTATATATAAGGATTATCTTCAATCATGTGATATGTTAATTAGAACCACAAATTATATAGCAATGATATGAATGTCAAGAATAATTTGCATTAATTATATTATTAAAGCGCTTTTTATGTTGCTAAAAGTGGAAAAGTTGTCACCTTATTGGATCAATAATTCACAGAAAGTTGAACAAAATATAATGTTGTCTTTTATATATGTTTGAGAAAAGCCAAACAACCTCACGAGATTTAAAAATATCGTTTGAAATTTGAAAAAAAAAAATAGAGAAAGAGACGGGAAAAGGGTTTTTTTAAGTCGAATTTGGAAAAGTCTGCGAAATATATAATCAAATTCGTTGAATAGTTTCATATTTATCAAATGTCGGCCCAAAAACAAAACATACAAGTTGGCAATATAGCAAGAGAAATACTCTAATCATAAAATAATTAATAAAAATAATCTCGATATAATTTATCAGATAATAAAATTATATTTATTATAAAGTAGATCTAACAAATCAGTTTATGAATTCACTCTTATATAATCTTTATAGTAAATGGTGGTGTTTGTGTCTATTTTTATGTAAAAAAAAAAAAAACAGAAAAAAAGAGCATTTTCCAGTGGATCTGAACGCTGGTATGGTCAAGTTCTACTTTATGTTGGCATTCTTTTACACGCAATCCCCCTTTTACCTAATCACTGGCCACCACATGGCTTTCTTACAAAATACATGACAAAAGGGCATTAATGCTTTTAATTGATTTAATTTCCAGATATCTTTTATTTTAAAGCAAATTACGTACGGCCTTCATGAACTATGTATGATCAGTACGTACGTATAACCATGTATCTTTTAAGAAAACTCACCAGAGCTGAGATTTCCACCAGCGCCACCACAACCACCCAAGAATAGCCCCTATATATTATTTAGACAAGTACCCAAAAATAATTATCTTAATTAATCTTGTCAATAAATTCAAATAATAATTTATATAAATTTCACAAATGCTAGTCTAATAAAACCTGTGCGCGTGCTCTTTGCAGGTCTTGTTCAATCTGAGTAAGCTTCATTCTACTTGACTCTAGCTGTTGCACATAAGCCTGTTTTGATAGAGAGAGAGAGAGAGAGAGAGATGCATGCGTAGGATTCTAAGAATTTATCTGGTTTTCATGTTTTGTCATCATTCTAAGTACGTTTGAACCTCAAAGTTGAAGAAATCCCAGCAAACATACCTTTTTCCTGAGGCGGCTTTTCCTTGCAGCCTCTCTGTTTTGAGCTAAACGTCTCAATGTCTGAAAGAAATGCTCAAAATCTCAACACTAATTAAGAATGAAATTTTTGTAAAGAAAGAGGATCGAAGAGAAAAAAAATACAAGTGTATTACAGGACCTTAGCGTCCAGTTGTTTCTCTGACGTTGAACCACCTGATCCCTTCCTCTGCAAATAATTAAGGAAAAGATTATATGAAAAATATCAAATGATGAGAAAATTTATGCAATATGGGAATAGCCCGTAATAATAAAACATATAGAAATACTAACTGAACTAAAACATTTTCAGATTCTTTACCTAATCTTAATTGCTGGGGACGAAAAAGAAGAAAATATTTTTAGTTGATTTTTCTTTCTTTTATATGAAGTTTATTCAGCAACTAGACCTGGGTGAATGGGAAGAAAAAAAGGAAATAATTAGAAGATAATTTCGTGGTTGATTATTAGAGAGCTCACAGAATATCTTGGAAGCATTTCTGCATTCTGATACAGATTTGAGCACTGCTCTTGATGAGGCAGGTGATCATCGACATAGTAAGGGTAGCAAAAGACATCCTTATCTGCCATTTGCGTTTGATGTTTTGATCTTGTGGTTTGTTCTAATCCCAAAACCGATGTAAGGCTACAAATAAGAAGGTTTGCGCTTGAGTTTGGTGAGTTTTGTGATTCGGTTCCTAATTCCAAAACTGATCCAAGGCTTTAAACATGAAGTGTCGTTTGATTTATAGGGACTGAGCAACAGTGGGTCACTATTCTAATGAGAAAACTGTAGAAACTACTGTGAAGATTCTCGCTTTGCTTTTTCTGTGCACAGTACTCTCTCTCTCTCTCTTCCAGGTCAGACATTCATCAGAAAATCGTTCAGAAATCAGGGAAACTCTGCACTTTGATTTGTTCAGAGTTGTTGGGATCTGTGATGTTGTATACGAAGATATGCCAACAGAGAGGGAGAGATCAAAACAGTAAAAATAACAATAAAGATACCGACTTTTCCAGAGTTTTGGGATATGGGAAGAGAGAGAACTAACTGGAAGACTAACAGTTGAAAGTAGTAGTTTAAAAACCTTTTCTTGGGGTGCTTTGACATCTGATTGATTCTGTGATGGTCCTGTTCTTGATCTATCGTTTGCCATCTCTTGCTGTATTTGTTGTTGTTGAAGCTGCAGATGCTTCTGATGATCAAAAGCCTGATGATCTGAGGAAGATGCCTTTTTACTAATAGGGGATTCTGATTCCAACTGGATCTCAGCTTTACTCGAGAAAGTGTTCACTGCTGATCCTGAGTCAGTGCTCTCGCCCCCTGATTTTGAACTTCCCTGATGTATAAAACAAACCAAAAAATCCTTCAAATGGGGGTATGCAAGGAATCATTCCAAAAATAATCATAGTCCCCACAATAGACTCGGTTTGTGAATTGGTATAGCCAGTCATCCCAAACAATTTAAATGAACTTAAAAGTTCTAACTTTTTCAAACGAGATTTTTGAAAATTTGTCTCATGAAAGCGAAATGGTTGGGATGCTGTACTGCGGTTGAACTTTTAAGCATGCTAATCTAGAACCCCATATGACAATAGATTGGTCAAGGATGGAGAAAAGTTAGATGCTACTACTACTCTTGGGGTGGTCTGGAATCTCATTGGCCATGAAGGGAACATTTCCAGAGTAGCTGCAGGCCTGCCTGTGAATAAAGCTGCAAGAATCACAAAAGCCAAATCTTCAGAGGATCACCAAAATAAATACTCCTTAAGACTTTCAAAATTTCGAAAGGTGGAGGAAGCTAATCCCCCTTTTCAGCAGTTATGGAGTCAGTAAAAATCATGCTGGGGAGGTCAGGTTTCTAAGTTTGTAGCCACACGCCACTCGAGTCCCTCGTCTCTGAATCATCACAGTATTGGAAATGGTAAACCCCCCCTCCTGTGCCTTCTGCAGACATATTCAAACCTCTCTCTCTCTCTCTCTCTCTCTCTGTGCTTTTAGGAGTTGGTTATTCCAATCATACGTCAGAAAAAAAAAAAAGAGAAATGATAGCTTAGAGAAAGGAGCATACGTGCTTTAGCTTCATCATTTCTTATCTTAACTCCTTGTAGCACAATTGCTTCTTCTAGCTCTCCAAAATCGAAAGCAGATCCTTCTTGATTGCTAAACAAGAAAAAAAGAATTAAATGACCCACGTCAGGTATGAGCAGATAAGCAACAAACCCAATTCTAAGTTTTTTTTTTAAGAAAAATGAAGGAAACTAGTTTTGGTAGATAATATAAGATTTTGCATTACTAAAGAAATTTTGGCTGAATAATGAAAGATGTTGTCTCACATACATGAAACTTGTAGGAACGTTACTTCCATGAAAAACTGCATAAGGGACATGGGGATTCGAAGGTCCTGAGTCGGATAAACCAGTCTCCCCAACTCTATGGCTCGCCATGCAAGACCACCTCAGACCATTCTCATTTTCATCCAAGAAGGAACTGAAAGGTAACACGTTGCAGAAACCAAAAGCCATAAGAACAAAAGCAGAGGACTTGGAGAACTATTTCCAAGAATTCACCTCTGGTTTACCTCAGTTTGTGTTGGAAGTTGCAAGAGGAATTCTTATTCGCACCAAAAGCAAGCGCTGAGAGAGAGAGAGAGAGAGAGCAAAGGATCGAAGATATCTTGTCAAAGTATTTTTAAGTAGCCTCAAGAGGCCGGTGGTCGAGTCTTTTTTTCAGATATATTATCTCTTCTTTTGCACCTTTTGATCTTTCATTTGGGGCGTCTCTGTCTGTTTCTTTTCTCCTTCTCTATGAAGAAAGCCTGAGTGATTAGTCTGTTTAGGCTGCTTTATCACCCTCTCATGTAAATTGTAAATATTTATCAGACTTTGGAACTCATCCCACGGTACAGAAAATCTTGTCCTTGCAGCCCTGACTCAGGCCCCTCTTGCCTGTGTGGGGGCTTCAAAAACAACAGAAAAGGAAAAATAAACAAAACAAATATAAGGGTGGGGTCTATGGCAAGAACCCACTAGAATCACCAAGTCCTACTCCACTCTCTCTCTCCTAACCGCCTGTGTTTTGTGATTGGTTCCTTTATAGGTCTCTTCGGAGCTGCAAGTAATATTGCAGCAGAAAAATACATATATGGATAAAGAACAATAAGAATTCAATATTGAATAGGAGAAGATAAGACAAGGTTATCTTTCACAAACGATGGTAAAAGAAGATCAAACGAAAAGCTCTAAAAATGATGTTCTCTTGATCCCGTTTACTCCCCCCCAAAGAGTGATTTGAGTTTACTTTTGACAAGTAGAGAGAGGGAGAGCTATTTAAGTATTATTTGAAGGTTCTGCTCGTACCATTTCAACCATAGCATTAGAATAATAACCCACTTGTATTATATAATAAACCTTGCTATATTGACATGTATTTGATTGGTATTATCCCCTTTGTTGATGGGTCAACATCCATTCCCTGTCATCACCTAATACCTCCATGCCACATTAAGATTCCTTTCCATTAATAGAAATTTCTGTTGTCCCTCTACAGTCCTGAGTTGAAGCAGGTTCATGGCAGACTGAGTACTGTTGTCATCTTGTTTCTTGTTAAACGCTTGTGATTCCTGCATCATCAGAGCCCTGGTTTTGATTGCTTTCCATGCTCTAAACAGTGTTTCCTTTGCCAGAAACCTGATGACTAATCTTTCAAATTGCATCCTTGTTTATCAGAAGTCTAACTAATTTGCTGTTTAAACAATAGAGGGTATAGAAAGAGATGGAGAGATTAATTATCTTATTTTCAGACTAGTTATATATTTTAGTTATACATGACCAGCATTATTGAGGAGGACTACATATATATATATACACAGAGAGAGAGAGAGAGAGAGAGAGAGTGAGCCCTAGAGAGATTGGATGGAAATAGTTCATGTTGTGTTCATCTACTACCTTTGTGGGCTTTTTTTAATGCCAATGATTGGCCTAAAAAAGGGTTTAATGCAAATAGAGAAATATACACGAGTTAGATAAAAATGTTTGTTTTTTCAAGTACTGCAACTTTTGTTCCCAATAAACCTTACAGCATGCATGTTGTTCTAATGTAAAGATATGTAAAGGCTTAGATTACAGTATCCACGGATCTTGCGCTTCATCAAACATGAGTACTTCTTTAATTACGAGCTCCTTTCCTACCATATGTGGAAAGGTAATTGGTCTGGATCAAATCCAAGCATTGATTATTCTCTTTAAAGGTTTTGATTAACTGCATTAAATCATTGCTTATCCTCTAAGCAAGGAAATTAAGTTTATAATTTCAATTGTTTTCCTACTATACCACTTTTGGGTGTCTAATTTTGTGGAAGTATCAGCATCTCTACTCCTCAAAAGGTGTATGGAAATTACAAATTTAGCTAGAATGAAAGGAAGAGAAGCTAGGATTTAAGATGGATCATGGTGTTGACCATTCACCAATAAGAAAGATCTGGGTGCCCAATGATTAGCAATGGACCCCAGATGGTAGTAGAAAATCATGATTTTTATTTTATTTTTTTTAAAAAAATCATGATTACTCAAGACTGAAGAAAAAAAATCCAACATAGGCTTTTGTACAAAATACGAGACAAGTAACCCTACTGTTAAATCTACATCCAAATCATGAATTCCAAAATTTTCAACAAGTAATGAGTCCAGAGTCAATTCCATGCAATTTAGTCATCTAAGAATTATTCATATGTTTGATTAGGCTGGTTGAATGGTCATGTGGCTAATTCAGAACACCGACCAAATCAGTCACAGGGCGATGCAAATAGATCCTAATCCTGTGAAAGCAGTGGCGGAGTCAGGATTTTGTCGGCGGAGGAGAGGGGCCAGCATACATGATAGCAATACAGTTTGTCAAGATGGGGGGAATCAGCAAAATTTACTGAACAGAATAAGAGTAAAATTTGCAGGATTGAGTATTTGACTTGATGTTGCCAGAAGTTCAATCCTACCACTTGTTGAATTAGTGCTTAGTTTCATTTAATTTTTTTTTTTTTAAGAGTCAGGGCCACATGTCCAATAGAGACCCCTCTCCAATTTTATTAAAACCCTCGCTTGTGGCGGAGGAAAGCCATGATAACAATATTAAACCCTCTTATAACCAATAAATAAACAAATTACCTAACTTTTCTAAGGTAAGGAAAACCACCCTTATCTAGTCTAATTATTCATTTCAATAACCCAAGGATATCCGAGTAAGACCTTCACACGCCATTTCGACCCTTTGCTCCCAACCGAGCCAAACCATCTGCCGCTGCATTTATTTTTCTGTAAGAATGATTGATTAAGTAATTGATTCCTTCCAGCCTTTCAAGTATCTCTTCCCAATAATCATCCAAGTACCACAATCCACACCTCTTAGCCTTTAACCATTGGATGACAAGCAATGAATCCATCTCAATTTCCACATCTGTTACACCCAAGGAGCGCACATGTCGAAGGCCATAAAGCAGCTCCATAACCTCAGCCGCATTATTTGAACTATAGCCTGTAGAATAAGCAAATCCACACACCAGGTCTCCTCGATCATTTCTTACTATTCCACCAGCACCAGAGGGCCCCGAGTTACCCATAGAACTCCCGTCTACATTCAGTTTAAGCCATTCCCTTTTTGGACGAGACCAAGTGACCTGTTTAACCACCACTTTTTTTGGTTGTTTTATTGGCAAATTCAAGCCACAAAGCATCTCCTCATCCCGTCGAGTTAACTCGTTTGTTTCCTTGAATTTCAAAGCAATCCATGCAAGCAAGTGTTTGATAGAGCACCACACTGATCTCACCGATTCTAACATTCCTTCCATTCGTGCTTTACATCGTCTCCACCATAATCTCTAGGTAATTACCGATGGGATAATCCCAAGTAACTTCCGAGAGTAAGACGATCCCCTCGCACGACAATGCCAACATTCAACTCTATCCCTCCAGTTTCTTCCAACCATATTCGGCATCCCAACTTGCAAGCTACAAATATTCCTTACTTGCTCAGCAAACTCCTCTCTTGCAAGCACATGACATTGATCCTCATAACCACCTGCAGAACAACAATTACGCCGTGAGACCATAGAAATACCCATTCTGGGAATCCGATCATCCACAGCTAAGCAATCATGCATGGCCTTCCACATGGTCGCTGAAATTTTCTTAGGAATTTCCGGATGCCACACCCATTTCACCCAAGAGAATTCTATCGCACTAGTTCTTACACACTGTCATGTCGAAGACGTAGTAAATATACCATTAGGAGTTTTCAACCAAATCAACCTATCATCACCAGGTTTGCTTTGTCCCAATTGAAGGAGGAGCTCTTCTACTTTTTTCGAGCCTACTAGCCGAATAAGCAACTCAATATTCCATCCGCTCTCCAATTTACATTCCTTCAACTTTAATTCTGAAATTTCACTAATTGGATGCTGAGCATATAATGGCCCATTCTCTGCCCAGTTGTCTCTCCAAAACGAGACATTGCCTTCTCGCACTTTCCATTTCGAGTTCAGAACTTTCGGAAAACACTTCATCAACATCCTCCAAGAATTCGATCATTTATTCGAGGAAACCAGCGAAATATGCTTCACCCCTATATATTTACTAATGAGAAATTTCACCCATAGTGATGAAGCCTGCAATAGATTCCATGCCAACTTCAAATGGAGAGAAACTTGCATATCTTCTAAATTTCGAAGACCCAATCCCATCTCCTTAATCAGCCTACATATATTTCCCCAAGCACTCCACTTCTTTTTTGGTTTACCATCTTTAATACCCCAAAAGAACATGCTCATGATACTCTGAATTTTATCAATCACACATTTAGGAGTTCGCAACACAGACAAGCAATGAATTGGAATGCTTTATAATACTTGTTTTAGTAAGATCAACCAAGCACCACTGGACAACAATCTAGCTTGCCACCCTTCAAGTCGACTACGAATCTTATTCACAATATCCTCAAAATGTATACTTCGTAATCTACCAGACACAATAGGTACTCCCAAATAAGTAAACGGAAAACACCCTTATGAGAATCCCGTATTTCTAATCAACCTGCACCTTCTCAGTAAAGAAATATGTTTTGAGAAGAAAATCGACGACTTCCTTTTATTCACAACCTGACCAGACCACTCTTCATATTGATGCAACACCTTATTAATCGCTCACAACGAAGCTTTTTCTCCATTAGTAAATAAGAGAATATCATCCACATAAAACAAATGAGAAATGATCGGCATACCTCTCGGATGGGAGAATGGGATAATCTTACCAAACTCAACTTCATTTTTTATCATTCTAGTAAAAATTTCTTCTACTAAAATGAACAAATATGGCGACAATGGATCCCTTTGCCGCATGCCTCTCCCACTTTTAAAAAAATCTCTAGGAATACCATTCATCACAACCGAAAACCAAGGTGAAGTGATACAATGTCTAATAAGGAGACAACGATTCCAAGAATCCAAATTTCTGCAAAACATGTGATAGAAACTCTCAATCTACACTATCATATGCCTTGGCCATGTCAACTTTCAGGAGCACATTACCACCATGACATGGTTTATTAATTCTATGAATCATTTCTTACGTTAAACTTATGTTCTAAAAAATACTTCGACCTGGAATAAATGCACCTTGTTCCGGAGAAATGATCCTTGCTAACACTGAGGAGAGACGATTAACTAGTATCTTGGAGCACACTTTGTAAAAACCTGAACACAAACTTATCGGCTTGAACTTATCAAAACTTGTCGAATTAGCTACTTTCAGAATTAACAAAAAAAAAGAGGCCGAATAAAACTGCGGAAATTCCATACGTCTAAAGAATTCCATACCACATCAGCACCCACAATGTGCCAACAAGCTCGATAGAACCCTAAACCAAATCCATCCGGACCCGGACTATTATCTATCAGAATGGAAAAAAGAGCATCAAAAACTTCCTTTGAATTCGGAACACTGCATAGCCTCTCATTCTCTTCTTGTAGGATCACCTGTTGTACCAAATACTCCATGGAAGGCAGGGCACGTCTATCACTAGCCTCCAAAAACGATTGGAAAAATGATATGGCCCCATCGTGAACTTCCTTAGGAGAAGAAAGAACGGATCCATCTGCTAGCTTCATTTTAGAAATTGATTGACGATCCCGACAAGCCAACGCATAGAAAAATGCTGGAGAAGCTTCACCCTTTTGCAGCCAACCTTGTTTCACCTGATGAGAAAGTCTTTGTTCCTCTCTATCCATCCAAACATATAATTCCACCTATGAAGCAACTAGATCCTCCTCAATGTCCTCGGCGAAACCTGCTTGTAATTCCTGCTCCAACATTCTAATGCGATCTTCTAATTGCGCAATATGTACTTCAGTTCGACCAAATACATTTTTATTCCAATCCTGTAACTCAACTTTTAACCTCTTAAGTTTAATCATAAGCATTACCATCGTTGAACCATGCCCCACCTCCCTGTTCCAAGACTGAGAAACACAACCCATGAACAAATCATGTGAGACCCACATCTGCTGAAATTTGAACACAGGATAACCGTCAACTGGGTTCTCCCAATAAATCACCATGGGTGCATGATTTGATGTGGTTCTAGGCAAGTATTTCATTTGTGCCTTCTGAAAGATCTCCAAGGCCCTGCTATTTATTAAACCACGGTCTAGCCGTGCCCAACTTCTACCAAGCCCCGAATGGCCATTGCACCAAGAAAACTGTTGTCCACTGCACTGTAAATCAAATAGCCCGCATGCATCAATACAACTATTAAACTCATCCATGATTATCTCCAACCTCGGCCTACCTCCACGTCTCTCACTAATATTACGAATAATATTAAAATCACCTGTCACCACCAAGGCACCTGATACGAACTCAATTCCACCAAACCATGCCATAACCTTCTGCAATCCTGATAGTAACACTTCGCATACACGAATGTTAATACAACATGTTTTAGACTTTGTTTAACCCAAGCCGAAATATACTGATCCCCCATACTCTCTATTGTCACCTCAGTTTCTGCTGTCCAGAAAAGCCACAACTTACCCCCATGTACTGCATTAGAACAACAATCGGCAAAATGAAATATATCTCTCCATAAATTTAACCGAGATTGATCAACCATAGGCTCCACAATAACAAACATTTTTTGATGAAATTTTGACACTAACTTTCTTATCCTCCTACTCGACATCCCAATACCCCGAGTATTCTAGAAAAAATAAGAATCTTTCATAGATTCATTCTAGAGGGTTTGCTTATAACCCTAGATGAACCCCTCAACTTAATTCCCTATACTTTACGTTTTCTTTCCTTATGCATATCTGAATTTGATAAAACTTGCTTCTCCTTTGCCAAGTGTTCAGCCAAGTCCTTTGTTTCAGGATCAGAGCAAGTATTCACCTCGAAATCGTTCTCCCTATCTGAGCACAAACCATCACTACCATGATCATTAGCCGAGTCCCCCACCACATGAGATACAAAACCATCCGCTAGCTGATCTACAAACAAGTGTTCTTGCACCCCTGTCTCTAAACCCAACCCATCCATCTCCACCAACTGTTGAACGTGAAATTGGGGGGATACTTTGCCAGCTTCCAGTGTCTTCAGACTCACACTCCCCGCCAACACCTCATCTAAACGATCATGACTATCTACCTGTCCCTGATCAAGAATCCTTTCATGAGACTTCTCCATGTTCAGATCCTCCACCACAGCAATGTCCCCCCTATTCACGTGTAAATGGTTCACAATTTTGAAAATCTATAATGCAGGTTTTTCCAGAGGTTTATGAGCATTCTAGGGTGTGGGTTAAGGAAGGACGAGTCTCTTTTTGGCATGATCGATGGCTTTCGAGTTGACCTCTCAATGTTAACGCCCAGAATATTATAAACTCTAATCTCCAAGTCAAGGACCTCTGGGTTGGTAATGTATGGGATGAATCTGCTCTAATAGACTTAATTGTAGAAAATAAAGCTCTTGAGGTAATTCGGTCAGTGGTGGCAGGAGGGGTTGGACATTTACATCTGGGAACCGAACCAAGATGGTCGTTTTTCCATGTCTTCCGCTTGGGACATTATACGGGTTCATAGGGAAAGCTGTCCATGGGTGGATTGGTTCTGGCATAAGCTCCTCCCTAGACGTGTGGCTATTTGTGTTTGGAAGGCATGGTTCAGGTGCCTCCCAGTGGATGCTTGTATTATAACTATGGATATTAATCTTGCCTCTCGTTGTGATTGTTGTACGAATGGAAGTTCTGAAATGTTGGTTCATGTTTTGTCCTCGGGAGATACAGCTACGTTAGTTTGAAGGAAGGCCTCGACGGCACTGGGTATTCGATGCATGACAGCTTCATCATGGTGTGCACGTATTTTAGTTGGTTCAGCTGTGCTAAGCGTGCATCCCAGCGAGGTGTACTTGATGGCTTGCTTCCATGTATGGTTACTTGGAGACTGTAGGCAAGAAGGTGTAAGGCTAGAATGGAGGCGACTTATGAATCGGTGGATGAAGTATGGCTTGCGGTTAAATTTTGGCTTAGCCAAAATTTTGAAAACATGTTAAGTGTAAGAGGCTCTCTCCGAGAGATTATGGGATTCTATTAGATATTAATGTGCCTATTAAATAGGTTCCTATGAGATGTCCTCGTGCGGTGGTGTGGAGAAAGCCAGAAGCTGGTTGGGTGAAGTTGAATGTTGACGGGAGCAGTAGGGGATACTCGGGATCTTGTGGAGGGAGTGGAGTGATTAGGGATCATTTGGGGAATGTCAAGGCTGCCTTCTCGGAACACTTGTGTATGGGCACAAATAATGTGGCAGAATTAAAGGCCCTACTAAGAGGTATCATGGTTTGTAAAGAGTTTGGGCTAAATCATGTGGAGATAGAGTGTGATTCTGCGTTAATTGTTCATTGGTTGATTTTGGGTGCCTGTAATGTGTGGTATCTCTAGGATTATTGGGACCTGTTACTTGAATATCTGTTAGGCATGGTTTTTTCTGTTACACATATTTTCCGTGAATGTAACAAAGTTGCGTATTTCTTTGCATGTCAAGGGGAATCGGGGATCACAAGGACGTATGGATCAGGTACGATTTTTCTAGACTCTGCTGTGAGGGGCATGATCTGACTGGATAAGATTGGTTTTCTATATAAGGTAGATAGGTTTTTTTGTGTGTGGCTTGTTATAGTTAGATGGTTTCTTGTTGGGCTTTATATATGATGAGTTTTTTATTTTAATCTTGTTTGATGCATGGGGTATTTTTTATTTCAGATGCCACATCATATCAAAATCAAATACTGAATAGTTTCAAATAATTTCACATGTTCGAAATAAACAGAATCAAAACATCTTCATTTATTCACAACAAAAACTTTTAGATTTTCATATTCGCTCTTTTGGCATGATCAGAAACAGAATACACAAATTAGCTCATGTCTACACCAGTCATGACAGAAAATACTCTCTTATACAGCTTTCATGCATATACAGAACATATATCTGAGCTTGTTTTCTGATTTCTTTTCAAAACAAACATGCATATTTTCAAAAGCAACCTAATTTAGTAATTTTATTTTATTTTATGCAAAGTCTAGCATAGGAATCCCGCTTATCTGGACTTCTTAGCTTTTTAGAATTTTCCTCAAAAATGTCGAATCGACTATAAATCGTCACTTATAAAAATAATCACGTAATTTTTGTAAGTTTCCAATCAATCATGTATTTCGATATTTAAACCTAAACTTTTAAAATAACCTATTTTAATTCCTCAAAACTTAAAACCCTTATAATCTCAAAATATATCATCACTTTCTAAAATCATTAATATCCACAATAACCAACGTCAAACTCAAAACACCAATATTTAAACCCGAAACAGTCAACAAATCTCACAGCATAAACCAATCACACAAACAACTCCATCATTCAATCCAATCGACCCTTTTACTTCTCGGACTCAGTTTGGCACAACTAACCAAATCACAGTAAATGTGTTAGAGCAAAAATACATTTAAATCTCAAGAGTTATTTGGGAAAATATTTATAGCGCTATAACATACTTTTCGAAGGATCATGGAGGTGCAAGAGGTGGCGGTACAACAACGTAACAGTGCAAAATGCATTATGGCCGTGGGTCTCAAAACCCACTTTTGAACAGGGATAAACTAAGACTCGAGATTACTAGGGAATGACTTAGGGATGTCGGTGAAGCTAATGGTGGTGGTGGTTGGCCGTGGGTGGCGGCGTGGGAGGTGTTTGGAGGCCAAAATGCTCAAATCAGAAAAGTAAATGGTGGAGCTTCACCGGTGGCAGAACGGAGTTGGCGATGGGTGGTTTAGGTTACTGGGAGGTCGAGGGTGATGTGGTGGAAAAATGGTGGCCGGTGGTGGTGCGAAAACACAGAGAAGGCCGCGGCATAGAGTGGCGTGTAGGGACAAACGCCGGCAAGAGAGGAGATGAAATTGGAGTGGGGTGGTCGCCGATCGGAGGGGAAGAGAAGGAGAGGGGCGGTGACGGCAATGGGTGGTGCACGGCGGTGCTGAAAGAGGGGAGGAAGGAAGAAAAAGAAGAAAAAGAGGAAAGAGAAAAAGAAAAGAGGAAAAAGAAAAATGGAGGGAGAGAAATGAGATCCAATCCTCACAACTTGGGTCACAAAATGATCCAACGAAAATTATTTCAAAACAATAAATTTAAATAAAATAATTTAAACACAAAGACTAAGTAAAATAAAATAATTAAATCCAACAACACGATAATTTTAAAACCCACAAACAGCTAATTTAAATTAAAGAATAATTTAAATGCAAAACAATATTTAATATTAAGAAAGCACACCAAAATAGATTTCACAACTTAAAAATTATGAAATAAATCAACGAGAAACTCAATAAATTTTAAAACAAGAGAACTAATATTTAAATTAATTAAGATAATCTTTTAGTTAAAATACACTAAAATACGGGGTATCACATCGATAATCTCAAACTACCTTGGGCTGGAAGGCTAAGGATAGGGAAAGTAGTAGTGGAAGACTTGTTCCTATAACCTTTAGTGTTGAAACTTGTAGACAAACCCTAACAGAAATAATTATTCTTGATGAGTTGTCATTTAGATTTATCGAAGATGAGTGTTTTAAACGATTTATGCTGCTTGTTCAACTTAAGTGATTAGGAATCCAATCTCGTGTTATGGTTGCCGATGATTGTTATAGTGTATATTTGAGGTAAAAACATATGTTGAAAAGTGTTTTTCAAGGACAACAAATTTCCCTTATCATGGATACATGGATATCCATGCAAAACCTCAAATATATGGATACATGTGTTTCATTGCATATTTTATTGATAATGATTTAAAACTACAAAAGAAGATATTCTCTTTTTGTTTAGTTGAAAATTATAAGAGTGATACACTTGATAGGATCATAGAGATATGCTCAATTAATTGGAGACGATAAAAAATACTTGCAATGATACTTGATAATACAAGTTCGAATAATGGTACAGTTACTTTTTTGAAAAATAAAATCAAGGATAGGAATGATACTATTTTTATATTGTTTCAAACAAATATAGCTTGTTGGAAAGTAATTTTAAATATATGATTATTTTATTCATTTATTTTTTGAGAAATATTTTAATTATTAAAAAATTATATAAAAATAAATTTATAAATTAACGTGACTTAATATAGTATATCAGATTATAAAATTACTTTTAATATAAATTAGATTTAATGATTCACGTTAAATTACGTCAATTATGAATTTATGTTTATATAATTTATTTATTTATTTATTTTTGTATATGTAGTAATTCTTTTATTATTATTATTATTTTATTTTTTATTAGGCAGCGTTTGTGGTGGCCTGGTGGGCCTGATGAAGGCTCGAACCCATAATAAAATATTTTTACAAATTGGGCCACAATTTTTCCGACACGTGTACATTTATCTTAGGGTTTAGCAGATAATGCCAGTTCTTCCCGTTGGTAACTGCTATATATACTGAATGCTAAGCCGCCAGAAACCCTAGGTAGAGTTCCTCTTTCTTCTGGTACTAGCTCCCTCTGCAACCGCAACAGGTTTTTCTCGTTGACTTTGAGAATCTGAATCCGATCTTGTCTTTTTGAAAACTGCCTTGTTGCTTTATTTCTAGATCTGTAATCCTTGTTTGTTTCCCGAGAAAGTCGGGTAATGTATTAAATTTTGAGATTTTATACTGGTTACAAGCTTTTCTTTCTGTTCGTTTTTAATACTTCATTTACAGAAGTATATGAGTGGCTTTTTATTTTATTTTTGACTTGCTTTGGTTTGGTTTGCATTAGGAAAAGCTGTTAGTGGGTCTGTGAAAGCAGGCCTTCGAAATTCGAACATGAGGTATTTGAAATATCAACTTGTGTTTACTTTTCTATAGGCCTTGTCATATTATTATGCTTTCGCTTTTAGGGTTTTAGGAAGTATTATATGTTGAAATTCCGTAATGATTAGCAGTGCCAATTGTATGGTTGAAGTTCTAATGCTCGCAATGCGAAGTTCATTTTGTTTTGTAATTCGGAAGAACCTGTGATTTTTTAAGATTGGTGACATGGTATATCATCTTCGGTTGAATCTTTTCATTTTATGGTTGTTGTCAAAGAACCTTGTGGCATTCTTATTTTTGTTGCAAGTATTGGTAGAAAGTTTAAACTTTAGC
Organism: Juglans mandshurica; assembly: GCA_022457165.1. Taxonomy (NCBI): domain Eukaryota; kingdom Viridiplantae; phylum Streptophyta; class Magnoliopsida; order Fagales; family Juglandaceae; genus Juglans; species Juglans mandshurica. Next base: position 20,732,428 of record CM039630.1, on the reverse strand, counting down.
CTATATGGGGAGCATGTCTTGTCCATTTCTCACCATAGCCAAACTTTAAATGTTACCATTTCACATGATGTATAAGGTTGGTGTGCTTTTCAAGGATTGATTTCCCTATTGATTACCCATGAATGACTGTAGACTATTTCTCATTATATCAACATTATTTCGTTCCTTGTCAGTAAAGCTATAGGTGGTGGTTGTTTATACGTGTAACTCAACCGTTTTGTTTCTCAAGAATGTGATCTGTTGAATGTGTGTAGGCAGAATCATGTTTGTGATTTTGGATAATGCATTTGATTAGGATTGATGTCTGATAGTGTTGTTTATAAATTGAACATTGAAAACCAGAGCCATTTTACTCGGTGTCTCAGATTGTTTCATTATTTCGCCCTGAATATGTAGAATATTTCCTATACGATGACAAAAGATGAAGTCATCAGGTTGATGCACTTCAGTTTCTGTGATCTCACTTCTTCGATCCTTCTTTCAACAGTAAGCTTCAGAGCGATGCCGTACGAGAGGCCATCTCTACTCTCTTTACTGGATCCAGAGAGAAGAAGCGTAATTTCACTGAGACCATTGAGCTCCAGATTGGGCTAAAAAATTATGATCCCCAAAAGGATAAGCGATTCAGTGGTTCTGTTAAGTTGCCACATATTCCTCGTCCAAAGATGAAAGTTTGCATGCTTGGAGATGCTCAACATGTTGAAGAGGTAGTGATGCTGTTACACTTGGCTGAGAGTTTGTTGTAGTTTCCATCTCAAATGAGTGTCTAGGCATCTATTTATATTTATTGAACCTTTATGTTTCCTGATGTCTCGTAGATTTAAATGCCTATATTCTTTTAATTTCTTTGAAGGCAGTACTCATGAAGTTCGCTGAGGTTTATTATGACCTGTTTCAACTCTTAGCTCCATGATTTACAAGAAACGTAAGAGTAATAATGTCAAATGTTTTGTGAATAAATTGTTCAGAAATCTCAAGGACTTTTACTTTTATTTTCTGCACCTATTTTTTCAGTTTGATTTTTGTACTCATGCAGAAAACGATTTTTACAATTTGAGATTTGTGGATGGGTATATTATATACGGTTAAATACTGTACTTTCTAATTTCTCTGGTTATGCAATCCCAAATTTGCTGTGGTCAAATGAAAGTTTCGCTTTCTATTAGAAGTGAGAAGGGAAGATATATTTGTGGAGATTGTACGTGACATACATATATCAATTTCTTAGAGGGTGAAGGTGAGAAATTATTTTATAAATCTGTGGTGGTCTGTTTACATGTTTGGATGTGCTACTCTTAGGAAACCACATAATAAGGGTATTCTCCCTGCCACGTTCCTAGTTTAACTCCTTGTACTAGCATTATTAGTTGGTTGCTTTTAGTATAGAGATTTATGAGTTTTTATTGATTATTGGGTTTGAGTGTACTGATGTGATTCGTCTACATTCAAGCTTTCTAATTGGCATGAACTTATAAATTTTTCGTAATTGTATTTAGTTTGTGATGGCAAGTTGTATTTGTGTGTTTGAACGTGTCCTATTTATTACCATCATACTTTTCTTTTCCTGTGTTTTTTTAACTCGTATCTGCTTCAGAGTAAGTTGCTTTTCTTTTTCATTTCTTTTGATGAGGTTGATCATTTATGATCGGAATTTTGTTCAGTGATCGAAATTTTGCAATGTCATGCAGGCGGAGAAGATTGGCTTAGATTATATGGATGTTGAAGCATTGAAAAAGCTTAACAAAAACAAGAAATTGGTTAAGAAGCTTGCCAAGAAATACCATGCCTTTTTAGCATCCGAAGCTGTCATTAAGCAGATTCCCCGACTTTTGGGCCCTGGCCTCAATAAGGCAGGCAAGTGTACTATATTAATTTATTGGATTTGCTGTTCTTATAGTTGTTTTATATGCAGCACATCTTTTAGAATGTTTTTGTTTTGAGCTTGTTACTTGGCATGTTTTTTTGTCATTTGCATTCATTTGATGATTTGTTGGGTATATTTTTCGTAAAAGTAAGAAATGTGGAAATTCATTCGTTCTGCCATTTTTGCCTTGTTACCTTTTCATTTACTTGTGTTTTATTTGAAATTATACTTCAAAATGTTCTTGAGCAATGATAGATGTGTAATGTATTTTTTCACCCTCTGCCTTGGATCTTTGTTGGACATTTTATGAATAATTTTCTGAGAATGAAGATCTTCACTGCCTTTTGAGAGAACCGGGTGGCCCTTGAAAGCGTGATGGCACTTGTGTTCCGTTGCGGGCATATAGAAAATTCCAATTCCTTTCTTCCATGTTTATATTCTCTTCATGTAGATAAGTCTAAGAAAGGTCTTGTACATATCTTTTCTCATTTGATCACTTTTTTTAAAAAAAAAAGTTCCTGAGATTTAAAGGTTCTGTTTATTATTGAGTAGCCTTTTTCATTGGACGTATGGTGTGTTGTATATTTGTTGTATAATCCCTTTCACGATTTATGCTGTGTGATTTTTTGTAAACAAGAAGAAATGTGGAATGGAAATTCATTCATTCTGCCATCTTTGCATTGTCGCTTTTTCATTGAGTTGCTTGTGTTTGATTTGAGATTATACAATGTTCTTGAGCAGTGGTAGACGTGTAATGTATTTTTTTTACCTTCTGCCTTGGATCTTTGTTGGCTATTTTATGAATAATTTTCTGAGAATGAAGATATTCACTGCCTTTTGAGAGAACCGGGTGGCCCTTGAAAGCGTGATGGCACTTGTGTTCCGTTGCGGGCATATAGAAAATTCCAATTCCTTTCTTCCATGTTTATATTCTCTACATGTAGATAAGTCTAAGAAAGGTCTTGTACATATCTTTTCTCATTTGATCACCTTTTTAAAAAAAAAAAGTTCCTGAGATTCAAAGGTTCTGATTATTGTTGAGTAGCGTTTTTCATTGGACATATGGTGTGTTGTATATTTGTTGTATAATCCCTTTCACGATTTATGTTGTGTGATTTTTGGTAAACAGAAGAAATGTGGAATGGAAATTCATTCGTCCTGCCATCTTTGCATTGTCGCTTTTTCATTGAGTTGCTTGTGTTTGATTTGAGATTATACAATGTTCTTGAGCAGTGGTAGACGTGTAATGTATTTTTTTACCTTCTGCCTTGGATCTTTGTTGGCTATTTTATGAATAATTTTCTGAGAATGAAGATCTTCACTGCCTTTTGAGAGAACCGGGTGGCCCTTGAAAGCGTGATGGCACTTGTGTTCCGTTGCGGGCATATAGAAAATTCAATTCCTTTCTTCCATGTTTATATTCTCTTCATGTAGATAAGTCTAAGAAAGGTCTTGTACATATATTTTCTCATTTGATCACTTTTTTTTAAAAAAAAGTTCCTGAGATTTAAAGGTTCTGATTAGTGTTGAGTAGCCTTTTTCATTGGACGTATGGTGTGTTGTATATTTGTTGTATAATCCCTTTCACGATTTATGTTGTGTGATTTTTTGTAAACAAGAAGAAATGTGGAATGGAAATTCATTCATTCTGCCATCTTTGCATTGTCGCTTTTTCATTGAGTTGCTTGTGTTTGATTTGAGATTATACAATGTTCTTGAGCAGTGGTAGACCTGTGATGTATTTTTTTTACCTTCTGCCTTGGATCTTTGTTGGCTATTTTATGAATAATTTTCTGAGAATGAAGATATTCACTGCCTTTTGAGAGAACCGGGTGGCCCTTGAAAGCGTGATGGCACTTGTGTTCCGTTGCGGGCATATAGAAAATTCCAATTCCTTTCTTCCATGTTTATATTCTCTACATGTAGATAAGTCTAAGAAAGGTCTTGTACATATCTTTTCTCATTTGATCACTTCTAAGAAAAAAGTTCCTGAGATTTAAAGGTTCTGTTTATTGTTTATATTCTCTGCATGTAGATAAATCTGAGGAAGGTGTTGTACATATCTTTTTTCGTTTGGACCTATGGGGTGTTGTATATTTCTTGTATGTTTACTATTGCATCCCTTTGATGATTTTTTGTACAATAAGAGGTGGAAATTGATTCATTCTGCCATTTTGGCCTTGATGCTTGTCTTTAGTTGCTTGCATTTGATTTGAAGATTTTAAAATTTTTCTTCCACAATATCGGACGTATATTTTCTTTTCTTATCAAAATTTTTCTTCCACAATGTGAGATGTGTATTGAATACATTCTGCCTTTTGAGAGAACTGGGCAGCCACCTAAAAATTTGATAGCCCTCGTGTTCTGATGCGGGCATATAGAAAATTCCAGTTCCTTTCTTTCATATACATATTCTCTGCATGGAGATAAATCTATTCTCTTGCAAACAATAAGAAAGGTCTTTGTATATATCTTTTGTGTCTTTGTTACTTGTTGAAAGATCTTCCTGGGAGTTGAAGATTCTGTATATCGGTACTTATAAAAATAATAAAAATAAAATTGAAGGTTCTGTTTATTGTTAGGCGGCCTTTTTAATTGGACCTGTGGGGTGGTTGCATATTTCGTGAATGTTTATTATTGACTGATTTAATAACGGTAATGTAGGGAAGTTCCCAACTCTTGTTACGCATCAAGAAACGATCGAGTCTAAAGTTAATGAGACGAAGGCTATGGTTAAGTTTCAATTGAAGAAGGTGCTTTGCATGGGAGTAGCTGTTGGGAATGTTGCCATGGAGGAGAAGCAGGTCTTCCAAAATGTTCAAATGAGTGTTAATTTCCTTGTTTCCTTGTTGAAGAAGAACTGGCAAAATGTAAGATCTCTCTCCCTCTTGCTTTGTTTAGGCAACTGAATCTACTATTAACTTTAAACTAGTTCTCAACCTTTTCTACGAAGTTGATAGTTCAAGTCTTAGTCCTTTGACGTTCGCAAGCCTGATTGTCTTTTGACGTTTTTTTTTTTCTTTTAACCAAATCTTTGAATCAGGTGAGGAGCTTGTCTCTTAAGACCACCATGGGGAGACCAGTGCGCATATACTGAGGAGTTCTCGTTCAAGGGAGTTCTAATACTTTCAAGCTTATTTTTTTCCCTTCCAATTGTCACATTTTCTTGCTGTTTAGAGGCTGTTTTACCTTTTGTTGGTTAAATGCGTAGATGCCATGATGTCACACTTCCTTCGTTGGAGAAGTGAGGCCTATTTTTTCGTTTTCAGTTGCGCCATGATGCGTTGTTGAATATCAAGTCTAAACGTTTTGGCACTTTCATTCCCTCTATTGTTTTGCTTAGCTTCTCCCTACCCTTGCCCCCAACATAGAAACCCACTCTTTATAGGACAATGGGTAGACGGAAAAACGACGCTCCAGCCTTCCAACATTGGCCAGGAAAAGAAATGATCCAAAATGTTTATTGTTACACCTACAAAAAAAACTTATCTGGAAGTCTAAAGGTTTGTGGCCCGTTAGGAGTTTTATAAAGTGTTTAAATAAGTCTAAAATGATTTTTAATAGAAAAATTAGGTTATTTAGGTGTTATATATTAAAGTACTTTTTAATTTCAAATAACAAATAAGTTAAAAGAGGTATGTTTGAGGAAAATTGATACTTTTCTCAAAAATGCTTTTTCAAATGCATTTCAAATTTCAAAAAGAATGTCAGACGAAAGTATCTATCCAATTTTAAAATAGTTATAATTTTCAAATTTATTTAGGATTATAATTTTTAAAAATTTAAATGATCGTTATTTTTATTTAAAAACTAATAATTTTTAATTTTTAATTTGTTTTTAAATAGATTTAATATGTTTGAAAATGTTTTAAAAATTTTTAATATTAGAACTTATTATTTAAGTTGTAAATGATAAGTTCTAAAATTATAAACGATTTTTTTCACTGGAATTAATTGATATGAAAGTTGGTGCATTAAACATATAAATTGTAAAAAATAAAAAAGCCTTGCGAGGTACAAGTAGTCGTATTGATGCTAATATTATTTTTTTTTTGAAAAGAAAATCAAAAATGAAAAATTATGAGAGAAGAAAAGGTTATCTGTCTAATAAAAATAATTTTCTGTCTTTAATTTATCAAAAACTTTTGTTGCAGTCAGCTGGGGAAAGCGACATGCAACCGGCGTTCACGTGGAAAAATATTCATTTTAAACAAAATAGTGCGTTTGTCTCTGGGTTTTCTTCCTCCCTCGTTTCATTATTTTCCTTCTTCTTCCCTGAGTTTCCTTCCTCCTCGCATGGATCAAAAGTACTTACACGAGCTGCTGGAAGAAGACCAAGAGCCATTCCTACTCAAAAACTACATCACTGATAGATGTTGCCGACTCAAAGGGCTCTCACCAAAGACCCAATTACATGCTGTCAAGAAATAGAAATCCATCTACAAAATGCCGAGCTTTCCTTGAAACTTTTGCAGAATTGCTTGCTTTCTCTCCTTCCACGACTTTCCGGACCATAGAAAATCTCCACTCTTCGATTTTTCATCTTTGGCCAAGAGCCCTTGCAGAAGCCCAAATGCCATTTTCCTCCACATTCCTGCCAAAACTGCATATATATTTCAAGCACTAAATTATTAGGAACATGCATACATATATAATTGGTTTTTATGCTTAATTGTCACTGGCCCGGCCTGCCTTCGAAGACCACGAAGCACTGCCGTTTTCCTTTTCCCTTTTTGAAGCTTAGCCTTTTTCCTTTTCCCTCTTTTACAGTTTCTCTCCGGACTTTTCTGGTAAATTTATTTTTTGTTTCTTGTAATCAGTTCTTTGGTTTTTCACGAAAACCACTTGAAGAAGAAGACCACATGAAGACAACATACCCAGCTCCTTACGGACACATCTACCTGAAGAGAGCACACATCCACTTGAAGACCACGAAGACGAAGATGAGCTCGAGAAGACCACTGAAGACAAAGACCCAGTCCCAACCAAAGAAACGCTCCACATGAATTCGAGATCTGTATTCTTTACCTCTCTGGTATTTTCTTTTATTTTCATCTGTATTTGTATTTTTTTTATATTAAATGTATTGGACGACTCCCCGCGGTTAACCACCGCGGATTGTACCTAGAAAAACTGTTAATTTATATCGTTTTATTAAAAAGATGTCTTAGATGTCAGTATTGAAAGAATTTTCTAAAAACAAATTGTTATGGCTTGGAAACCACTTTTAGATGAGTGATAACAAGGCTTGGTAACTCTTTTACTCCCTTTCATTTGATTTATTTTTAAATTATTTTCTTCGGGGGTGGGCGTTGGAGGAGTGAAAAATGGGAATAAAATGGAACTAATGATGCTTTAATGGGAGCTAAGGCCGCAGTGTTGTGCTTTTTTTTTAGCATATGGTACATAGATTCTGCGAATGTTAGCTGAGCTATCTATCATTCTTCCATGGCGACGACTGCTAACAAAACAATACAATAGAACGGGTTGTTGCCTTCTATTGGATCCATTCAATTTTTTATCCGAATGTTAGTTTTGATGTATGCCTATATCGATTTATTTTGAAAGTAAAATCCATTATATTATTGATATAATTTCATTTTAGAAGAGAAGTGATTTAAATAAGGGGATAATTCCCAAAATAAAAAAATAGAGGGCAAAATTAATGGTACTGTTTATGCATTATTCACAATAGTATCATAAGTTTTTTTATATTTTGTGGGGTTGTCTCCCTGATTTAGCATTACACTTTGGTTAATTAATCGAGAAATATTACTTATTATCCACATGTCACATATTAATATGTGATTTGTCATTTTTATTCTTCTATTTAAATACATATATATATATTTATACATCAATATGTGTATTTAAATAGAAGAGAAAAAAATAAAAAATTACATATTGACACGTGATGTAAGAGAAATAAATAAAAATTTTCTAATTAATTATACATAGTTAAATTACATATGAATAAAGTATAGAAATATGAAATACGAGGGTAAATGAATAAAATTATATATTTTTAAAATGATGTGTAGAGTGTGAAGATTAGTATTTATATAAAATATAAGGAAATAAATAAACAAGAAAGAGAATGCGGTGATTGGGGTGAGTCGGTGGGTTGGTAGGGGGCTTCATCAAATGGCTTTTGGCAATTAGGTATCTACAAGTCGGTGCGTCTTTTGGGTTAAACCGGCTTTCAACGGATGCCAAAGGCCGTCGCTTTCTCAAAACACACCACGCAACACATGTTCGGAGTATGCGTGCGTCTATATATCTACCTGTTACAACCCACTAGTAACTTTGTACGCCTCGTTCTCTCCGTTGAAAGCTCTCTTTTGAGTACACTCAAGTCACGGTCTCTCTCTCAGTAAGCCCTCTCTCTCTTTCTCTCTCTGTTGGTATGTAAGCTTTTTGTGGATGTTGTTCATGTCCGTTTGTTGCATGGTCTATTTTACAAGTTCATGTTTTTAATTTTCTTTCACTGGAATTTATATATGATGCGAGATCGGGGACTTTACTCTCTCCGTTCAGGTTTTCCGGAAGAAACCAACCCCCAAAGACAACCCACAAACTGTTATGGTTTCATAGAATCGATCTACTTTATAATAAAAATAATTATACAATGACGTATTATATAAATTATATCAGTTTGTAGATTTATTTTTGTGTAATGCTAAATTATTTTCCAATAAAAAAAAGCACAGAGAACTTTTGGGTTTCAGTACCTGTTTTAATGGGTCATTTAAGGCTATAAATATTTTGTATGACCTGCTTAATCACTAATGTATACTTAAATGACCCCATTTAAGAGTCATGTGATTTTAGAGCCCACATCAATAGTCTCAACAAAATTTCGCCTTGCGTTTTGGAGGTAAACTCTGTCTACAATAATTGCCACTGAATCTTTTTTTGAGTAAGGCACTCATCGTAATTTTCCTTTGAAGAATTCAAAATTCTATTATTTATTTTAGAACTTTTGAAGCATTATGCTTCTTTATTTTTAAGGCCTTAGGTCTTCCAATATCCTTGCTCTTCATTGAGCCAGACACTCTTTAAGTTCCCCTTTACATTTGAGTTTTGCTTCAATTTCATAGTGCATTAGGATGGAAGTACTCAATGAAGAGGATTTGGATAACTGGATTTCTGTGCTTTTTGTTGAGTAGTAGTAAATTTGATAGAATAATGGAAAAGGCATACACCGAGTACACATGATGCATACAAGAAAAACGAATAATTAGGAATAGACAAAGATACAAGAAAATCATGAAATCTCGGTTCTCAGCCCATTAAAATCTATAGCAACTGCCTGAAGAAACAGAGTATTGAAGAATATCTTAAGCTCATACAAGGTCTTCTCATGGTCCTTAAATTTGTATCATTCCTTCCCCTCCAAATACACTACATGACCAATAGGAGTAGGAGTGATCTTACACACCTTGCAAGTGGGATGCCATATAACCCTCTTCAGTTTCCAAGAGGTCTAGTATCCTTCTAGGCATAATCCAAGCCAGCCCAACTATACCAAAGAAGCAATTGTAGTGTAGTTCTATTATTTGAAGTATTGAGTAAAGTATGGAGAACACCATTTTTTTCTTTTGATGAAGCTCGTGGATGCTTTCAATCTCATTACTGTGTGTATCTGAAATGAGTTGGTGTAAAATTTTGCTTATCAAAAACCGATTTGGTGTATATGTAATTTCGAGTTTACCATACAACTGTTTTTGTTGGACCAAAATACTCATAGATAAATCCATTATGGGTTGTTCAACTTCATCTCAAGCATTTTATACTTTCGTCATTCTTCAAATCCATTGATTGTAAATTCTGAAATCCAAACGCAGCCTTTGTGACTTGCAGTTTAGGCCTATGTGGTCCCTATATATGCTTAGTTATCAAATATGAAGCATAGGAGTGTGAGATGCCTGTCAGATAGAATTAGAGGAGGCTATTTATGTAAGAGTAAAAAACATAGAAAATAGAACCAGTGTGCACTGACCAACTTGCTGATGTTAATTCTAATGGAATCGCATTCTCACTGGGTCATAATAGAGTCAAAACCTATCAAGAGGCGAACATATATGCTTTGATGCAATTGTAGGCAATTCATACTCGTGTATGGCGCAATTCTATGCTGGACCAACATGGATTGAGTCCTGATCTAACAGACAGTCAAGTTTCAAAATACTTAAATTATATAGAGACTATTTCTCTATAATTTAGACACCGACTATTTTCTCTTAGGTGGTTATGAATTGAGCCTTGAGTGGTTATGAAATTAGTGCCTCAAGTGAAGAGCAGAGAACTTTTACCATGCGTCTTCTCATAGTTTTCTGGACACTAATGGTTCCATTAGAGGGGATATTTATTTAATTATTTGATAAGTTGAGAGGGGGGGGGGGTGTTTATTTGAGAGTAAAATGTTGCAAATAGAACCAGTTTACATTGACGAACATACTATGCTAATTCTAATGGGAACCACACTTTCACTTGGCCATCATTATTGAGTCAAACCCTGACATTTGGAAAGCTGTTGGGATTCTGTATGGTGCACCATACTGCAACCAAGTGGTAACCATGTTATCAACTATCAAGAGGTGAACATATATGCTTGCTGCAGGTTTAGGCGATTCATCTAAATCTTTTTACAAGTGGCCTTTCTAGAGTTGGAAACTCTTATCTGTTGCAATTCTGTGCTGGGCCAATATGGATTGAGACAATGCTGTGAGAGGACCTTGACCTAACAGAGTCAAATTTCAAACTACATGGAGGCGTTGGTTAAATTCTAGAGAGAGACTATTACTATCAGGTGGTTATGAAATTGGAGCCTCGAGTGAAGAGCAGAGAGCCTTTTAGCTTGCATCTTCTCATAGTGCTCCATATAACAATTGCCCTTTTCTTACAGAATGGAAATCCTGGTTCCATTTTTCTGTGAAGTTCTAAGGGGCATACAAAATACCCCCTTGGCTACAAGGGATGTTCACCCATCTGCCTTAGTGTATTGTTTGGAAATAGATTTCTAGATTAAAATTGATAGCACCTTTCCATCCTTGTGGAATTCTTAGCAGTAATTGCCTCACTGGTCAGAGAAATTGATACTTCAAAACTGTTCTAATATATTCGTATTTCATGTGTATGTGGATGGGTGGGTGGTGTGGGAAGGATGGGGGATTCTGGTCCATATGTTCTCTCTTAATTTTCAGCTACCTGATGCAGTGGAAGGTCCTAGTCCCGATTTAGCTCTTATATGTGCGGCTACTGTGTTAGCAAACAGAATTGCCTGTATCTCTGGCTTGTTCTCTTTATAGTCATACCTAACGGATCCAATACTTTTACAGATGAAATGATGTGATTGGGAGCCACTTTGAACTGAACATTCTGAAAAGGAAAATATATCCATAACAAAGATATTCTTATATCCTGATTTTAGAAGTTCTGTTTTAAATTTCTCCTGGGCTCTAGTGGTAAATCTTTGTATACCATTGAGGATCATAACAAGAACAAAGCCAGATGAAGAAATAAAAATGTCTAAGGAGGGCATTCATTCATTCATCGTTGTCATATATGCATCTAGGGGGATGTTTTTGTGCGACAATTCCATGAATCCATATTCCTTGAGCAATTCAATTCATATTCATTAACATTATATATTAATCATCAGTAAATATATTTTTACTGATAATGTTAATGTTATTACCTTAATATCTCTTTTGGCATTATTTTAAATTCCTCTACTAGGTAGGCAAATTATTTAGTAGACGAGCTGAAATTTGCTATAAACTCAGGGGCAACCATGTCGACCATGCCAACCATCTCGACTGTGAGACTTCCCTCCCATTGCATGCTTAGAACTGCACGTCAGAACGGTTTCACCAGTGCCATTATCAAGTTTCCATCATCTGTTGGATCTGTGAAGAACATCTCCAAAGCTTTTGGCATGAAAGCATCCCCGTCTTTCAGAGCATCCGCGATGGCAGTATACAAGGTTAAGCTTATAGGACCAAATGGTGAAGAGAACGAGTTCGATGCCCCTGATGATGCTTACATCCTAGATTCAGCTGAAACTGCAGGAGTTGAGTTGCCTTATTCATGCAGGGCTGGGGCTTGCTGTACCTGTGCTGGGAAGAAGGTGTCAGGCTCAGTGGACCAGTCTGATGGCTCATTCCTTGATGACAAACAAATGGAGGAAGGTTACGTGCTGACTTGTGTCTCATACCCGACTTCTGACTGTGTGATTCACACACACAAGGAAGGCGATCTTTTCTGAGTGTGATTATTTTTTTGGGGTTTGAGTAGGGTTTCAAAATGTAGTCGCCTAGAATAGTTTTGACTGCATATCCTTCCCCATTAATCACATCCACTTGAGCCTGGCCGGCATGTAGGTGTTGCGTTTCTTGTTTGGTCTGAGAGAATGATGTATCCTCTCTGTTTCAGTGAATTCTATGTTTTACAAGGTCATCTTGAAAGTAGGTACTTGGAATAAGGATAGAGTAATGTTACATACGGTTGTGGAGTGTGCAAGCGCCGTGTAGTCGTTTTGAAAAATAGTGGGGTCTATTATTAAAGAATTATTTTTTTTCACATGAATCTCGTATTTATTCACTTTTTTTAAAATTATTGAACGGCGTTTACGTAATGACGACTGTAACTATCATTTCTCTATGCTATGCATAGATATGCACTGCTTTGCAGAAACAAAGCTTCTTGCAAGAACTCATCTATTTTCCTTATGGCTTTGTTTATACATGGCGACAGAAGCAACGAGGGTACACCCCTAACCTATTGATAGTACATTAATTTGCGACATTCCAGTATCTCAACTCTCAAACTTAAAGCTGTATGCAAAAAAATGGTGAAAACCGTACAATGATAGAATTTAAATCAAGAAACGGTTATATTTGGAGGGCAAAAACTTCCCACCACTGCAAAACGATCTTTTCATCCGTACAGGCCTTATGTGCAGACATTGCTCAATTGAAGGCACTGCTATGGGTCTCGAATTCGGGACCCATTTTGTGTCCCGAATAGGTTTTTTATTTTTTTTGTTTTTATTTTTATGTATTTTTTTAATCATCAAAAATATTTTTTAAAAAAAAAAAAATCACAACATCATTAAAAAATATTTTTTTAATCATTCAGTAAAAAAAAAAAAAAAAAAAAAAAAACATTCGGGACACACTTTGGAACCCAAAGCATTTCCCATTGAAGAATGACCGACCCATCAATCTATAAGTTTCTTTTTTAAATTTTCTTTTAAGTATATTTTTAACATCTTTAATCATTTAAAAAAAATTAAAAATAAATATAATTTTACTAATACTCACTTCTTTAATCATTAAGTAAAAAAAAAAAAAATCATATAAAAAAAAAATAATAGATGAATAGTAATAGGATCTATCATTATTCCGAATTAAATTACAATCTCTCTTTAGTACAACTCCAAGATGTGACTTTCCAGGACCTTCTTCAACTTGATTTATCGAGATTTAGCAGAATAAAGTTAAAACCCACCAAAGTCAAACAAAACTCAAAATAATAGTATCTTTTATTGGAAAGGCAGGAACTAGAACTAGAGCCGGACTTATACGTTTTGGGTGTTGAAATTCTGGTAAAGGTTGGGCTCCATTTTTCTCTTGTTGCTTTGTTGTTCCTTTTTAAACACAGATTTGCCATCTTGATTCTTTGTGCAGAGTTTATTTCAAGTTTCGTATAGAGTTGGAACTGTAATTGAACGAGATTTTGATTGTTCAATTGACCTTAACAGCTTTATGCGACACAATTAGTGGAAGACAGATGAGAAAAAAAGGTCCCCCCATATTTCGTTGTGATCTGTTGCACTAATCCCAGCCTTTCTACTTCTAGTTTCTCTGTCCAAAACTGAATCCCACATCGATTAGAAGCAAGAAAATTTGGCATTTTATAATACCAAAATGAGATTTAGTTATCTGCCGGGCTTTGTAACGTGAGCCTTTAACCCACGTGGGGGCATCAATTTGTTGGAACACTGGCATATTCCATTCGGGTTGGGCCTCCGGCGGCATATAACTGGCCCGCCCGTTCCAAGTCGAGAGTCTGAGGCATGTGTCTTGGGCGAAGGCCCTTGGGTCACGTGTTTCCTAGAGGATGGGGTCAAAGCGTCAGGCTGGTTTCACAGAGCAGCGACTACCCCCCGCTCCTGACAGTGGAAGGATAACGGATCAGTGTCTCTCGGACCCGATAAAAGCCCGATGGATTTGTCCAAGTTGGACCATCAAGTTTTTACTATTTTTTTGCAGAGTAATTCATCTCAATTCTCATCATGATGTAGCATTAGATGATTAGAAACTATTTATTATATTTCACTTGTGAACCTATCGTCTAATGCCACATCATGAGTTGATGAGAAAAAAGACGATGAATAAATTTGTTCTTTTTTGCAAATCCGTCTAATGCCACATCATTATAACTTTTTAAAACTCATACACAAAATATAATAAACAATTCAATTTTTTCAAATTCTAAAATAATAATAATATTAAAAATAATAATAATATTTTATTCAACTTTCATTTCAACTCACTATCAAATCTCACCTAAAGTTTCTAGTACCCATTTCTTGAATCATTTAGAGATATAAAAAAAATAAATTAAAAAAACCAGTTGAATTGGATCGGACCGGTATATATATTTATAATATATTTATATTATATATTAAAATTTTAATTTATATAATATGAAATTCTAATCTTATTAATCAAGATTATTATCCATCACATTTCTCAATTATCTCTCCTCTGCCATATTTGAAATAATATATAAATTATAATCTTATAATGTAAAATTAATATAATACAAATTTTTAATCTTAAACATAAACATTAATATTAAGTTATTAATATAAATATATAAATATATCAATGATATATATATTTGGTATAATAAATTATAATATATTTTATTTTTGTAAATATATTTTTATACATTTGATTATATATATTCATGTAAGAAACTGAAAGTTTCGATTTCGATAGTAAATCAGTCCGATATTAGTTTATAAATTTTTAAAATTGGTGTATACCACTTTCATTAAAAAAAATGTACAAAATCGGATCAGTTAGACCTCTAGAACCATTCTCCATTTTTGTATCATTCTCCATTTTGCTACAAACAAAATAGTTAGAGAAATAAGCCCAAACTTAAAGTCTGATTCCCCTCCACCTTTGTCATAACTTCCATATAAACAAGTTAATTTTCAGAGGTAACTAAGTGTTCCATGTATTTAGCCCAGACAAATTCTAGATCGATGGTATTGTCTGATGATATTCCATGCCGACTGCTGTGAAAGAACCATCAAAGGGTGTCTACATTTCTCTCCCAATGTGTAAAATTGCTAAAAACTGAGAATTAAGAAACTGAAGATATGGAAAAGAAATGAATACCAGAGAATATGGAAGAGAGAACTTTTCTTCTTCTCATTAAAACGATTGTGAAAATATATGACTTGATTCTTTAAACTATGCAAAGCATCCTATTTATACAACTTGAGATACAATTGAGTAGCTTATTCTGAAGCTAACTAACTTAACTGTCAAGCTGGAGGCTAACTAATTTAACTGTCAAACTGAATTAGGAATTGATAAAGTCCCTTGTTTGGCTTCTCGGGATTTCCTTTCCAATTCCTTGACATGGTTTTCTATATTCCAACACCCCCCCTCAAGATGAGAATGAATATTTAACATTCCCATCTTGCGAATGAGGAAATGAAAATTCAGAGATCCGAGGGGCTTAGTAAGGATATCTGCTATCTGATGCTTTGAAGGAATATGTATGATGTTGATGAGACCCTCTTGTAACTTCTCTCGAACAAGATGGCAATCAAGTTGAATATGTTTGGTTCTTTCATGGTGGACAGGATTAGAAGCAATTGCAGCTGCTGGCTTACTATCTGTGTAAAGCAAAACAGCTTGAGTATGTTGGATGTTCAGATCATTTAGAAGGTACACCAACCATTGGAGCTCACATGTAGTAGAAGCTAAAGCTCTATATTCTGACTCAGCAGAGGATCTACTCACTGTAGGTTGCTTCTTGGATTTCCATGAGATGAGTGAGTCACCAATAAAAACTGTAAAACCTGTGATACTTTTCCTGGAGTCGAGACAGCCCCCCCAATCACTGTCTGAGTATGCCTTTAAATGCAATGGTGATGCTGCAGCCAAGAAAATACCCTGTCCAGGTGTAGCTTTGATGTACCTAAGTACCCTTTCAGCTGCTTGAAGATGTAATGTACTAGGATTAGCCATGAACTGACTCAAAGCTTGGACTGAGTATGCCAAATCTGGTCTGGTAATAGTTAGATATAGAAGTCGACCAACAAGCCTCCTATAAGTGGCAGCATCAGTTAAGGGTGGAGAGGAATCATGTGCACTCAATTTGAGGTTTGATTCCATGGGAAATGCCACTGGTTTGGAAGCAGAAAATCCACTATCTTGGAGTATATCAAGAGCATATTTCCTTTGACATAAAGTAATACCTTTCTTTGATCTTGCTACCTCAATGCCCAAAAAATATTTTAATTCACCCAAATCTTTAATTGTGAATGAATCATGCAAATACTTTTTGACAATATCAATTTGCTCAAGATTATTGGATGCTAAGATCACATCATCAACATAGATCAAAAGAACCATGAAACTGTTTGAAGTTTGCTTAGTGAAGAGTGAAGAGTCTGATTTACCTTGGATGAAACCAAACTGAATTAATGATGCTGACAGTTTTGAGAACCACTGTCGTGAAGCCTGTTTTAATCCATACAAACTCTTTTTGAGTTTGCAAACTCGTGGATCATTTGGAGATGCAAAACCAGGTGGTAATTGCATATAAACTTCCCCATTTAATTCTCCATGCAAAAACGCATTATTTACATCAAGTTGATGTAAATACCAACCTTTGATTGCTGCCACAGCTAACAGCACTCTAACTGTTGTCATTTTAGCTACAGGAGAGTAGGTATAAAAAAAATCTAGTCCTTCTTGTTGAGTATATCCCTTAGCCACTAATCTGGCTTTGTATCTCTCAACAGTACCATCAGCTTTGAACTTAACACGATAAACCCATTTGCATCCTATGGCAATTTTGTTTGGAGGTAAGATAGCAAGATCCCAAGTTTTGTTAATTTCAAGAGCTTTTATTTCTTCTGCCATAGCATGTTTCCATTCAGGTTGAGAGATAGCTTGTTTAAAGGTTTTAGGTTCAGATATGGTGGAAACAGCAGATACAAAGATTTTGTGGTTATGGGACAATATGGAATTAGAAAGAAAGGAAAAGATTGAGTAAGGCTTACCAGAAAAACAACTATGAGATGATTGTGCAGCTGAATGTTTGTAAGTCAAGTTGCCACAATAGTAATCCTACAAATGAGTGGGAGGATGTCTATTCCTTTCAGACCTTCTTAGATTTGTAGAGTCATTATGTGAGGTATTAGAGTTAACTGTGACAGAGTCGATGACATCAGGATTATGAGAAGAATTATCTGGTGCTGTATTTGATGCTATATGATCATATACTTGAGGAAAGTTTGGAAAGACATAAGGTGTATGATCATTATTAGGAATAGATGGAAAAACCGATTCATAGAAAGTAACATTTCTGGATACAAATATTTTTAGAGTGTTTAAGTCTAGAACTTTGTATCCTTTAATGTTAGGTGGATAGCCTAGAAAAATGCATTTGACAGCTCTAGGATGGAATTTACTTCGATGATTGGTAAGAGTATTTGCAAAGCATAAGCAACCAAATACTTTAAAGTAATTGTAGTTTGGTAACTTCTGAAATAGGAGAAAGTATGGTGTTTGATTATCAAGAATCAATGAAGGAGTTCTATTGATTATATGTGTGGCAGTTAACACACAGTCAGACCAGTATGTTAAGGGTAATTTTGACTGAAATAAGAGAGCTCTTGCAACATTAAGTAGATGTTGATGCTTTCTTTCAACTCTACCATTCTGTTGAGGAGTTTCTACACAAGATGTTTGGTGTATGATGCCATACTTTTGATAAAAATCTGGCATATTGAACTCTTGACCATTATCAGTCCGAATGGTTTGAACTTGTGTATTGAATTGATTTTGAACATATAAAATGAAATTGTTAATCAGAACTCGAGTGTCTGATTTAGATTTCATAAGATATAACCATGTGAATCTTGAATAATCATCCACAACAGTAAGAAAATAAGAATATCCAGAGTAAGATGTTGTAGAAAAGGGGCCCCAAATATCAAAGTGTACCAACTGAAAGGATTTATTAGAATGAGTGGTTGATACAGAAAAAGGATGTTTCTTTTGTTTGGCTAATGGACAGATTTCACATATATGATTCTTTGAAGAGGTTACAGAAGAATCAAATGAATTTATGACTTTTATTCTAGAATTTGGAAGATGTCCTAACCTAAGATGCCATATATCAGAAATGACATTACAAGTTTTGACAGAATTTGAAATAGAAGGTGAACTGATTGGATTAGACTCCTCAATTGTAGCAGCAGGTATGTGTTGTAAGTGGTATAGACCTGACTTGACTTCAGCAAGCCCAATCATCTTCCATTTGTTGAGATCCTGCAGAATACATTTGGATTCGAAGAAGAACAAACCAAGTGGGTTATCTTTTGTCAATCTTGAAGCAGAAATAAGATTGATATTGAATGCAGGAACATAAAGTGCATTATATAGTGTTATATCAGGTGAAAAGATAACATTTCCAGTAAATATAACTGGAACAGATTGACCATTTGGAAGGTGGACTTTGTAAGGTTTAGTGGGCATTTTTATAGAGGTAAAAAGATTGGAACAGCAGATCATATGATCTGTTGCCCCAGTATCTAAAATCCAATTGAAGGTTTTCTTTGAATTAGATACTGCATTACAGATTGGAGAAGTACCTGAAGTTGTTGCAATATTAGCAACTGGAGTGGAATTGATGTTTGAATTGGATAGGCTATTGGCAAGAGTAATTAAATTTTGAATTTGCTCTTGAGAAAATATAGTATTGGGATTACTTAAATCTTGCTCCAAATATGAAACATTGTTTGCAATAGGTATTCGTGGAGTTCCATTTCCTGGTTGAACAGAAATGAATCTTTTGCCTCGAGGACCCTTCCAACCAGGGGGATAGCCAATGAGTTGGAAACACTTATCTACTAAGTGTCCAGAGTACCCACAGTGGGAACATATTGCATCTGTTTTGCCTCTTTGTTTCTGAAACTTGGAAATATTGGTTGAATTTTGCCTCTGAGGTTGTGTAGCAAACATAGCATGTGAGTCAAGAGAAATACCAACAGTATTGGATAATGATCTTTGGCTTTCTTCTTGCAGTAACAGAGAGAAGACCTTGCTCATTGAAGGTAATGGAGATTGAAGCAGCAGTTGACTACGCAATGCTGAATAAGAGTCATGCAGACCAACCAAGAATTTCATTACATAATCAGCTTGCTGGCGTTCAGATAGATTCTTTAAAATTTCACAAGAACATCTTTCAAGATTTCCACAACGACAGATTGGAATTGGGCGGTAGCTGATGTATTCATCCCATAGGGTTTTGAATTCACTGAAATATTCAGTGACAGATTTTGATGCTTGTGAAATAGAGCTGAGTGATTTTTCCAACGTGAAAACTCTAGGACCATCACTGCGAAGATATCGAGTCTTGAGTTCCTCCCAAATCTCGAAGGCATTTGTGAAGTAGAGAAGGCTTCCACGAATTTCTTTGGAGATCGAATTCATTAGCCAAGACAAAACCAAGTTGTTTGCCCTAAGCCAATCAACTCGAATTGTTTGATTCTCAGAAGATGGTTGAGATAAACTGCCATCAATAAAAGCAATCTTGTTCTTTACTGTAAGTGCGATGGAAACAGAGCGACTCCATGCTATATAATTCTCTCCAGTGAAGATTTCAGAAACCAACAAAGCACCTGGATTATCAGATGGATGCAAGAAATAAAAACTTGAAGAGTCATCAGAAGGATTCATTCTTGGAGTAGAAGAACTTGAAGAATTTTGGATAGGAGGATTAGAAGTGGAATCAGATTCTGCCATAGAAGCAGACAGAGGATTCAAAGTTGCAGCGGAAACTTTATACACGATGATACCATGTAAAATTGCTAAAAACTGAGAATTAAGAAACTGAAGATATGGAAAAGAAATGAATACCAGAGAATATGGAAGAGAGAACTTTTCTTCTTCTCATTAAAACGATTGTGAAAATATATGACTTGATTCTTTAAACTATGCAAAGCATCCTATTTATACAACTTGAGATACAATTGAGTAGCTTATTCTGAAGCTAACTAACTTAACTGTCAAGCTGGAGGCTAACTAATTTAACTGTCAAACTGAATTAGGAATTGATAAAGTCCCTTGTTTGGCTTCTCGGGATTTCCTTTCCAATTCCTTGACATGGTTTTCTATATTCCAACACAATGAAAGCAACTTCGTATCATTCCCCACCAGAGCTTGAATATGTCTTCAACTTTTAACGAAGGGAAAACAATAATGACGAGATAAAATGAATCGAGATAAAAGTTAAAAGTTGAATAAAATATTGTTAGAATATATATTTTTTAATATTATTTTTATTTTGAAATTTGAAAAGAGATTTACTATACATCAGTCACTATTCACTCTCATACCCTACACCTATAACTTTTTCATAGGATATAAGGATATTTTTCATTGTGTATGTGGGTGCTTTTCATAGGTGTGAGGTGGTGAAAAGTAACTGATGAGAAGAATTTTTTATTTGAAAAAGTAGAATTGTTTATTTTATTTTGTGTGAAAATTTAAAAAAATTGTAATTATTAGATGAGAATAGTTATGAAAACAAACGAGGCCTAAAAGACTTATTTGCTAGAGAAACTGTTCCTATCTAATCTTCATACCTAAAGTTAATTGACCCATCTTTCACCAACCATTAGCTTTCTTGAACAATGACAGGGAGAAGATAACAAATAGACTTCCAGATAAGAATCTAAAAAGAATATTTTTCCATGCTTATTTAAATTGAAGTGTATTAGAGCATTGGTATTGGCTTCATCAAAATTATCTCTAAAATTTGATGAAAAGTACATGATTTCTATAAATCTAAAACTTTCCTAGCCATAACTCCACATTGAATTAGCCATTGAATTCATCAAAATAATAATATAATATTATTTTTTTAATAAAAATATTTTTATTTTTTTTCATATTTTACAATTACACTAATCATATGTTGATTAATAATTTAATTTGATTCTTACATTATTATTACAACACGATTGGAGATTAAATGTGAATAAAAAAGACATTTGGAGATTAAAAGTGAATAAAAAATAGATTTGATGAATGAATAGTAGACCTTCAAATTTGAAAAAACCTATAAATTTACTGTAGCTCAAAGTTTCACATTTATCTATTTGACTAATCCAATGCAGCCATATTTTGATGAAATTCATCAAATTTTGCATTTGGCTAGGCTTTTGATGAAGCCAATGCTAATGCTCTTAAAAGGGTTTCGAATATCACCACTACTTTTCTGAAAAGGTTAGAGTATTTTCTTCCAAAGAAATCTACTTCTTCTTTACATGACCCTCGTAACCATCCTAGAAAATTTATGAAAAAGCTCTATATCTATAAAAAAAATAGATTTTTGTGATCAATTTATTGCAACTAAAAAACTATTCACAACCAATTTTAGTTATAAATAGTCATTTTGCTGAAATTAACTGGTCGCAAATAAGCAATTTTCTTGTATAACCTCAATAAATATTTTTGGAGAAGTTAAAATAGATAAAATATGAAAACAACATTGGTTTGATTAGAGTTACTCCTACTAAAAGTAATTTACTTTTCCATTCAGTTATATATTTTTTAATCATAAAAATAAAAATTTTATAATAACCATTAGATAATTTATCCGTAACATAGGGAGACCAAATAGATTGTTGGAAAAGATCAATCTTCTACAAAATCAGCAGGGAAAGCTATTAGCTGATTTCTAATTCTGAGAGATAGATAAATAATTTAGAAAAATGATAGATTTATTATTTTTTTATAATATTCTATACAACTATATTTTAAATAAGATGTATTTTTATAAAATAACTTATAAAAATAATATCAATTTACATAAATATTCTCATTTTAAAACATGATTATAAAAGAGTTATATACGTATTAGAGTGTAGCTAGGGTGTCGTCCAACAGTGACTGCTGGACGTGCCCACAGGAAAAATTCACTTTTTTAATTTTTTTAATTTTTCTTTTTTACATATTTTTTTAACATTTTTAAATATTTTTTAAAAATATAAAAAAAATATCAATAAACTAATAGTCACTTCTTTAGTCAATAAGTAAAAGAAAAAAGTTTTAAAAAAATTAAATACATAAACGGTCAAAATAGAAGTTGAGGTTGAACATGAAGAAAATGATTTAACTTTTTTTTCCACTTTTTTGTAACAGAAAATTTCAGTTTGGCCATAGAAAGTGCGCTGGACAATTTTCAAGTAGCACTCAAAGAAACTAGTAGTATTGTTCGTTCGAGTTGGAAAAAAGGAACTTGGTTACGGATTCCAACCTGGATCAAAATCTGGGCTGAAATCCGCATTGCAAAACACATACCTACACGATCCGTGTATAACAACCTGGGTTTCGAATTTAAAATCCGGTATCTGGATTTATATATATAAATCTTAACCTCCCACCCTTGTGTTATTCTTGACGTTTGATTTTGTTTTTGAGTCTTTTTTTTCTTCTTTTTCCTCTCTAAAAGTTCAGATGGGGGAGGAATACTATTCAAATCAGTTGAGGAAGAATAAATTCTATAACATTTTCCTACATTGCAGGAATTCTGTGTTAAGAAAAAAGATAGCGTTGAACTTATTGTTATGGTCGGTATTTATGGATTCCTAGTGAGTGTGGTTCAGGCGTATCCTTCATAGTGCCATTCACACTAGAGATCATATGGATTGCTTCTTCTCTTCAAATTAGTTTTTGTAACATCTTTTTGTTATGAGCTCTGAGGAACATCTCTTGGGGACATGTAATTTATCTTGCTGTTCCATAAAGAGAAGAATTGTGTTTCCTTCATTCAATAACTTTTTTTCTCAGATCTATAATTGAGCTGAAGTCTCTGCAAAAGTTGTTCAAAACTTTGGATTTTTTTTTTTTTTTTTTTGCAGAATCTCTTTCAATCAGGTGACTTGAAGTGGAGATGGAAATTATATATGAGATGTGTATATCAGACGTCAACCTCATGAAAAGACAACGATATATGGTTCGGTACATACCATGATGGTTCATAAATATGCACAGTATGAGTAAGCAAAACAACATATAGCCCAATCCAAACACAAAATGCATACTCATGTGATTCTAGTCAATGACGTTATCATACAACCTAGTTCATTGCCAATGTACATGATTGCAAAAAAAAAAATAAGACAAACTTTAATCTATGTTTGAAACTGCAAGATGCTATATAATAAATTTTAATTTATTTTTGTCTCAAACATTTTCATACATCTTTTATTTGTGTATGATATAATTTAAATTTTTTTAATGTAAAATAAGTGTGTTGGCATATTCATGTGACAACTTGTGTTAAATTGTGTTGAAACAGTGTTAAGTAGAATAAAGTGAAAAGAGATTGAAGTTAGCTCAACATGGTTCGAGCGAAACTCATACAGAGAGTTTGCTCGACACACGATTGGCATGGCGCTCGAACGAAACTCATACAGAGAGTTCGCTTGACATTTGATCGACATGTTGTTCTAGCGAACGTTCATACAGAGAATTCACTCAAGACCTGCTCGACATAGTGCTCGAGCAGAACCTAGACAGAGTTCGCTCAATACTCACTCAACATGCTTGACCCGCCTTTATTCTTTGATATAATGGTTCATTTGGCTGTGCACCTTCCTCGTGAGGCTTTAGTCGCTAGCCCGGTTCAGTATAAATGGATGTATTCTATTAAATGATTTTTGAAAAAATTTAAGCGATCTGTGGGGAATAAACCTCGTCCAAAAGGTTCGATTGTAGAGTCATACATTGATAATAAATGACATACCTTTTGTTCAATGTATTTCCGTGGGGTTGATACTAGAATTACGAGACCGGATCAAAATTATATATGAAGGTGGACAAATGAGAGTCTCATCGGCATTTTCCATGTTTTCCCAAACCGTACGTTCCATATGCGCATAAGGGGGCTATGACCTCTGTGGGCGAGAATTCGAAAGACCTCGATAGTAAGTCTTGAATAACTGTGCAGAGATTGACCACTATATGAGGCTAGTGATGATCCTCTAAATCTATAGTATTTTTAAGTTCATGTATAATAATATAGTATAACTTGATACAAATTAATAGTTCACATGAACATGCGCAGTGAACATATACAACTACTTCGCACGAATGGTATAATTGACGTAGAAAGACGCACAAAGAGGAATTCACCTCGTGATTTAAACATACGGTATTACTGTAAAACCTCATCTTATAATATGAACTTCATACTACTAAACTCCACTTTTTTTTTTTTTTTTAATCTAATGTAGGTTGTATTGAAATATAGTGAAAATTAAGAAGAAATCTCACCAGAACTATATGCTTTGGTACGTGGTCCGTCCAGGCGGGCCATCCAATACTTAGGATGTTTGATGCATGGATATAGATTTCACACAGCTGACAGAGAACGATATAGGAAAACTCAAAATTGTGGGGTCATAGTCGAAGGAAGCCATATGGATGATAACATTTACTTCTACGGAATTGTGGAAGATATCATAGCGTTAAAGTACGTGAGGGAATATATGGTCTGGTTGTTTAAATGTAATTAGTGGGATGTCTTAAATCCTAGGTTGTGAGTGCGTAACGATGAATATTTTGTGAGTGTCAATACATCTCGCACATGGTATGAGGACGATCCTTTTGTTCTCGCTTGTCAAGAGAATTAAATTTTTTATTTAGATGATCCGAAGTACGGGAATCCATGACAAGTAGTGGAGAAGTTTGCACCAAGAAATATATATGATTACATTCTAGAGGTAGACGAATCACATGAAAAAGTTGATAGTCCAACAAATAAAGAAGCATATCAAGAAAAGGAATCAGACATCAATCTATTTGTTGATCTAAGCCAATATGACATGGTCTCATTGCGTAGAGAAGATGTTCAACCCAAAATAATTGAGGGTGAAATGTCGGAAGAAGATGAATCAACTGAAGTGTCTAGTGAGCATGAGGGCGACTGGTCTAACAAAACTAATAACGAATGAATTTCAAACAGATATTTGTATAAATATCATTCTTATAAATATCCGTAACGTTTGTTCGAATAATAATTTATTACAATTTCAAATAGTATGCCTCCCAAACGTAAAGCAACACGTGCACCATCCCAATCCATTACTGACTCCCCATATAGTTCACCTACCATCAATAGTAGGCCAACATCACCAAACCTAGAACAAAGTATTTTATCAAATTAAATATCACATTTAATGCTCAATTTAAGTAATATATATCTATAAAATAAAATAATTTTAAGTAATATATATCTATAAAATAAAATAATTTAATGAAAATATATGCTTTAATTATTGTATATATAGCTGTTGTAAGCCAGCGCATAGGTTGAGGCACTACGATGGGTGTCTGCATAGAGAAAGTAAGGAAAGTGGGTAAAACTAAATTTGATATTCCTGATGATCACACCAGTGGCTCCTAAGATTCGGCAGCGTGGCTTGCTTCTTGTGTTGGTATGCTTACTCGCACATATGCATCGATGACTACATCCTCTTAGGCTAAAGTTTTCCAAGATGTGAAAAATCACATCAAAAATTGTTACTTGGTAATAAGCTATATCCCAAGAAACTAAGTATAACATGTTAATTTAAAGTTACTTTGTATTTATACTAATTGTTTATAATTTTTGAAAGGACGAGTTTGAACTTAATTTTGGCCGACGAGAGGATTGACTAACGGTTGAGAAACTGATGTCGATTGCATTCTAGAGGTACAAATGCCGATGCCATGCATACTATCAGAAGCTCAGTACAACAACAGAAGCGTGCCAAAATCTGTTCCAAACAATGCCAGCAAACGAATGGGAGATGGTTTGTGATATGTTTGAAAATCCTGCTTATCAAGTAATTTCGCTGCTATATTTTTTTAATAGTATATGATAGATGTATTAAACATATAGACATAATATTTTTTTTAGCAACGAAGTACTATGAACAAAGCAAATTGATCAAATTTAACGATACACCATCATGTGGGTTCTCGATCATTTCATCGTTTTTCTAAAAAAAAGGTAAGTTATTCTAGTTCCCATTAAATATTAACATATAATACACTTTTCTGATTTAAGTTCTAATATAGATTTTCCTTTTGATCCAATTGTATGCTAAAGCTTATGGAAATCGTGATGGTGTTTGGACCAGTCCCGAAGCAGAGATAAATTATGTAAGTTTTAAATTTCTTTAATTCTATTATCTAATGATATTTTTGTTACTTATACTTATAACTTTAATGTTTTTATTTTTGTAGGACAAGATGATATCTCTTAAGAAAACTGTTGCGAATCCTTCTGATGAATCATCTGTCAACGATACTTAGATCCTTTCTCAAGTTCTTGGATCATGTTCAGGATATTTGAAGGGTTTAGGACGTTGCGTGAAGCCATTCTCAACATAATCATCCTATTATCAAGCCAAACCCAATGACGACAAGGTTAAGGAATTGGAGAAAGTAACATTTGAGATAGAAAGATTGAGGTCTAAGGAGAAAGAGTTGCTGACCTGATTAGATCAAGTAGCGGATTTAGATGAGAAATTAGAAGAGAATATGCAGAAGAGGCTGCAGTTGAATAACCAAAAATTATTTGAACAGTGGCAGTCAATGATATCCCAAAACTCTTATTCCACCACCACAATCTTAAAATTTATTTTTTATAATTTAAAATTTATTTTTTTATTTAATTGTCTTTCTATTATGATGTTCCAAAACATTTGAACAATTATGATGTTTGAATTATAATTTGTGTAATATTAGTATGATATTTTTAATTAAATTATGTTTTGCATGATTAATATCGTTCGAACGAAAATTACCATTTATAAATCCATTCGAACAAAAAAAGACCCATTCGAACAAAAACTAACCCATTCAAACGACAACTTAGAAATATAGTCCATACGGCCGTTCGAACAATAAAATATTTGTTCAAACAACATTAATATGCAAAACATCGTTCGAATGGATAGAATTATCGAAAATAAAATGTCTGTTCGAACGGACAGAATCTATGTTTGAACACAAGTCATTTGAAAATTTTATTAGTTCAAATGCATAAAATCGGTTCGAACACTCCGTCCGTTCGAATAGAATAAAATATGGTTATTAGTTCGAATCAAAATTTCTTATTGTTCGAAAAGTACGTGTCGGTTCGAACTAAAAGGATTCAATTCGAACGGTTTTTTGAGACGAAATTAGTTCATCTAGAAAAAAAAGCCCGTTCGAACAGTTTTACCTGGTTCCGCCCAATTTTGTCCCTACAAATCAGTTTTTGAGACGTCTCCAAAAACCTTTTGAGATAGGCTTTTCGAGACAAAATAGAGAAGAATTTTTTTTCATCTCCAAAAAAATTTTGGGACGAAAATTGAGTCTTTTGAGACAAAATGATTTGTCTCAAAAAATCCAATCTCTTGTAGTGTATATAATTGACTGAGAATACAAATTTATTAGACACAATTAGCGTGCCAACGATTGAATCCATTCGGGAATATTACTATTGCATTCTTTTGAAGTTCTAGCAGCACTAGAAATAGAAAAAAGTATGAAACCAATCTTGGATTTGGATTATTATAATCGAATTAGAAAAAAAAAAGAAATCTTTAAGAGCACTCATGACGTTAAACAAAGGTGAATTAATGATATATAATTAATTATAATTACGCGTGTATAAGGATATATATAAGTACTGTGCTAATGTCATGAGTTTTGAAAACTAAAAGACTTTAGTTTCATTAGTAAACGAAAAGGACGTGTTTTCTTTTGGTTGTAGCAATTTTGATTGTGGTATTCATCCATGCATACTGCATTAATATTCAGACGCTCCAATTTTTATTAATTATTTCTTGCCAAGGTCAAGCTGCTTTAGTAATAATGGCTCAAGTGCGATCCGAATTGATGCTAGCTACATACATGACATGGTTCATTTTATGATAATTATTTTACGTACGTAGATGGTGTGTCCATCCTAAATCGTGCCCTCACTACAAGGAAAACGAGCATTTGTAACGAATTATATGCGACGAGAATGACTATTTACGACTAAAACAGACTTATTTTTAGTAGGAAATAATTATTTTCATAGGAAATAGCTGACTACAAATAAACAATTTTCTTGTAGTGGACCTCCAAAAGTGTTATCTTTGGATAACAACTTTTTAATTCAAATTTAACCGAGAAACATCAAATTTGAGTGATGAAAATAAAAAGATCTAATAAATTAAATCAACATATTAATAATTAGTATAATTGCATTGATACTCATGATTACATTTATATATGCTTCTCTTGGCGATCATGATAATAAAAGATCTGCGAAAAAATGATAAAAATATAATGGCAACTAGCTATTTTGCTGTTGATCATTTGTTTCCCACTCTCTTCATGATAAGAATACATGCAGGCTCGTTGTTATTCTCAACTTTCTACTTAAGGTTTTGCTAGCTGTTCCCCATTTATGTCGAAAATGCTTGGGGTCATGACCTGAGCCTGACAAGCTTGGAAGGTGTCTAGCAAATCCATATAGTCCAGAAGCTCGTGTGGGGAGATAAATGGCATCAATGCAGTCTTTCGATGGCGTCCCAATAGGTCCATCTTCTTGTAATATTGTTACATGATTACCTACAATTTGCAAGAATTGTGTCTCAGATGCGCTACAAATACTATTATTATTTCTTATCAAAGCAGTATTGTGAACTTCATTCGAAACCATCTTCTTGTCAAATTTGCCTTATCCAAATCTAGCAAAGTCGCCATCACCTCCTTACGGCCAAAATCTACAGTCACCAATTTCACTCGAATGATTTGATTTTCTCCAATATCTTATATATAAAACGATTTGCTAATAGTGTCAAGTTTGAATAACGTCTAATATTATATATATATGAAACGTCTAGTTTGTATTTATTGAACAAAAACATGAAAATAGTATGACAAATCATGTCCATGATGCATTCATTTTCTGAGTTCATGTAAATGAAAACCTTCATGCATGACAAATGACATAACTAATTGCATGAATTTTTTCATGCAAAAGAGCAGCTTGGGTCGTCATGCTCATGCATATAAAAATCCCAACAGATCATAAAACAATAGCTTTGAATTCAAATGAAGGATTATTTTAGTGTGCAGAATGGGTCTTAATTAATTAAGTAATTAAGCTTCTATCCAGTTTCCATTACATTTAGTTTAAATTCTTGCCGAGTGATGAGCATTCCATCTATATATGTGGTGGAGTACATGTCCATTAACGTGATTAAAATTCTAGATTAATTTAAACCTACCACTTCATGTGTTTGTATAATTTAGTAGTACTATCTTTTTATACTAAAAAAAAAAAAGACAAAAACGAAGAAAATGGTACAAACTTTTTGTAGCTTAAGAAGGCAAAAGCATGGATCTATAATTTTATCCTTAATTAATTATATAGATTATAGTGGACATGCAAAATAAATAACATGTGAAATGTGAAGATGGGTTCTAATTAATCCCATACATGAAACTAAAGACAATATAACACCATGTGCACACTACAAGGAATAACGCCTTTTACGGCGTTTTTTATTTCACCGCATCAGAAATCGGCGGGAATGGCAGGTAATTACAACGACTTTCATGTCGCCGTGGAATTTTCACACAGTTTTGGACTAAAGGGGCGAGTCAACAGTTGGAACAATCTATTGTGGCGATTTTCAACATATTGCAGCGACTTCCATCGTCACAAAATATATATGTTTCGCGACGCTCCAGTAGCTTCGGTAATATTTGTTTTTACAGAGAGATTAAGTCACACCGCCGTAAAAAACCATTTTATATCCTTTCTGACGAACACATTTCCCTCTTCATTCCCAGGTCATCTTCACCCCTAATTGATAGAGTAGTTTCCATTTCCCATTCTCGAAAGGAGCAGTGCATATATTGGTGAATAGGGTTTTCATCTTCGACATTCTCCTGTGAATCTCGCCCTCCCAACGACAACGATTGTAGGTGATTTTCAGTTTTAAGTTTCGCGGGTTAGGATTTTTGCAATTAGCATATGAAATATGTTTATGGTTTTACGTCTAGTACCCTTAATCTAGTTGTATGGCCATTTATTTGAAGTTATGTGATTTGATCAAACTTGGAGAAAGGGCTCTAGATTGGGAATCTGTATGAACAAGCGTTGATGACTAGGGTATTCTGCCATTGATTTCCATCTCAATCCTAAACGACGGCCATTGGCACAATTTGAATTAAAGGTATTGTATTTCTGACAAAGGATTTTTGCGAATCAGTTGATTAAAATTGCATCTAGTTGCTCTTTATTTTCTTTCTACTTGTATTCGTATATGGATAAGCCATTTAAACCTTCAGAACCATAACATATACCAGAAAGAGCATTAAATTTAGTCCACTAACTTCCTTTTGAGTACTCATTTCTTGCATGGAAATCGATGATTGATTCATATTAGTATTATGTGTTGTAACTTGCATTTAATAACCTAAATCATGTTATATCTATATAGTTTAGGTATGAAATTGGTAGGTCAATATTTTATTTTTTAGAATTGAGTATGCTGTAAGGTTTATTGCACTAACTGAGCCAACTTCCTACTAGGTGGTTGTTTATACAGGTTGAACATATATTGATTGCTGCCTTGGTTGATGCAACGGTGGGCTATTAAGTTTGTGTGAGGGTATGTTGTGGATGAAGGTTAAGAGGTGTTGATCCTGGATGCAACAATTAGAGAGGGCGCTATTTCCACAGTACAACAAGTTGGTTGTTGGGATCAGAAGTCTTCAATATGGAATTTGCAATGGCGGATTGCCAATTGTGAAGTTGAGTACTGCCTTTCTAATCCTTTCAGTTTCCTTGTCTCACCCAGCCCTGCCAAGCCATTATTATTGCTGCCTATAAGGCTTATGTAACGTTGGACCCAGTGGACATATGCTTGACTTCTTTGTATTTCGAAGTTGCTAATATAATTAATTAAGATTGTAAATCCCTTGGATTTGGAATGTAATAGTTACAAATCATTGAACATGAGTTTTTAACTTAAACTGATCAATGATTTTTAACAGTTGATGAATGAATGTTGATGTGCAAATCAATACACTGCTTCTTAATGTCCGATTCTGATAACAGACTGATTATATGCAAGATTTTGATTCAATATTTGGTTTTGAATTAAAGGGAACATGGCCACTGCATAAACCTGCAATATTGGCCATGTTATTGTTATTAATTACGGTTCACACAAGGAGTAAAGATCCAATGATTAATTAGCAGTGAGTTTTCAAATCAAGTAGTTTGTACCTTGGAAAGGATCAACCAATTGTCACAGTATGACATATCCATATATGCTTTTTGATGATTTTTATTTGTAGCGATTTCAATCATTCGTTGGGAATGAATCATTTCTAATGGATGGAGATGTTATATCGACGATGGATGAAGCGTTGCAAAAAAGGCCTAATGCAGAGAAATTACACAATACTGCAAATGTTGGATGGTTTGTTGCGGTGCTTACTGGTTTAAATTATTGTCGTTGGAAATATGCTTATTGCAGCGAAATTATTAAATGCTGCAAATGAGAACAAGCTTTTTGCGGCGATGTTAGACTTTAAAAAAGTTGACGATAATATTATACATATTCCAACGATTTTCTTACTCGATGCAAGTAACGATATGCAATACCGTCGATTGTTTAGTAATTGCAACCCCTGTTAGAAACATGATGATGTATAAGGCCAGCTGTTTGGCAAACCCCTTTGAATCAACAACACCATGCTGAGCACCAGGGAAATCCAAATCAAAGGAGTCAAGAGCCCCATACAAGTTCCTCGTCGAATCCAAATCCATTTGGGTGGTACTGGCGGACCAATAATGTCCCTCAAATCTCTTTGGTCGAGAGGGAGCATCATCATTGGTCTGTCTGGACACTTGTGAAATGTTTAGAGAGCCTCGGGAACCAAAACAAGAGGTATAATGAGGAGCCATTGGCGACGAAAAGATAAGGAAGGAAGGAGAAGTCAGAAAGAAGAGAAGTCACAGTGGGAGAAAACAGAGAACAGAGCATGGGTTGAAAATAAAGAAAACTAGGATTTGAGGAGGATGTAGCGGCAAGGAACAAAAAGCAAAACATGGGAAAAAGAACAAAGGGTTAAAAAATAAACGTTGACAGTTAAACAACACCCAACAGGAAAGTGTAACACACCTGATAGTAGGTGTTTGGGTGACTAGAAAATATAAGAGAAAATATGAGAAAATTGGTCACATTCGAGGTTGACCTAACCTCCAAGAAAAAGAGAGAAAATAGAATAAGGAAATATTTTCATTAATGATTATGGATCCTATTACAAGTCCCTCATTCTACTACTTATATGACCGACCTTTGTGTTCGACTATTGGGCCACAGGCCACTTACTCTTATGGTAAACATAAAGCAACAATTACAACTATAACTAACAATAAATGGGCCATGGCCCAACTCAACAAAACTCAAGCAAATAAAAGAGATGAGGGCTTTGGGCCATAGGCTAAGCCCAACTACTAAACTTCTATTATCCAACCCAAACCTATTATGAATTTGGTCCCTATTGTCATAGTCACAGACGTGTGACAAATCCTCCCCCTTCAAGCACCTTGTCCTTAAGGTGCGATTAAGTTTCAATTCTTCTCTTGTAGCTGAGGCAAGCTTCTTCCTTATTCGAAAGGCATCAAGGTATCCATCATATACCGGTGCAGTACTAGCACACATGTGTGACTCGTTTTCCTCATCAATCAACCTCAAGCCAAAATCAATGACTTCCTCCAGCAACTCATATACAAGCACCCAATTTTTGTGCAATGAATTTTCATTGAGTACGCCAAAGTAATCTTTGATGACACCTGCAATCCTTTGTAGCACTCTGATATTAAACCCCCACTCCCTTCCTCTATCAAAGGGCTTAAAAACAACATTAAGTGGCAAAAAGACAAGCAGCTGAAGGGTAAGGTTCATATCTCTAAAAACTTGCAACCCCATACGAATTTGCCATTTCCCTCCACCAGAGGTTACAAACAAAGTATAAAACATCTAATATCTCTCAAAATTATCTTCAATAATTTTGAGCTCCAAAGGTAAATAAAGTATAAAATACCGAGAGATGTGGTACTTGGTGAAATGAAGGACGCCAGTCTCCCTGCCATATCCCATTCTAGCTCCCGTAGCTTTTGTGAGTAGTGCATTAGTTTCTGGTAGTTCATCTGGCCTTTCATCAAACATCTCATGGGCAGCAACTACAAGAGCTTGATAGAGGCACCTTACAAGGTACCTTCCTCTTAGCATAGGGTCGGCCATTAATATAAACTTTTTTCTGTCACTAAAAAGTGGTTGTGCCCAAGTCACAAGGTTCTGCTCCTCAGTGTGTCTTGCAGTATCAATAGATCTTCTACTTGTGATTAATTCTAGAAACATAACTCCAAAACTATAAACATCATACTTTGTAGTCAGTTGACCTGTTGAAGCATACTCGGGTGCGCCGTAACCATATGTCCCCATCACCCTTGTAGATACATGGTCCTTGCCTCCTGTTGGAACCATCTTAGCAAGTCCGAAATCAGAGAGCTTAGGCTTGAATTCCTCATCTAATAGTATGTTAGCTGCTTTAAAGTCGCGATAATTCACCGGTGGTTTGGCAAAGTCATACACGTATTCTAGTCCTTTAGCTGCTCCTTCAGCTATTCTCATCCTAGTGTACCAATCTAAAGGCTCTTCGTTTGAAGATAAATCTAGAAGGTGATTATCCAAAGACCCATTGGCCAAGAATTCATAAACTAACATTCCTTGATCGTCATCTGCACAATATCCAACCAAGTTAACAAGATTTGGATGATGAACCAGACTTAACATAAGAACCTCCGCAAAGAATTCTCTAGTTCCCTGCAATCCTTTCCTGTCCAGTTGCTTGACAGCCACAACTTTATCAATGTTTTCTATGTATCCTTTGTACACCCTCCCAAATCCACCTTCGCCCAACAGACTACCAGGATTGAAGTTGTCAGTTGAAGCGGCTGATTCATAAAACATGAAAACCCGCGCAGAAATCTTTGCATGTCCGACGTTTAGTATCCCTTCAGCCAAACTCCAATACTTGCTGCTTCCTTCAGTACTTTTGGTGAAATAGATCTGGTGCGACACCGTGCACTCATGATGGAACGGAAATGAGAGCGAGGTCATCCTCTCGCCGTCGCAAGAGAAAGGAAAGAGAGGAGCGACGAAGCCTTGTAGGCCGTGAACTACCACCATACATTTGTTGAAAGGACCAGGTTGAGTGACCTCCCCTTCGGTGCCCACGATCGACTCACGGCTTAACCCAACGACGTACTTCACCCTCTGGTGGCTCACAAAGTCATGTTGCGTCGCAGCAATGCACTAGAAGATGCAAGAAAATAACGCTTGGAAATAATGCTTGGATATAACATGAGTATGACTGTTTTTTTGTGGTGAAGGTGAGGAATCGAGAAAGTGAAAATCGATGCCACTGGGATCAAATTTCCATCTGATGGCTAAGCCTTCTCTTCTTACGGTTAGTGAGTGTTTGTTGTTAGGGAAGACAGACAGATGTGAAGGAAAGGGAAAATAAATTTTTGGAGGAAAGGAAGGAAACGCTAGCTGGAGAGGGAGTTCTGAGAATGGAGAAATCAATTTCTGATGTCCAACATGATTTCTAGGAATATGAGAAAGAGGGATCTGAGCGGAATTGATTGCCTCTTTTTCTTCCTCCGTTGCTGCGTATTTTTCCTCTTCATCATGCAGAGCATAGAGAGTTGATTTTCTAGATTTGAGAGCTCTTCGTTGAAGTTGTTCCGAAAATTTTCGAAGTTGTTGATATCTTTTAATGTCTGCAAAATAACATCCAAACGTTGTTGTGAATGTTCGCCTTGCTCTTTGATATTGAGTAAGGATGAGATAATTTTTTCCATTTTTACGGATTGATGAAGCTGAAGTCCAGGAAAGACTGGCTCTAGATACCACTTGTAACACACCTGATAGTAGGTGTTTGGGTGACTAGAAAATATAAGAGAAAAAATGAGAAAATTGATCACATTCGAGATTAACCTAGCCTCCAAGAAAAAGAGAGAAAAAAGAATAAGAAAATATTTTCATTAATGAATATGGATCCTATTACAAGTCCCTCATTCTACTACTTATACGACCGACTTCTGTGTTCGACTCTTGGGTCACAGGCCACTTACTCTTATGGTAAACATAAAGTAACAATTACAACTATAACTAACAATAAATGGGCCATGGCCTAACTAAAGAAAACTCAAGCAAATAAAAGAGATGAGGGCTTTGGGCCATAAGCTGAACCTAACTATTAAATTTCTATTATCCAATCCAAACTCATTATGAATTTAGTCCCTATTGTCATAGTGACGTACGTGTGACAGAAAGTGATAGGTGTCACTGGCAATGAAGACAAAATGGACAAATCCAGCGATTCGCGTTACACGAAGGACGTGGGATCACGGACCGACAGACATTACTAAACATGGGGATGCAAATCGACAGATGTCACTCTACACTTGGAATCCAATCACAAAAGAAGACAGTTTGAACCGGGGACTACCGAAACGTCGCATTAAAAAAATGAAATGATGAGCATGAAATTCCCGCTACCCACACGCAACAGGAATTTGCTTGATAACTATTAGGCCTTTCCCCTTCCTAACCTGGAAAATGAGCCATACATAGTAAGGAACGTCTTCGGCTAAGCCCATGGGCCCATTTGAAAAATAAGAGTTGAAGATAAAAAGGATTTTCGAGTTGAGAAAATCTAGGGCACACATGTAGGCGTTATTAAGGCCTTCCAAATTGATACTGCATCAACAATGGAAACAAATAACAGATGTTGAAAGGTATCCGCCCCATGGGGGAACCATTCACGGGAAGATTAAATGCTGATAGCCCACACTTTAGGAAAGAAGGGAAGAATCATACCTAAAAAAAGGAATTACCAAGCTGAGTTAGCAAACCTTGTATAAATATTGACGCATCCAAAGAACTTAAGCTGATATACCATTAGAGCATAGTAAAATTCTACTAACTTAAGCATCGGAGGTATCCCTTTCCGAAATTTGAACCAATTGCCTTTCTCTAGTTACGAGTTAAACCGAGCATATATAAGAAAGGTGTGCGAAATATGTCCGCAACAATGTGGATGTATATTTTCTCTGAAAAGTTCAAAATTGCAATGTGCGTTTATCTAACTGTATTGTTTAAGTGACTCTTCAAAGATAAATTGGATTATAGTAAGTGTGACTTCAACAATCAATTATATTGAGCAGATATATTTCTTATCCATTTTTTTTTGTTTGAATTTACCTAACCATTAATTGACGTATTTGATTATTTGTTGTTTAAATGTATTTATTTTAAAATTAACCAAAATAGAGAAAACCCATCTAAAAAAAAAACTATTTCTAAGTTTAAGAAAAACATATTAGAATACAAATTAATTTATTAGATACGTACAATTCAAGTGCCAACGATTGAGTCCATTCGTGAATATTGCTATTGCATGCATTCTTTTGAAGTTCTAGCCAGCAACACTAGAAATAGAAAACAGTATGAAAACCAATCTTGGATTTGGATTACTAGCTAATATTAATACTAGAATTACGAGACCGGATTGAAATTATATATGTCTTGCTAGTATTAATGCCGATGAGACTCTCATTTGTCCACTTTCAATATCACTAGCTAATATTAATACTCCATCCATGTCTTGCTAGTTGATGCGCTGCTGAGTTACCTATCCTGTTGACATGTAAAACTTTAACCTCTTGAAAACAATTCATCATTCTCCCAATATCTTGAAAAAGAAAATCAAAATCAGTGTAGTATTCAACATGATTATTCAAAGCATCAATAAGAATTAAGCAATCAATTTCAAGCAATATCTTATGAGCACCCCATTGAACACACATTTGCAACCCCCTTAACAGAGCAATAGACTCTATAAACTCAGAAGAGACCACTTCCCTTTCCAACTTAGTGCAAGCAACTAAAACAATTTTTTAATCCAAATTTAACAGAGAAACATCAACTTTGAGTGATGAAAACAAAAAGATCTAATAAATCAACATATTAATAATTAATCCTTAATGCTATTGCATATAATTGCATTGATCAGTACTCATGATTACATTTATATATGTTTCTCTTAGAGATCATGATAATAAAAGCTCTGCGAAAAAATGATAAAAATATAATGGCAACTAGCTATTTTGCTCTTGATCATTTGTTTCTCACACTCTTCATACGAATACAGGTTCGTTGTTATTCTCAACGTTCTACTTAAGGTTTTGCTAGCTGTTCCCCATTTATGTCGAAAATACTTGGGGTCGTGACATGAGCCTAACAAGCTTGAAAGGTGTTTAGCTAGCACATCCATATAGTCCAGAAGCTCATGTGTGGGGGAGATAAATGGCATCAATGCAGTCTTTCGATGGCATCCCTACAACTTGCAAGGAATGTGTGACTGTGTCTTGGATGCGCTACAATATTATTGACATCACCTCCTTACAGCCAAACTCCGCAGTCACAAATTTCACTCGAATTATTTGATTTTCTCCAATATCTTATAAAACGATTTGCTAATAGTGTCAAGCTTGAATGCCATCTAATCTAATATTATGAAAAGTCTAGTTTGTATTTATTGAACAAAAACATGAAAATAGTATGAAAAATCAACGTTCATGATGCATTCATTTTCTGAGTTCATGTAAATGAAAACCTTCATGCATGACAAATGACATAACTAATTGCATGAATTTTTTCATGCAAAAGAGCAGCGTGGATCGTCATGCTCATGCATAAAATCCCAACAGATACCATAAAACTATAGGTTCGAATTGAAATGAAGGATTATTTTAGTGTGCAGAATGGGTCTTAATTAAGTAATTAAGCTTCTATCAGTCAGTTTCCATTACATTTAGTTTAAATTCTTTCC
The DNA here is from genome assembly GCA_022457165.1 of Juglans mandshurica. NCBI lineage: Eukaryota > Viridiplantae > Streptophyta > Magnoliopsida > Fagales > Juglandaceae > Juglans > Juglans mandshurica. Next base: position 20,694,274 of record CM039630.1, on the reverse strand, counting down.
GAGTGAGCATTCCATCTATACATGTGGTGGTGGAGTACATGATGATGTCCACTGACGTGATTAAAATTCTAGATTAATTTAAACCTAACACTTCATGTGTTTGTATAAGAAAATAGTACGTACTTTTTGTAGCTTAACAAGTCAAAAGCATGGATCTATAATTTTATCCTTAGTTAATTATATGTGAAATGTCAAGATGGGTTCTAATTAATCCCATACATGAAACTAAAGACAATAAAACACCATGGGCCATGGCTAACGAGACAACATTATATCATGTATTAATTGGTCCACAACCACGTATAAAAGCCAACCCATATACGTACTATATATATATATATATATATATATATTATGGTCCATGAGCAGTGCACATTTACGGTTTAGGAACTGTCACAATTTTTCAACCGTCACTAAAAAGTAATTGTGTTGTAATGTATCGAGGATTAGCACAAGACCTGTCCCGATAAGAATAAAAAGTATATTTTTTTTTATTGATTTTTTTTTTATTTTCTTAAAAAAATTTTTAAAAAAATTCACAACATTACTAAAAAAATATTTCTTTAAAAAAAAAATTGTCGGAACATTCGGTGAGTGTAGCATTTTTTATGGTCCATATATTATTTGTATAGTAAGCCTATTAATTAAGCATAATCCAATATTTCAAAGCAGTGTACGTATGTACTCTAATCAACGATACCGCGCGCGGCCTCATTATTAATGGATACGATATTTGTAGATAACTACATCAATCATCTCCAATTTAGAGTTTATTTAAATAGTAAGATAAGATGAAATGGTTTTAAATGAATTAAATAAAATATTGTTAGAATATTATTTTTTAATATTATTATTATTTTTATATTTAAAAAAATTGAATTGTTTATTATATTTTGTATGAAAATTTGAAAAAGTTGTAATGATGATATGAGATGAGATTATGAGATAGGTTGAGAGTGTATTGTGATACCCCATATGATATGGATAAGGGTAGGTGGTGTATGAGATCCCACATTGCTTGGGAAGGAGAAGTTCTTGCTCTTTATAAGGTTCTAATGAGGTTCCAATTGTATCATTGACTAGTCCTTTTGAAGTATAGGCCATGTGGTTTGGGTCTTCCATTGGGGCATTACAAATGGTATCAGAGCTTATCCCAACTAGAAATGTGGGACTTGAGCCGTGCCACCTACAATGGATAGGCCCGATGAGGACGTCGGGAATTTAAGAAAGGTAGATTGTGATACCCCATATGATATGGATAAGGGTAGGTGGTGTATGAGATCCCACATTACTTGGGAAGGAGAAGTTCTTGCTCTTTATAAAGTTCTAATGGGACTCCAATTGTATCATTGACTAGTCCTTTTGGAGTCTTAATGATAGGTTCAAACTTGCCTAGTATTTTTAAATAAAAATTTAACAAATAAAGCTCGACTGTCTACTACTCACTTAAGTACTGATATTGGACTAGCCAAATGTCAGCCAAATCTAAATTTTGACTAAATTTTTTCAAAATCAGTTGTAAATTATTAAAATATATAATATTATATTATTATTTTGACTTTAGATTGACTAGTCTAATGTGGATTAACCTCTTCTAAAGCCAAAACCTCAAATTTTAGTCAAAATTTAGACTTGACAATATCTATTGCCAATGCTCTTACATCCTTAGGAATGGAGTGATGCTTATTGGCCTATCAATTTTCTTAATTTCTGTTTAACTTTTCCTTGGAATTTGATTATTGTGATCAGTGTTCATGATTAATGATTCATGATTAATTTACATCTATGTAGTGGACATTGATCATGATTTGATTAAAATCTTATAATTTATACCTAGCTTAAACCATCTAATATTATAATCATGACTCTTAAAATCCTAAAACTATATATGAAATTAATGTGTGCGAGCATGTTTGCGCATTAATTAATTATTGAGAAATGATACTTGCAGTCGTGAGTGTGCAAGCGTCGTGCAGTCGCTTTGAAAAAAATGAATAAATATGAGACCTACATGAAAAGAAATTAATTTTTTAATAGTGGATCTCACTCTTTTTCAAAGCGACTGCATGACGTTTGCACATTCCACGACTGTATGTAGCATTACTTTTAATTATTATATATGCAAGTATCTTATGTGCCTCCTCCTAATTTAATTGAGAGATATAATTAGTACCTCAATAGCGGTTTTGTAAGACTTATAAGTCCTAATTTTATAAATAAACAGAAAATAAATTAAAAGCCAAGAATATAGAAACTAGCCAGCTATTCGATTTATCCTTAATTAGATTCTTGTAGTGGAGATGGAAATTAAATGTGAGATATGTACATGATCAGTCGTCAACATCATGAAAAGACAACAATATATGATTCGGTGCATACCATGATGGTTCATAAATATGCACAGTAAGCAAAACAACATATATAGCCCAATCCAAACACAAAATGCATACTGACCTTGTGTCTCTAGTCAATGATATTATGGTACAACCTAGCTCATTGTCAATATTAGAAATACTAGATCAACGTACACTATAGAAGTGATATTACCTCGTTGGTAAATCGTAAATCTAGTGCGGTTGTTCTACGGATTCTCCAGCGTCGTTGTTCGTCCACAATCTTCACATCGATGGAGTGTGCTACGAGATAATACCAGAGCAATACTTACACGTTCCACAACCTAGATGCCATAACTTGAGAGAACCATTTGAGAGAGAGATCGCTTTTGATGCTAGTGTATCATCCAAAGAGGAGAGAGACTATGTAAATAGCGCTTTTAAGCGTAACCCACGGCTGGCCATTAAGGGCCAACCATCAAGTCTCATGAAGGTTTCCCACTATGGGTGCCTCTTTCTTACATCTCTCACTCGCACATAGTGGGCATGACCCCATGTCTGTATCTATCAAAATATTCTCAATCTTGTTCATACTGACAAATAGGTCATGCGACCATCGAGCACAGCTGTAAAAGAAAAATGGGAGCACTATACCAAATCTCTCGAAGAGAAGACCAACATAGCAACATCCCTAATCCCTCTGAAGTCTGAATGACTCATAGCAATGCTAATCTCCATAAAACATGATGTACTCACAGTTATGTTGCAACTCCCAAGAAGCAACATAACTTGTCGGTAGTGAGTACACACCATTATTGATATGTTACCAAATAGTCTTCCATTTGCTCTCATGTCATTTAATCTCAGTTTAGTCAATTTCCCAGCAATGTCTCTTTAGACCGCATCATTCATGGTCATAGATAGCATGCCAAAGTAGTAGATACTAAAACATCAACATCATGACATAGTCAAAGGTCTCCTAAGGTCATAAATAAATTAAGGTCATCAGTTATGACCTATAGGACTCACTGGGTGAAGAAGCAAGGATTCATTCACTCATCTCTACCGTTGGTCGCAAAAGCACATTTAGTATGAAATACATGTTACGGTAGAGTTCTCTTTTAAAATAAAGAGCATATATCTAATCTCAGTACACTTTACAGATCTTAGTCTAGTTGCTAACTCATCACCTAACCCGAATTCCTCCATTTGCTCGCTATCAGAAGCGCCAAAGAGGATCTCGCATATGGCTAAACCACATGCTACATGGATTGTGGGTAACCACGCACGATCATTTTAAATATGATGGACTTTATCTTAACTCTCACTAAGATGACATATATTTTGTGTATTACAACTTATCCCTCTCTGAACAAGTATCGAATGACACATTGTCTCATCTTTGTTCGCTACTCCTTTGTAGCATCAAAGGTGATTGCTCGTGTGAGTGAACCAATCTATGTCTATCGATATAACTTTTTTGCCATAACTCCAAATTTATGGTGAATGTGTGTGCTTACCAAAAAATACTTCCAGTCACGCCACATGATCATAGAACACATAAGTGTCATGTGCATGACGAGCAAAACCATGATGGAGAGAAATTACATGGTCAACTAAAAGTAATCAAATCACATCTCTCAAGTGAAGTTTTAGAACTATTTTTCTCCGTGCACATTTTCATGTGTAGTAACTTTCCAAAACATGCGCCAACCAAGAGAATTTGTTTTTATATATAAAAGTCATTTGCACAATCATGAAGTTAGCGACGACTTATCGCGAATCTCATTTAAGGTCAAATTCATAATATAAATCTTAAATTATAGTCAGCAAGTCCTACTGTGACTTTTAAGAATCTACAAGGTGACTACAAATGTCATTCAACAAACTTAATTTGTACTTCAATATTTCATATAAATCTCTCGTACTCAACAAAAGCATGTGAGATAACCATCATTTATTTTTTTTTAAAAGGGTAAAGCGATTAGGGCATTTGCCCCTAAAGACAATCACAATAATCTAGTCATTACTTTTAACGAAAATCGCATCACAAACTCACTTAATCAAGTAAGTCATATTTACCCTCTAATAAAATTTTAACCTTTAACTCCTATGAGCAAACTATAACGGAAATACCAAATAATATAGGCAAAATTAGATTCTTTGGTATTGTCCATCTCATTAATTCTCTATGGATTTTGAACAGGAGCTCCTATAAACTGCTTTTCTTATACACAATCTCACAAGACGTGAAGTCTTAGTTACTTTTCACAAACCCATGTCCATCACCTCGTAGTATGGAAAACCTCTAATTAGGCAAAAATTAATTATCTAAGATAACAAATTTATAATATCTCTTAGGATGACACTTTTCTAAGATCATCAACAGCGTTCAAAGAATCCCATTTTATTAATATGTCGTTAATAAAAAACGATTAGGTACTTTAGGTATCTTTGAATAGATGGTTTGTTTAGGTCGCATGTAAATATCACCAGCAACATTCATTCGCTTTTTGTATCAAAATAATACTAGCAACAATCATGCGCTCAAAGTACTTCATGCCTAAACATCACAAAAGCTAACCATTTAATTCTCCTATGAGAATCAGCTATTTATCTCCTTAAAGAAAGGTTTTTATAAATATGCGATCAATAGCTATCTAAAATCAACTCAATTAGTGCCAATAGATGGATCTATACATCTATCAACTTCACTTCTTTTGTGTCAATTAGATCAATAACCCCATGTTGGATCATATAAGTGAAGCAAACTTAAGACTCTATGTTGGGATTCCTACTATGTGAATTCAATACCTTTACCGGAGCCATATTACAAATATTCTCTTCTAGTCTCTAAACGATGAGAAAATACTGATATAAAGCTACCACGCTATTTATGAGGATCCTTATATTCTGTGAATTTTTGGAGTCACTATCACTAGTCGTACACCATTACTTAAAAGTATACTTGAAAATATTAACGTTAAGGTAATATGAAATGAAACGTAATGTGGAATGAAACGTAAAATATTCTTTCCAAAAAATAAGTGTTTATAAAAATCCACAATTCCCCACCCTCGCCGAAAATACGAGTAATTTTCTTAACTCAACCAAAAATTGATCAAACTTGGATTATCTAGATTTTTAATAGAATTCACATTTGCACAAAATAGTCACTCAGTCTTTCTCAAAGGCGAATGAACTCGATCTAAGGACGACAAATTAGAATTAAGGTCGCAACTCCATATTACAACACATTTGACATCAACCCAAATATGATGTAACAACTACTTTGAGCCATAATTCATTTATAATTCCATTCTCAACAAGTCATTAAACTGCGATATAATTGTTCTTATCATATAACTCATACGATTGCGATTTTGAAAAAATATTTTAACTAAAAGATATATTTTTCTAAAAAAATTTTAAATCACATTTATATGATGAAATAATATTTTTATCATCCCATGTCCTTAGTGTGCACGTCTAGGAGCTTTCACATAGAAAATGCTCATATTCCTTTTTCTCTTTGACTCTTCAACCAATGAGAGAGATCTCATTAGTGAGAAAATTTTTAATTTTTCAAGTTTCACACCCATCATCCTATGCCTCCATGACACATTTTAGTATATTATCTCTCCACCTGAGAAATAATATCACTCAGTCAAAGAGTGATCATCCAACTTCAAAACCTCTAGAAATTCTCACTAATACCACTATTTTCAAAGAGTTTTAAATCAAATTAGGTATAGACTTCACTAATACCACATAAAAGACATTGCTTTGTTCAACAAATGCAGTATGTGACGTTTTCACTGCTAACTAGTGCTAACTATTTGCAAAGAAAAACTTTGCGAAAAATTATCTTAGCCTAAAACCTATCTTGCATCAGTGCAACCACGAGTAAGGTTTTTAAGTTAGGCTTAGATAAGTCGTACCTAATTATTCAGACATTTTACCACAGTTACCATGCAAACCTCCAAGTTGTTTGGTATTACTCTCAAGGAGTGCTCCATAATTCATATATCTATAAGAACCTATTTGTTCTCGCTAGATAGAAATAAAACTTGAGTAAGATTACCAGTGCTAATACCACATAAAGGTGCACCGATAAAACCTTTAAAATGAATGTGCCAATCAAGATTGTCCTTGACACTCTTGTACATTCATATTTTGACTTTCTTACTTGCCAGACATACTAGCAAGTTTTAGTGAGTATGTACTTATCTGTGAGTTAATCTAAGTTGCTTCAAGATTATAATGTCTAACCTTAAATATAAGAGCAATTAATTTTTGCGTTACAAAAAATAACGCGCAACTTTTGTTATTACCCACAAGATTCTCAAAGGTAAAATAGTGGTTTAGCTCTATTTGGTAGTTGATCCTATCAACTTCTATGAAAAATTGTAGTGCATGTGTCCCATGCGCACTTCCAATTTTATTCTAGACATTTCAAAGGTTTTTACAATAATGATGATCTAACACTATCTGACATTTATAATAATCTTAATCCGTTTCCAACTATTGTTTATGGAGGAGATCAATGCGACGATTAAGTCGCATAAATAATCTCTAGGCTTTCTTCTCGGTTATCTCAAAGTTACTAATCTATGCACATCTAATTGCACACTCATCTAAGAAATTTGTCGCATTAATCTAAGTCAGAACAAAAAATAATTAATACATGTGTCAAGATCGAGAATTCGTTATGCTTCCTAATCTTCTCTTGTGCCACAATGTGTAATTATTAATTTCTAACTTAATTATCGCGCAAATTAATATTGTATATGAAATTAATTCTCGACTATACTCCCACTAGGATAAGTAATCTAACGAGTCAGTCACATGCAAAAATAATTTCTTCCTAAATTGAAGAAATTAATTTGAGCCAATTATAAGCATGGACTAATCAAACTCGAGCTACTAGTTTATCACATTCTTAAAAAAACTGAAGACTAATTCTTAAAAATAGTTTAACAATACAAGTGATAAAATAAGCTCATACTTTGGCATGTAAACATAATACATGTACAAAAAATTCATCACATTTCACCCAAACAATTATTATTCACCAAAAAATTATAACCTAGGCAATTTATAACATAAAATAAAATGCCTAATAATTGTGATAAAATATGACATCATAACATCATGGCTTGTATGTATTCAATAGGCACATGCAAAACATATATTTCAGAAAAATAAATATTTTATGCCACAATTACATGCTGAATTACTAAATAAAAAAAACACATTAATAATAAGCTCTAGCCCAATGGTTGAGATTTTAGCCCTTGTATGTGAGGTCTTGAGAGAACCAGTTGAAAGAGAGATCGTTTTTTATGCAAGTGTATCATCCAAAGGGGGGAGAGACTATGTAAATAGTCCATCTAAGCGTAACCTCTGGCTGACCATTAAGGGCCAACCATCAAGTCTCATGAAGTGGTTTAAGAGCCACTTCATAACCCCCAAGAGAAGGAGAAGGGGTTCTCACTATGGGTGCCTCTTTCTTATAGTCAATGTACATGATTGTAAAAAAAAAATAATACATGAACTTTAATCTATGTTTGAAACTGCAAGATGCTATATAGTACATTTGATTTTATTTTGTATTTTTAGTCTCAAACATTTTTAGACATTGTCTTTTATTTGTATGTGATAATTTAAATTTTGTTAGTGTAAGATAAGTGTGTTGGCATATTCATGTGACAACCTATGTTAAATTGTGTCGTAACAGTGTTTAAGTGGAATAAAGTGAAAATGGATTGAAGTTAGCTCAACATGGCTCGAGCAAAACTCATATAGTGAGTTTGCTTGACGCACAATTGACATGGCGTTCAAGTGAAGCTCATACTGAGAGTTCGCTCGACACTCGCTTGACATGGCCCTCCAGCGAACGTTCATACAAAGAGTTTGCTCAACACCCACTTGACATAGCGCTTGAGCAGAACCCAAATAAAAAGTTCGCTCAACACTCGCTCGACATGGCGCTCGAGATGTAACCTAAGCAGAAAGTTCGCTCGATACCCACTTGACTCATGGCTGGAGTGACTCTTGGATATAACGTGCACTCGAATCACTCAACATACTGCTAGAGCAAATGTTCAAAATATTACTTTGACTAGGGTTTCAGTGTCGTGTTCCATTGTGGCTATAAAAGGAAACTTCAGCTCAGTTCAAACGTGTGGAGATGTAGAGCAGAAACATAGGGCTTTTTAAGAAAACTTGAGAGAAATACCATTCCACATCCAAAGCTCATTTTCTCTTGGAAAATATTTCCCATCTTACAGCACTTAAGAGCAAATATTGTTGAGTCCATTGGTGTGGACGTGTTCATTGGTCAGAAGTGATTCCAGAGCTGCCGTTCAAGTAGAGATTTAGAGGTTCACGTGGTGAACTATAGAAAGGTCGGAGTTCCGAGGATGCACGCGTGCAGAGATTGAGTGGGTCACTCATGACGTTGCAAGCCAGATTTAGCTACTATAAGGTCTTGTGAGTGTTTTTAAATTGGTACTAACTAACTAAATTTCTATAGTGGATTTTATGTGGTGACTTACACCTAGAGTGATTTTAGATTTTGAAAACGTTCTTAAGATGAGTTTCCATTTCATGACCAAATTGTTGTGTTGATTATTTTTATGTGAATTGTTTCATTGATTGACTGTTTGTTTGACAACTTTTTTTAATGCAATAAAATTAAATTACACCCATTCACCTCCCTCTAGGTGTTGTGTTATGTTAGAAGCACTGATTTTTCAAATTTAATTAGTGTGATATTTAATTTTATCGATTTATTAATTCTGATTCACTTTACATTCAAACAAAAATCTCAAACGTTCGAACGTGTCTTCACGTTCGAAACAACGTCCGGATATAAATAAGGATATATGTGATGCAATCGTTCGCACATCCAATATCGCATTTAAACATGTAAATTACGAACGTGCAAACGTATTGATGGACATCCGAACGTATATCCTTTCACGTCTGAACTAATGATAAACACACATTCGAACTGAATTTACTGTATCATTCGAACGTTATACTTAAAACGTTTGAACAAAGCACACGTGCGAATGTATCCTTATAGCCGTCCGAACATATATCTCTTCACGTCTGAACTATTGATAATGGATGTTTGAATATAAAATTCTCATGTCAAATTTAAGACGTTAAACGAACAAGACGTGCGAACGTATCATTCTAACCATCTGAACGTATATCTATTTACACTCTAACTATTGGTAACCGATGTTCGAATGTAAAATTCTAAAGTCAGATTTCAAACATTCGAACGAAGACTACATGCGAATGTATTTATTATCCATCCGAAGTAATATAATCGAACAATAAAAAAATGAATGTTCAAATGTAGTTGGCCAGGGTGACGTTTGAACATATTATTTTACGTTTGACAATAATTTTTGTGATACAAATTGACTGTCACAAATTATCATCATGTTTGCATGAAACAACAAACAGTAGACTATCAACCGCTTGTACCTAACAAGTCTCTTAAAACCGTCATAGGGATGGATGTTTCCCGTTCATTTTTTGTTTTGTTTATTTTTCACTAAAAGATCTTTTGATTTAATATATATGGTTACGTGGCTCATAAGAATTTAATATTAAACATAAATCCTTCAAGAGAACTTTTATAAAAACAAAAGGTCGACCTCACAATCGACCATTTTTTTTTTCTTTTTTACCACGATTTTATATCGAATACTCTTTTTTGGATAAAGTTTGAACTTCAGTTTCGGTGGATACAAGTCTGTAAGCATTCAAATGGATGGGTCAGCAAGGATGCCGACATCAATATTCGTTCTATTTATTCTGAAGATGAAGCCTTTATAACTCCTACGTTCTAAGTCAATTATACTAAATTTTCTATTCCTAAAAATAGCTTTTATTTTTGGATTCTTAATTCCGTGTGATATACTAATTTTTAGAATGAAATATTTTTTTTTGAAGAGATGAAAAAATATAAAATATTTTTTTACCTAATGGTCAATGAAGTGTTTTTAATGAGTTTGTAATTTTTTTTAAAAATGTTTATGAAATTTAAATACATGTTTGACAAAAACAATTTTATGTAGTTGGGAAAAGTGTTCGATGATTTCGTCTGTGGCTCTAACATGATCAAAAACTGAAATTTTGTTTCATTAGCAGACATGTTCTGCATTCTACTAATAGTTTTTTGTTTTTAAGAAAAAAAAAGATATTATGCATATTCAAATATAAATGCATGAGAAATTTTGTGAAAGGTTTATGTTTATATTTTTCCTAACTTATTATGCGTGGTTTTAAGTTAATCCAACTTTCAATGCATTATTGTTCACCCTTTGAATTCAAATTGGAAAACCATCTGGGTAAAAAAATATTATTGACCTGAAATTTAAAAACTCAGGCCCAACCCGTGGAAGCCAAGCTCAAAGAAACAAAGCCCAGCCCCTCTTGATTAAATGACACCGTTTTTTTCCCTAGGGTTAAAATCCTAATTTCTTTTCTTCATCTTTTCTTCTCTCCCCTCACTTTTCTCCCTCTCGCCGCACACCACCTCACATCCATTCTCTCTCTTCTCTCCCCTCCCTTCTCTGCCTTGCGTAGCAGAAAACCTCATAGCCACTGTAGATTAGATGAAAGACCGATGTGAAGAAAGAGCTCGGCGATGGAACACAGTGGCTACAGAAACATAGGAAGCAGAGACAAGTAGAAATGTTAGAAGCAAAAGACCCTATGATCAAGCTCTTCGGGAAGATGATCCCAGTGCCTGAGATCCCAACTGTTATGGGCCCAATTGATTAAGACTTGGAAATGTAATGGTTGAAGAACGATTGTAAAGGATGAAGAGAACAATATGATTTTTCGAGGAAATTAGCACCTCCAATTCAGCAAAAGCCTTAATTCATTTTTCGTACCCATTTTCCACGTAGTCCTTACATTATAATTGAAAGCATTTAGCAAAACAAAATTTAAAGGAAATGACTATCCTGCCCTAGACCCCCTGATGGCATGGGCTTTAATGCAAAACAAATAAACTACAAACTATTAATTCAAGACCCAAGACAACCTTATTGACCCCAAGGCTACGATCTAGACCATTAAGTCAGCCTCTTCATTCCAGCTCGTCGTCTTCTCTCCCTTTCGACTCCAAGACTTCATCTTTCAAACCGAGCCTCAACAACTGCTCCCCTCCTCAACAACCTTATAGAACTGGCGGCGCAGTTGCTCTATAGGAACCCAAGACGAGTCTTCTTCGGGGGGCGCCGCTCCACTTGATCAGAAGTTCAATGAAAGGTTGGTTCTGTCGTTTGGTCATGCACCGATCCAGGACTTTCTCCGGTTTGATGCTCAAGGCACCGTGCAGATCTAAGGGCGGCAGCTCTGGTGAAGGGATTATAATTGGTCCGATGTGCTTCTTGAGGAGGTAGACATGGAAAACCCGATGAACCAATGATCCCACGGGTAAGTCGAGCTTATAAGCTACTTCCCCGATCATTTGCAAAACTTGGAAAGGACCGAAATAACGAGGGCAAAGTTTCAAACTTTGCCTTCTAGCAACGCTGTACTGGTGGTGCTTTTGGAGTTTGAGGTATACGAGATCGCCGATCTGAAACTCCCTCTTTGTATGATGCTTGTCGTACTATTTTTTCATGCTTTCTTGGGCTACTTGTAAATTTCTCTTTAATAGTTCTAGGATCTACTCCCTGGTTTTGAGTTGAGAATCAACTTCATGGTTCTTAGTGATACCCGAGACATATTGTAATTGTGTAGGAGGTGGAACCCTGTACAAAGCCTCAAAGGGGGTGAGTTTGGTGGAGGAATGGAGGTTAATGTTGTACCACCATTCCCCCCAAGGTAGCCAGGTAGACCATTCCTTCGGCCTATGATGCACAAAGCATCTGAGATACTGTTGGATGCAGCGGTTTACCACCTTTCTTTGGCCATCGATTGGGGGTGGTAAGCCGAGTTGTAAGCCAGTTTAGTTTCCCTTAAACATTTCCTTCCGAAAGCCACTAGTGAAAATAACATCATGATCCGAGACAACGGTAAAGGGCATACCATGTAACTTAAAGATCTGGGAGAAGAATAACCTAGCCACTGTGAAAGTAGTGTAGGGATGGGAGAGATGGAGGAAGTGGTCGTACTTGGTAAATCGATCCACCATTACTAGGATCACAGAGAATCCTTTGGACATAGGTAGAGTCTCAATAAAGTCCATTGAAATATCAGTCCAGCTCCTAGTTGGAATGGGCAGGGGTTGGAGTAAGCCTGCTGGGTGCAAATTTTTAGATTTACATTTCTGGCATGTAGCACACTCTCGGATGTAACTCTTAATATCTTTCTTCATACCTGGCCAGATGAAATCAACCTTAGCCTTGTGTAGAGACTCGTGGTACCCTGCGTGGCCTCCATAAGGGCTGTCATGTAGATAATGTAACACCTGAGCCTTAAAGGGGGAATTTTTTGTTAAATAAGTTCTCCATTTTTAAACAACAGCCCATTCACTAGTGTGAACCCCTTGTCTGATAGTAGTCCCTATTGCAACCTTTGGCACAACTTTGCAAGCTGTAAATCTGACTTGCAAGAGACCCTTAAGTCTTGTAACCACATAAGGTCCAAGACTGTCAAACCAGCTAGAGACCCTTCTGCCCTAGACTCAGGTTGTCTGGACAAGGCATCAGCAGCCTTGTTTTCCCTCCCCATTTTGTACTCGATGAGAAAGTTATACCCCAGTAGCTTGCTTATCCATTTTTTTTGGGAATGAGTCCCGATTTTCTACTCTAATAGGAACTTCAAGCTTTACTGGTCAGTCTTGATAATAAAGGATCTCCCTACCAAATAAGGTCTCCATCTTTCCACAACATATACCAAAGCCAATAACATCTTCTCATAGGTGGATAAATCCAAAACCTTTCCCTTAAAAGCATGACTAAGGTAGGCTAAGGGTCGGCCCTCCTATATTAGAACAACACTTATGCCCACTCTAGAGGCATCACATTCTATAAGGAAGGGTTTATAAAGTTTTGGCAAGGCCAACACCGTTGGGTTGGTCATTGCTGTCTTCAACCTCTCAAAAGCCTTAGAACTGTCTCACTCCAATGAAAAGAGTTCTTTTTAAGGAGAGTTGTGAGGGGGGCATCCAATATACCATAGTACTGAATGAATTTCCTGTAGTACCCTGTGAGGGCTAAAAATCCCCTTAAGGCCTTCAATATCTTGGGCTGTGGCCACTCCACCATAGACTTTATTTTAGAGGGATCAGCTTTAACCCCCTCTGCTGACACTAGGTGGCCCAAGTACTCCATTTCATGACACCCAAATCTACACTTACTTCTCTTAGCAAAGAAAGTGTGTTTAGCTAAGGTTTTTAGTACCAAAGCCAAGTGTGAGAAATGTTCCTCTCTGGTTTTGCTGTAAACCAGACTATCATCGAAGAATACAATCACAAACTTCCTCAAGTAGGGCTAGAAAACTGCATTCATTAAGCCTTGAAATGTAGCAGGTGCATTAGTTAACCCAAATGCATCACTAGAAATTCATAGTGACCTTGGTGGGTTCTAAATGCTATTTTTGGTACATCCCCCTCCCTTACCCTTATCTGGTGATACCCAGACCTCAGGTCCAGCTTAGAAAATATAGTAGCCCCTTGCAATTCATCCAGTAGCTCATCTATCACTAGAATGGGAAACTTATCATTGATGGTTTCCGTGTTCAACGCACGGAAGTCTATACACATACGCCAACTCCCATCTGCCTTCCTAACCAACAACACAGGAGAGGAAAAAGGTGATTGGATGTGTCTAATGGCTCTAGCAGTTAACAATTCCTACACTATTTATTCAATTTCTTCCTTTTGGTAGAAGGGATACCTGTAGGGCCTTACAGATATTGGAGTAGTTCCCTCATTAAGATTAATGGGATGATCATGGCTTCTTTTAGGGGGTAGCCCATTGGGCTCCTAAAAAACTGAGCTAAACTGGTCCAACACCTTCTTTAGGTCTGAGGGCACTAATTTTTCCTTGGTTTCAGGACCAACCTCCATAATATGTAAAAATACCCTCTTCTTTCCACTTTAGTGAGCTGTGACAGCTCCACTACGTCAATCCATTCAGATGGGCTAGGATCCAAGCCCTTGAGAGTAACTGAATTTTTTTCCACTGAAAAGGTCATGGTCAGGGAGGAAAAATCCCAAAGTACTGGCCCCAATGTCCTCAACCAGTGCATTCCAGCACTATGTCACAACCCCCTAGGGTAGCAGAAAAAAAATCAGTAGTGAAATTTTGTTTTTGTATCATAAATTCTGCTCCTACTAGTTTTCCCTCACTTCTAACCATCTCCCCATTGGCCACCCTTATTTCATTTTGTTCCCTAGGATTCACAGTCAACTGAGTCTTGGTAATAATGGTAGGGTTAAGGAAGTTGTGAGTACTTCCTATGTCTACCAAGATCACCACAAATTGCCCTTTCATCTTCCCAAGCACACGCATGGTTCTAGGATTAATGGACCCAACTATGGCATGGATAGAGATTTCAGGTGTTTCCCCTCCCACATTCTATACAGTGGCTTCTTTTTGTTCCCGCTCAACCTCTACCTCCTCATTTTCCATCACCTCATCATCTAATGAAAAATCCACTCCCTCCATCACATACAATCTAGCCTTCTTACATTTGTGAGTAGGATTCCATTTTTCATTACAAAAATAGCATAACCCCTTTTCTCTTCTCTCCTTCATCTCAGTAGGGCTCACCCTTTGGATAGGGAGTGTTCCCTTGAGAGAACACTCCTTGAAGTGCCAAACTCCCCCTTAGGTGTAAACTGTTGAGACCCTTGGTGATTTTGATTCACACTACCACCACAAGACCCCCGTGAGGGGCTGCTAAAAAATTTCCCAGGTCTATTACTTCTCCCTGTACAGTTCATAAATTCTTCCTGAATCTTAGCTAGCCAAAAGCAGAGTTCAAGCTATTAGGTTGCAACATTTTAATAGGGAGTCTAATCTCATCCTTAAGCCCACTAAGGAAACAACTGAGTTCATAACTCTCAAACAGCCCTTTAAGTCTATTAGAAAATACCTCAAACTGATTCATGTAAGCTGAGACAATGGAAATTTCCCTCAACCTGGTGATGGCCTCCATGGGGGTCACCATAGGAATTAGGAAGTGTTGAGTGAAAGTTGCCCAGGTGCTAAAACACCCCGTCTCCTCTGCTACTTGAAACCAGACCAGAGCATCCCTTCCATGTGGAATGAGGTTGTCCTAATCTTCTGATAGTCTGTCATGGGATGGAGAGCAAAATAGTGGTTCACTTTATAAATCCAACATGTTGGATTTCCCCTTCAAATCTAGGAAAGTCCAACTTAATAGATCGAAATTGCATTCCCCTTGTTGTTTCATACTCCTCTGTAGGTGCTTCTTCTTCATGATGAGTTTGGTGTTTAGATCTGGAGTGCGTGTGTCCCCTGTTAAATGTTTCGAGCAGTAGATCCATTTTCTTAGATAAATCATCCAAAGATCTCTGATGATGCTCAACCTTTTGATCTTGCAGGTTCTGGTGCTGCTTCAACTCCAACACCAACTTCTCCAATTCCTTGAACCTGGTTCCCTCCGCCATTGAAGAATGTTTCTGCTCCGAGAAAAGTTGGCTCTGATACCAATAATTTGTTACGGGCCCAATTGATTAAGACTTGGAAATGCAATGGTTGAAGAAAGATTGTAAAGGATGAAGAGAACAATTTGATTTTTCAAGGAAATCAGCACCTCCAATTCGACAAAAGCCTTAATTCATTTTCCGTACCCGTTTCCCACATAGTCCTTACATTATAACAGAAAGCATTCAACAAAAACATAATTTAAAGGAAATGACTATCCTGCCCTAGACCCCCTGATGACATGGGCTTTAATGGAAAACAAATAAACTACAAACTATTAATTCAAGACCCAACACAACCTTATTGACCCCAAGGCTACGGCCCAGCCGATTAAGTCAGCCACTTTATTCCAGCTCATCGTCTTCTCTCCCTTTCAACTCCAAGACTTCATCTTTCAAACCGAGCCTCAACACCAACCAACGAGTCCATAGACTCTTTCGGAGCTCCAACTCCGTCGTCGAGTCTTGTGGTTGACAATAATATCGATCAGGACCTGTTCAACCCATTATTCTTAAGGTGGGAAAATTTAATGGGTTGGTCTTAGCTAGGGGCTTGGTTTGGAGATTTTGTTGACTTGGAATGGTAGGGTAGTGTTGTTTGTAGATGATGGTTAGGGGTTTTCGGGTGTGGTTAGACGGGTTTAGTTGTTGTTCATGAGCTTTTGAATTGGTTTTTTAAATTTTATTTCGTTTAGTGTAAATGGGTATGATTGATTTAGTGAATCTCTACAAATTTGAAAAGGTTTTTCTTTGGATCTGCTTTGGTTTCATGCATATGCATACTGAAACACTCCCTCTTCTCTTTTATGTTTTTGTGGGTTTTTGGATTTTTTTGATCTGGTTTTTGGGTGTTTGATGATATTTATATTTTCTGTGTCCTTTCTGTGATTTTTGCGATCTGATGGATGTTTGGGTTTTTTTTATCCGGTTTTTCATCGGCAACAAACTTGAATGAATCTCATGATACCACCATGTTCTTTGGCAATATGCACAAGTTAATACAGTCCGACGTTGATGTTTTCATTCTATGGATGTATGCTTTTCAAGTAATCCGAAAACCTAGAATTTGATTCTGGTCTCGGTTTGATTGGGATGATTTTCTATCGGCCTAGTTACATAGTCCATAAATCATCCAAACGAGAAAAAGAGGCACTTACCGAAAGCTTAGCAGCAGAGGAACACACAGTGGCTTCATAGAGCAGAGGGAGAAGATTAGAAAGAAGGAATGTGATTTACATAAAGCCACTAAGGCGGTGGAAGTCTTTGAACTTCCAGAGAGTAAGGCGGTGAAACAAAGCAGGGAAGAGAGCGTCAATTAGAAGTACATAGGGGCAAAATGGGAAAGATAATGTCCAACCAAAAAACACTATTGCTTTTTGGATTGAGACTTTTATACTTGTATATATATATTTATTTTTTTAATATTTTCTTTGGTTTAATGTATATAATACACATATGAAGGCAATGCTTCACAAAAGAAATATATATTTTTTTTCTTCATTTCAGCTGATCTATCTATCTAGTCATTTCATAGGGTTGAAGACGAATCAATACATGCATGTGAAAAACAAAATTAATTAACTCCGATCCAAAGGATCTTAGGTTTCTAGTTATCATATATAAATTAACTCAAGGTTACCTTTATTTATGATTTACTCCACTTTTTCCTAATTAGGTACTTTTTTATTTACAAAAGAGACTTCATTTACCCCGTTTGTTTTCACAACACATCTCATTTAATTATTACAAAATTTTCAAATTCTCATACAAAATAAAATAAACAATTCAACTTTTTCGAATACCAAAACAATAATAATATTTAAAAAAATTATATATTCTAACAATATTTAATTTATTCGATTTTTAACTTTTATCTCAACTCATCTCATATTCGAAAATAAACGTACGAGCAATCTCTCGAAAATAATTATATAACTGAGATATTAATTATTACCTTGTAGGGTCTCACCCCTGAATTCAGTGAAGCAACATTATTATTAATTCGTGTCACATTTAATTAAGAGTCAAATTAATACTATTAGTAGTAGTGATCAGTTTATTTTTGGAGCAATATACTATGGTCCAGTTCAATATACTTCGAGTATATCAACATGTAAATTAGAAGTCAAGACCACTTCCATAATTAAGATATAAAATCATCATCTAATTGGCCTGTTATAGTCTTATTAGATAAAAGGACCAATTTTATCCCCGACTAAGAACTTATTTTAATTTATAATTATTTGGGATGCACCCTGGCTAGCTAGCATTGTCCATATAAAAATGACAAGAAACGATTGAATAAATTCAAGTGCATGATGCTCTTAAATAAAGATATATATCTAAGTTATAAAAGTGTTACATGCATACCTGTTCATTTTTTTTTTATAGAGTACGTACGTGGCTTGATTTCATTATTGTATTATCTAAGTAATATTAGCTTTTCATAATATATAATATGGAAAAACCAAAATCTAAAAATGATCAATCAATTGTCACGTACATTAATGTACTTTTTGTTTTCGTGTCGCTTTATCTTCCAAAGTTTACCTATATAATTTATTTATTTATTTATTGTGATCGAATGCAAATTAAGAGTATTATAAATATTCTCTCTAAAATAATTAGTATAGATGTTAGCAAACCTCCAAACAAAAGATTGTTAAAGTACTGCATGCATGCAACTTGAGTTTATGGTAGATAGATCGATACATCATCATCATCATGACATTGTTCATTTATTTTAGATGCAATAATTAACATTATTTTAGAACAACTAGCTAGCTAGCTAGATGGTTGAAGATATTGGTGCATGCAGCATGCGTGCTGCATAATTAATATTCTTAATTCATGATGTGAATGAAAACGTCGTTCATGATCACAACTGTTATGGCCGGCCCACTTCAACAATAATTTTGGTCTTTAATTTGTGACAATATTTATAATTTCCATGACATGATCACGCATGCAAGCAAAATGGTTGATGTGGATGAGAATCGGCAAACGTACTTTTCCAGCTCAGAAGATACGTCGGGAAGACGTTATTATAATCAGGAGATGGATCGATAAAAGTACCTTTGCATGGCCTTTAGTTAAAAAAAGATAAAAAGCACTACTAGATACAGTCCACGTTGGGAGGATTGCGTGCGGATGACTGGATTTTCAGTTAATTCCTCTCAAATTCATATGGTGAAATATCAAAACTGCTCTTTTCAGTAAATTCCCTCCAGGATCCAGCAACATGGAAGAAATGAATCTTTGCTGGGCAATGTATGAAAATGAATTAAACAGCTGAAACAGAACACAAGTGCCATCACACTTTGAAAGGCCACCTGGCTCTCTCAAAAGGCAGTGAAGATCTTTATACACCTGGAGTTTATCGTTACAAATCCATCTGAAAGCAAATCCTTACGATTTACAAATCTCAACAAGTAATTTATCCTCTGAAAGCAAACAAAAAAGATTTTAACGTGAAAATACCAGATGGGAAGAAATTTAACGAGAAATCAAAATCAAAATCAGAAAGAAGAAATACCCTCTGAAATCAAAATCAAATATAAAAAGGATCTTAATGACAAAATTTACCCTCTAAAATCAAAATCAGAAAGAAGTGAGAGAAAGAGCCCACTTGCACATCGCTTTCATCAATGCTATAGATTAAGATTATTCATAATTCAGCAGAGTTAAAATGGTTCCAGTAGTACTACTACCTTAAAGAAAACTAAAAAGGAGAGCCCACCTTCCCTTCCATACCGCATGCTTCAAGCTTTGAGGACAGAAGAAGTTAATTGAGAATAGCTGGAAAGTAATTTAACTCGGAAGCTAAGCTTTCTTTTTGCTAAAATCGACAAGTTTCCTGTCTCTTGAGCCGAATCCACATCGAACATACCAAATATCTGGACCTCAAAATGAGGGTGCATGGTCGTGTTCGTTATTAGACAATTATAATTGGTTCATTTTGGTCTCAAAAGTTTATGTAGAAAAGCTTTCCCCACCATTAATATTGGCCATTCTCGAGCATAAAGTAGTTAATGACACTACTACAGATTTCGTGTGCATGTACGTACGTAGCTTCATCTCCGTCTTTTATCAGAAAAATAAATATTTATGACAGATTATTTACAATAAAAATAATTATTTACGATAAAATAAATTCATTTTAATAAAAAATAATCATTTTCATAATAAATAATTAACTACAAATAATCAGTTTTGATGTAGTGATATTATTAATTTATTATCAATCAATTATCATGTCTACAGGTATTTATCTGAATTATTATTGAAAATAAACAAGATAGTTGAAAATAACTAGATAGGTAATTATTAATGTCTTGTCACATTACTGCGTAGATGATCAGTTTCTTTCATTACAAGTGTCACGAGTCATGTGAGAAATAGCCTCGTTTGTATTCGTAACCTATCTCAATCTATCTCAACTCATCTCATCTCATCATTATAATTTTTTTAAATTTCTACACAAAATATAATAAACAATTCAACTTTTTCAAATTTCAAAACAACTTTATCAAATTTTCACACAAAATATAATAAATAATTCAACTTTTATTTTATTATTCACAAATCATCTCAACTCATATCTGAATCCAAACTAGTTCTTAGTTGAGTTCCATATCAGATAATTAATAGTACTACTGATCATAGGTGTTAATGGGCAAAAATATATAATTAACTTTAAGACTATATACCGATGGATCTGTCACTTAATTATATCTTAAGTGAGTTTTTATTGACTTATACATTAAACCATTTAAAATATGTCATATAAACCTATCATATGATTAAAAATAATGAAATCAAGAATGAATAGTAGTACTATTAAGATTGTTCTGTGTTGATCAAATAAAAACTAGAGTTCTTTTCATTTGATTCCAACCTGAAAAACATTATCATGAAAGCAATCGAATCACTTTCTGAACATTATATTCTTTGATCTTAATTTCATTTTTCTTTAAAATCCATCATCATGTACGTAGCTTCTTCATCAGCAAGTGGGACATATGATGCATGATGAATAGATACTTCACCAAACTCCATGTATATGACTAGATGCCTTGTAGGTTCAATGCCTAATCCAAATTAATGCCTTGGGTTTCGTGTCTTGTAAGATCGGATTATTCTACCAAATTTCCTTATAGATCCAACTACATTTCCTATTAGTCTATCTTCTAAAGGAGAAAAGATGTAGACAAGATATTTGAAAAGCCTAAAAGCTCAGCAACCAAATTAAAGGCCTCATCAATAGTCAATTAATTTGAAATTCAAGCTTCAATTAATTTTTAACTTCAAATCATAACTTCATATGGGAAATATTGGTTTAGCACTTTTTTTTAATAAAAGAAGAGTTTCACCTAATAAAAGGCGTCCAAAGTATTATTGTTTTATAGAGTGTAGAAATTGGAGCTCCTATATATTTTCATGAGGAATGATTTGTACAGTATTAAGATATGCAAATACACCGTACCTCTTTTGAAAAAATGGATAAGTTTGAAATCTACATATAAAATCAGTGTTAGCATTGGTCACTACAATAGACACAATTTTCATCCCAAATTAGAATTGGAGATGAAAAAATTTTGTCTCAAATTTGTCTAGAAAAGACCGTCTCAAAACGTTTTTGGAGACAAAAATTGGCAGATCCAGTCGAAACCGTTCGAATGGATAATTGTTTTTGAGACGACCCGATTTCGTCTCATATATTGTTCGAATGGAATATTTATCCGTCCGAACGGAGACGTCCATTCAAACAATATGAAATACTCATTCGAACTAATGTCCATATTTGATATCGTTCGAATGAACTAGGTGTTCGAACAGATTTTAAGTGTTCGAACAAAACTTATGTCTGTTCGAACAGAAATTTTATTTTCAGAAATTATATCCGTTCGAACGGGGTTTTGCACATAAATGTTGTTCAAACAAATAATTTATTATTCGAACGTCCGTATATCTCGTTTGTCATTTGAATGGGTTAGTTTTTGTTTGAATGAGTCTATTTTGGTTCGAATGTGATAATGGTAATTTACCGTTTGAACTGGTTATTTACCGTTCGAACTGTATTAATCATACAGATCACAATTTAATTAAAAATACCATACTAATATTACACATTGTAATTCAAACATCAATTGTTCAAAGTAGTGCAAACTTCATAATATAAATACAATTAAAGAAAATATAAATTTGCAGACTATGGTGGTGGCATAGAGTTTTAAGACATCATTGACTGGAATTGTTCAAAAATTTTTTGGTTATTCAACTGCATTCTCTCTTCTAATCGCGCCTCCAAATCCACTGCTTGATCTAATCAGGTTAGCAGCTCTTTTTTCTCAGACCTCAATCGTTCTATCTCATGTGCTGCTTCCTCCAATTCTTTAGTCTTGTCGTCATTCGATTTGGCTCGAGAATAGGATGATGATGATGATGAGGATGGTTTTACGCAACGTCCTAACCCCTCAAATATCCAGAACGTGATCCAAGAACTTGATAAAGGATCTGAGCATCGTTGACAGATGATGTATCAGATGGATCCGCAACAGTTTCCTTAAGATATATCATCTTATCCTACAAAAATAAAAACATTAAAGTTTGTATAAATAAAAAAAATATTATGTGACAATGAAATTAAAAAAACTTAAACTTACATAATTTGCCTCTGCTTCGGGATTGGCCCAAACATCATCACGATTTTTATGTGTTTTAGCATACAATTGAGTCAAATCATAGTCAGCGGGACTTTCTTCTTTCTGCAAAAGGAAAATCTATATTAGAACTTAAATTAGAAAATGTGTATTATATGTTAATATTTAACGGGCACTAAAATAACTTACCATTTTGTTAGACAAACGATGAAAAGATCGAGAACCTGCATGATGGTTTATCTTTAAATTTGATCTATTTGCTTTGTTCATTGTACTCCATTGCTAAAAGAAAAAAATATGTCTATATGTTCAATACATCTGTGATATATTATTAAAAAAAGACAGCAGCGATATTACCTGATAAACAGGGTCTTCAAACATATCACAAACTTTCTCCAATTCCTTTGGTGGAATATTTTGGAATGGATTTTGGTGCACCTCTATTGTAGTACTGAACTTCTTATAATGTGCATGGCATTGACCTTTATACCTCCGAAATGCATTCGACATCAGTTCTTCAACCGTTAATCGATCCTCTCTTCAGCCAAAATTAAGCTCAAACTCATCCTTTCGAAAATTATAACAATTACTATAAATACAAAGTAACTTGAAAGTAACATGTTATATACTTAGTTGCTTGAGATGTAGGTTATTACCAAACAATGGTTTTTTATGTGGTCTTTCACATTTTGGGAAACTTTAGACCAAGAGGATGTAGCAATCGGTGCATACGTGCGAGTAAGTGTACCAACATAAGAAGCAAGCCACGCTGTCGAATCTCCGGAGCCACCGTTGTGATCATCAGGAATATCAACCTTGATTTTATCAACTTTTCTTACTTTATCTATGCAGACACCCCTCGTAGTGCCTCTACTCGACGCTTGTTTACAACAGCTATATATACAACAATTAAAACATAACTTTTTAATTAAATTAATTTATTTTATAGGTATATTACTTAAATTGAGCATAAAATATGATATTTAATTTGATAAAATACTTTGTTCTTGGCCTGGTGATGTTGGCTCACTATTGATGACAGGTGAACCACACGGGGAGTCAATAATGGATGGGGATAGCACACGTGTTGCTTTGCATTTGGGAGACATATCTATTTGAAATTTTAACAAATTATTTTTCAAACAAACGTTAAAGATATTTATATGTTAATATTACTTACAGAAATTCATATTCGAAATTCATTCACTATCCGTTTTGCTGGACCAGTCGCCCTCATCCTCACTAGACACTTCAGTTGATTCATCTTCTTCTGATATTTCACCCTCAATTACTTCGGGTTGAACATCTTCTCTACGCAATGGAACCATATCATATTGGCTTAAATCAACAAATAGATTGATGCCTACTTCACTTTATTGATATGCTTCTTCATTTGCTGGACTATCAACTTCTTCATGTGGTTCGTCTGCCTCTAAAATTTAATCATATACATTTCTTGGTGCAAACTTCTCCACTATCAACCATGGGTTTCCGTACTCCGGATCATCTAAATAAAAAATTGATTCGCTTGACAAGCAAGAACGAAATGATCGTCCTCATACCATGTGCGAGATGTATTAACACTCACAAAATAATCATCGTTACGCACTCCCAACCTAGAATTTGAGACATCCCACCAATTACATTTAAACAACCATACCATATATCCCCCACATACTTTAACGCTATGATATTTTCCACAATTCCGTAGAAGTCAATATTATCATCCCCATGACTTCCTTTGACTACGACCCCACAATTTTGTGTTTTTGTATATCTTTCTCTATCAGTTGTGTGAAATCTATATCCACGCACTAAACATCCTGAGTACTGGATGTCCCATCTGGACGGACCACATGCTAGGCGCCAAATCTGTCACAATTTATTTCACGTTCGAACGTGTCATTTTGTTGTTCGAACTAACAAATCAGAATATTCCTTGGCATATTCTTCAAATGTTGACCAGCTCAAAGGGTATTTTCGTAACACTGTTCGACCAGAGCGTTCTAATGACGAATTTTGACGTTCGAATAAACTAACATTCAGAGTATTTTGCATGAAGTTTTCCTCCAAACACATTCCACAAGATAACAGTTCGAACAGGACGTTATTGGGTTCGAATCAATCACAAAATATTTTAATATTTTAATATTATATACTATATAATAACTATATATTTTACCAACTATTTTATATTATAATTGATAATATATAATGTACTACAAGTCTAATAGTTAATATAATACTTATACCGTATACTAATTATTAATATATAGTACTTATTAATATATATATACTTTTGGTCTTCTAATTTTGCACTATATATTATATAACTTACTATCTTGTGATATAAAATATAATAACTATAGTTATAGTAACTTATAATAGTAATTAGTAACTAGTTACTATAGTTACGATAACTTGTATAGTTATCATAACTTATAATACTTGCACTGAAGTAGCTATAGTAACTATTTTAACTATAGTACTTATGATAACTTGTATAGTTATCAAAAATTATAATACTTACACTGTAGTAGCTATATAACTAATAACTACTATATATATTAATTATTTTAACTTGTATAGTTATTATAACTTATAATACTTTCACTGTAGTAGCTATATAACTAATAGCTACTATATATATATTAATTATATTAAGTTGTATAGTTATCATAACTTATAATAGCTATAACTATATAGTAACTATATAATACTTACATTGTAGTAGTTATATATCTAATATCCACTATATCTAAATTTATATTAATTATATTAACTTGTATAGTTATCATAACTTATAATAGCTATACCTATATAGTAACTATATATAATACTTACACTACAGTTATATAACTAATAACTATAGTTAGTTTTATAATATTATATAAACTATAGGAGTATAGTTATCATAACTTATATATAGTACCTATATAATTCAGCCATTGTAATTATACTAAGTACTTAGAGCATTGGCATTAGACTCATCAAATGAGTTCAATCTTCAAAATTTGATGAATTCATGTTTAAAATCACTGCATTGGATTCACCAAACATTAAAATCTGAAACTTTGACGAATTGTGCATTCCAATTCATCTTCAATTGCTATATAGCTAATATCCACTATATCTATATTTATTTATTTAAATTATTGTTTTCCAATTTTGAGCCACAATATATTTAAGTTGGGAAACAATAATTTAAGTATCAAATTAAATTATTAATTAACATATAATTAGTATAATTGTATAATATGAAAAAAATAAATTAAAAATATTATTATTAAAAAAACCATATTATATTATTATTTTGATGAATACAATGGCTAATTCAATGTGGGGTTATGGATATGGAGGTTTTGAGTTTATGAAAAACATGTACTTTTCATCAAATTTTGAAGATGAAAATGATGAATCCAATGTTAATGCTCTAATATGTACTTAGTATAATAGAAACAATATATTTAAAAATAATATACTAAATATATTAATTAAAAGTAATATAATACTATTATTAGTTTCATTTTTATACTTTTGGACTTTGTAATATTATTATTATTATTAGTAATATAATTATAAATATATTAATATAATAATCGTTCGAACGGATCTTTATCCAGTTCGAATGAGACGCCACGGTTATTATAGACCCAGTTTGAATACAATGAAACAAAACTCTCTCATTCGAACTAGTAACCACTGAGAGCCTCTGAGTTCGCTCCTTAACTACGCCGCGAAAACTGCCACTCAACCGCAGTAGAAACCCCACATTTGAACTTCTAAGAGGTATGGGTCAACTCTCCACCTCTATTGTTTAGTTTTTTGCACGAATGGGATGTGTTTGGGGGTATGGATTTCAAATTCGAAATCCATCCATTTTGGTGTATTCCGTGGAAATAACATCAAAATAATCGGTAGAAATGATTGGGCTTCACTCTTCAATCATTTCTACCGATTAAAACAAAGGATAACATCTAGATAAGAAGTTTTTCAGTTCGGGACTGAGTCGACTCAGCCATGGCTGTTTGGCTTCTTCCATTCGAACAAACTCTAGTCCGTTTGAACTCTTAATTGCCAAACAACATTATTTATGTTCGAACAAAATAAATTCGTTCAAATGAACAAAGAAACTCTATTCAAATGAATAGAACAGTCCATTCGAATAGAGTTTTCTAGTTCGAACAGACTATGTTCTGTTCGAACGAATTATTTCAATTCAGTTCAATATACTATAATTCTTCAATAATATAATTTAAATATTATGGTTAATTATATTCTTACTTATATTTTGGTTGAACAGTATATCAATGGCATCCAGCGGAAGAAAACGTGAAAAGATTAGCCCAGCCAAAGTAGTGGATCAGCAGCTCATGCTCCGAAGACGAGGCCTACACTTGTCGAGCGTCCAGTCATTTTGTCTGACTTCTCCGATCTTTCATGGGAGGGACAGAGCATACAATCCATCTTCACCGAGCGGGGATGGATACCGATATGTGAGTAGCGGGGGATTGCATATCCAGAAATGGTCAGTGAGTTCTACCGCTGATGCTCTGTTCTACACCATATCAGTCCGGGGAGTGAATATTAATTTCTCTCCCCGCATTATTGTTGAATTCCTTGACATTCCTTATATAGCCGACGCATATCCTGCAGCGGCTACATGGGGACCAGCGGCTGCACCATCTGATTCCGACACACCTGCCTCATCCTCCATGCTAGTCCCGAATGTAGATTTGGATGCTAATTCGGATGGTAGTGAGGATGAGGATCTACCTGATGATGGTCTCACAGACGATCAGGTGCGTCAGCTACTGCGAGACCCATCAGCTCCTCCATATGATGGAAGCAAGGTGATCCGACAGGCCGATTGTATAGGATTTTTTAGAATGCTTAATTTGATTGTTGGCTATAACATCGATCCGAAAAAACACAAAACTAATTTCGAGATCGATCGAGCCAGATTTTTGCTGTGGATAGCATAGGGGGATCCCATTGATCTAGCATTGTATTTATTCCTCCGCATTCGATCAGAGTCACGCTTTTCTAGTGGAGGTAGTCTACCATTTGCATTGCTGATATCTAACCTCCTACTTCGATCAGGGGTTACAGTGTCGGCCACTGAGCGAATGTCGCCAAAGATGGGGCCCCTTAACAAGATCACATTCAACAAGAGCAAGGAGCACTTGCGGAAGACTGCACCAGAACAATCTAATGATCCTCCCACAGATCCAGCTTCTAGTAGTGTTGCCGCTGTTGAGAGACAGCCTCCTGGGGCTACTTTAGATCAGGTACGAGCTCTGTTTGTGGAGTTCATTGAGCCCATCATGGAGAAGCTTAGGGATCTGGAAGGATCTATTAAAATGTTGCAAAAGGATATTGATATACTAAGGAATCAATAATTATGATCGTTTTAGTTATTATTTTATTTTTTTATGTTGTATTGAACATTATATATTTGAGATGTAACTAATGTATGATTTTTATTTCTCGTGTTTACTACTTTGTTTATTTTTTTCATTTTACTTGCCGTTCATGATAATGTAAAAAATGATACTATCTTTAAAGTTATATTTATATAAATTTAACATAAAAAAAGTCATTATAAAGTTTTGAAGTTAATTACATAAAAGTAATTTATGAATTTATAAATATTTTAACTCACCACAAATCATAATATATAATATATAAACATTTTTATATTTTGAAAATGATAACAAATTAATGGAAAAAATATTTATTACTTTAATAGAAAAATATATGCACAAATCCATACTAATAAAAAAATTAATTGAATCTCTATCCGTTCGAACAAAGAAATTTAAGTTCGAACGGTTATTAACTTACCCCAGGGAAAATAAATTAATTTCCCACCAATATTTTTATTCGAATAGATTATATACTGTTCGAACAAACAATAATTCCATTTTCTAATTTATTTTGTTCCGTTCGAACAATTTTCCTTTTTTGAGACGATTTTGCTCGTCACAAAATATCTTGTTCGAATGGATATTTTCCGTTCGAATGAATTTAGTAACTTAGACATTTTTTGAGACAATTTTGTCTCCAAAAATGACTTTAAATTTCGTTCCTAACAAATTTCGTCCCTAAAAGTCAAATTTATTGTAGTGGGTGTAGGCAAATTAGACAAATGCAAAATTTGGCTAAAATCACATATTTTGCCTTTTTGTCTATTCAATTCAAGAGATATTCTCACATTAGATTATCTATCTATTAGCCAAAATAATAATAAAATATTATTAATTTAATAATAATAATTTTTTCCTTAATTATTTTTCATATTTTACAATTATACTGACCATATATTAATTAATAATTTAATTTATAATCAGATTTTTGTTGTCCAACTATTTTTGTTGTCAACCAAATAATGTTTTGGAAGTGCGAGAAACAACCCATAAAATATTCAATAGATGGGGAATAGTAAGATTTATGTAACTTGTAAGGAAAAAAAAAATGTATTTTCCTCTCCCAATATTGTAGACAATTTAGTGGGATTGTTAGCTAAATCTTAGTTTGCATTTATATTTGCCTACACCAATGCTATTATGTTTTAAAAGGAGTGTGTGGAACTTATCTATCTTAAAACTGCATCTAGCATTATTCTATTTTTATATTTTGGTTCATCAAAATTCAAAGGGGGTAATAAGTGAGAAGATAGACCATTATGATAAATGTTATTATTAGTTCATCTTTTTAAGTAAAGGTAAGAAACAATAATCAAAGACAGTGAACTTAGTTCATGAGTGGATAGAATTTTGCGCAATTAGTCAAATATACAATGATCGTACGTGTGAAAAGAGGAGTGAAGCCGGAGTTTCTACATGAAAATTCATGTTAGATTTTAATGATTAATGAAGTAATTATTGATATATATCACTCCAACAATGTTGATTTGATCAAAAGAATTTTGTCTTGTCTGCGGTTAGATCAACATGATGCTTTTTAACGTCAAACTCGGTCCGGCCAATAATTTCAACAAATTATTGCCTACATTTATATATAATTAGTTTTTAAATAGCAATTAATAAGGAATATATATATATATATACATATATATATATATATATATATATGACTCCTGAACGAATATATATAATAAAGAAAGGAGTGATAATTGGGTACTTTCGAGATAAATATATATTTTGAGCCCCTGAACCCCGGCACTATCCTCGTTCGGACGTCGAGGGAGGATTGGCCCCTCGACCGTCTGCCTCATCCTGCCCATCACACACCCATGATGAAAACAATAACTGAAAAATACCAAAGAATCCAAAACAATGGAAAAACAACAACAAATCTGCAAGATTATAGATCCATCCACAACAAATCCACAGATCGATTCACAACAAATCAAAAAACAACAAGAAAATCCAAAACAACAACAAATCTGAGCAAAGAACCATGGCCACGAATGGTCGTGAGTCTCTTTGCAAACCCATAGCCATTTGTAGCTGTGGTTAGGGATGTAAACCGGTCGGTTTGGACCGGAGAAACCGATTGGACGGACCGGTTCGGTCCGGATCGGACTGGATGGACCAAATGCATGGTCGGTTTCGGTCCAGTAAATAAGAAAATTTCAGTCTTCGGTCTGATCCTGGGGTGGAGATTTCTCGGACCGGACCAACCGAATAAAAAATAAAAATAAATAAAATATTATATATATTATTTATATAATAATTGTACAATTAACAATATAAAATTTTAAATATGTTATTAATACTTGTTAATATTCTATAAATTAACAATATTTTATATATATCTTCATCTAACCTATCACTATTAACAATATAAAATTTTAAATATGTTATTAACACTTGTTAATATTCTATGAATTAACTAATATATAATATCAATTAGTTAATTATATAGTAATTATATAAATTAATAATGTAATTTTCATTTAATTTATTATCATTAACCATATAAAATATTTTTTTATTGAATGTGTTACATAATCCACATTAATAAGTCACTTAATTTAATTTAATATTTTAAATAATTTTTTTTATTATTTGATTTAAAAAAAAAAGGCCGAATCGAATGGATCGGTCCGGTCCGGTCTGGTGATGGACCGAATATTGGGTGTTCGGTCCGGTCCGGACCGACCGGTTTACACCCTTAGTTGTGGTTCCATGGCCAAACTTCAAGGAAGTGAAGAAAAAGTGGAGGAGGAGGAGGAGGAGAAGAAGAAAATGAGGAGGAGGAGATGAATAGGAGAGGAGAATCAGAAGAGAAAGGGGGCGCCGCCGCGCTAGTGAAAGGGAGAGAGAGTGAGAGGGGGGATGGGGAAGAAAGAGACACGGGGATGAGAGGTGTGAAAAAAATGCAAGAAAAGTAAAATAAAACAAGAAACTAATCACACGACACAAAAATTTACGTAGTCCGACAACGCGTCTACGTCCACAAAGTTGAAGAGGATTTCATTATCTTAAAGAATGACAAAATACATTTTGAGACGAAAATACACCATTCTAGACTACCATACTATTCATTCATTACATATTTGTAGGATTGTATGGCGGAAACCCTAATTTCATAATTACTGCATTATTCACTAGAGTGAGGTGTCGAGCGAGCTCTCTGTCTAATGCTCGCTTGAGCGACTTGCCGAGCGAACTCTCTGCCTAAGATTCGCTTGAGCGATCTGTCGCGCAAATGTTAAGTGAACTTTCTATCTAGTTGGATCATCAAATCCACCAAAAAATCCACCAAGCCTCATTGAAAATTGACCAAAAAATCGTAATGAATCATTATCGACTCAAGTCATCAAATCGCGCTAGCACAAAAATAAACTAGTCTTCACAAACCTAACAATCTCCCACTTGGAGACTGGTATAGCCAACACGTCACCATCAGCCCCCAAAACTGAACTCCTCTACCTACACAGCTTACAACTCCTGTTTTCAAGCCAGAAGATCACAGTTTCTCACATGTAGTGCCCTCAGTCAACACATTAGCAAGATAACTAACAACTCCTACTGTACTGGAAATACCTGGTCTCATTTTGTCCCAGGCACACATCAAAGAACTTGTAGCTGAAGCCCCCTTCTCTAATTTGGGTGACTAATCGCAACTCCTATTGCCATCCTGTTTAGTCTTCAATCAACATGCCAAACTTCAGTGCGGTGCCTACTTCCTCCCTGGGAAAAAAAAGGTTACAAAAATAATATCAAAGACCACTTGGTCTAAACTTGGCATTTTGTAATATCAAAATACTTTATCCGGACCCACAAAAGATCATTCATCTAACGCGCTTGATTTTTTTTAACATCTATTTTATAACCAAGTAGAGTTGTATATATTTATAATTTTACCCATAAGTATTAAGTAAAATTAAATATTTTTTTTTTAATTTAGCATATTAATAGCTGACATGTCATCATAAAAGTATTTTCTTTTATAAGCTATTTTAAATCAATCAATATAATTGTGTGACTTCATTTAAAATAAATTCAATTTTAGATAAGTATTACTCATTTTTCTATAAAATAATTATAGACTAATTTTAGATTTATCATTTTTCCAAAGAGAAATGATACTTGCAGTCGTGAATGTGCAAACGTCGTACAGTTGTTTTGAAAAAAATGAATAAATATGGAACCCACATAAAAAGAAATTAATTTTTTAATAGTGGATCCTACTCTTTTTCAAAACGACTATACGACATTTACGCATTCCACGACTGCATGTAACATTACTATTTCCCAAATCACCGTGCATATGCAGATCACTATTAGATGTAATATTTTACCAAACAACGCGTCTGTTTTGGGACTTTCACATTGACACATCTTAAAACGTGGGCGATACTTATTTTTTGTTTTGTCATTTTCATTTACATCCATTGAATCTTAAAGTCGGCAAATCGTTTTTGTATTGAGTGAAGTTATGAAAGTTTACCAAGTATGTGGGCAATTTGAGTACTACCTGTTTAGTTTATAGTTCATCTCCAAAGATAAGATTACATGCGGACAAAAAAAGAATAATCTTGTTTAGATATTAACTAGTCAAATAATTCTATCTAACATTAAATTCCAATAAAAACATAAGCATAAAATTTATACATTTATACGATTTGAAGATAAAATCGAGCGTTATCCTTGATCTTGTTGAAAATGATATTTGTTCACGTTGATTGCGAGTTTCACGACTGACGTGTAAATGAATTATTTGTATCGTATTTGTCTTGAGT
Source organism: Juglans mandshurica (assembly GCA_022457165.1). Taxonomy (NCBI): domain Eukaryota; kingdom Viridiplantae; phylum Streptophyta; class Magnoliopsida; order Fagales; family Juglandaceae; genus Juglans; species Juglans mandshurica. The sequence continues at coordinate 20,661,406 of CM039630.1, read as the reverse complement.
TTATAAGTCATGTCACGACTGCCACTCCTTCATATGAATCATTTTAATTAGTTGGTTTTGCCAATTATTTAAATACATACTTATATTTAAATGATGAGTAATACTACATACAGTCGTGAAATGCGCAAACGCCGTGCAGTCGCTTTGAAAAAGAGTGAAGTCTACTATTAAAAAATTAATTGCTTTTCATGTGGGTCCCATATTTATTCACTTTTTTCAAAGCGACTGCACGGCGCTTGCACACTCACGACTGCAAGTATCATTTCTCTTAAATGATATAGTAGAAAATGAGAATTCAGGATGAGTACATGAAACAACAAATAAATTTATCTAAATTTTGTTTAAAAATTTATAATTAAAAAATGAGAGTTATTATATTCAACAGTCATATATTATATATTTGTCGAGGGAAAAAAAAAAGATAAAAAAATAAAAATACGTGTGTGATGTAATGCTGGTTAGTATAATTTTTATAAGTATTAAATACCAATACTTTGTAGAAAAGCATAATTTTGTTTTAAAATTCAATCATTTATTTTTTATTTTTTAAAAATGTAAAAAGTATTGGAATATACAACAGTAAGTAAACAAGCCTGCGATCCCTATATAAAGGGGTGCACGTTGTCAGCTGGCTGAAACGATACGTCGCCGCAAAGATAACACATTCTGCAAGCGTGTGGGTATTGGTGGTGGCCTTGATCTGATCAGGAATGGCAAGCTGCTCCCTCTTTCGAGTGCTCTTGTTGTTTCTCACTCTTTCAGGTTTGTTGGTGCTTCGTTTCTTGACTAGTTTTTTTTTAAACTACCTTTTGGTTCCTAAGAAAGTGCATGGAAAAGAATGATCGAGCACCAAAAAAAAAAAAAAAACACTAAGATAGTTTTATTTGGATGTTTCTTTGCTAAAAGCTCTGTCCAACAGGGTGCAATACAACTGTTCTTACTAGCTTTAGCTCTCTCTCTTTCTCTCTCTCTCTCTCTCTGTACCTTTGCCTCTGTTTTATCAGCAACCATACTGAGTTCATTGTATAATTGGATATGTGTTTTTATAGAGTTTCTATCATTTTCATTTATGTTCTCGCCTGCAACTTTTGAATATGCCGAGTTTCTGATCTGATAACGGATTGCTTCTTGTCACGGTTACTTGAAATCTCTCCTTTTAATGCACATTTAATCTGGTATGAGTAAATAAGAGCTTGTCACGTTTATTGATTAAGTTAATTCTTGGCATCTTCACCATCTTAAATTCTGTTTTGGACTCAGATATCAAGTTAGAATGTGCATCTTGAAACTTGAGATGTGAAAGCAAAACTATGGATGAAAAGCGTAATGTTTTTGTATCTGTACATATATATTAGTTCATACCTTTCTAACTCTGTTTCTCGCTCTGTTTCAGGCTCATTTGTTCAAATTTTCAGCGCTGGAATTGGAATAAACTATGGACAGATCGCCGACAACCTCCCCTCTCCCTCTCGTGTTGCCGTCCTCCTTGGATCTCTCAACGTCAGTAGAGTAAAACTCTATGATGCAGACCCGAATGTTCTTCTTGCCTTTTCCAACTCGAGTGTTGAATTCATTGTTGGGCTAGGAAATGATAATCTTCAAAATATGAGAGACCCCATCAAAGCTCAAGCTTGGGTTGAAGAGAATGTTCTATCCCACCTTCCTCAAACCAAGATTACTTGTATCCTTGTTGGAAATGAGATATTCTACAGCAATGACACTCAATTAAGGTCTAGTCTCCTCCCGGCGATGCAATCCGTATATCGGGTTCTTGTTAATCTTGGATTAGATAAACAAGTTATTGTCACAACTGCACATTCTCTTAGCATTTTAGCCAACTCCTACCCTGCGTCAGCAGGAACTTTTAAGGAAGATCTTACTGAATATCTCCAACCCCTTATAAACTTTCATTCACTGATCAAATCTCCCTTCTTAATAAATGCGTATCCGTATTTTGCATACAAGGATAACCCAGCTGAGGTGCCATTAGAGTATGTGCTGTTTCAGCCTAACCAAGGGATGACTGATCCTAACACGAATCTGCACTATGATAACATGTTGTATGCTCAAATTGATGCTGTCTATTCGGCAATTAAAGTAATGGGGCATACAGATATTGAGGTTAGAATTTCAGAGACCGGTTGGCCATCTAAGGGGGATGAAGATGAGGCAGGAGCTACAGTAGAGAATGCAGAGTTATATCATGCTAATTTGTTGAAGAGAATAACCCAGAAGCAAGGTACTCCTGCAAAACCGTCAACTCCAATTGACATATACGTGTTTGCGCTTTTCAATGAGAACTTAAAGCCTGGTCCGGCATCAGAGAGGAATTATGGCCTTTACTATCCTGATGGCAACCCAGTTTACAACATCGGATTACAGGGCAATCTCCTAGGAGGGACTCCTGACGTTTCAGCTTCCAACAAAACTGTAAGACATGCAATCTCTATAATTTGCATCTAGTCTCCTAATACTTGTGTGGAGGACACATACTCTTTATCACTGGCATGTTAGGAGCTGATTTACAAAAGAAGTTTCAAAATCTTGCAAATCAGCATCTAATATAAATGAAGTTTTTCATTTGCGACATGCTTATGGTCTCTCGTTTTTTATGAAGTAGTACAAACTTTGATGGAGCAGTTGTTAGCGTGAGATTTAGTTGTTAACTTGGTTGACTAAAATGATGCATCTAATGCCGAGTTTTCTTACTCCTTTTCCCCATATTTTGCAGGCTTTTTCTGTCTTCAGCTTTCTGCTCTTTCTCATTGCATGCTTCAACTTCTGAGTTTGTCAAAGGGAGGGAAGAAGAGGAATTTCTGGAGATGATTCAAATACAAGGAGGAATTACTGCAGCCTGTCTGCAGGTGAGAATTTCAGTTACTTTTACCCTAATGACTGTCCCATTCCCTAAATCTTGACTGAAGTGGTCCATAACTTTCTTGTTCTCTTTTATGAAATGACCCATTTTTCTTGCATCTATCGCCTGCCATACATGCAGTGGGGATAGCAAGTGGAGATAGGTCGGTGACGTCGGTCCAAGCACAAAATTTTCATTTTCTCTGCTTTCTATTCTCATATATTGTTTTCAGATTCCTCATAGACTTTCGTACACTAACCAAATAGAAAAAAATTTGGCATCATATGATGGGAAATTTGGAATCCCTTTTTTCTTTCTTGCATAAAGGTATTACGCCACGGAACCTATAAGGAAGAAGCTGTTCTCTGTCCATGGCTGTCCACTTCCCACATGATGCACCAAATAGATCCTTGTTATTATATATTTTATATGATAACAAAGTTCAGATAAAACTCCAAATTCATGAATAAAACTTCTTATCTCCCACTTGCAATGATGCATGTAAAACCTGTTGTGAAAAAGATTCTCCATGCCTTCAACTAGACAAAATTCCAAATAAACTTCAATCATGAAAGAAGCCGTCGAAGTCCATCTTTCGGCTGCCGACTGTTTATCTTATTTTTATCCCAAGTCGCCAAAACTGAAACCTCATCGGTTTTGTCTTTGATTTTGAACATGCACTACCTCAAAGATGGCTGTCTCACCGTCCATGTCTTTAATTTTAGATGGCTCTTGGCAGATGCCGCCAGCATTTAGCTGGCGTCGTTTGGCCTAAAGCCCACCAAATTGTGCTCAGACAGTTGGCCGCAACTTTAGTCGAACATTGGCCAGATAGTTCCTGCTGTTTCTATCTTGGATTCTTGTTGAAAAGTCTAATGTATATGTAATGTCACAAGGGATGGATGCTTGAGCTATAAGACAGGCGGGTAGACGTCACCGTCTTGGACCATTCTAATGCACCTGATCGAAGATTTTTTAAATCGGGCATGGCTTAAACAGGATAAGATTCTCATGCAAATAGACAGATCCTGCTGGGAATTCAACTTAATTTTTTGCGACTAGCAGCCTAGCAGCTACCAAATCTGACCCTCAATTCAAAGTAGTTCATTAGTCACTAATCCTGCATCCATCAAAGGCGGTTTCTGATTTAAAACATTTTTCATACCAACTTATCACTATAATTTTGTTTTTCGACTAGTTTGATATTAAGGAATCTTGACGGGCTGGTGTCGTATAAACATCAAACTACCTTCCTTAATATCAAATAAACCTTCCTTGCATCGCTCTCCAAAGAAGAAAAAATAAGAAACAAAAGCTGACTTCGTGCATGCATTGAATCATGTGTAATTACCAGCCAATATTGAATATATCCATGCAGGCAGGTAGTCATGATGGTAGGACATGATCACTGAATCAGAATTCAAGAATTTAATGCTACAAGTGTTCAAAGTAGTGTACGTAGGTGTGCGGTTTTATTCTTGTTCATGTGATTGACATTTTGTTGCATCTGTGCAGGGACTGGGAGCAGTACTAGTGGAAGGAGCTTTCATTTCTAACATCGAAGTTATTCCAGCATCAATGGATGGGACCCATCATGTAGAAATATATATAATAATAGTCTTAGTCATTCAATTACACATTAGGAATTAAGTGATCAGATGAGCAAGGCTAGTAGAGCTGTTGTAAGATATACGAGTTTGTTTAGCAAAACGCTGGGAGAAGTTGCATCCATGGGTGAAATTATAGGGCATGGATCACAGCGTTTTCCTTTGTATGGAGCATAGAATTTTGATTTATTTTTCCACCATAACTAGCAGATCAATGTTAGATAAGAACTTACTGATTTTATAAATTGTGAGCAACCCTTTCCTTCTTTATGCAAACATATATATACTTTAATGATATATGATTTTGATATGTCAAGTTTGGTTGGTTGGTTGACCAAAAGGTTATCTGATTCGATCAACTGCGTAAGCCGTACTACAGCGCTACCGCTTACTGTTCCTCTATCTAAGTGCGAGGTTTCATCAACATGGATCACTTGCTGCGCGCGCGACTCATTCTAATTTCGTATGATCAGCTGCACCCCACCATTTTTCTTTCAATTTGCATCCAGCTTGCTTTTATATTACTTGCTCTAGTTTGCTCGAATTCTTTTCACATGCATTCCAATAAATGCTTGATGTTCGAAGTACTTAAAAGAATGTGATGATCTAGTAATTGGATGTTAAACCAAATTAGAGGATTCACTAACAAAAACTTTGCTAAAACACCTCATGATCCAAATAAAATGATATATACCGGCCTCGTGTTACGCAGTTTAGATGAGATTAGATGAGATATTTTTTTGAAAGTTTAATAAAATATTGTTATAATATAATTTTTTAATATAATTTTTGTTTTGAAATTTAAAAAAGTTGAATTATTTATTATATTTTGTATGAGAGTTTGAAAAAATTGTAATAATTATACGAGATGAGATAGTTTGATTTTGTGTAACCAAACCAGCCATTTACTCATAAGGACCATGTGAATTAGAGCTATATATATATATATATATATATATATATATATATATAAGTAATATTATACACCACACTCTCATCCTATTCTGATCATACTAAGTGGTATGTGGTACATTCATCACCATTAGATGATAAAGAAGCATGCAATAAATTATCATTTAATAGTGATAAATGTGAGACATTATATTTAATGAGATGAAAGTAAGATAAGTAGTATGGTATATAGAATTTTTGTATATATATAAGCTACACAACAAAGCAACTTATTCCTATTGGCCAAGAGATATCAACTCATATATAAAAGGACGCGAAATCTGACTCTAAAAGCAACCAAAAGACAAAACATTTTAGAAACAAAAAACAAACGTGAAAGGCCAGATATCAAATAGTAAATACAATAGTTTTAAGAAACCTAGATAAAGACGTGAAAACTCGTTTGACCATTGGACCAAGACTTCTCTCCATGCAATGACTCATCCATAATACTTATATTAGAAGAAGGTATTTCTTTTGGACAATGCTAGGGTCACCCAAAAAGGTGATTCCTGAAAGAGAAATGATACTTGCAGTCGTGAGTGTGTAAGCGTCGTGCAGTCGCTTTGAAAAAATATGAAATCCACATGAAAAGAAATTAATTTTTTAATAATGGACCCCACTCTTTTTCAAAGCGACTACACGACGCTTGCACACTCCACGACTATATGTAGCATTACTCCTGCATTATACCCATAGTGTAAATTGTACTTTCATTTTTTTTTATTTTTTCCAAACTTTTTTAAACCCCTTTAAATATTTTGAAAAAAAAATTACAAACACATTAAAAAAAAAACATATCCTTAATCATTAAGTATATTAAAAAAAAAAAAAAGAGTTCTTTCGGTGGGAAAAGCACTTTCCATTTCTTTTTACTCCCATGATAGAAATTTGATTACTTGTGCAAGCAAGTCTTACGATTAACAAGCAATATATAATTTGTTTCGCTTTTGGCCTTTGGGTATTGGATACAACTTGTGTCTATATAATTTGTATCTCCATTTGATAGATCTATCAAATGGAGATACAAACCCGATTAGCAAATTTCAATTCTAATATATAATAAAAGAGTAATGCTAAATACAGTCATGAATTGTACAAGCATCGTGCACTCCTTTTGATCAAAAAGTGTGGAATCTACCATTAAAAAATTATTTTTTTCATATGGATCTCATATTTATTCACTTTTTTCAAAAGGAGTACGCAGCGCTTATTCACTCCATGATTGTAAATATCATTTCACATAATAATATATAACAAGCATAAGGGTTATAACTCAATTGGTAGAGTTACTCCTTCCAACACCTAATATTTTTGATACCTCATGTTAGGCTCCTTTGTGTGGAGCCTAATTCTGTTTGTGGTGGCTCAGTTAATGACCCAACCCGACAAGGATCCACTGTGATTTTTATTTATTTATTTTTTTGTAGATGTTTAATGGGGCTTGGGCCATAAAGTGGGGGAGCGATTATGGACAAGTCTCATGAGGGTCTAGGGGCTTCGTTCGTTTGACCTGTTTTGGCTCTTGAATCGATTTGATCTGACACGCTTATTAGGATTTACTATATATTGTATTATTCCCCTGAATGGTTGCCGTATTATACCTTTGATTATCATTTGATATAAAATCCATTGTAACTCCATGGGCGTAGAATGTAGATGTTTGATAGCACATATTTCAGGTATTGGAGGGTATAGATCGAGAATTATCTCTATGAGAAGAGACTTTATTTTCTTCTATTGGGGAAGAAGCCGGGAAACATAGAAGATGTGGATTGGGACCTATTAGATCAATAAGTTATGGGTGTCATTTAATTGACTTTGTCAAGGTCAGTTGCACATAATGTTATCAAGGAAAAGACTAGGGGTGACAATATGTGACATGACCCGTTAAACCAACACGAACACAACACGATAATAATGTATTTGGGTTTAGTCTTAACGGGTTAGGGTCAAAACGGGTTGATCCGTTAAGACACGATTGTTTAACGGGTTGATAACGGGTCAACCCGTTTTGACCTGTTATAACCCGTTATGACTCATTAAAAATGTTAAAATTACAATTATACCCTTATACTTAAAAGTAAAATTGTTGAAATTTTAATTTTGATATTTTATTGTTTGGATTGTAATTTTGGACTTGTAGTTAGTTTTATATTTTTTTATAGATATTGTGATTTTAACATTTTTATAAAATAATGCTAAACTTAATCAAGTCAAACAGGTTAATGAAACGGATTGAAATTTTGTAGCATTCACTAACGGGTCAAAATAAGTTGACACGACGCGACCCGTTATGTTAATGGGTCGTGTTATGGTTTGAAATTTTGACACGATAAACTTAACGGGTTGACGCATATAGTATAATATACTGCCTTGACACGACACGAACACGACCCGTTAACATGATTTGACACCCCTAGAAAAGACCATTGGGAATCTTATAGCAGCCTTGTAGGGTATGTAAAAGAAGTCGTCGGCTAATAACAAGGTTAATCTGATGAGAAGGATGCTCAATATGAAAAAGGTAGAAGATATTTTTGTTGAGATTAAGTTTGATGATGAAGCTCGTACATTGATTTTGTTGGCCTCATTGCCGAGAAGCCATGAGAATGACTGAGTAATTCTACTGAAAAAACAGACCTGAAATATGATAATATCCGATATTTGATTATTATTGAGGAAGTGCGCATAAAAGATTTTGGTGAGACTTTGGGATCGAGTTTTGCCCTTAATATTGATACTCAAGGCAGAGGACATGAAAATAACTCAAATAAGGATCGGTCAAAATCGAGAAAAAGGGCAGGAGCAATTCAAGGTCTAGGCAACAAAAAAACTTGCTGGAATTGTGGCAAAATGGGTCACTTTAAAAGAACTTGTAAAAATTTGAAGAAAACTGAGAATGATGCTACAAATGTGGTGACTTAGGAAGTACATGATGTTCTAGTTCTTGCAGTTCATAGTCCAGTTGATAATTAGGTGTTGGAGTTGGGAGCTTCATTCCAGACCACTTTACACCGAGAAATCATGCAAAACTATGTTGTTAATGACTTTGGTAATGTGTATTTAGCTAATGGAGAAGCTCTAGATGTCATGGGATTGGGAGATGTATGCATTATATTTCCAAACATAAATGTGTAGACTTTGTATAAGTCAAACATGTTCACGAGTTGAAAAAAAATATGAACTATGTAAGATAGCTTGATGATGACGATCATTCGATAGTTTTTTTGGGTGGTATATAGAACGTTACAAAAGGAGCAATGATCCTGCCTTGTGGTTAGAAAACTGGTACTCTGTATATGACATCGGGATCAAAAAATATAATTGCTATCACTGAAGCTAAGAATAATGCAGAGCTATGGCACCACAAGCTTGGTTATATGAGTCAGAAAGGGATGAAAGTAATTCTCTTAAAGGGAAAGCTACTAGAACTGAAATCGGTTGATCTGAATATGTGTAAGAGTTGCAATATGAGGAAGTAGAAAATGGTTATTTTCTTGAAGGGTAGAAGAACACTAAGGTCAAGAAAGCTGAAACTTGTATACAAGGACTTGAGGGTGCCTTCCCTAGTTTCTTCTCTTGGAGGCTTTCGATACTATGTCATCTTTATCGATGATTATAGTATAAAGGTATAGGTTTATTTCCTAAAAAATAAATTGATGTGTTTGAAACATTCAAGAAATGTAAAGCCATGGTTGAGACTGATACATACTTGAAACTAAAATGTTTAAGGTCCGACAATGATGGAGAGTACATTGATGAGAGCAAATAGTCTTTTTTTTTTTTTCCATTGGAAATAGTTATTTGCAACGGAAGTTATATCCTTACTAATATAAATATTTGCAACAACCATAACTTGGTTGCACATAAGCATATTTGCACAACAACAATTTGGCTGCAAATAAAGATACGTAATTGCAACAAAAACTATTTTTCGTTAGTAAAAGACCAATTAGTTGCAACAATTATACACATCACCTATATGCACAATAGCAACGACAATATATGTAACTTGCAACGATAAAATCTTGTGTTTAAAAGTTATTGTTTGCAACGGAAAATTTTCCTTGGGATTAACTTTTCCTGATGTGGTATTTGCGAGAGTTGAGCAATGAAACTTCATCTATTTGCAAAGAAAATTTGACTTGCAACAATTTTTTTCCTTTGCTCTGTTGTAGTGAAATGAGAGTCCTACGTGTATCTAGCAAGACACCAAATATAGTTCTTGCTTGACGGAATGTTTTATTGCAAATCTAACAAGCTCCGTATATAAGTTTTATTGGAGCGAATATTGAGCGACTGTCAAACAAACTCTTTTTACTAGATTCGATTGACCTAACTATTTCTCACATAAGTCTAGTTAACTTAATTTGTATTGGATTTTTTTTTATCCAATTTCAAGCCAAAAAACCTTAGTGATAATAAATTGTCGCACATATCAACTATGGAAAATGATACAATTACAACTCTTTTTTATAATTTTTATACAACCACGTGTTATATAAGGTATATTTTTGTAACAAAAAACTTATAAAAGTAACATCACTTTACATAAATACCCTCAATTTAACACAGTTGTAAAAAAAATTGTAAGTGCCCTCCGAAAAATATAAGGTTGTAGGTATTCTTAGTTGTACTGAGTCGATGAAAATTATGCTGAATTAATTATTGTTTCACATGTGATAAGAGAATGTGCCATAGGTTGAACTTAAATGTATATTTATGATATTAATAAATAGTTTATCACAAAAAAAAAATCAACATTTTAATTTCCCCATGTAGGAAACACTAGAATAACATACATACATGACATACAATATATGTGGTAATTTACTTGAAATTCAAGAAAAATCTTGGGTCTAACAGTTCGGGTACAAATCAATGCCCAATTTCTTGAATTTGAAGATATATATAACACAAAGTGGTAAGAAATTAATGGTCAAGAATTATTTGTATTGTACCATACCATCACTTTTAGTACTATTTACTCTAGAGAAATGCTTGTCTCTATACATTTTACATGGATCTTAAAAGTAAACTTACAAACTGATATATTGCAACAGATTGTAAAACACTTTTTATTGTAATTATATTTAACATATTACATCAAACCACATTGTTGTATAAGTTTGCTTTTGTAAAAATCTCTATTTAGATCTACCAATTCTCTTTACTCCTTCCCCATAGTTGCAAGTGTACCCTAAATCCATCTATACAGCCATGATGTCCTAAAACTTCCATGATACAGGGGCTCTTACAATCAAATCAAAGGTGGGGGAAATGGACAGTATGGAACTATGTCATTACACCTCTGAATTATACTTTTGAAATTGTATTGTGACTGTTTACATTACACATGAGGGCAAAAGAAGGAAACAAGAAACAGCAACTTGTATCAATGCACAATGGAACTGTGTAACACAACACGTTTATAATTTATAAGCTCTTGCCTGAATCAAATAAATGAATAAACCAAATAGTCATAGAGATCAAGACTACAAAATGAACGGCATCACATAGACTCAATCATAGGATACAAGAAAAGGAATGACCGTGGACATGAATGCGTCATAAGAAAATGTCGCTGAACCGCTTTGCTTGGGATCCTTCTCTTTAAACTTGTCTGTCAAACCCTGAAATCACAATAACATAGACAGACATCAGATAAAAGAACATATGAAATATTGAGGAAGCACAAATATCAGACATCGCCACCATGACGAGAATGACATATAACAAGAGGAAGAAAGTTTCTCTCCTTTCGCCTCAAAAGGAACTTGCAGACTCACCTTCAGAATCATTCCGCACCTGAATATCGAATAAAAACATATGATCAGAAATACAATCCCATCCAAATTTCCACACAAAACAATAAAAATGTAAATGATGATGATGATGATGCATGTTATACATTACAATAGTTAGAAGCCTTACTCGACAAAACTGTCAAAATTAAGTTCCACCCTCCTGCCACTTCCATTTTCATACTTGGAAATCAGAAGTTGGAGAATAGAAGCTGGGATAGCGTAGCCAATACCATAGAGAGCATCCCTCAGTTCAAATAAGTCGATTTTGCCACTCCTATCTTTATCATATCTCTCAAATATGCCCTGCAAGTGGGAGTAGAATACTTCAATTGGACAATCACACAGTAATTAAATCTTTTGCATTTTGTAAGATCAGAAAAAAATGCAGCTTTCAAAACTATAATCAGCATTGCAGTATTCAATTTCTAATGGGAATGTTTCTTACAATTGTATTGTAAAAGCAGAGAGATCGGTGTCAATGAAATTGGACACAGGATCACATCTATGCTTAGTACCCACTACCCAGTACAACCCATCAATGTAAAACATCATGTTGTTATTGCAACATACGACAAGACAAATCAATTACTACATATGCTGAAAATTTTATTAGCATTTGGATCATAGGATCCAGAGGAACCAATTCACAATGATAGTTATGTTACTGTAGCAATGCATTACTTGGAGTTTGATGTGGAATCAAGCTCCCATTAAGGAAAAGAAATTGATTTGCTTCTCTGTCAGATCTTTTATACTGTCAACTTATATTGATATCTAGCATCCACTGGCTTGTGATCGGGGAATTATTATAACTAGTTAATAAGCAGATTTGATCATTGGATGAGCAGTCATATTACAAGGAGAGAACCAAGTAATATGATATAATAATGTGGTGATGCATTACATGAGCTGGATGAGGAATCTAGCCAATCAGTGACTCCGTATCACATGCCATAAACGTGAAGAACTAGTATTTTTTTATGGGCAAATATAGTAATTGCATTAAAATAAAGAACACTACAAATAATGGGAGGGATAGCGTGAAGGAAGCAAATCATTTCCTTCACGTTAGTGAATCAATTTCTCCATAAACGTGAAGAAATTGATTGGCTTACCCGCCACATCTTTTAGATTGTTGAAAAAAGGAGGATGGAAAAGAGAGGAAAACAAGCGAAAAAGGGCTATAGAGATCAGCTGAGGTGTTTCCCAATCTTTTCCCCACTATTCCCACGAACCAAACCGGAAATCATGATTCGTAAAAGACCTGTACTAATCTATCTTAACCCCGTTTGGATTCACAAATTAATTGAAATGAGTTGAATATAATATTGTTATAATATTATTTTTTAATATTATTATTATTTTAAAATTTGAAAAAGTTGAATTGTTTATTATATTTTGTATAGAAATTTAAGAAAATTGTAATAATGAGTTGAGGTGAGTTTCCAATCCAAGCCAGGGCGGGCTCGTTTGTTTTCACAACTTCTCTCAACTTTTTTCATCTTATCTCATCTCATCTAATCATTACAACTTTTATAAATTTTCACACAAAATAAAATAAACAATTGAATTTTTTTAAATCTCAAAACAAAATTAATATTAAAAAAATATATTCTAATAATATTTTATTTAACTTTTAACTTTCATCCTAACATATATCATTTCATCACGTCTTCAAAAACAAATTACAATAAACTGCAGCAGCATAAATTGAAATAAATGGGATAAGAATACTTACGCGCCATTGACCAAGACAACTCCACAGTACGGTAAACTCTTTAGGTCCTGTCACAGTGCCCCACGTCAAATAAGTACAATCATTAATGAAAAATAGGAAAGAATGGAAAAGCAGCAAGCCGCCATCAAACTGTCCAAAAGGAAAAGAAAAGTATTGGCGGAAACCACTTTGATAAAGCAAAATACAGATGCAAGACAAACGTTTACAGGTGGAAAGTCTAACGGCTCGTTTGTATGTAGAAAAAATCTCATTTTATTTCTTTTAATTATTATAATTTTTCACTTTTAATATAAAATAAAATAAATAATTTAATTTTTTCAAATTTTAAAATAAAAATAATATTAAAAAATATATTCTAATAATATTTTATTCAATTTACTCCTTTTATCTTTATCTCATTTCCAAAAACAAACTAACCTAGATTACGTTCAATTTCACAAGAAAATCACATCTGTATTCGGAATTATACAAACACATTTGGAAATCCAATTAACACCCAAACGAGATATTAATCAAAGCCAGCAAAGAAATTTGAGATATTAATCAAAGACTGTCCTTTCGGCTTCCATCTTCTAGCGTTTTCTAATCATGCCTAAGGCCATTCAGACACCAGTGAAATAGAAGAAAAACACTCACCAATTCTTAGTGGGTCATTGGGGTTCTTGAAGAGAAAAATGAGCAGCCGGATGGTCCTGAGACTAAACCTCTGGTAAGCAGAAGAAAGGGCTTGCTGCAACTCAGCACCATCAATAAAACCACTCCTATCCCTATCCACCATCTGAAAGCTTCTTATAACATCCACATGTGTTCCTGGTGGGAAACCCCATTGCTCATATGACTCACCGTACCCATGAGGAGCAGAAGGCTGAGTTTTGAATATTCTATTAAAGTAAGCCATTGATACGAACAATTACTCCCAAAATGCCTGTTTTTGGTTGCAGAAAAAGGATGTCAAGCGAGAGCTAGAAACTTGGGGAAGAAAAAGAAACACCTCAAGTGGGGGGCAGTGTTGTATCTATAAAAATTCTCAAAGGTTCTGGATTTTGAGAAAGCTTCCGATAAAAACGTAACGTAAATGGGGAGGGGGGTGATTCAGAAACCGGGGACTCTTTATTAATATTTATATTGGTGACGCAAAGCACCGCTCAAGCGAAATGGTCTCGCGTGGTGGCTCTGCATATAAATAGTATTTCAACTTTGCAATGTTTTTCATTTGACAAACACGGCACAGTTCAATAGCTCTCCGCGTCACGTTTTATATTGGGTCAATGAAATCATATTCTACTAAATAATATGCAAATTCTCTTTTTATAAGATAATAATTATGTTAAGTTGAAAGGATAGCATAAAGGACGAGAACGTTAAGAAGCAGGAAGTTACTTAAAATATGGGTGTAATCAGTTCGGTAAGTTCAAAAATGATTGAGACGGATCAATAAAATTATTGGTCTGTTAATTTTTCCAGTGCAGACCAATAGTCTTACGGCCCTACTTAAAAGCAGCAAGACACAAAGGCAATTGTGTTGCGAAGGAGCTTAATATCGCATGCATGGGGAACACACATGCTGGTCAAAGGGAAAATAATCCATCCACCGAGGATGTATTCGGATAAAAACTGCCAATTCTTTAAAGAAAGTGTTTCTAAATCTATGTTTAGATTCGAAATTTATCTCATTTCATTATTATAAATTTTTTAAATTTTTAAATAAAATATAATAAATAATTTAATTTTTTAAAATTTTAAAATAATAATAATATTAAAAATAATATTTTATTCAATTGATCTAAAAATATCTTAACTCATTTTTTAATTCAAACAGAAAATGAGTTTGTGAATTTTTTTTAATTTAAATTTAAAGTAATTTAAAAAATGTTAAAAAATACACAAAATAAAAAAAATACATTTTGTACTTAAAAACTCTCGAACCACCTCTCGGTGGCCCTATCAGTCCCCGCTAGTCAACGAGAAAAGATATTTACAATCGTGAATTGTGTAATCGCCGCGTAATCGTTTTGAAAAAAATGAATAAAATATAAGACCCACATGAAAAAAATTAATTTTTTAATAGTGAATCCCACTCAGTTTCAAAACGGTTATGCGGTGTTTACGCACTTCACGGTTGTATTTAGAATTACTCCTTATCTAAATAAGAGTTTGAGGAGCAGAGTGATTATGGAGTCGGGTGCTCAAAATTCCCGAAAAAGTAAAATATTTATAGAAACAAAAGGAAAAAAAAATAACTAAAAAGGGTAACTAATGGGTGGCTCTACAGCCATCGCTCCCAGTCCAGCTGGGAGCTACCAATAGTGTAAAATGTTGTATTTTTTTATTTTTTATTTTTATACATGTATTTTTTTAACACTGTAAAATATTTTTTTAAAAAAAATTATAATATTATTAAAAAACACTTACTTAATCACTAAATAAAAAATATATTAAAAAAATTAAAAAAATATATAGCGAGATCGGGAGCAGTGAGAGTAGCTTTACTCCGTAACTAACGGAGTAATAGAGATGGTGGTGAAAAGTGATGGTAACGCAGCAGAAATGGAGCCAATTTTATTAGTCTTCTAGTGCAAATGAGATTATAAAAACTCATATTGTGGAAGATGTCTATATAACTATTAGTTTTTGGTAATATGACTAATAACATAATGTGATTTGATAAAACTACCATATAGCCATATTTTGAAAATATCTAATAATTTTAAATAGCACGACCTCTCGTAAATGCACCAACACACATAATTGGTCCAAACAGTGGTGGACCCACGTTGGCCTTAGGGGGACCATGCCCTTCCAAAATTTTTTTAAATCTCACAATGTCCTCTAACTTTTATTTATACTTCTATAGTTATAGAGAAGGTCCCCTCCCCACCCCCCCCCCCCCCCCCCCCCCCCCCCCCCAAAAAAAAAAAAAAAATAAAAAAATAAAATAAAATAAAAATCCCATATGCTCTCTAAAATTTCAATATACCTAGAAATGTCTTTATCCAATTTTTTTTCCTATAGTCACAAAATTTTGTATAATTTCTATAGGTTATCTATTTTCAAGGATGTGGCCTCACTAAAACTAATTTAAACTAAGTTTAGAAGAAATAATAAATTTACTAATATAGATTCCAAAGTTTTTTGTTATACAATATTAAGTTTCTTAATATGGAATCCAAAGTGAAATACAAGAATCATTTAAAGTTGATGATTTATATGAAAAATAGTTAAGAGGTTTTATCCTCTAAACTTTATTGAGAAATAAAAAATTTATTTAAGATCTCAGTTATATCATTATATGTTAATGTGACACAAAAATATCTTGATTTTACATGAAATTTAATAAACTAGCTTACACACTAGAATGAAAGATAACCTTTCTAAAAAATCTTGATAGTTTCTATAAAAAAAAAAAAAAAAAATCTAAGTATTTAATTACAAAAATAATAATAAATGAATATTATTCCATGAAACATTATCATCATAAATCTAAAACATATAAGTTGTAGTTTTAGAATTTTGTTTTTGAATTTATATAGCAAATTATCGAGATCTAATTTTATATATATTTATGTTTTTTTAATCTCTTTTTTTATTTTACATAAATGTGTCACGCGATAGAAAAGTCGGCCCCCTCAAAATGTGTCCGACTCAGCTCCACTACCTCCACCAGGACAGTCCTCCCAGAGTGGACGACACTCTTCGGTCCTGTCGGTGGGCCCCTCTAGCACTTCATCTGTCGCTCCTCGGCCAGGACCGTCTCCTGCCATGTCGGGATCTTCTTTGTCCACCCTACCACCTTCAAATCCTCGAACCGTGTCCTCCCACCCCACCTGGCAATGCGGGCGTTGTGGGGTCATCCCAAGGGGCTCGACTCACTCTAGGTTTAGTTGATGTCTTTCGGGCCGTTGCTCCCTCTTGCATCTCGGCCAGTGTTGTCTTCTACCCAGGGGGAAGAAGAGCTGGAGATGGCATTCTTCCTAGCCTTCCTAGATGGGAGTCTCACGTCTTCGAGTCGCTACCCGAGGTCCCGTTAGAGATGATCCCCTCCCCTGAGGCCGGCAAACACGTCGATGAGGACGTGGAGTGTCCTATCGCCAGAGAGCAAGCGTCCACGAGTGAAGGTGAGGGTGTTGTCTCTCCTCACTCGGGTGAGTCTGATGGCCATCCCCTCGTCCTCGATCTAAGTGAGGACATAATTTTTATCCCGGAGTCCCTCGAGCATGAAGCTATTTCGTTAGAAATGCCCTTGGAGGTGGCTCCCTTAGCCGAGGTTGGGGCCTCGACCAGCCTACCGGTGGGAGTTGAAGTGAGCTTGGCATTGGAGTCGTTGGTCGAGCCGACAATCCCAAAAGTCGATGAGGTGCCCTTGGCCTCGCCCAAGACTGAGGCCAAGGCGACGACCCCAAAAGTCAATGAGGTGCCTTTGGTTTCGCCCGAGATGGAGGCCAGAGCCAAGTTAGGGAAGGATCGAAGTCCGTGGTTAGCACTGGTTTAGACGTCAAGCTATCTAGTGGTGAGGACTTGGGGTGCTCATCTAGGCGAGTGCCGACAAACAACATCATAGGCGAGCAGAAGGCTCCTTCAGGGTTGAGGACAAGAAGGGACATGGAGTGCGTCACGATCCTCCTAAAACCTGCACCTAGGCTGAACCTTGGGGACAGTGCCGCTGTAGAGTAGGGCCAAGGAGAGGCTAGTAGGATGCCTTAAGGGCCATGGGGAGATGACGCCACAGGCAGCGCTAGGCCTCTCTTGGGCCTCAGCTCGAGAGACCTAGCAGCTCCCCATCTCGGGAAGCCTTCTCGCCCTCCTAGCAGTTGGGACGTGCAGGATAATCCAACGAGGCTGGCGAGAGTGAGGCTCCACGAGCTAAGTCGGGGTCTTGATAGAGCTCACGCCGAGTCTATCCAAAAGGAGGCCAACAAGCTCAAGGCTTTCTTCTCCGGGATAGGGCTTGTTGTGTCTCTCTTCTCTTTTCTCTTTTCTCTTTCTCAAGGGTTTTTTTTTTAACTCGACTTGTTTTCCTTGCCAGGGGTGGACCAGATGGCGACTCTCATCGTGGACGACTAGGGGGCCTTGGAGGAAGAAGTCTGGACACTTCGTGCCCTGGCCAACCTGACCCGGTGGTACGCCCGATAGGCAAACAAGGAGAAGGAGGAGCTGGAAGAGATCCTTGTTAAGCTGGACTCGAGTCGCCAGAAGAAGAAGAACAAGATTGCCCGGCTTTGCGAGGAGAGGGCAAATCTTCAGGCAGAGCTCATCAAGTTGTGGGAGAAGGCTAGACAGTACCGTCTCGAGGCTAAGTTCTATGAGGAGGAGCTGGACAACTTGCACGGCCAGCTAGACCATTGAATAGAAGAGCTAGACGAGCTGCAGAAGTCGTGCCGCAAGCTCCTGGACAAGAACTCGAGGCTGATGAAACAACACGATTCCGATGCACGGTTGTATAACTGGCTTCAAGAGACTTATATGAATCTTTCTAAGGCTTGGAAAAACAAGTCATCCCTCCTTGAATCCCAGACCAAGCAGGTGAGAGATCTGGAAGTTGAGGTGGTTGGATTGTGTAAACCATCATATTGTATATACAATATATATATATATATATGTTGTTTAATTAGGAGCCTGCAACTCCCAGCTTCTTCAAGAAGATTTTGCACAAAAATATATCTTTAAGAACGCAACCATTACCTATAATTCTTACCAATAATGTTCTAGATCACTCAAAATCTAATATCACCTACCCTAAAAAAAAGAACACTCTCTATCATTCAAATGGAAAAAATAAAAAAAATAAACAAACTGGATACCGGGTTTAAAATCCAGATTCATTTGGGTTCTAGCCCGAGTTTGACCCAGGCTAACTCGGTCTGCGTTTCTACCCGGATTTGAAACCCAAGTTCGGGTCCGGGCATACTCATTTTTACAAGTAGCACTCTTGCGGCCTTGATAATGAGATTTGAGCACTTCTAATTCTACACCGATCACAATAGTTGAGAAAGTATATAATGTCAGCAGCTTTATTTTCCACACTAGGCATGCTTGCACATTTGAGAGATCATGAAATTTTGTGACATAGTAACGAAATCATTTAAATGGAAATATTTTATTGAATTTTAAAAAATGAGAAAAAAGAAAAAATTGAATAAAAATATTTTAAAATTAAAAAATTGTTTAAATATGTTTTTTTAATATTATTTTTATTTCAAAGTTTGTAAAAATTGTATTTATTTTTATGTTTTATTTTGAAGTTTCTAAAAACTATATTGATTTTTGTACTTGAATAATGATTACGTAATGAATAGATGAAAAAATTAAACATTTGAAATAAAAAAAATAGTGTTTAAGTTATGTTTGCGAATGAAATTTTGAGATTTCAAAAGCCCTAAATTTGTTTTTAAATGTGAACCCTTGGGATTCATCCACCCAACCAGCATGCCTAGAAACACTTAGACCAGCAGAAGAGCATTTCTTTAGATATATGTAAGCTTTTCAAATCACAAAACAAACAATACTAGCAAGTGTACTTGCTGTTTGTGTTGTTCAAAATGAGGATAAGGGAAGATGAACTCTCCCAAAAACAAACATGAATATACTTCGTGCATAACTTAATTAACCACTCTTAAAGTCCAACCTTTGTCTTATCTTCCATTCATCCTTAGGATGAACTTTTAGTTTGGTGAGGACCATTTCACATTCAGTGTTGTGACACCTGCAGTTAGGTGCTACACTAGCATCAGACGTATCGAAACCAATACGAGTTTGTCTATGGGGTCAACGTATCCAATAAAATCAAAACACATAAACATTAGAGTAATTCTACAGATCAACCACTGTAGACACCCCACACCTATAACTTTTTCATCGAGTGTGGAGGTATTTTTCATAGCATGTAGGGTGTAAAGTGGTGAATAGTAACTGATGAGAAGAATATTTCTAAACATTAACGACAATGGTCACCACGCACCCACCTTTAAGGAAGAAAGTTCAAATAACCTAATGATGGATCTCCCACCTCTTCATCTCTGGTTTCATCCTCTATATGACCAGCTCTAGGAGTTGCAATACCAGATCCATAGTATTATGGGTAGGACCGTCACATGAGTATGTTAAACGTAAGAAGTATCCTTGAGAGGATTAATACTGTGTTTGTTAAGTTCACTACTTTTCATTACTGTTCACAGATCATCTCAAATCACCTAAGCATCCAAACATAGCATAATGTTTGCAATATAGCATTCTGCTCTCAAGGATTTTCAAATAACGTAAACAAGACAATTTTTGGCAAACAGAAACATTCATAGAAAAAAAAAAACATTATAAAAGACAAGAATTTAAAAGAAAATAATAAAGACACAGGCATGGCCATACATAGGTCACCAACCAAGGACACCCATGCAACCTGGGTCGTAAGGATCACACCCAAGTAGAGACCTAAATACGACTTGGGACAAGTGGAATTGTAACAATATATTTTTAATTTTGTTGCCACGTGTCACTACCATTGGTGATAAGGTGACATATTTAGCAAAGTATTAGCGGTTTACTATAGAAGGATCAAAATTAAAAACATAAGGATTAAAAAGTTCAAAATTAGAGCATAAGGATCAAGATATCCAAAAAGCAAGCCACTTGGACTATATTGGCATTTTAACCAAAAAACTAATGAAAATATATATTGTATCCAAACTACCACTTTTGAGATATTACACCCTGAATATAACATCATCAAATTCTGGTCATATTATTATGGACAAAGACTAATGACGTGGCACCTTCTAGACAGTCATCTAACTAAAAAATGAAACTTTTTAATAGCTTAAGAGTACCAAGTATCTAAAGCGATAGTTTGATTCCACATTACAAAATAGGAAGTGAGAATTTGTAGTACAAATTGTAATTTCTCAAAACAACTGAAATTCCTAAAGTAATTAAGACTGACCAAAGTATAAGAATACCATAACAGACTTCAATAATTAAGACAACTGCAAAATTCAGATATATAACAATATTTAGGCTTTTGGGATTAAAACAAACACTTCCTGATGTATAATTTTTCACACTAAGAGGGGCTACTAATATGGGCGATACCTGCGCCCATGGCCACCATCATTGTTGTGCCTTCCCCTGCCTGAACTGACACTACTCTTGTTGCCATTTCCACCACCACCCCTGATGACACTTCTTTGATGTGAAGCAATATGTGGTTGTGCTACTGGCTGTTGCCTGCAATGATTAAAAGAAAAAAGGGCCTTCACTCCCCAGGCATGTAAAGCAATCAATAAATATTTAAATATTTTTCCATATATTCCCCCCATCTTGAATCTGCCGTTGGAAGTCCGTTTATCAAATATACTGTCATCAAAAACTTAAAAGTGCACCAGCCATGGAACAAAGCGATTCAGCCAATATGTCAAGTTCCGTTCAAAACCATATATACAATGATATAGGCAATAAATAATAAGCAATGCGAAAAGTACTCAATATCAAAGCAACCTAAAGAATGCTCTCACTGTTCAATACCATATATTCAAAGACCCTAGGCAAAAAAGCATCAAAGCAATGCAAAGAATAGTCCTAAACCTTATACTTCAGGAACTTCCAAACAAGTTCAATAAAAAAGATAAACAGAATCTTTCTTACCATTATAACATGCACAAAATAAGTAGTAATAAGAAATTATGGCTAAAAGGTACATAATTATATTTCAATGGTACAGAAGTCTGAAGGGGAATGTTAAAACACACTTGGACAACATTCACTTAGGATTCACAATGTAGGAAAAGGTTCTCCCAGGCAATGCCTTCTGCTTAGAATACATCTCCATTGCGTCTATCTGTTACAGTCATTGCCGTGGGGGTCCAGATCCTCCGCTTAACAACTAGTATCTCCATTGTCTCGGATTATTGATCTGTAGTTTAAGTTCCTTTTAAGGAACATCAGAAGTTTATGCTATTAAGGCTTTCGGCAGAAGTTCTATGGTCCGTTGATGCGAATTAGTACAGGCATGCATCTGCATAGGGATTCTTACCAGTTGTAGCTTTTCAGGGAGCAATTCTGATGAAGATTGTAACTGAAAACTGTCATACAATTGTATGCGTAGAAGACACGGATTAGTTAAGTCCAAATCTGTCAAATGCCACGAGTTAAAAAAAGATCGGCATATCATGGAGTTTGCATCGCTTGGAAATTGGAGGCTTCTAGGAGTCTTAAACGTAGTGCATTTATTTTATGGAACAAGTTTCTTCATTACTTACTTTTGTTTTATTAGATGAAGAGGCTGTTAGTGGAACAAATATTTTAGAATTATAATAGAATTTGTTATAGAGTTTTATTTTATTTTTGAAGTCTTAAAGTAGTAAGTCTATATAAATGCAATCTACGATCATTATTGAGAAGTTGCTGATTAGTATTTGATATTTATAATTGAAATACCCTATGATTGAGTTTTCCCCTATTACTTGTTATCGTAGAGCGAAATGTTTAAGATTACAGAAGGATGTGATCTAAGTGGGGTAAATCTCATTCCTACAAAATTCTGCCACACTTGCGATGTCAGATCCAAACAACTAACTGCATCAATTGGCATCAGTGTTGTAGGTTCAATTTCTACCATGGTAGGTAGAGAAGTATGGGGTGGGACTAACAATGCCTGTGAATGTGTTGGAACAACACTAGGGCAGCAACTACAGGCCTTTTTACAGCATGAAGGAGAGTTTTGGAAGACTGATCAAATTGATAGCATCAAAGGAAGCTATCAATTGGGTTGGAGAGGTGGAAGAAAAAGACTCGTTGGATGACCACTCATAGTTAGATGACCTTGAGAAGGAACATTCTTCCATAGGCTGGGCATCCACACCAATCAGAGATACCTATCCAAACGACAATGACCTAGTGAAAATAAAGATGATGGTGAAATTCGGAATTTCGATTGGGCATTGAGAAAATTAAGTTATGCTGATTTTCTTGGAGTTGAGGATTTTTTTTTTCCAAATTTAACTAAACAAAGTATCACTTTTGGATGGGAAGAAAAGTTCATTTTTGGTGAAAAATTGTTGAATACTATTCTATTTCAAGCTAGGCCAAGCATTTCAACTTTATTATGGCCATGAGATGCTCATAAAAAAAATTATGGCCATGAAATGAGATCACAAAAGAACAGGAAGATGGGTTGGAGAGAATAATGCAGATTGTAACTCAAAACTATGATACAATTGTATGAGTAGAAGACACGTATTAGTTCAAGTCCAAATCTGTCAAATGCGGCAAGTTCAAAAAAGATTGGCATATCATGGAGTTTGCACACCATTTGCAAATGGTAAAGTTTGTAGAAGTCTCTGACATGTAGTGGATTTATTTTAGGGAACAGGTTTCTTGATTAATTACTTTTGTTTTATTAGATTAAGAGTCTTTTAGTGCAACAGTGATTTTAGATTATGTTTTTTATGAATAACAATGATTTTAGAATTATAATAGGATTTTTCAGTTATATTTTATTTTAAAGTCCCAACTACTCCGGGGGTGCACAGGCTCTTGGCAAGAACTTTTATGCAAGTGCACCTCTAGTAATTCAAGAGAACCAGAATAAACCCTGATATGGGAATCGGAACTCTTGAGGTCTCCCAGAATAAACCCTCGACGACATAGGAGGTTGCGATTTCTTCACAGAAAGGGACAACAGTGGTAGTCGATCCCTACGAGGGTACTTAGGTGGTGAGTTCAACTCCGGCGACGGGGAGTTTGTTGCCCTCCTCTGAGGCCGAGGTTCTGATGGGAGATTCTCATCTCGGGGTTGGGAGGTTCTCTTCTCAGCTGTTAATGGCTCCTACTGAGCTATGTTTTGAAGGCACCAAGAGGGTTTCAGAGGGGTGGAAGTGGTGGAGGGAGATGTGGAGTTGAATGGTCCTTTGAGGTCCCTTGCACCCAGAGGTTTAACTCTGAGTTGCAGATGGTTCTTGGAGGGGAGGAGGAAGCAGAGGCAAGTGAGTCAAGAGAGTTGAGGGAGTCTGATGAAGAAATGGACCCTGATCCGTTGTGTTCTATCCTTCCTGAAATTTATTGGCCCAATTCTTCATCTTGATTGGGTGATGAGAAAAGTGGATGAAATCAAGGATTGTGTGGGAGTCTCTTGTGTTGGATTTGAGGAAAAATTTAGAGCACTTCTAGTAGCTATAGAGGCTAGTCAACCTTCATTGGCTAGATCCGCTCTAAAGGAGGAGAGGGAATTAAAGAAGTTATGGTCCTGCATTAATTATAACTCAAAGGGAGGAAGTGCCGTTAGATATAAAGGTAAGGGGAGGGTTGTTCATAGTCATCAATGACACCAACAATCATCTCTTGGAATGTGAGGGGGCTGAACGACTATAGAAAATGTCTTCAGGTAAAGAATATGATTTGAAAGTGGAGTGCTGATGTCATTTGCTTCCAAGAAACCAAGTTGAAGTTGGTTAATCAAACAATTGTGAACAATTTATGGAGCAGCCAATGTGTGGGATGGGTTGAATTAGTTTCGAATAGGGCTTCGGGTAGTATTATTGTTATGTGGGATAGGAGGTTAGTGAAGATGGTAGATCATTATGTGGGAGAGTTTATGGTTGCTTGCAGATTCAAAGTGTGGACAATGGATTTGAATGGGCTTTTGCGGGGATTTATGGTCCTAACATGGATAATAGTAGGAGTATTTTATGGGATGAAATGGCAGGTGTTTGCTGCTGTTGGGATGTTCCCTGGTGTTTTGGGAGGGGATTTCAACATTATACAGTTCCCTAGCGAGAGAGGGGGATAATTATTTCTCTCATGCCATGAATGCTTTTTCAAATCTGATTTTTGAGCTTGGTTTGATCGATCTACCGCTGGTTGGTGGGGATTTTACATGGTCCAATGGAAGGGCATGGTCTAGGCTGGACGGATTTCTGGTTTCAGCTTCTATGGAGGTTCCTTTTCCTGATTTGAGGCAAAAAAGGTTACCGAGAATGTGGTCTTAGAGGGCTAAGGTATTTTAAATTTGAAAATATGTGGTTGGAGGCCGAGGGTTTTGTGGATAGGGTGAGGTCATGGTGGTCTTCGTACTCTTTTTGGTACTCCGAGCTTTGTACTAGCTGGTAAACTTAAGGCACTAAAGACAGATTTGAAGAAGTGGAATGTTGAGGAGTTTGGGAACACAGAAAATAAAAGGAAACTTTTAATGCAGCAGTTGCAGAGTTTGGAGGAAAGGAAGCTGTTGGGGGTCATATCTAGAGAGGAATTGGAGAAAAAAAAAGTGGCGGTGGATGAATTAGAGAAGATCATTTTAATGGAGGAAATCTCTAGGAGGCAGAAATCCTGGGTCCTTTGGCTGAAGGAATGTGACAATTGCACGAAATTTTTTCACCGTATGGCGAACTTTCATCGAAGAAATAATCCTATCGGGTTCTTTAAGATGGTAAAAACACCATTTCAAATCTATGTGCTAGCTTGAGGGGGAGTGTTAGAGGGCATGGTTGTAATTAGTGTAACCTATGAGGATATAAATGTCAATTGTATGTAGTGTATATATATGATGATACATCAATGAATACAGTATTTGTCCCATGTGTTTCTACAATTCCAAAAGGATTAGTCAATGATACAATTGGACCCCTATTGGAACTAGGGCTGCAACCCGGCCCATCACAACCAAGTTTACACCCGATCCGACCCGACCCGACCCGACCCAACCCGCTCTATTTATGGCGCCAAACCGAACCGACCCGCCCCGATTAAAATAGACTCGGGTCGAACCCGTATGACCCGACATTTACCAAACAAAAAAACACCTAACTTTCTGCGCATCGATTTATCTCACATCTAAACCTCAAATTACAATATCAATCTCCATCGATCTCAGATTCTTCTCAATCTCAAGAAAAAACCCCAAAAAACAAAAAAAGAAAAGACTTTGCAGAAGTCATTCAGATGCAGTCGTTTGTAGAAGTGGTAGTAGCAAACAAGAATAGAAGATATTCAGTCTTCCTCCTTGCCCTCATTCTCGACAATGTTGAAGTAAACATTCCTGTCCTTGTTGGAAGCAATCACCCAAAGCCAGTCCCTCACATTGTGCTTCTTCAAGTATTTGAGATACCTTTTAGAGAAGTACCTTTTAGAGAAGTTGTTGTCAGAGGTGATAGAGATTTTGCTCTTTTCGCGGACGACGGTGATGGATTCACAGAGAGCGCCTTGCCTCCGACCTTGATCCCTGGAGGAACTTCTCCAGTGAGGCAAGATCCATGATCTTTTCCTCAATCGGCTTCTTCTTCCCCTTCGGTCTTCTTCTTCCCCTTCGGTCCCACCGATGTTGCCCCGTGACTCATTTTCGTTGTGATTCACTCCACAGACACGAGAGATAAGGGAAGGGTTTTGCACTCGGGACTTGGAGTTGCAGGGGGCTAGGGTTTTATAAGTTTAGATTTATATTCGGACGGGTTGACACTAACATAAACAACCCGCGTAAGTAGTCGGGTTGGAAACCGATCAGATAACAAACCGATAAAAACCGGGTCGGGTCTAGTCATTTTAAACGGGTCCAACGGGTTTTCGGGTAATATGCACAGCCCTAATTGGAACCATTATAAGGAGCAAAAACTTCTTCTTCCCAAGCAATGTGAGATCCCTACCCTTATCATTCAAGTATAGGGGGTATCACAATCTCCACCCTTAAATTCTCACCATCCTCATCGGGTCAGTCTGTCGTAGGTGGCACGGCTCAAATCTCACATTTCTGGTTTGGATGGGCTCCGATACCATTTGCAACGCCCTAAGGGAGGCCCAAGCCACATTTGGGCCTATACTCCTAAAGGACAAGTCAATTATACAATTAGAACCCCATTGAAACCATTATAAAAAAAAGAACTTCTCCTTCCTAAACAATGTGGGATCCTTACAGCACCTACCCTTATCACTTCGGGTATCACAAATTCCATTCCAACAACATTCCACTACGTTTGCGACGTTTGATCTCAATTCTGAATATCCAAATTTGTCCCACCGTCTGGTCTAGATTGCCCTTCCTAATGAAGGGAACATAGTCCCATGCATCATCTTCATCTAGAGTGATCTGATAATTCCTTTTCAAGATCCACAAAAAATTCTAATTAGCAAGAGAATACAAGCAATGTCTTCTCTCTCCATTATACATCTTAGGCCCCATTTGGTTTCACATATGGGCTCAACCTATCTCATCTTATCTCAACATCTAAACACCATTCAAACACAAACACTTTTCAATTTCAAATTTTCAAATTTTCAACTATTTCATTTAATCATTACTTAATCATTACAACTTTCCCAAATTTCCAAATAAAACACAAAAAGCAATTCAACTTTTTCAAATTTCAACCCAAAAATTATATTAAAAATTTATATTCTAACAATAATTTAACTTTATAATATTTTTATTCAATTTTTTCCCTCTCCTTTCCCAAAACCACATAAACATCTTAACTCAAACTATTTCACTACTATTCACAAACTATTTTTTTCTTATAAGTACTACTATTCACAAACTATCTCACTACTATCTCGACGTAGGTACCAACTAACAAACCAATTTAGGAATACCTATTAGGTGTCCACTCTAAATCTGATAGGGGCTATGTAAAAACTCACTCCAACTTCGTTCAAATCCCAACTCTAATGAGTCGGACTTTGAGTTTATGATGGCCCAATGAACAAAGAAGGCATTAAGGAAGGCCCACGAGTTTCAATAACAACTCGGATGTTTGTAGCACTGGTGATGGTGAGATGATAAAAGAACATTATCCCAAGTATTGGATCTTATGCAACCTTGAGATCCTTTAAGGACCTGAGCTAATAAGATTTTGTTGCTTCACGACGATTGAGAATGAAAGCCTAGTGCTCTACTACATCAAGGGTCTGGTTGGGGAAGGAGGATGAACAATACCCCACCCAAATCCCAAACGTCCTCATTAATTGTTGTACGCGACATGATCCAAGTCCTAGAGTTTTTATTGGGATTGACTCCAATACCATTTATAAAAGCCTAAAAAAAACTCAAGTCACATCAGAGCTATTGTCCAAAAAGGCTAGTCAATATCAGACTTAGAGTCCCTTGGAGTCATTGTAAATTTTAAGAACTACTCCCTCCTAGGCAATGTGGAATCTCTTCCACTACCCTCCTCTACTCACTCAATATCGGTATTACTAGAACTCTATGGATTTAGCCTATTAAACATTCCTTTTTTCCTTTCAATTTAACATTAGTCATTAGGTGCATTTCATGCAGACCAAAATCTTGCTAACTCGGTTTTGGAGCCGTTATAAGTTGCAGAAAATAAATAAACCCAACAAACAATTGCGCAAGCTTCCACTCAACCAGGCAACAAGACCAATGCAAAACAAGTGGGTCAATCCAAGAGCAACCAGCAAGTAATTGAGGGTAAACCAAAGTTGAACTACACAAAATCAGCAAAAACAACAGAACCACTAAAGAATCAGATAACCAACCAGTGTTAAACCAACTGAATCTCCATAAATAAGATTGATCTACTAAACCTTGAAGAGATCAGAAAAGATGACAAAGCTGCTGCAAGGAAAAATCAACCAAAACCAGCCTAGAAGAGCCAAAACCAAATGAAATAAGATCTGAACCAACCAAAAATTGGTTGAACTAACAGCATTAATCCAGAACCAGCAGAAAGATAACCGAACTAGCTGAAGGTATGGGTTGACCTGCTTTGATGGAACCCAAGTAAAAGCTCTACCTTGATGGATCTAGATGAACCCAACTTGATGGATTTCAGTTGACCTAGCATTGTATGGCCCGAACAATATTTTTTTGATACACAACTGAGAAGTTTTATTAATAAAATAAGAGGAATAACCCAAGTACACAGGACATAACATGATTAATATCTAACTAGGATTTACAATTGAAATAAGAAACTCATGAACATTTAGCCCATTAAAACCTATCACCACAGCCCAAAGAAACAAGGTTTTAAAAACATCCATTGTCCGCTTCAAAGTTTCTATTCTATCATTTCTTTCCCTTCAAATGCACGAATACATATATATAGGAGCCATCTTCAAAATGACGCTTCTAGTGATTGCCTTGGAGGCCTCTCCAACTTGCCAAGTCCACCAACCTTCTAGGCATGACCCATGATATTCCCACTCTCGCAAAAAAGCCGTTGCACAAAGTCCTAGCCAACTCGCTATGTAGAAGCAAATGATCCACTGCTTCACCATCCTTCTTGCACATGTAACACCAATCCAACACTATGATCTGACTTTCCCTTAGGTTGTTTATCTTTCCTAAGGAAGTTGTCCAGACAAAAAAAAAAAAAAAAAAAAGCTACTTTCAAGGGAGCTTTAGTCATATATTCCTCCGGCATCCATGCCTTGCTAGTAAGGAGAAAATTGAATCTACTTTTCTTGGAGGGACTCCAAATGATCTTGTCTATAGTGCACACCATCACTCTTGTAGAGAGTACAATAAATCAAAAAACTCAGTAGTGACATCCTATTCCCAATTCTGTGCTACTCTAGACGAAACAACATTCCATTGAGAGCCATTGAAAGATTCCAAGAGCTCAACTGTTGAGGTTACTTTAGCCTGTGCAATTTCAAATACTGCTAGGAATGTGTCCTTGAGGATTCGACTACCGCACCATGTGCCATGCCAAAACTTGACTCAAGAGCCATCACAAACCTTAATATGAGTGTGTCTAAAGAAGGCCTCACATACTCTTCTTATGTGCTTCCACAAACCCACCCCATGTGGTCCATGTACCTCATTTGAGCACCAGCAACCCCCATGCTTCACAAAACTTCAAATCTACAACAACCTTCCATAAAACCTCCTTTTCTTACTAGCATCGCCACATCCATTTCCCCAAAAGAGCTTGGTTGAACACCATCAAGTTACAAATACCCAATCCTCCCTCGGAGATGGGTATACATATTGTTGTCCAATTCACAAGATGGAATTTAAAATCCTCCCATCCCATTCCACAATAAATCCAATTGTGGCTCCTCAATACGGTTGGCAACCTTTGTGGAAAGTGGAAACAAAGACGAGAAGTATGTGGGCAGATTAGAAAAAGTTTTTTTTGTTGATGTAAACCAACCCCCATTTAAAAAGTTTTTTTTGTTGATGTAAACCAACCCCCATTTGATAGGTTACCACTTCCAGCTAGCCAATCTAAACTCCACATTTTCAATCACAACATCCCAAATGCAAGCCATCTTCAAAGGAGCACCCTAAGGTAGACCAAGGTATTCATGGGTAAGGAAGATACCATGCATCCCTAAAGACTGGCCAGATTCACTACATTACGAACACTTTCCACCTCCAAACCAGAGACAGCTTCAAAGCATAAGAGAAGTGCCCTCAAAGATTGAATGTGACCTTGGTGCCCCGACAAAAGATGAGGGTATCATCGGCAAATAAAAGGTGAGAGACATCAAGAGAGCCATAGTTGCTATTGCCCATCAAGACGCCCGAGAGAGCCACCATCCACAAGAGCTAAGATCATCTCACAAAGAGCTTCCATGGAGATAATAAAGCAGCAAAGAAAGCAAGTCCCCCTATCTCAGACCACGGGAGTTGTTGAAGAAACCCAACCAAAGAACCATTCACCAAGATAGAAAAAGCAGATATAGAGATACAATATGCTATCCAGGAACACCATTCTCCCCAAAGCCACTTCTTGCAAGCAAACAAAGCAAGAAATTCCAAATGACATGGCGTTAAACTTTCTCCATGTCCAACTTGCAAAGTATCCCACGACCTCTAGACTCAAGTATGCTATCCAAGCATTCATTCTCAATTAATCCCAAGACTAGAATCTATCTACCTTTGGTTAACGCCTTTTTTAGGCTTCAATATTATCTTCTCCATCATCATACTCAAAATGTTTCCCAAAACCTTAGATAAGCTCCTATAGACCCCATTCACAAGACTAATCAGGCAATAATCTTTAACATCCACTGTCCCTGCCTTTTTTAGGAATAAGGGCTATGAAAGTAGCGTTTAAGACTTTTCCAAACCTTTCATTGCATGTAACTCTTGATACACATTCATTAGGTCGTCTTAACCACTTCCCAACAAACTTGGAAGAAAGTCATGGTGAATATATCAGGAAAATGCAATTCCCAATCTGAAGATACCGGAAATCTATCAATCTTGGACCAAGATGGATGTTTGCGGCTGTTGGACCATGTGAAGGTGTCCCCAATTAATGGAATATCCATAAGGTCTTGCTCAGAAATGAAATTGGAGAATTCCACCATCTTAAGGTTAAGGTGAGACAAGCTCAATATTTCACTCGAGAACAAGTGACATTAAAGTCTCCTCCTATGTACCATGGTATTTCCCACCAACTATAAAGCCCTGCCAATTCTGCCCACAATAACCTTCTTTATATGTCAATATTTGGGCCATATACACCTGCAATGGCCCACAGGAATCCATCTTCCACAAGAAAAATGCCCTCCATTTCATCCTATGTAGTAGATAGCTTAAAGAACCAACTGGCCAATAAATTCTGCTTATCTTCACCACAGTATTATATGGGTAATGTGCATCAGGGAGGATCATAGTAAGGGCAAAAGAATCAGAGTGAAAACTCAAAATAGCATGATTTGACAGATCCAATATTTAAGCCTCTTAAGATATTTCTCATATAAGGATGCCAACGAGCTCTGCCTCGAATGGTACTTCCTCCCCTAGAAGAATCAGATGAAAGGTGCTATCATAACTTCAATATCAATTTGGTGCATTACTAACTTACCAATCAATTTCAGGGTGTTGGGGGCTAGTCCTTAATTATGCATACATCATTTTAACATTAGCAATTAATCTCACTAGAAATCAAATGCTAGTCATATGGCCTTTTAAATAGACCAAAAACAAGGGTATAAGTATAAAACTAAACATTAAACGATCAAACTACTAACAAGTCTATAATAACAAATTCCAATTACTGCAAAAAAACTCATTGTAATTCTTAATTGACATTACTTTATTTTTTTTATGGTTTTTTTTTATAGGTTACTTATAAACAAAAAAAAATGACTGCTGGATTACATTCTCTCTTCATACCTAACATGAAAGCCAAAATTCATATCAAACAGATGTCATTCACTATGCATTTAATACACTGAAGTACTTGGGTTTGTTTAAAAGCAATTAAAATTAAACTAATACTAACTATTAACTAAATCCAATTAACCAGAGGGGCTCATTTGGTTAGATGGTCCTGCGTCACTATAGATTGATTAGTTGCCAAGCCAGTAGTCATGACAGAAACTAAAGCTGTCCAGAGTGGAAATGAGAGGAGGAATTAAGAAGGAAACATGAAGCATAATTAAAATCTAACATCTGTTCCAAGAAGCCTGTTTAAAGAAAAAGATGAATGAATGTGCTCACAAAACATATCCAATCCGTCCATCAGGCAGAAGCATTGGCATCATTGACAAGCCAGGAGTTGGTCCCCTTCCATAGATCATTGGCTGAAAGACATGCATGTCTAAATATTAGAGAAAATCTAGAGATTATTCCTCGCAAGTGTAAGAACTGAGGAGAGTGAAATTATCTACAGTGGCTTCTATAGTAAGGTATATACACTATGTATTAACACCAATTTGAAACCTCTAACATGTGGCACTGGCCCATAGATAGCGGCACCAAAGCACCTATTTACACCCCAAGTGTATTCTCACATAGCCATTCTATTAGAAAAAAAAAATCAAAGTTCAAGATTGCATTTTTCATATTTATCACAACAAACTAGCACATTAGGGTGGCATGAAAGCATTTTAGTTCTGTATTATTTTTTGTAAAAGTTTCCAGGCATCCTACAAAGAGATTCGAGTTTAAGGGAAAAGATGAAAAGAAGGATTACCTAGAAATATCAAGTTCAGAAAATCAGACAACACTATTATCAGAAAATAAATAAATAAATATATAGACAACACAATAAAGATGAGGCCATGGTTAGGGGTCAGTTCATATTCACGTACAAGAGGCAAAATCATGAGAGCTCAAGAAAAGGCTCCAGAGGAATCTATGCAGATTTCTCTTGATGAAAAATGAACAGACAAATGAGTAGAGTGACACATTTGAACATTGCTCACCGGTGCAAAGCCTGCAGCACCATATCGTGCACCAAGACCACCATAGGCACCATCGACCATACCATAACCAACACGAGGGGGATAATTTGGAAGCAATCCTGACTTCTGTGAATTTGACCCTCCAGCCTTTTCATCTGCTTGTGGTTTTGCAAGAGAACACTCCAAAACTTGGCCTGAAATCAAAACAATCCCAAGCATCAGGAGTGACTAATTCGATTGTCTTTGGTTTGGTAAAAACCAAAACTGTAGCTATGATCACCATCTAGTTCGTATTTTTCTGTATTCTTCAGTGCCTTCATAGCAATTGACCTCTCTGCAAAATGTACGAAACCTATTCTACTTTTTTCCTTTCCAGATTTGGCGGGTGGCAGAACCACTTTTGTGATCTTCCCATGATGTTCAAAAAGCTTCTTTAACTGGTTTTGTGTTATATTCTTTGGCAAATTCTTCACATATATTGCCTTCACCTGTAAGAGACGAGCTAAAGCTTTTAAAGAGGAAGGCCAAACAGAAAACAGCAACGAAATCTGAGAACCACCAGATCCTGAAAACGAAATAAGTTTAATAGAGGATAAGCCCTGATACACTAGAAAAAAAAAAAAAGAAAAAAAAAAAAAAGAATAGCCACCTGAACCAGGCATGGATTATGGGCACTATAACACAATATGGGTAACACCTCAATTTTCTTTTTTTAAGTAGTGTGCTTTACAGAAGCAGCAATGTCACGTAACTCCTACATGTCCTACGAAATATAACATCTTTTTCTAGGTGCACACCGAGATAAACCACTTACAGAGCATTATCTAAAAAAGAATTTAGCTTTCTTCACCAGTCACAAAAAACAATTGTTGACAACAGCACCCTACATTCTTGTAACATAAACTGAAATAGTTGCTCCTCAAATTTGGAGAAAACAGGAAGCTATAAGCACTCATAAGTAAATAAATAAAAAGAAGAGAACAAAATAACAAAAGCAACTTAACGAGACCTGTGAAGAAGCAGAAGAATCAGCATTTTTTGGGTCAGCCCAACTCACGGTTGGGGCATTATCACCTAGCTTAAATTGTGGGTTCATCATCTTTTGCCTTGAATACTCAGCACATGCATGATTATAATAGTCAACAAAAGCAAAGCCTCTGTTATTGCTGGTGTTCTTTACATCCTGTGACAGAGTTTAATAACATCAGCACACGACGACCCTTGTAACACAAATAAATTTCCAAACCACTGGCTGTTTTTTAACATAATGCTTTCCAAAGCAAGGATAATTCAGATAATAAACAAACAAAAAGAAGCAAAAATTAAAAAATAAATTGAAAAGAAAACAGATAACACCAACAATTAATGAAAATTACCATACTTATTCATAACTACTACATACTGACCTTAACCAGTTCCACAGCAGTAACTCCGGGTCCTATCTCAGTGACAACTTTCCTCAGATCCTCCTCTCCCCAGCTTCTAGGAACATTACCAATGAATAAACGGTGCTTTGCTTTTGACGTTGAACATTTTATTTTTTTACCCTGAGAGAGAGAGAGAGAGAGAGAGAGAGAGAGATTTAACAATTTCAGCATACATAAGTAACAGCAAACAGCCATAATAAGATGTTTGCACCGAAACAAAAAACAAAACAACAAACAATAAAAAGGGTTTACGAAAGACTTGTCTTAATATTTTAACAATCAATTATACTCGACATTAAGTTCAAAATCCAACTTTTCATCAAGTCATTCAGCTTATGCAGGGAAAAACAACAAAGAAATGAGGGGAAAAAAGGTTATGTTACCTTAAATTCATTGTTACTCAGCTCATCAATAGCTTTAGATGCTAATTCTGTACTTCTAAAGGTCACAAATGCAAAGCCCTTGTTCTCACCTGAATCTTTGCCTTTCATAATTCGAACCTGTTGCCATAGAACACTAAGGTATTTGTATAAATCTTTAGAAAAAGCACATAAGAGGTTACTTTATAAATAGAAATGCATCTAACCTCTCCCACTTCTCCGACAGATTCACAAAAAACTCTCAAATCCTCATCCGAAGTATCATGGGGAATGCCGCCTATGTATACTTCAGAACCATGTGGAGGAAGGGCAAGAAGTTCAGCATGTTTTTTCTTCTCATCCCCATCTTCAACCTTCATCTCACCACCGCTATTGTTTTTCTGTGCATCAGCTCCAATAGCATTATTAGTATCCTCCTCTTCGGCTTCTTCCAGTTCCTCCTCATCTTCTTCCACCTCTTCTTCAATTTCTTCAACTTCCTCTTCCTCCTCTACCTCTTCATACTCAACCTCCTCCTCATCCTCCTCCTCCTCATCCTCCTCCTCCTCCTCCTCCTCCTCCTCCTCCTCCTCAGGCTCATCGTCTTCATCAAGATCAACCTTCTCTTCAGATTCGACTGCCTTTTCCAGCTCACTTAACTTTTGAGGTTCAACTGGCTTACCAGCAGATAATGCATTTGCCTTTGTCTGTGGCATCTTATGTGTCTAACGAAACACGTTTGCAAGGCAACTGTGAAGAAGGCACAGAGGCCAGAAGAATTCATCGAAGAAGTATACACATATCGAGAGGAGGAAACAAAATAAAAGGCCAAAAGGAGTTGTAGTGTATGAATTTATTGTTTTTGGTCAACAAAGTATGAATTTCAGCTGAACCCATCTGATGAGATAAGACTAGAGGGGGTTACAATGTGAAAGACTTTCTCAAGGGATGAAGATAATATTAGTAGCAGTACTAACAAAGACCGGTAAAATAATTTTCCGAATGCTAAAAGGATCGTGAAGGTTGTGCAAAACATCAAATATTGCATTTCTTGAATCAGAAGAAGAATGCGGTAAGAAAAAGCATACAGAGCAAAAAATAAAGCATTTCACCATCTTCATTTCAAATGGTGTATGGAACCCCATAAAATCTAAGAAAATCAGAGCAGCAAATAAAAATTGTGAAGCTAAACCATGGATAATAGATTTAAATATGGTTATGATATTAATTGTTCGTTGTAATCCAAGGTGACACAACAAATTTTAAAAGAAGTCTCCAGGGTGTTTGGCTCAAATCATTGAGATACAAAAGGAGTGAGACTGCTGAAACATAAAGGGCAACAGAGCCACAAAAATTGTCCACTCTCAGAAAACAATACCAGTTCCAAATAAACGTACCAATTTGTGCACCTTCCTGCAATAGATTTACATATAAAAGCTGAGCTCAGATATTTAGGATGGAAATTATAGCTTTGCATAAGCAGTACAGAAAAATAACAACAAAAATTAAATAAACTGAAACACCGTCTTGCAAATTCTCCAAGGATAGGTTTAAAGAAACCCATTATTTAGACTACTCAAATATAGCTCGCCATCTTCATAGATGCACTCTAATCAAATTACAGTGATGCAGGTATATGTACAAGAAATAATACTAAAGGCAACTATCTCAAATAGCTTACACAATGTGGGTTGAAACAAGTTGATAAACAGAAGACTTCCAAGGCGATATTCATTTGTGGGTCTCTTAAGCATTATTATTACGCGGAAATCAATAGATTTGGCGAAAGAACGAGTTTTTGGGTTTGATCGTCTAATAATCAAGTTAATATTTTTGTTAATTTTTAGTTATAAAAAAAAGTTTTTCTAAATTTTCCTGTTTACACTTATTGACCTGTAGAAAGGAATTTACCTAACCCAAAACGTAAGCAAACTATATGTCGATAAAAGCACACAGGCAGTCAATTCTTAGAATCAGACAATTACAAATTCAATCAAGTCCGTAGCTCCAGAGGGCAAAAGTTTTAGCATTTCACCAAGTTGATGCAGTAACACACCACACGCCCTAAACCGCAGATTAAAATAAAAAAGTAACAAACTTTGGAAACCCCAAAACCCCAGTTTATACGCATAAAAACCCAACTTGTCTGAAATGAAAATATGCTCATTTAGCCATCAATTTAAACAAACACGGTCACATTATGCCACCAATTATAGAGGGAGAAGTGAGAACTCTGGAGAGAGAAAGTACCGAAAGGCTAACTGCGGAGATTTTTTTTGCTGTATAGATTCGAACCGCGAAGTAAGCGAAAGTCGGAGATCGCGTGATGGAATTTCCTTTTTTTTATTCCTAGTATGGTTAAAGAAGCCCTAGAGCGGAGTAGACACCGTTCTTACTTCTTTAATTGCGAGTTTACTTGGGCTTTGGTTAAAATTTTCGATTCAAAATTCTCGTATCACCATTTTTTTTCAAATATCATTTAAAGATAAATACTTCTAAATTAACTGTAATACTCCATGTTTTAATATATTTTTTTTAGTAAATTATTATTTTAATTAATTTAAATATTAGTTCTCTTATTTTAAATTTATCTGATTTCTCGTTAGATTTATTTTATAATTATTAAGTTGTGAACTTTATTTTAATGTACTTTCTTAATATTAATTATTGTTTACATTTAAATTGCTATTTGCTGTAATGAATAATTTTATTGTTGGATTTTAATTATTTTATTTTGTTAATATTGAGTTGGAATGTTTTTATTTGGCTCTTATTTATTTTTATTATATTTTTTTTTCTTTTGTTTGACTTTTTTATTTTCGGACTGACATGTTTGAGTGTGTTTTATTTTATATTATTTTTTCTTTTGGGCCTAGCCCTTTGGGTCCCCAGCCCAACCAATTAGCCTTCAACCCAGCCCAACTCGTGAGGCTTCAACCCAGCCCAGTAAATTCTTTCCCAAACGGCGTCGTTTGGTCCAACCATAGGATTTCTTCTTCTCTTTTCTTCTCCTATGTTGTTGCCTCTCCAACTTTCCATTTCAGTTTTGATTCCCTTTTCTTCAATCCGTGCGGCTACTGCTTCTCCTTTTCTCCTTCATTTTTATATCATTTTTTCCTTTGTTTTTCATTGGGTTGCTGTCTGCAATGTTCTTTCTTCCTCCATCTTATTTTCGGATCTTCCCCTCTACAAGTCAGCAAATGCCGCCACTCATTTCTCCATCTTTGGCGATAAATGTTTCCTTTTCCATCTCTTTAATTTTCGATTTCCCTTTTTACTGTAAAACCGTGCAAATCTCTTCCTCTTTAGCATATCTTTTTCATCTTTTTCTCTCCATTTGCAGGTCTGTCTGTGAGCCTCCATTGTTGTACTCTCTCTTAAATTTTTCCTTACTAATTTCATGGCTCATGGTTGGGATTTATTCCCATTGCATTCCCTTTTTGTTTGGTCTTTCATTGCTCAGTTTTGCTCTTTTTGTCGTGCCCTATTTTGCCCATAAAATCCATGAGCTTCACTTGTTTGCTTGGTGATTTTGGTGCTTGCTGTGAGTGCATCTTCCAGCCATCGC
The DNA here is from genome assembly GCA_022457165.1 of Juglans mandshurica. Classification (NCBI taxonomy): domain Eukaryota; kingdom Viridiplantae; phylum Streptophyta; class Magnoliopsida; order Fagales; family Juglandaceae; genus Juglans; species Juglans mandshurica. The sequence continues at coordinate 20,623,007 of CM039630.1, read as the reverse complement.
TTGTTGCCTCTCAGTTTCCCTTGGGTAAGTCTATGTCGCTGCTCATCTCCTATTTTTTCTTTTGTTTTGTGGTAGTCTTCTTAAGAAGGAGATATACATATGTTTGTGTATCTCGGTTACTCTAATAATATTAAGTGTTTTTTTTTCCATTTTGCCATCTTAAAAACAAGAGTGAATATTATGTTTATTGAATCTGAAGCTTGAGTTTTGTTTTACGTGGGTTACAATCTATTTTGGGCCTAGATGTATGGACTTATAAACTAAATCAGTATACTAATGCTTTTAACATAATATTTATAAGTTGATCACGTTGTAGTTTTTATATGTTAAATTCACTTTGCATGAGTTTTGTTTTAAATACAAATTAAGTAAATATTTGAAAGATATTATTAGTATTAATATTTCTTTTAGAAGTACATAGTAGTGCAAGATTTTTATTTTGAACTCTTTCAATAGATACTAATTAGTTTGTTTTTATTAAATGAAATTTTTGCTCTCCTATTTTAATCATTCTTTGTTTTAATGAGTCTTTAAACCAGAAATGGGTTTTGCGGCATAATTGTATCTATTATTAATATTAATATGCAATTTTAGAAATATTATGAGTTTAATAGTTATGTGGATATTGAGGAATTTAGGAAGTGATGGTATTTAGAATCAAGAGAAATTTTTAAGTTTTTGAGGAATTAAAATAGGTACTACAGGTGTAATTTGAGATTTATCTGTTCACTTGAGATTTATTTAAGTTACATGAATTTTTTTTAGGTGACGATTGATAATTGTTCAGTATTGTTGTGGAGAATTTCTGAATAAGTTTAGAAGCTCAGGTAAGCGGGGTTCTTATGCTAGGTTTTATATGAATTATTAAGACTGAGGTTGACTTTCTGAAAACTTTGCATATTTTGTGATATAATGAGGACTTGGGAAAAACCAACCTCGGTCGTTTATTTGCATTACCCATAAAATCTGTACGGAAAAAAAAATATTTTATGACATGCATTGTATAGACATAAGTTAAATTTTGTCATGCTGTTTCTGAAATCTGAAAAATAACGATATTGAGAATACGAAAAATTGTGCATTGATTTAGAAAGATGCTCCGACTTTCGTTTTCAGTATGTGAGAATGACCTAAATTTCAATACGCTATTTTGATATGATGTGGCATTTGAAAAACTTTTGGCATGACTTTCTGATTTTGTTCTGACTCTGATTCTAATTCTGATATGGTGATTATAATTCCGTTTTGCTTTGATATGTAGTCCTGTCACAAGAAATAATAGTGAGATCTGGCCTTGTCACGGGATACAATAGTGACATCTGGTCCTGTCACAGGATACAATGATGACCTTTGGCCCTGTCACGGAATATAATAGTGACATCTGGTCTTACCACGGGATATAATAGTGGATTTCTGTTCTAAGTGCAATCTCTTTGATATTCATGGTGATTTATGTTCTGCTTGGCTTTCCGCATAATGCACAACCCTACCACGGGGGTTAAACATGGCCTCTGTTATGATATGACATGATAAGATGAAAATATTCAGTCATGTTGTGCCAAATGAGTCTCTGAATATGAAAAGTTGTTTTCTGAATATGAAATGTTTGAAATATCGCTCTGAATTTATGATAATATGTATTTTTGAGATATGCATATTAAAAACTGAAATGTTTTGTTTTTGCATTCTGAACTCTGTGAAAATGCTCATGTTTACATACTAGCATACGTTCTCTACTTACTGAGTTGTTGATAACTCACTCCTTATCTACATAACATTTTTCAGATATTTTTGTGGTCCAACTGGAGAACAAGAATATGAAGTATTGGAACAGTCTGATGATCATAGATGAATGAGTGCTAAGGGTACGAGTATTTTGGAGGATCATATTTAGTAGTTTTATCTCTAGCGGTTATTTTGGTACATCAAGTTATGAATAATTTGGATCTTTGTGGAGATGTTATTTGTTATATTGAGGTTTTTGTTTAATATTTATGTGGAAGGATACGGATTTTTGGATCGAACAAATAAGTTAAGTATTTTGTGGAGTTTTTGTTTATTTATTATTGATTATTGGAGATGTTCTTGAGGAATAAGAGTTAACTTTTCGGACCTCCGGGAAAGGGGCCGTTACATTAACCATTATAATTTTTACAAATTTTGAAATAAAAAATAAAAAATCAATTTTTTTAATTTTCAAATAAAAATAATATCAAAAAACTACATTATAATAATATTTAAATTTATAATATTTTTTATTCAATTTTTTCTCTCTACTTTTCCAAAATCTTATAAAATATAATTCAAAATATCTTATTACTATTCACAAACTATCTTATTATTATTTATAAAAGATAAAATTTTCTCATCAGTCACTAGTCACTGCACACACCCCACACTATATAAAAAAATAAAGAAAAAATTATCAGGTGTGGAATGTGTGAGTAAATAGTAGATGATGCATAACAAAATATTTTACAAAATTATCATCTTATATCACTCTCATGCACTTTCCCTCCTTAAATAGGGAGGGAATATTATTATTAATAAAATATTATTTTTTATTGATTTTATCGTTATAATTACATCAACTGTGATATATTTTAAAACATTAATATTTCTTAAGAAAAATAGTCTTATTTTGTATTGTAGTCATATTTATTGATATTAGAAATTTTAAAGTGATTTCCATTTAAATTTTGAGATACAAAATTATTTACCGACCAAGCCAGGAGGTGAGGATCTCGATCTAAGATTTTTTTTAATTTATATATTTTCTTAAGTTTTCTATTCTTTTTAGATATTTTTGGTTTTTCCTATTTTTTATTTTTGTTATTAATATGAAAAATGCTAAAGGTAACCGCCCCATGTAAACGCCACACAACTGGCTCCACGTCACTAAATGAAACACATTTAGGTAGCAGGCGGGATATAATGAAAATGCAAAACACACCGTTTTGATTTTTCTCTTTCTTCTCCTTCTACCTCATTCTAAGTAAACCATCTATAAATATTTCCCATTCTACCTCTGTAAACCATCTGCATTGCTCAAATTTAAGCCTATATGAAGTTTTCAAAAGAACACTGAGAAAAGAATCTATTTCTTGATCTGGTCTGCCATCATTGTTGTGTTTTTGAAACAGAATGGCCGTCGTGGAAGGCATCTTCGTCTTCCTGAAAACGAAACCAGAAAGTGGCATCGAATGTCTTCGTCTGAAACCAACATTGCTATTATAACATCTCAGTTCAAAATATCTGAACCAGTTGGCCCACTTCAAAAATGATCTTCACCAACACAAAAGCTTAGAAGTTCTTAATTAAGCAAAATTGAATCATGACTACCTCCCCCATCACCCCGAAAAAGAAAAAGTATGAACACATTATACCGCCGAGAAAAATGACTCCCACTGACTAATATTTATGGCCCAGGTAATGCAAACCAACACAAAGGGTAGAGAACCTTGAAATGTACCAAAATTGAAAAGAAAAAAAAACAATGAAAACAAAGAAGAAGAAAACAGGGATTCATTTAGACTTCACCATATCCATATTGGGATTTTGAGTACGAAATAAAACCCACTATCAAAAATATATTTCCATTTCCTTCTTAAATCTTTGCCTTTTGCAGTGCTCGAAAACTTGAACCACAATTGAAATTAACCAAAAATTGATGCAAGAGAGGAATTGAAAATTTTGACCTACACATTCGAACTCCAAAGGCTCTAAAGGTCTGGCAGTACCTTTTTGGCCAAACCCTTGGGGTTATTGGTTGCCTGCAGCCCTCAATCGAAATGGGTTTGGGCATTTCTCTCTTATGTTGTCTTCTTGGTTTTTAATTTTTTTTTTTAATTCTGTTGACGTGGCAAACTCGGTTACCCGACTATTCTCCACCGCCGGTTATACATAGCAGGACTGTTTTGTTAATGATTCTAATGAATGTGCAACGAATGGATTAAAACGACTCAAATTAAGAGCATAAGAATGAAAAGTTCAAATTAAAAGTTGGATAACATCCAAATTACATAGACCATTTTAACACAACCATTTTACTTATTGGAATAGTTTTGGTTTTATTTGTGTGCTTAAAGCTAGTCTCTTTCTATTGGAAGGGATTATGCTTTAAAGCATGCAGATTTTACTTTATTAGAATATTAGTTTAAATAAGTTGAGATGGTTTTAGATGAGTTGAATAAAATATTGTTAGAATATTATTTTTTAATATTATTATTGTTTTGATATTTGAAAAAGTTGAATTGTTTATTATATTTTGTGTGAAAATTTGAGAAAGTTGTAATGATAAGATGAGATGAGTTGAAATAAATTTCCAATTCAAACCGGAGCTTATTCTGCCCTCTGTCCTATGCGGGCGGGCATCCATCCACCCTCTCCCTGCACTTATCTAGGCAAGGGCCCTTTGTTTAACTTGCCTCCGGACCCATCCCGCATGGCCTAATGGCCCCGCCAGGTTGCCGGGCAGGTGAATTGACTATTTTACAGTCTTGTGAGATTAGAACATAATTTCCTGCCCATATCTAGCAAAATAAATACAAAATTTCAATCTAAAATATATATGTATATATATAAAGCTTATATCTAAGTTTAAATTAATCTAAAACTACTTACAATCCCTAAATAGGCTTAATAGAGTTTATAAGTAAAAATTTTAAAATATTACAAATTAATCTAAAACTAATACAAATACTTTGAGTAATTTAATAATAACAAATCTACATCACAAAAAAGGGAAATCTAAGTAACAATTCCAATTTAGTCCTTCAAATAGTCCAAGAAAGCCTGAAAAAATAAAAAACAAAAACAAAAACAAAAAGATGAAAATTAGAATATGATATCTCAAAAATGAAATAACTTCAGTTAGTAAAAAAAGTGATGAGTACAAAGAATGAATTAACAAACCATTGGTGTATTAATGTATGGCCAAAGTAGATTGAAATTGAGTCTCTTTTCCCAAATCTCTGTCCCTACAGCAATTGAAACCAAAATTATTTTTTGTTAATAAATATAAAACAATTTAGAACAACGAATGAATTAAGAGCAATTACTGCTTCCAGTTTGATCCTCTTCCTCTAGGGGTGCCCCTTCTTACATCCCACCCCGAGGGCCCCCGTCTGTCAATCGAGGTATAGGAAAGTTAACTCATGTCAACTAAAATCATCTTCAACAACACTTTTAAAAATAAACCAGAATCTCCATAACATAATAACCTATTTGTCCAACACAAATATCCAAGTTTCTACATAAGGGCACATCAGAAGTGCCTCACTAATATATATAAACATTTCCACAAAGACTAGTAATATCCATTACTCAAAATACCAACATGAAATATTAACACGAAATATCAACACTACCAAAAGACTCTCCAAAAACCATTATACCCTAAGGCACTTAGTCTTTTATGATCAACAAAACTTGCAAGTACTCCCTATTACTGACTTCCAGCTGTTGCATCAAAATTATCTGAAACATATTATGGGGATAAGGGGTGAGTTATCAATAACTCAGTAAGAAAAGAACATATACTAGTATGCAAACATGAGCATTTACAGAGTTCAGAATGCATAACAAAACACTTTAATTTTCAGAATGCAGAGTCAGAACATCTTATAAAAATATCAGAGCGAAAGTTCAAAAATATTCTTATTCAAAATTCCCTTGGCACAGTATAACTGAAACATCATATCAGAACAAAATTCCATGTTTAAATCTCGTGGTAGGGTTGTGCAAACCCCGGCAGTCAACCGAGCAGAAACAGAATGTGAATTTTCCCCTTATCATTCTCGGAGCCCCGAGTGTGCACATAGGAAAGACCACGTAGAAAACTACTTTATTTCCAAAATGGGTGTACCAGAAATAGAAAAGTTGGTACCAACCCAAACAGAGGCTACAGTTTTACACCCATGGTAAGGTCAGAATAGAAACATAATATCATGCCAGAGGTTTCAGAAATCACATCTTATCATATCAGGGTACAGAACATTTTCAAAACAGAATAGAATCAGATCACAAAAATATAATTTATCCACAAAATTTCATATTCGCTCTCTTTTGCACAGTTTGGAAGCAAAATGTCCAAATAAGCTCAAGTCTACACTAGTCATGACAGAAAATATTTCCTTCTTATACAGAATTTTATGAGTAATGCCGAACAAATAATTGAAGTCATTTCCAAAATTTATTTTCATAACAAAATATGCACATTTTCAAAATTGACTTCAGTCTATTTTATTTTTATGCAAAGTCTAGTATAAGAACCCCGTTTACCTGAACTCCTTAGTCTTTCAAAAAAATTTCTCAATAATGTCGAACAAATATTAATCTTCGCCTATAAAAGTCACATAATGTAACGACCCGATCTTATATTTTATTTTTTAGGAATAAATTATCGAATAGATTATTATTTTTTTATTTAAGGCTCCATTTGTTTTAAAAAAAAATGCCTTAGTGTTAGACTCCAAATACTATTGACATTCTAGATTCCTATTCGTATTAAAACCCCTAAGTGTTTTCCTCTAAAACCACAACCTTGCACGTATGAGAATCCCACTAAAATTACCCAATATTACTCTCCTAATTGGACTACAACTCAGTATATTATGAGCTTTAAACCTAACAGTATATTATTCCCCTCCTACTCACCATGAAACCGGAGCTAGCAATTACAACCCGTAGCACGCCCTGGCCCGAAGTCCTTCACCGTGAGTCTTACAATCACGTATCAAAACAATGCATGCACGGCTTCATCCGTTTTCTCCGCATTCACGTTTCTCATCTCTAGGGTTTTCCTTTTGGCTCTCAACCAACTAGGTTTATAAATAGATTTAGCCCTCCTCTGCATGAAATGAATAGCCACTGCCGCCCAAGATGCTTCCACTCCGTAAATTACCATGGAAACCAAACCCACACACCCACACAGCACCAACCAGCACGCACGACCAATGCGCCCCAACTCCTCTCATCTACTTTAACCCCTCGGCAACGGATCATTATCATCGTCCAGCTTCCACAAACTACACCATGAGCCATCTCACGTCCATCCAACAACACCACGTTTGCTCCCCAACCCCAAGAAGACCACGCCACAGCACTTAGTCAGACCACATCCCATGCAGAAGCCATGAAACCGCCAGCCCACTGCCCAGCCAATGCATAACCGAGAACCACCAATTTTCCCACACGCAGCAACTACAACTCTTCCCTCCACCACCGTAGCCCAGCCGTTGAGAAACCACACCACAAATACTCTGTTTTACTACACCGAAACAGAGGAAATATTCTTCTCCACCGTGAGCCATAAGCCAGCCAACCACGTCACGGCCACAGCTCGGTTGTGATACCCCAACGCCACCATCGCCTCAAACCGCCCTGTCCCTCACAGTGAGCCATCGTTGAACGACCCCACTGCTTCTCCGTCTCTCCCCGTAATCTCTCTCTAAGATTCAGTTTCTCTCTCTCTCTCATAACTCTCTCTCACTCTCAGTTGCGTAGCCGCCACTCATCGGGCTGCCACTGTGCCCAGCCACCAGACCCACCGTCGCGGCTGCCTTCTTCCTCTCGGTGAGTATTGCATGTCTCTCTCCCTCCCGAGCCTTCCGTTTCTCTACAAAATATATTTACTTTAGGTTTTAGTTTAGAAGTGCAGTTTTTTAGGAGATTACAAAAATGCCCATCTGTATTGTTTTTCCAAAAAATACCCATGTCTATTTAGGATTAAAAGATGAGAATATTTTAGTGTTAGGAAGAATCTAGGTTTAGGAAATATAGACTATTTTAGTAGTTTAGGTTTTAAATAAAGTCACCAGTTTAATTAGAAATTTATGAAAATTTTCGTGTTTATTTTTAGGCGATCGACTACACGCTGAAAATAGTGGATTAGCGTTGCAAGGTAAGTAGCATGATCACCCTTACACGTATGTACGGTAAACCGCTTGTCTTTTATAAAAATATTATGCATGTATGCCCTCTATTGGAAGCCCTTTTTACGTACTTAAGACATGATAAAATTATGACAATCATGATTTTACATGAAGAATTATGTATTAAATTATTTATGAAAACTCATGATTTTATGAAAGGAGTTCTGCATCAAAAGATTTATGAAAAGTCATGATTTTATGTGAGAGTTCTGCATTAAAATAATTTATGAAGCCATGCATGATTTTATGTGAAGGTTTATATTTATGAAAGATCATGATTTTATGCGAGGAAACATGTATCACGACGTTTATGAAAGAATGCGATTTCGTTTGAAATCTATGATATGATATGACAAGTATGTATGTGATTTCTTTTGAAATCTAATATATGACAAGTATGTATGCGATTTCTTTTGAAATCTATGAAATGACAAGTATGCAAGTATGGTTATGATAATATATGTAATGGCCTATGTTATGACATGAAGATGGTACCTATGTTATGGGCATATTGCATTGCCAGGTCGTGCATGCTGGTAGTGCACCCAGTATGTCTTCTTTATGTATGGATTCTACAACCTGCGGCCACGGGCGGAATCAGAATCTACTTAGATTCGCTAACCCTAACTCACGGGGGTCAACGGTGGGTAACGGCCTATGATAAGTGAAAGATAAGTTCATGTTCATGTTCATGTTAATTACATATGTATTTGTGAGTATGTACATTTTCCAAGAAACTTTATGTTTATTATATTTACTGTATGATGTGTTACTTATTGAGTATTCGACTCATTTTTGTATATTTTTATGTTTTTAAACCACCTAGGTGATGACATTTATGAGGATGAGACTGCAGGACATGACTTGACCCCAGGAGGCTAGGCAGATGCCTAGACAAATTATGCTATGATTAGTTTTATGGTTTAAGGTTTAAATAAATTATTTTGATAAGCACATGAAACTTCCGTATTTTTTTAAACAAGTATTTCCGTAGACTCTATTTTGAATTTTCAGTATTTATTAAAGTTTGTTTCATTTATGGAAACTTTAGCATCTGGAGTGTTGTTAAAAAGAAAAAGTTTTTAAGTTCAGGTTTAGAGAAGCACACTCGCTCCCTGAAAATTCTAAAATGTCTTTTTGGAAAGCGGGGTGTTACACGTAATTCTCGTAAATTATGGAAACTTTAGCATCTGGAGTGTTGTTAAAAAGAAAAAGTTTTTAAGTTCAAGTTTAGAGAAGCACACTCGCTCCCTGAAAATTCTAAAATGTCTTTTTGGGAAGCGGGGTGTTACACGTAATTCTCGTAAATTTTCAATCAACCACATATTTCGATATTTAGACTTAAAAATGCTAAAAGAACCTCTTTTTAAAACCTCAAAATCTAAAATTCTCATAATTCCTAAAATACCATCATTTTCTTAAACCATCAATATCCACTTAATCGAATTCGTACCGAAGAATAAATTTATTGAATAAGTATTATGATAATTACGGAACTCAATAAATATTATGTTTAAAATATCTAAAATACCAACAACGTATTATAAATTAATAGAATACTTTGGCTACTAAAAATTTCCATAAAATAAGTCATGAAAACTCATCTCTAAAAAAAATAGGTTTACTTCCTTTCATTAACAATATTATCAAAAAATTATCTACACAAATATAATAGTTTTGAGATTTAAACAAAACCCATTTAAACTAAGCCTAAACAATAAATCTGGAGGCATACACTAAGGGGTAAAATTGTAATGGCACTTCGTTCTATTAGATTAACAATAGATACATATATATAAAAATATATATATATATATATAACTTACAAGAACATAAAGACCAGACGAACCAAAACACGGAGATAAAACAAGTATGCGACGACAGGGGCTTACCCAAGGGAAACCGAGGTACGCGTGGAGGGGTAAGGCATGACGGGACTGGCTGGAGGGGCTGTGGTGGCGCGGCTGAAGAGCAGGAGTGCGGCGAAGATGCAGTCGAGCTGGGCTGAGCACAAGAGAAGGAGAGGGAGAGGTAAGCGTGAGAGAGGGCAGAGAGAGAGAGGATAGAGTAACTGAGAGAGGTACTCACCGTGAGGGGTTGTTATCGGCTGAGGTGGCCTGTGGATGTTCGACGGCCTTTTCCGTGCGGGTGGCGACGACTTGGAGTGGCTAGTGAGGTGTAGTGGTTTGGTGGGTGGATCTCTATTTTGGGTGGCTAAAAACAGGGGAATTTCGTGGCTGGTGTTTCCGTGCGTGTGGGTGGCTCTCCTGAGGTGTGGAGGTGGCGGGTTCAAGATGTGGGATTTTTTCTGTTTTCAGAGAAGCAGAACAAGGTTTTTCCGTTGGTGGTTTGCAAAGGCTAGGTTTCGGTTGTGCTTGGTGCAGGGTGACAACGGTTTCGTGTGTGCTGGGTTGGTAATGAAGACGCAAAGAGAGCTGGCTCCGTGGTGGCTGGGTTGTGGTTCGACGGGGAGGAAAGAAGTGGAGGATGGATGTTCAGAGGAGTTTGGATGGCTGAGGGCATGAAAAGAGGGTAGCGACACTTATTCTAGGGTTGAGAATGCTTAACATATATAAGAGCTATAAGAGGAAACAGATAAAACCTAAAGAAGAAGAAGGGAGGGACGTGCATGAAAATGAAAACAACTTGAAGCCGTGCGACATGAAGTCTGGACCTGTTTTTCACAAGCCTGGTCTCTTTAGCTAAAAAAATATTTGGCCCACGACTAGATCAGGCCTGGGATTATTGCATGGGCTTTTTCCTAAGTTTTGGGCCTCGACTCAACCTAAAAATAATACTTGTCCCATAAATTTTCCGGGTGAAAATCTACTTGGTTCATTAAAAGATTTTAAACCTAATTATCAAACCCACTGAAAAAAAGTTTTTCCGCCTAAAATATCTTAAACCCAAACTCTCTTCCAATCTTTTTTTTTTACTCGCTATCCCAAATGGTTTTTTCATAACTATAAACCCAAAAATTTTGTAAAGTGGCTTGGCTAGACCCGGGTATTACAGGACCCATGGTTCATTCCCTTCACCGCCTACCCACGGTTGTCCCAGTCGAAAAAACACAAAAGTAAATTCAAACACAAGGTGGAAATGAACAAAGTTACAAAATACTACAACAAAATACCATTGAATCGAAAAAAATGAACAAACCAATAAAGTTACAAAATACAAAATACCATAACACAATAATGAACAAAGTTACAAAATACAAATCAAATCCATGACAATACACATCGAATAGGAATGACGGAAACAACAAGAAAAAAAAACCTAAATTAGCAAAAACAAAAACATAGACACAATACACATTGGGTTGTGCCGAGAAGGAGGATGAGAAGTAGAGGATGCGGGTTGTGCCGCCACGACGACTATGAGAGGGAGAGAGGGTAGAGGCAAAGAGAGCCAGAGAGGAAATAGAGAGAGGAGGAAGATTGAAGAGAGAAGAGAGTGCTGGGGGAGGGGAGGGAATTGGGTTAACTTAACCCCTCCCAAAATGACGTTGTTTCGGTGTTTGCTTTTTTTTTTTTTTTAAAATACTCATTACCAAAACGACGTCATTTGATAACGAATATATATATATATATATATATAGATATATATATTGGGCTGGGCGTGGAGAGTGGAGGTGGGCAGGCCTGGGCCCAGCCTGCCCCACCGCTCGCCCTTATCTTCCTCCTCATACTCTCTGCAAAGCTAACCACCTCTCAAACCTTAATTGTCTTACCTTTAATCCAATCTCAAATGCAAATCAAAGCCTCCACGGTGTTAGGAAATAATGAACTTCTAAATGGATCCAATGCATCCCCTAATATTAAGCCTCGTTTGGATGTTGAGATGAGATGAGAAATATATGAATAGTAGCGAAATGGTTTGAGTTAAGATATTTGAATTGGTTTATAAAAGTGTGTGGGTCCCATTATAAACTGTGTTTGGATGCATAAGTTAGATGAGATGGGTTTAACTTTTTATTGTGATTTTAAAAAGTGGTGGGTCCCACCAATTATTGAAAAGTATTTTTAATGATTGAGTAATATTTATGAATATATTTTTCATTAACTAAAATCAATTATTTAAATGAAAAATCCATTAAAATTTTAAGTTTTTTTTTTATTTTTTTGAAATTTATATAATTCAATAATTTCCAAAAATATCAATTTTCAATGTAAAATACACTATTCTAATTAGCAACTATAGATTAGAAAAATTCCTACGTTATTTTTTCCCAACTTTATTAAATTCAGAAATTCCAAATTATGTTCTCCACCCTAATTAAATTCTGAAATTCCAGACTTGGGACAAAGTTCACTGTATAGCCAGTGAAGGGTCCTCTCAGTGAATAGTGTTGAGAAAAGTTGAGAGGAATATGGGATGAGATGGAAGATGTTTGCAAGTGCATTTGGATGCTTGAGAAGGTTTGACTGTACTAGAGCGTTTCATCTCATCTGTGTTTCATTTGTAGAACCAAACGAGGCCTAAATTTGAACTCTAGGTCTACTCAACAATAGGAATGGCCAAAATACTAAGAACTATCTCTTCGAGGACAAGATATTTCTTGGCATTTATTTTCCACGAATCTAAAATATCAAAATCCTCCACATATGGGTGTAATTCCCCCAACAAATATATTTTCAAGTTTCGTTGGCCGTCTAAACTCTTCTTTAGCTCATAGATATCGCCAAACCTCATACCACACTTATGTTTTCGCCGCTTACTAGCTTTAGTAAGAGGCGATGCAGTGGATGGTGGAATCTTGGTATTAACCCATTGAATGTGGCAAATTCATCATACAACCTATTGAAGGTGTCCTTAACCGCTAACACAAGTTGATCTGCCCATTCATTCCCGCTAGTGTTTTCCAAACCATACATCATTCCATCAATTTATAACATGAGTCATGAACAAGAGAAACATACAACAAAATATTGATTCTTTTCAAAACGATCACACATTTCCTCTAATTGCTCATTTACTTGGCAAATTTGTTGACAATATTCATTTGATGTCACATATAAAGAACTAGAATTGGTACATATGACATTATAAAAAGGCCTAAAAAAACTCAACATAGACTCAGACAATTACGAAATTCACATATTTGGGCTACCTCGATCTCCCACTCCCTTATTCCACATCAAAGTGATTGACATATTGCATATCCTCATCTCTCATGGCATCAAAGACCTTTCTATATTGTTTGGTCATTTCTAGCATAAAAAATGTTGAATTCCATATTGTAGGAACATTAGGGCATAACATCTTCTTACATTCAAGACCCACAACATGAATAAAAGTCTTAAATTTCTCAAGTCTAGCAAGTGAACATCTCACAAATCTCACTGTATTTCTTACTTTTGCAACTGAATTATGAACATATTTTAAGCCATTGTTCACAATAAGATAAAGAACATGTTGTACAATATTGCACATGTAAGAACTCACCACTTAAGATGGACATATTTTCCTCTCTAGCTTTATTCATCAAATCTTCATTGTGATATCATTAGAAGAGACATTATCCACCGTAATTGTCACAACCCACTCCAAAGCCCACTCATTTACTCTAGACTCTACTGTCTTTTCCAATGATATCACTTTTGTAATTGGCAATTAAACAAGAATTAAGTTGGTGTTTTTTTGTAACTTCCAACCACTATCAATAAAATGATCAATAAAACAAATATAATTCAAATCTCAAAACAATATCCATGTATCAGTGGTGAAGCAAACCTTAATTGACTCTTCAATAAATTCATTAACAAATTTTGCTCAAGTTTATATATTTTAATAACATCTTTCAACATTATGTGGCGAGAATGAATGTTAAATCTAGGCTTCAAGTCCTTAGAGTAGGCTTGAAACCTTTCAACCTCCACATATCTAAATGATAGCTCGTTAATTATGATTATACGACCTAAAGACCTTATACACCTATCTAGGTCAAACTTCATAAACCCTTTCAATGTATTACCCCCACAATTCTCATCCGCCACCTTTAAAAGTTCAATCTCCAATCAACTTTGATTTTTCTCAAGTATGGCACGTTTTATAAGACTCTTATTACATTGTTCTTCTATATGATTTTGATATGGAAAGTGTCATGTCCTTTATATTGGAAACCGTGAACAACACCTCAATAGTTACATTATGCTTGTAGGTCATTGGAGTCATCCTTCTCTAATTTTGTAAAATAGTCCCACACTAGTACCAAGTTTGAGAATTTTGTGCACTAGCGAGGCACTAGCTCGATAAGGTCTTTTGTAATTTGGCTCGATCATTTGAAAATATATAAGAACATGTAAAAAAGTTATTTAATTGTATTGTGGAGTTTGAGCTCTTTTGTTTTTAAGTAATTTAGAGTTCTTATTTTACAATAATAATGAGGGGGTTTCATTAATTGGTAGCATGAGGTGGGGCAAATGTTTTATTAAAATGTGAAATTAATCGTTATCAAATTGAAGGGAGGCATATGCTTGGTCGGAGCAATTGAAGAGATCACAAGCATCTGATCGAGAAAAGAAGAAGAAGATGATGATGAAGGGTTACTATTCTCCCCTTGGATACACACAAACTTGTTTCAGTAAGCTCACATATGGAGATAACGTGCTATGTTTGTACATGAATATATTAAAGAGTTTACCAGGTCGAGATTTATGTGCATTGGCTGGGGTACTAGCCCAATAGGGTTTTTAGTTGCTGTCGTGGGATACTAGCGTGATAGTGGTTTTTCGTCCTGTAGTAGGATGCTGGCCCTACAAGGTCTTTTAATGCCCTCACAAACTACCCTGGTGCAATTGGACCTTTGTAGCCCTGCAGTAGGATTTTTGGTGGTTTGGCACACTCATTTTATAAATAGAAAAGTAATATAATCAAGTTTAAAAGTTGAGTTCTTATTTTATAATAATAACGGGGGTTTTCTTTGACTGTCTGCATTAGGTGCAGCTAATTTTTTATTATATGGTAAAATTGTTCATTATCAAATTAAAGGGAGGCGTTGATTCGGCGTTGACTTATACGGTCAAATCTCGAGATTTCAAAATGGTTTATGATGTTTTTGCAACATGACAAACTTTCAAATTAACAGCTTTTCAGAATGTCAACAAAAAAGGAGAAAACGTTAAGCTTTTTTCAAATTAGCAACACGACAAACTCCGCCTTCAGCTTTTCCAGCAGTGAATCGGAGAAAACATGATTTTTATAATAAATAAATTATAAAATAAAGTGATTTTATAATCTTCGTACAAAAACTGTGATGAAATCAATCAATGTGGTTATAGATGATGACTTAGCCGAGACCACAAAAATAGAACTTGAAAGCATGAGTGAGTCAACTCAAGGCACGGAAGAAAAGTTTAAAAAACAAAGTGATGCAGACCATGTAGAGGAAACTCCTCCAAATTCTCCTCCTTCATGTGACAAAGAGCCATAATCAATAATTAGTCATAATCATCCAAAAGAAAACATTCTTAGTAAGCTAGATGAATGAATGAGATTTAGAAAAAGAGTTTTGAATCAAGTTTCTTTTGTGTGTTATTCTTCGGAAGTAGAACCTAAGAAAGTTGAAGAAGCCTTAAGTGATGAAAGTTGGGTGAATGTCATGTATGAAGAACTTCATCAATTCACAAGAAATGAAGTATGAGAGTTGGTTCCTAGACCTGAAAATTACAATATCATTGGAACCAAGTGGATCTTCAAGAACGAGTTCGATGAGTATGGCACCATAGTCAGAAATAAAGCAAGACTTGCTGCACAAGGATACACACAAGTAGAAGGGATTGATTTTTATGAAACTTTTGCTCTCATTGCACGTTTGAAATTTGTCCGCATATTGCTTGCTATATAGCTTGTCATTTAAAGTTAAATTATATCAAATGGATGTTTAGAGTTCATTTTTAAATGGACTATTACAAGAAGAAATATATGTCGAGCAACCTAAAGGATTCATTAATCATTTTTATCCTGATCATGTGTACAGGTTGAAGAAGGCACTCTATGGGTTAAAGCAAGCACCATGAGCATGGTATGAAAGGTTGATAGCTTATATACTTGAGCATGGTTTCACTAGAGGACAAGCTGATAGAACTTTTTCTTAAGAAAAATTGGTAAATAACTTCTTATTACTCAAATCTATGTATATGACATTGTGTTTGGAGCAACTCTTGACTCACTTTCTTATGAGTTTGTTAATGAAATGAAATCTAAATTTGAAATGAGTATGATTAGTGAACTGAATTTCTTCTTGGGCAAGTTAAACAAACAAGAGAGAGAATTTTCATTTCTCAATATAAGTATGCTAAATATTTTGTTAAGAAGTTTAGAATGGAATGAAAGACTCATGCTCGTACTCCTATGAGCACTTCAGTAAAAATCAACACAGATCCCACATGTAAGACCATTGATCCTACACTTTATAGAAGTATGATAGGGAGTTTGCATTGTATTACAACAAGTAGACTCGATATTGCTTTTAGTGTTGGTGTATGTGCTAGATTTCAAGATAATCCTAAGGAATCACATCTCACTGCAGTAAAAAGAATTCTTAAATATCTAAGTGCTATTGTAGATTATGAGATTTGATATTCTAAAGATTCTAACTTAACTCTAGTTGGATATTCAAATGCTGATTGGGCTGGAAATGCAGATGACAGGAAAAGTACATATGGAGGTTGCTTTTATATAGGTGGAAATTTAGTTGCATGGATGAGTAAAAAGTAAAATTCTATCTCCTTATGTACCGCTGAAGCCGAGTACATTGCAATAGGAAGTTATTGTACACAACTTTTTTGGATGAAAAGAGGCTTGAGGACTATGGTTTCTCTCAAGATACTATAACAATCTATTATGATAATTTTAGTGCAATTAGTATCTCAAAAAATAATATTTTAAGTACTCTAAACCAAGCATATAGACATTAGACATCATTTTATTTGAGACTTGATTGAGTAAAAAATCGTGTCCTTGGAGCATGTGGCTACTGAACATCAATTGACTAATTTATTTACAAAACCCTTAGATGGGTTAAGGTTTGAATATTTAAGGAAAGTCATTGGTGTGTGTGATATGCATTAAAAGTTTCACCACTTTCTTGCATTTAAATTTCTGCATCACTATATTTTTTTTACATTTTATTTTTTAGTAAATTTCTTTTAGCATGTTTTTGTTTCAACAGATTTAGGCTGCGTTTGGATGTTGAGCTGAGTAGTGGATAGAGTTATGTGGGGCTCATCTAAATTGAGTTTAAAATGTGTTTGAATGTTAAGATGAGTTTAGTATTTTTTATAAGAAGTTGGAAAAGGTTGTAGATCTCATGTGTAAGGAGGTTTTGAATTGAGATGAGTTTAGTAATTTGAGAGTTGAGTGTTTGGATGTTAGACTCAGTTTAAAATTAGACTGAGCTCAGCTGAGTCTTGCAACCAAACGCAGCCTAAATGGAATCAACATTGAGCAAGGTGTAAGCTTAAGGTGTATGCCAAGTGGTTGAGTATTCTGAACCTCACCAAATTAGCTTTGTTTGGAGTGAAGCATTTTTTCTTTGTTAAGCATCTCATCGTGGGGGTGTTAATCTCATGGTAGAGCATTCAAAGGCACATGTCTATGCATTGTGAGGAACCTAACCCTACCTCCAAATTGTTTATGATGCTCAATAGGAAGGGAGAAGTCTATTCCTTAAATTGACTAATACTAGTTGAACTTGAGACTAAAAGAAAAAGATCTTCTCTTGCCAAGCATAAAGAAGGTGGATCCATATCGAAAAGTCAAGTGTTTCATCATTGCGAAAAAAGACAAACACTAAAAATAGATCTGATCTATGAAATCCTTATAGAAAAAAAAAAACATTGCTCTAATCATTAGGAAAAAAGATGAGCAATCCAACCATGGACATGACTAGAGCCCAAAACACCTTATACTTGGAGAATATACTTTTTCAAGTATCTAGGCCTTAGCATAAAGTTTGACTTTTAAAGAAAAAGATCATCCCCGAAGATACTACGATGAGCAATCCAACCATGGACATGACTAGAGGCCAAAACACCTTATGCTTGGAGAAGATACTTTTTCAAGTATCTAGGCCTTAGTATAAAATTTTATTTTTAAGGAAAAAGATCATCCCCGAAGAGTATCTCAAGAGAAAATAATATATATATATATAGGGAGAAGAAATAAAAACCTCACTCACACACTCACGTGACCTTTGTCTATTCAAGTAATGAGGTATAAGACACCATGGTTGATGGCTACAGCTGAGGAAGTGCATCTCCTGTATGATTGGATGGCGTGAGTAGAATGATGCTTGGTCTTATGCTACATTTGAGGTCTAAACTTTGCTTAGTGTGTTAAGCTTTGTTTTGGAAAAACAAAAAACAAAAAACAAAAAGATCTATAAAAATAAAGTTAATAATAAAAAAAAGAACAAACACAATACTTAGTGTTTCAATTTTTTTTGTTTTGTTTGTTTTATTTGTGTTTTTTTTAAAATAAATAAAAATAAATAAATTTTTTTTCCCTCAAAATGTATTGAGTCCCAGTAACACTCTATGCGTTAACAGGTGAAGTCGTTAAGTCCCAGCAGGGACGTAGCGTGAAAAAGGGAGGCTCGTGCTTAGCACCACGTTGGCCACTTAAGTGACTTATGTCACTGTCCCTCCTCGATACTTTCTAGTACCCACTCACTCACGTCATTGTTTCCTTGAGCCCTAGCTGCGTCTCACCTCACTCATATCACAATCGGTTTTCTCGTGATAACGACCACGCTCAGTTCATCCTAATCGACACTTTTCTATCACAGTAACTGCTTCATCTCCTCCTCTTACCTATTTCTTTTAATCCTAGGGTTCGATGCACATGAAAATGGGAGATTTGGATTTTGATTGTGGATTGGTGTTGTTGAGGTTTCGGATTGGGTTTTGATGGTAGTTGGGTTGTGTACTTTTGCCCTAGTAGTGACTATACTCTGATTGTGTGTACCAATGATGGTTGTTGGGTGGGTTATGACATTGCTCATCTCTATTTTTCAGTAGTGCCCACCAAGTGTTTGTGTTTTTACCTCAACCACATGCTTCCTTGTGTTCATCAATATTTCCACATTCGGTCACTCTTACTTTGTTCATGTTAAGTTCATTGCCTTGCATTCTTTATACATCAAACATGAATTGTGGGTGTCTCGGTTCCATGGAACACATGTCAAGCACGACATTTTATTATTTATATTACGTGCTTAATCTTCATCAAGTACACAGGTTTCCATGAGAGCCCAGTAAGTAACTTGTACTCCTTACGGGTGTATTTGCATGATTCTACTGAAGTGTTCTGTGTGCTTGTGTGTTTCAGATGAGGTTCAAAGAAAAAGCCAAAAGAAAAAAAGATAGCTAAGCCCAGCTCACCTGCCAGTGCAGCAAGTGAGAAGGAATCTCCTCCAGAGACCCCTCATATTGAGGAAACATGGGGCACACGATAGAACTAGTTAAACCCCAAACTGAACCCTCCACACCTAGTGCTTTCGAGCGCTTTGCTTCACCTGAACCAGAAGCATCATATAGAAGCATATTTTCTCACCGACCTGTGTTAGGTGAGAGAGAGGTAAGCATCCACGACTTCCTTGATCCATCTTTTGATATCATCAGTCGAGTGTTTACTGAACAACATTGAGAAAAACTCACACTTCCCTCACCCATGCCATGGGTTGAGGTGGTGTGTGAGTTTTACTCCAACCTTGCCCACTTTAACATTGATGATCATAGCATCTCCTCCACTATGAGGGGAATTAAAATTGATATCACTCCTGCCATAATAAGAGACTTGTATGAACTGCCTAAAGTAGTGGAACTCGGATATCCCTACAAGGGAATGGGGGCCCCAACGAAGGTTGCCATGCGCAACCTATTTGCTAGGCCTCAAGGGCCAAAGTGGAATCCTCGGCTTCATAGGTTGCCCCTGCATGTAATGCTCCCACCCTATAGAGTATTGACCAAGATAGTGCTGACAAACTTATGGCCAATCAGTCGACACACTGAACTTCCTATAGAGAGGGCCCAGTTTATGTTTGCTTTGGCTACAGGTGTATCCATAGACTTCCCACGACATGTGATTGATATCATTCATCGTTCACATGTGGAAAAAGAGTTGAGTCTCCCTTTTGGTGGTCTAATTACCAAGCTGGCTATGATAGCCAAAGTTCCATTGAGACCAAATGAACCCACCATGAAAGTAAATGGGTCCATTTCGGCTCTCACTGTGATCAAGTCAGAAGATATTCTGAACAAGAAAAGACCACATATTGAGTCAGCCTCTTCTCCTTTCGAGCCTAATGTACCTTTCTCTAGTGTGCTGGAACAAATCAATCTTCTCTCTCAAAAGACTTATTCGTTTGCTGAGAAATGGGAAGTCCGACAGACCAAGATGGAGTAGCAGATAACAGTACTGTGCATGGATGGGATGCAGATTAGTGATAAATTAATGCAACTATCATTGGATGTGCAGCAGGTCATGGGGTGCATTATGTATTCTGATGCAGAGTAGTAGCCCTTTGACACATTGCTGACAAAAATGGGGAGAAAGTAAGGGGAGAGCATCAGTAGAAGACTGAGGGGGAGCAACACCAGTAAAGCAGTGCAACTGAAGTTCTTTTTTGTGTGGCTAATAAATTTTCATATTTTGTTAAATTTGGTTTAATTTAGAGCAAGTCTAATTTCATTGTTTTATTATATTTGGGATAACTTGTAATCAAACAATGTAAGGTTTCAAGTGAATGTTTTGAATTGAACTTTTAATATTAGTTAATGATGCTTCATGAGATCTTGGTCTACTGGTTGTTTATGTTTCAGGTACATACTTTATTAATAAAACATAGTTTTGTCATCAATCCTTCAAAGGGGGAGATTGTAAATGTATTAGTTGTTGGCTAGGATTAGATGACTAAGAACGATAGAGATTTGGTTAAGTTGGTAGTTTGTTGAGAATGGATGAATATAAATATTTTATCTTTATCTAGAAGACATTTGATTTAAGTAGTCGTTAGATAAGAGTTTGGATAAATCAAGAGAGTATGTATCCAAAGTTCAAGGAGATTGAAATTATCCAGTTGAATGGAAATTGTCTCTGATGAAAAGACTCAGAGCCAGGTGTCAACAAACGCTTTAGCAGACTCGTTCCCAACAGAGTTCTCCCATCAGCAGATTCCTACTGCACTTGAAATTCCTAACAGACACAGTTTGTCAACAGAGTCCTACTACAGATCAAATATTGGATAGATTATTTAATTGAGGATTTTGGCTGAGTGTTGGATCTTTTGATCAGTTAATTTTCAGAGAGCTTGGAGATCTACGAGAGATCCAAGAGCTTGAGTGTGAGAATTTTCTCAATGTTTTTCCCTTTCTCTATTCGAGTGCGTACTTACTTCGAGTCGAAGTGGAAGTGATCAAGTTCAGCCACTAGAGTTCTGGAGGGAAGTTAAGAGTTTGAAGATCGCCAGAAGTTCTGGCTGCTACTGCGGTAGAAGACAAACGGGTTGTTTATCTGGTCAAGTTACAAAGGTTTTGTAATTGAGATTTACTTGTAATTAATTTTCAAATAATAAGATTGACTTTTTTGGGTTTGACTGCCCCTTAGTGTTTTACATTTGAGGAGTTCTTCAAAGGGTTTCCTTTTGTAACCAAAATTGATCTTAAGCACTTTTATTTCTTTATGTATTTGATTATTTATCAGATTATCATATAACAAGTGACTAATCACTTTGATTAATTGTGTGGTGAAGCGTGAGATCTAACTACAGGGGTACTTAGATAATTTCAAAGCTAAATAATGCGAAAACCACATAAATGGATGTTTATGATTGAAACTAAAACACCATGATTGAGGTTTTCGAGATCAATTATTCTAAAAGTAATTGAAGACAAAAATTGAAAAGAGAATAAAGATGTAACGCCCCGTTCCCCGAGGTCCGGAGAGTTAGCTCTTAATACTTAAAATTAACTTAAATAACACAACTATAAACTCCAGAAAATTCCATAAAATATTAATACACTTAATCAAACAAAAAATCTAAATTCCTCCATGGCGACGATAAAGAAATCCCCAATAACATAAATTAGAAATTCTCCAAAAACTCGAAAACATCCTCAACTCATCAAATCAAATACCCGAAAAATAAATCAGTCTACTAACTACGACTCTCAAATAAGCATTTGTACCCTCAGGCACTTATTCCACTACGATCATCACACCTTGCTAAACTTTCTACTCTTGTTCTCCGGCTGAATCATCAAAATTATCTGAAAAATATATGGAGATAAGAGGAGAGTTATCAACAACTCAGTAAGCAGATGACATATACTAGTGTGTAAACATGAGCATTTACAGAAATCAGAATGTAGAACAAAATATTTCATTTCAGAATGCAGAATCAGAATAATGTTTCAAAATGCAGCGTCAGAACATGTTATCAAAAATGTCAGAGCGACAGTTCGAAAATATTCATAATCAAAAATCCCTTTGGCATAGCATAAACTGAAACATCATATCTTATCTTATCAAATCAGAACAAATACCATGTTTAACCCCCGTGGTAGGGTTGTGCAAACCCCGGTAGCTAACCGAGCAGAAACAGAATGTGAATCTTCCCCTTATTCATTCTTGGAGCCCTGAGTGTGCACATAGGAAAGACCACGCAGAAAACCACTTTGTTTCCAAAGTGGTGCACCAGAAACAGAAAAGTTGGTACCAACCCGAACAGAGGCCACAGTTTTACACCCGTGGTGAGGTCAGAACGGAACAGAAACAGAAACAGAATGTTATGCCAGAGGTTTTCAGAAATCACATCAGATCATATCAGAGTACAGAAAATCTTCAGAACAGAACAAAAATCACATCACAACATAATTTATGCATAAATTTCATATTCGCTCTATTTTTCAGAGTTCAGAAACAGAATGTCAGAAATAAGCTCATATCTACACCAGTCATGACAGAAAATAATTTCTTCTTAAACAGAATCTCATGAGAAATGCAGAACAAATAACTGAGGCAGTTCACATTTCTTTTCATAACAAAACATGTCTATTTTCCAAAAATAACTTCAGCTCATTTTATTTTAAATGCAAAGTCTAGCATAGGAACCCCGCTTACCTGAACTTTTTAGCTTGTTCAAAGTACCTCAAAAACGTCGGACAATAATTAATCGTCACCTATAAAATAATCACGTAATTCTCATAAATTTTCAATTAATCACGTATTTCGATATTTAATCCTAAGCTTATAAAATAATCTATTTAATTGCTCAAAACCTAAAATTACCAATCATCACTTTCTAAAATCGTCAAAGCTAATTTAACACCATGACTAAATTTACTAATGAAAACAACTTATGAAACTAAATACTAAGTAATATAATTATCCCAAAATATTTTAAAATAAACCATAACTATTATTAAAAAGACTAAAATATATTTAAAATGTAGAAATAACAATACAACAATATTATTTACTCTTAACATAAATCTTCACTTAATAACATATTAAAAATAGTTTTCGGTAATCATAAATAAATAATAGTTTACTAATACAGAATAAAAATAAAAGCCCATTAATATAATATGCGATAAAGGGCATTACGGTAATCATTTAATTCCTTGCAAACTTACCAAAACAAAACCTACGTAACTGAATCACATGCACGGCGGAAACTACCCAAGGGAAACCGAGGCGCGACGGGCTAGCTGGAGGGACTGCAGTGGTGCGGCAGAAGAGCAGGAGTGCGGCGAAGCTTCCGTCGAGCAGCGCTGGGCACGAGACAAAGAGAGGGAGAGGTGAGCGAGAGAGGGCGGAGAGAAAGGAGGGACACGGTGAGAAAGAAACCAAGAAAACGAGTAGTGCAGCGTTCGGCAAGAGCTCACCGCGAGGGGCTGCTACGGGCTGAGGTGGTCTGTGGGTGTCCGGCGTCCTCTTCCGTGCAGGTGGTGATGGCTTGGAGTGGCTGGTGTGGTGCGGTGCAGTGCAGTGGTCCAATGGGTGGGTTTCTGTTTCGGGAGGCCAAAAACAGGGGAAAAGTGGTTGAGTCTTCCGTGAGAGGGGTGGCTCGCGGTGGTGGCTTTCGTGAGGTAGAAACACCACGCGGTGGAGCTCTCAGTGGAGGGTGATTTCAGCGGCTGAAGGTGGCTGAGAAATGCTTTGTTTTTGGGCACCAAAACAGAGCAGTCCGATGCTTGCTGTAGAGGCTGCGGGACACTAGGCGACAGCTTCGCGTGACTGGGCAGTGGGCACGGTGGTTTCGTGTGGGTTCACGGCGGCTTAAGCAGGTATAGACTAGGTTCGTCGGGAAGGCGGCTGCGGTGGCTTCCTGCGGTATGCAACTCGGTGCACGGTAGGACGAAGGCAGTGGCTTTTCGGTTAACTGGCGTGGTGCTTTCCGAAAGGGTGAGGACAGGCTGCAGTGATGCTGGGACGGCGTGGGTCGTGACTGAGCTAGAGGGTGAGCGCGGTTTGCACAGAGGAGGAAGACGAAGAAAAAAAAAATATGCTGGGCTAAGGTTTCGCATAGGAGGGCAGCGACGGTAGCATCATCGAAAACGTACGTATATTTAAATATATCAGTGGAGGAACAAGAAAATAAAACCCTAGAGAAGTAGACGTGTGAGCGGATGGAGATGAACATGTGTGAGCATGCACGACGTGAACGAAAAGAGAAAAAAAATAAACTTACGGGAAATAAGAGATAAAACTGAAAGAGAAGGAAAATAAAAATAAGAAACATGCGGGAAAACATAACGTGTGAAGAAAATAAAATAAAATAAAATCACTACTCCAGTTTGTAAAATAAAAACTTAAAATACCAAGCTCCAATAAATAAATAAAAAATATATATATATATATAAAATCTAATGTCTAACTATACAAATTTTTGGTTCCGGGTGTTACATTCTCCCCCCCTAAAAAAGAATTTCGTCCTCGAAATTTGCTAGTACCACAAACAAGGCTTAAATATTTCTCCGCTACAACCATGTCAAACCTAATTAATATTCTGCAATTGTCGAACCTAATATTTCAAATTCTAACCCTCCCATATTGTCGATCGTATTCTCCCATAATTTCTCTAGCCATACACATTCGTATACACTGCCTTTTAAAGTCTAGAATTTAAACCTCAATAACACAATTGAATACCCAAAAATAAATTTTAAAAAAAAAATCTCCACCCAATATAAAGCCTCAATAACTGACGAAATAACTCTCAAACTATCATATTACTTACCAAACCACGCTTCCGCTGCTCACTCTATCAACTTATAGTCCTAAAAACATCGAATCACATACCTCGGAAAAGAACTAAACCCCGCATTTACAACTAACTAGCAGAGAACTCTTAAAACAATATAGTATAATCAAAAGTTCCAAGCTTAAGTCCTGAATAACCTCGATTCACAAATTTCAAATCCTTAGAAAATCTACTCTCAACCAAACTTTAATATTCTAAGCTACCCTATAAGAACAGTTCCATACAAGAATAACTAATCTCGACTAAATTAAAAAGAGTTCAAGGAGAAACTAGAGTGAGGTACCTGTGATCTCATTGTTGTCATTCTCAGCATCTTCAGATGTTAGTGCGAACACTCGGGCCGGTCCCATTCTGCGTTGATTATTACCTTGACTCGCTTGTTGGGAACCTGGACGTGGGTTAGGCTTCTTGTTGTCTATCAGCAGCAAAGGGCATTCCCTAATAAGATGTCCGGTCTTACCGCATCGAAAACATGCCCCCATTTCCCTTCTGCACTCTCCAGTATGTGCACGATTACAAAACTTACAGAAGCTGTTCGATTGATTTACTTGCACTTGCTTTTGCCCCGAGCTGCTCCCGTCATTTCTCTTTTTCCATTGCCCTTGATCCATTGCAGATTGAGACCCCTGTGGCGCAGTCCTCTTCCTCTGTTCCAGTAGTGTTGCGCTTTTTTGCAGGCTCCTCTCGAATACTGTGGCCTTATTCACCAACTCTGAGAAGTTCCGAATTCGAAAGCCCACAATTCTTTCATAAATCTTTTCATTCAGCCCTTGCTCAAACTTACGAGCCTTCTTCTCTTCATCAGGGATCAAATATGCAGCAAAGCGTGATAACTCAATAAATCTAGCTGCGTACTGGTGTACTGTCATGGCTCCCTGTACCAAATTAGCGAACTCCATAGCCTTGTCGTCTCGAACTGAGGTTGGGAAAAAGCGTTCCAGAAATATCTGCTTGAAGTGTAGCCAACGGACTATTTCTGTCCCTTCCGCTTCTCTGATGGTTCTTTCAGAATTCCACCATCTCTTTGCTTCTCCAGTTAGTTTGAAGGCAGAGTATAGTACCTTCTGTTCATCCGTGTAGTTTATAACGCGGAGTATCTCCTCAATATCTTGGATCCAGTCTTCTGCTAAGGTTGCGTCGCCCTGACCATCGAAGGTGGGAGGATGCATTCGATTAAACTGCTCAATGGTACATCCCCATTCATCATTTGTCGCATTCAAACCCGATACACTTCTTTCTCGACGACGAGGTGGCATCCTGACAACTTGGATTATTAAAAAAAAAAAAATAATAATAATAGTATACAAGAATAAAGGGGTTTGTGCAAAATATGCAAATGGTGATAATGGTAAAACAAACATAAATACATATAAAAAATTTTACAAGCAACAGTAGTAAGTCTATATTACTCTAGACTCTAAACCTTCCATCCTGTAGAAAGCCTTATATACGGTCTACAAAACCGAACCAAACCTCAATCCTCAATAACATCTTAGAATATCTATAAAAATTCCTACCCTTCAATTTCCATAAATATCTTTTCTAACACCTGAGACTTCTAATACCCTAAATACCCATAAAAAAAATCACTTCCTATAGCCCACAATTGTCTACACCACAACTCTGAAAAAAATTATTTCCTCAACGTCATGACCCAGCACCTACAAGAATTCTGAAACCTTAACTCTCATTAATCATCTTTCATTCATTTAAAAATTCTAAACCTCAAATCTGAAATTTCTTCCTAATCCCACAGATATTGGAGGTTTATAGTATGCAGAATTCAAACCTGGCTCTGATACCAACTGTAACACCCCGTTCCCGGAGGTCCGGAGAGTTAGCTCTTAATACTTAAAATTAACTTAAATAACACAACTATAAACTCCAGAAAATCCCATAAAATATTAATACACTTAATCAAACCAAAAATCTAAATTCCTCCATGGCGACGATAAAGAAATCCCTAATAACATAAATTAGAAATTCTCCAAAAACTCGAAAACATCCTCAACTCATCAAATCAAATACCCGAAAAATAAATCAGTCTACTAACTACGACTCTCAAATAAGCATTTGTACCCTCAGGCACTTATTCCACTACGATCATCACACATTGCTAAACTTTCTACTCTTGTTCTCCAGCTGAATCATCAAAATTATCTGAAAAATATATGGAGATAAGGGGTGAGTTATCAACAACTCAGTAAGCAGAGGACATATACTAGTGTGTAAACATGAGCATTTACAGAAATCAGAATGCAGAACAAAATATTTCATTTCAGAATGCAGAATCATAATAATGTTTCAAAATGCAGCGTCAGAACATGTTATCAAAAATGTCAGAGCGACAGTTCAAAAATATTCATAATCAAAAATCTCTTTGGCATAGCATAAATTGAAACATCATATCTTATCTTATCAAATCAGAACAAATACCAAGTTTAACCCTCGTGGTAGGGTTGTGCAAACCCCGGTAGCTAACCGAGCAGAAACAGAATATGAATCTTCCCTTTATTCATTCTCGGAGACCCGAGTGTGCACATAGGAAAGACCACGCAGAAAACCACTTTGTTTCCAAAGTTGGTGCACCAGAAACAGAAAAGTTGGTACCAACCCGAACAGAGGCCACAGTTTTACACCCGTGGTGAGGTCAGAACGGAACAGAAACAGAAACATAATGTTATGCCAGAGGTTTTCAGAAATCACATCAGATCATATCAGAGTACAGAAAATCTTCAGAACAGAACAAAAATCACATCACAACATAATTTATGCACAAATTTCATATTCGCTATATTTTTCAGAGTTCAGAAACAGAATGTCAGAAATAAGCTCATATCTACACCAGTCATGACAGAAAATAATTTCTTCTTAAACAGAATCTCATGAGAAATGCAGAACAAATAACTGAGCCAGTTCAAATTTCTTTTCATAACAAAACATGTCTATTTTCCAAAAATAACCTCAGCTCATTTTATTTTAAATGCAAAGTCTAGCATAGGAACCCCGCTTACCTGAACTTCTTAACTTGTTCGAAATACCTCAAAAACGTCGGACAATAATTAATCATCACCTATAAAATAATCACGTAATTCTCATAAATTTTCAATTAATCACGTATTTCGATATTTAATCCTAAGCTTATAAAATAATCTATTTAATTGCTCAAAACCTAAAATTACCAATCATCACTTTCTAAAATCGTCAAAGCTAATTTAACACTATGACTAAATTTACTAATGAAAACAACTTATGAAACTAAATACTAAGTAATATAATTATCCCAAAATATTTTAAAATAAACCATAACTATTATTAAAAAGACTAAAATATATTTAAAATGTAGAAATAACAATACAACAATATTATTTACTCTTAACATAAATCTTCACTTAATAACATATTTAAAATAGTTTTCGGTAATCATAAATAAATAATAGTTTACTAATACAGAATAAAAGTAAAAGCCCATTAATATAATATGCAATAAAGGGCATTACGGTAATCATTTAATTCCTTGCAAACTTACCAAAACAAAACCTACGTAACTGAATCACATGCACGGCGGAAACTACCCAAGGGAAACCGAGGCGCGACGGGCTAGCTGGAGGGACTGCAGTGGTGCGGCAGAAGAGCAGGAGCGCGGCGAAGCTTCCGTCGAGCAGCGCTGGGCACGAGACAAAGAGAGGGAGAGGTGAGCGAGAGAGGGCGGAGAGAAAGGAGGGACACGGTGAGAAAGAAACCAAGAAAACGAGTAGTGCAGCGTTCGGCAAGAGCTCACCGCGAGGGGCTGCTACGGGCTGAGGTGGTCTGTGGGTGTCCGGCGTCCTCTTCCGTGCAGGTGGTGATGGCTTGGAGTGGCTGGTGTGGTGCGGTGCAATGCAGTGGTCCAATGGGTGGGTCTCTGTTTCGGGAGGCCAAAAACAGGGGAAAAGTGGTTGAGTCTTCCGTGAGAGGGGTGGCTCGCGGTGGTGGATTTCGTGAGGTGGAAACACCACGTGGTGGAGCTCTCGGTGGAGGGTGATTTCAGCGGCTGAAGGTGGTTGAGAAATGCTCTGTTTTTGGGCACCAAAACAGAGCAGTCCGATGCTTGCTGTAGAGGTTGCGAGACGCTAGGCGATAGCTTCGCGTGACTAGGCAATGGGCACGGTGGTTTCGTGTGGGTTCACGACAGCTTAAGCAGGTATAGACTAGGTTCGTCGGGATGGCGGCTGCGGTGGCTTCCCGCGGTATGCAACTCGGTGCACGGTAGCCCGAAGGCAGTGGCTTTTTGGTTAACTGGCATGGTGCTTTCCGAAAGGGTGAGGACAGGCTACGGTGATGCTGGGACGGCGTGGGTCGTGACCGAGCTAGAGGGTGAGCGCGGTTTGCACAGAGGAGGAAGAAGAAGAAGAAAAAAAAAATGCTGGGCTAAGATTTCGCGTAGGAGGGCAGCGGCGGAAGCATCATCGAAAACGTACGTATATTTAAATATATTAGTGGAGGAACAAGAAAATAAAACCCTAGAGAAGTAGACGTGTGAGCGGATGGAGATGAACGTGTGTGAGCATGCACGACGTGAACGAAAAGAGAAAAAAAATAAACTTATGGGAAATAAGAGATAAAACCAAAAGAGAAGGAAAATAAAAATAAGAAACATGCTGGAAAACATAACGTGTGAAGAAAGTAAAATAAAATAAAATCACTACTCCAGTTTGTAAAATAAAAACTTAAAATACCAAGCTCCAATAAATAAAAATATATATATATATATAAAATCTAATGTCTAACTATACAAATTTTTGGTTCCGGGTGTTACAAAAGAAGCCAATACTAAGAAGAAGGATAAAGCATCCACGAACTTAGCAGAGGCGCATTGGGCAGAGGAGCGAAAGCGATGGAAAAAAAAAAACAAATGCCACGTCATATGTGTGGTGTTAGTAAACAGTGGTTGATGTATAAATTTACTCATGTATGTATATGTATGTATGCATGCATGTATGGATGGATGTATGTTTGCTTCCATGCATGCATATGTATGTATGTATATATGTATGTATATACGTACATAGGTGCGTATTTATGCCTTACAAAATTAGAGGAAGCTTCTCAAACTGTCTCTCCCATAAGAAATATTGAAACTTTTACCTATCTGTCAAAATCAGAAGAATAAACTAGTCAAATTGTTTGTTTAACCTCGTTATAACTATTTCTTACTTACTTTCATCTAGACCTCATCCGCATACACCTTTGGTCACTTCATGACTTTTCCCCGCCTCTAGTACACAATTTTATCCCAGAATACGATAACTCAGAGAGAGAGAGAGAGAGAGAGAGAGAGAGAGAGAGAGATCTTCAATTAAAAATTGACCTTAAGTGAAGCTTCCCTTTTGCAATAATCTTCTTTATGTTGTACGTTAATTTCTTCTCATTCACACCTACATATCATCAACATAAAGCTTAAAAAAAGAATTAGATGAAAGTACCAAGATATGGGGTGTAAAAAAGGAATATAAGAAAAAGGAAAATGCTAATATGCCTCATGAGTTTGCCCCTTTATTTTGACCGCTCATGTATTTAATTTTTTTAAAAAAACTTCTTAATGATTAAGGAAATGACTTTTAGTGAATGCCTTTTTAAAAAACAATATTTAAAAATGTTTAAAAATTATGAAAAATAAAAGAAAAATAAAATAAAATGTGAAATTTGTACTGGTAGGCAAGCCCAACGATTAAAGCTGGGCGGCACACTAGCAGGACCCTAAGAAAAAAGACCAAGTCAGTAACCCTCTAATGTAAAATATAAGCAGTTTATTCTTAAAGATATATTGTAATAATTAACCAAACAAAATACTTACCCCATTTTATTTTGCCGTCCAAGGCCACTGCAAATGTTTGGCCCAACACCTTGAAAAAGATAACGTCTATTAACATAAAATATTTGGTATAAAATAGTATATCTTAATTCCAAATATATGAAAAATATATAATATAAAATTAATTCTATTGTAAGTGAAATAACTAAAATATTTTCTACTTTTATCTATGTGAATAATACTATAAATTTCATTAAAATTACAAACATTTTAGTATCGTAAACGATTAAAAAGATAAAAACACCCCATATTTTAACTACACTGATAAATTTCAAATGAAATAAATCAATAGATTATGGTAAATAATTCAACTTAGATGAAAGAGATACCTTGAGAAGTATTACTCTACATGGGATGATGGCATGAGACGTCTAAAGAACTAAAATGAATAAAACTAAGAAACCAAAAAGCCTCGGCTATTAGTCCCAAGTTCAAAAAACATCGGGCCAAGCATTACACCAAAATAGTAAACGAAGAAATATAACCACAACTTCAATCTCTTCAGCAACATCACCATCACATCAATCTCTTATTCTTTAAACCCACAATGACTCACGAACCTATTTCTTACCTGCTTTCATCTGGGCATCATTCACATACACTTTTGGTCACCCCATGGTTTTTCCTCGCTTTTAGTACACAATTTTACTCGAGAATACGATAACTAAGAGACTTTAGGCAGAGAGATAGAGAGAGAGAGAGATCTTCAATTAAAAGATTGAACTTGCGTGAAGTTTCACTTCCGTAACAATCAATCATGCTTATGTTGTACATTAATTTCTTCTCATTCATCCCTAAATGTCAATAGCAAGCCTAAAAAAAATTAGATGAGTGTACCATATCTATGCAAAAAAAGAAAAAAAGAAAATAGAGCATGTCACTAACCCTCCAATCCATGATACTATTCTTATAGATATATTGCAATAATCAACCAAACAAGTACATACCCTTTTTTGTTCTGCCATCCAAGGTTGCTGCAAAAGAATTTTCCAACACCTTAAAAATGATAGCATCTATTAATATAAAATGTTTGATATAAGATAGTATCTATAAATTCCAAATATTTGTAATAAGATAAAATATAAAATTGATTCTATTGTAAATAAAATAACTAAAATATTTTATATTTTATATTTTTAACGGCATGGACAGTACTATAAATTTTATTAAAACTACAAATATTTTACTCATTATAAACGAGTAAAAAGATAAAAACATTCCATATTTTTAACTATGCTATTAAATTTCAAATGAGATATATAAAAAAAAATAAAGGTAACTAATTCGACTGGGATAAAAGAGATACATTGAGAAGTAGTAGTCTACAAAGGATAATGACATGAGACAACCAAAGAACCAAAATGAAGAAGACTGAGAAACCAAAAAGCATCGGTTATTTGCCTCAAGCTCGAAAAAGCACCAGGGCAAGCATTGCACAAAAACAGTAAACGAAGAAATATAATCACAACTCCAATTTCTTCAGCATCATCACCTTCACAACTTTAATTGAAGATCAAACTAAATACATACATACATACATTCTGTTGTACATTAATTTCTTCTCACTCATCCCTAAAATCGTTAGTAAGCTTAAAACAATAATTAGATAAGAGTACCGCAAGTTACGTGAAGCAAAAAGAAAAAGAACAAGTCACTCACCCTACAATGTAGAATATAATGAGTTGATTCTTACAGATATATTACAATAATTAACCAAACAATTACATAACCCATTTTGTCCTGCATCTAAAGTTGTTGCAAAAGAATTCCCCAATACCTTGAAAATAATAGTACCTATTAATATAAAATGTTTGGTATAAGATAATATCTATTAACTCCAAATATTTGAAATAAGATAAAATATAAAAGTGATTCTATTGTAAGTGAAATACCTAAAATATTTTATATTTTTAACTACGTGGATGGTACTATAAATTTCATTACACCTATAGATATTTTAGTTATTGTAAACGAGATAAAAGATAAAAACACTCCATTGTTTTAACTAAGCTGATAAATTTTAAATAAAATAGATCAAAATATAATGATAAATAATTCGATTGGGATGAAAAAGATACCTAGAGAAGTAGTAGTCCATAACGAAGGATGACATGAGACAGCCAAAATAAAGAAAACGAAACCAAAAAGCCTTGACTTTCTGTCTCGACCATGTATGTATTTATGTATGTATGTTTAGATGTATGTATGTATGTTTGTATGTATATATGTTAGTTTGTATGCATGCATGGATGTATGTATGTATGTATGTATGTATGTAGGTAGGTAGGTAGGTAGGTAGGTAGGTAGGAAGGTAAGTAGGTTTGTATGTATGTATGTATGTATGTATGTATGTATGTTTGCATGCATGGATGTGTATATGTATGTATGCATTTATACATTGTATGTATGTATATACGTATGTATACCTTACAAAAATATGAAGAAGCACCTCGAATCATCTCGCTTAAGAAATATTGAAACTTTTACCTATCTGTCAAAATTAGAAGGATGAATTTGTCAAATTGTGTGTTTAACCTTTATAATTATTTTTTACTTACTTTCATCCCGACTTCACCTACAAACACACCTTTAGTCATTCCACGAATTTTCTTCACCTATAGCGCACAATTTTACCCTAGAATACGATAACTAAGAAAGTTCAAGCACAGAGAGAGAGAGAGAGAGAGAGAGAG
Organism: Juglans mandshurica; assembly: GCA_022457165.1. Lineage (NCBI taxonomy): Eukaryota > Viridiplantae > Streptophyta > Magnoliopsida > Fagales > Juglandaceae > Juglans > Juglans mandshurica. Next base: position 20,589,254 of record CM039630.1, on the reverse strand, counting down.
AGAGAGAGAGAGATCTTCAATTAAATTATTGATCTTGCGTGGAGCTTCCATTCCGCAACAATCAATCATGCATCTGTTGTACGTTAATTTCTTCTAATTCATCCCTAAAATCGTTAACAAGTTTAAAAAAATAATTAAACGAGAGTACCAAAAGATATGAGATGCAAAAAATGCAAAAAAGAAAATATAGCAAATCACTAACCCTCCAATGAAGAATACTAGGAGAGTTGATTCTTATAGATATATATTACACTATTTAACCAAATAACTACATATCCCCTTTTGTCCTGTCCATTCAAGATTGCTGCAAAAGAATTTCCTAACATCTTGAAAATGATAGCACCTGTTAATATAAAATGGTCAGTATAAGATAATATCTATAAACTCCAAATATTTGTAATAAGATAAAATATAGAAGTTATTTCTATTGCAAGTTAAATAACTAAAATATTTTTTATTTTTAACAACGTGGGTAGTACTATAAATTTCATTATAGTTACAAATATTTTAGTTATTGTCAATGAATAAAAAGATAAAACATCACATTTTTTAACTACGCTAATAAATTTTAAATAAAATAGATCAAAAGAAAATGGTAAATAATTCGATTTGGATGAAAAAGATACCTAAAGAAGTAGCAGTCCATAACGGAGGATGACATGAGACGACCAACGAACCAAAAAAAAGAAAATAGAAGAACAAAAAATCCTCGACTTTTTGCCTCGACCATGTATGTAGTTACATATGTATGTATGTATGCATGCATAAATGTATGTATTTATATATGTATGTTTAGATGCATGCATGCATGTATGTGTGTGTGTGTGCATGTGTGTGTGTGTGTGTGTGTTAGTTTGCATGTATGTATGTATGTATGTATGTATGTATGTATGTATGGATGGATGGATGTATGATGTTAGTTTGCATGCGTGCATGGATGGATGTATGTAGGTATGTATGTATGTATGTATACATTAAAAAAATCTGAATAAGCACCTCAAATCATCTCGTTTAAGAAATATTAAAGCTTTTAACTATCTATAAAAATTAGAGGAATGAACTTGTGAAATTGTATGTTTAACCATTATAATTATTTCTTGCTTACTTTCATCTCGACCTCACCCACATACACACCTTTAGTAATTCCACGACATTTCTTCGCCTCTAATGCACAATTTTACCCTAGAATACGATAACCAAGAGAGTTCAGGCAAAGAGTTATAAATAGAGAGAGAGAGAGAGAGAGAGAGAGAGAGAGAGAGAGAGAGAGAGACATTCAATTAAATTATTGACCTTGCGTGGAGCTTCCATTCCGTATAAATCAATCATGCTTCTATTGTACGTTAATTTCTTCTAATTCATCCCTAAAATCATTAGCAACTTTAAAAAAATAATTAAATGAGAGTACCACAAGATATGAGATGCAAAAAATGAAAAAAGGAAAATATAGCAAATCACTAACCTTCCAATGAAGAATACTAGGAGAGTTGATTCTTATAGATTACAATATTTAACCAAATAAATACATACCCCCTGTGAGGGAGGGGCCCATCCCAGAAGGGCCCAGGCCTAAGGAGGTCAGGCTACGGAACCCTAGGCCCAAAGACGAAACCCAGCAATTGGTTGTGAGCTTGGGCCCTAGGACCTCGTGCCGAGCTCGTAACCATAAACCAACCCGGGAAGGTCTTCGAACACCGAGCCCGAACACGCCAAGAGAGCGTCTCGGGACTCGAAAACCTACCGAGCCCTACCGTATGGCACCAGGAAGGATGCCCTACCATACGTGGACGGCAGGACATGCCCAATCGTGGTCTCGTCAGACCCCAGGCACATTGCACTCAATGCATGTGTTAGAAGGCCCGGCATGCAACTGCGTACCCCTAGAGCACGTAGGACGACTCGGCCACAACCTGACATCCAATCCTAGCAGGAAGGTGGTGGCAGGTCTAACCTAGCCCTGACACGTCACAATCTCCCTTGACCGCCTAAGTTGCGAATTGGCACGCTGTTGCAGCAGAGAATGAGTGGTAGCAGGTCTCACTCAGGTACGGCCTGACACGCCATGATCTCCCTCGATAGTAGAGCCCGAACCAGGTATAAATAGCAGCCATCCCTTCTACAGGGACGCTTTCTGATAACCTTTTACTATTCTCTCTTACTTCTTGAGCTTTACTCGTCCCTAGAGGATTATTTACTGACTTTGACATCGGAGTGACCCCGGAAGTCCTCAGAGCCTCTTCTCCCTCTTAGTTTCAGGTGGCGTGGAGGTTGTTATCGTGGTACTGCTTGGGCTGCGAAACACGACATAAAAGTGGTGCTGTCTGTGGGGTTTATTTTTCCATAAAAGAGTGTACTTGGGAGTGACGCGGAAGAAGCATGAAAGGTCAGGAACAGGGCGGCTCGGTTCACCCTGTTGAAAGGAATTCTGTACAAAAGAGGTTTCTCCGAGCCATTCCTTAGATGCTTTTCAACGGACGAAGCTCAATACGTGCTGGTTGAGATTCATGAAAGAATTTGTGGAAGCCACTCGGGAGGGAGGGCTCTAGCTGCGAGAGTAACTTGGGCCGGATACTATTGGCCCCATTCCCTTAAGGATGCGGAAGACTTTGCCAAGAAATGCCCAAAATGTCAGGAGCACGGGCCGATTCCACACTGCCCGACGGAGGAGCTAACATCAATCACAGCACCGTGGCTAGGGGTGTAAATTCAAACCGGAAAACCGGAAAACCAGACCGGACCGGACCGGTTTTACCGGTTTTGAACCGGTCCGGTCCGGAACCGGTTTTTAAAACGTAAAAACCGGCCGATTCCGGTCCGGTTCCGGAATTTTTTGGACTGGACCGAACCGGACCGGACCGGTTGATTAAAAAAAATAAAAAATAATATTTTTATATATAAGTTTTATACAAAATATTTTTTATATATTAAATATTAATATATATAAGTTTTATATATAATGTATAATTATAAATTTTTATGTGAAATTTTATATATAACATATATATTCATATATGAAATAATTTCTTATTATAATTTATAAATTATTACATAAAATGTTAATACTAAATCACTAAAAGTTTATAACTAATACTAATATATAACTTATAACTATACCAATAGTCTAATATTAATACTATTATATAGTCTAATATATTAATAAAAGTATAAAACAGTTTTTTTTAAATCAATTTTTTTTTTTATAAACAAATTTTTAATGACAAATTGTGAAATTTACATTTTTAAAAAACCGGAAAACCGGACCGGACCGGACCGGAAACCGGTAAAACCGGAAGTACCGGTTTAGGAGGATAACCGGTCCATAATCGGTTTTGAAAAATACAAAACCGGTACATACCGGTTCGGTCCTAGATTTTATCTAAAACCGGACCGGACCGGACCGGTTACACCCCTAACTGTGGCCTTTCACCCAATGGGGTCTAGATCTCATTGGACCATTCCCAGCAGCAAGGGGGAGCCAAGTTCGTCATTGTGACAGTCGACTACTTCACGAAATGGGTCGAAGCGGGGTCTCTCTCGAGCATCACCTCCAAAACTATCACAAACTTCTTGTGGAAGTCAGTGGTCTGCCGATTTGGCATACCTCAGAGTTTCATATCAGATAACGAAAGACAGTTCGACTGCACACATTACCGGGAATGGTGCACGAAACTCAGAATTAAGGTGAAGTACTCCTCGCTAGGACACACCCAAGCCAACGGATAGGCCGAAGCAACCAATAAGACCCTGCTAATAAGACCCTGCTCTCCACGCTTAAGAAAAAGATCGGGGCGCACAAAGGGTCATGGGCCGAAGAGCTCCCAAGCGTGTTATGGGCATACAGGAGCACTGTCCGAACCCCCACAAAGGAGACCCCTTCGTCCTCAAGTATGGCAGTGAAACGGTAATTCCTGTAGAAGTCGGAATCCCACATTTCATGTCCAACACTTCAACCCGAACGCCAACAGTAAAAGGCTAGCCAAGAGCTTGGATGTCCTAGAGGAGAGAAGGGAAGAAGCAGCGGTGCGAATGGCAAACAACAAGCGAAAGGCGGAGCAATACTTCAACAAACGAGTCAGGCCGCGCTCCTTCAAGGTAGGCGACTTAGTGTTGCGACAGACTGGGATAACTACCTCAGAAGAAGGGAAGCCGGGACCACGATGGGAGGGCCCGTACGTAGTAACTGCTAGCAATCAACCCGGTTCCTATCGACTCAAAAACAACCAGGGACATGAGCTACCACACCCCTGGAATGCCAAACGCTTAAAGAAGTACTATGTGTAGAAATGTAAGGTAGCACTTTGTGCAAACAACTATGAATGAATGAGAACGCTTGGATGTTCATCTCAAATCTCTTGTCGACTAAAAAAAATAAGCCGAATCTTTACACTCGCAAAAATACGAGTCCCTTGACTCGTTGCGGGGTAAGGGCGAGTCTCAAGACTTGGTACCAACCCCCCATCCAACAAAATCGAGTCCTTACACTCGCAAGAAGATAGGTTCATTTTGTTCTGTCCATCTAAGATTGCTGCAAAAGAAATTCCTAACACCTTGAAATTGATAGCATCTATTAATATAAATTGTTCGGTATAAGATAGTATCTATAAATTCCAAATATTTACAATAAGATAAAATATAAAAGTGATTTTCTATTGTAAGTGAAAGAACTAAAATATATATATATATATTTTTAACAGCGTGGGTAGTACTATAAATTTCATTATAGATACAAATATTTTAGTTATTGTAAAAGAATAAAAACATAAAACACTCCATTTTTTTAACTACGCTGTTAAATTTTAAATAAAATAGATCAAAAGAAAATGGTAAATAATTCAATAGGGATGAAAAAATACCTAAAGAAGCAGTAGTCCATAAGGGAGGATGACATGAGACGGCCAAAGAACCAAAATAAAGAAAACAGAAGAACCAAAATGCCTCTACTTTTTGCCACGACCATGTATGCGCATGCATGTATGTTAGCATGCTTATGTATGTATGTATGTATGTATGTATGTATGTATGTATGTATGTATGTATGTATGTATGTATGTATGTATGTATGTAGGTATGTATGTTAGTTTGCATGCATGCATGTATGTATGGATGTATTTATGTATGTTTGTTTAGGTAGATATGTATGTATGTATATATGTATGTATGCATGCATGTGCATATGTATGTATGTATTTATGCATTGTATGTATGGTTATACATATGTATACCTTACAAAAATCCGAAGAAGCACCTCAAAACATCTCGCTTAAGAAATATTGAAGCTTTTACTAGTCTGTCAAAATTAGAGGAATGATCTTGTCAAGTTGTGTGTTATTTTTTGCTTACTTTCATCTCGACATCACCCACATACACACCTTTAGTCATTCCACGATTTTTCGTCGTCTCTAGTGCACAATTTTACCCTAGAATACAATAACCAAGAAAGTTTAGGCAAATAGAGAGAGAGAGAGAGAGAGAGAGAGATTGAATTAAATTATTGACCTTGCGTGGAGCTTCCGTTCCTCAGCAATCAATCATGCTTCTGTTATGCGTTAAATTCATCTCTAAAATTATTAGTAAGTTTAAAAAAATAATTAAATGAGAGTAGATCACTAATCCTCCAATGAAGAATACTAGGAGAGTTGATTCTTATAGATATATATATTACAATATTTAACCAAACAAATAAATACCCCCTTATGTTTTTGTCCATCCAAGATTGCTGTAAAAGAATTTCCTAATACCTTGAAAAGGATAGCATCTATTAATATAAAATGTTTATAAGATAGTATCTATAAATTCCAAATATGTGTAATAAGATAAAATATAAAAGTGATTTCTATTGTAAGTGAAATAACTAAAATATTTTTTTTATTTTTAACAGCGTGGTTAGTACTATAAATTTCATTATAATTACATATATTTTAGTTATTGTAAACGAATAAAAAGATAAAAACACTCCATTTTTTTAACTACACTGATAAATTTTAAATAAAATAGATCAAAAGAAAATGGTAAATAATTCAATTGAGATGAAAAAAATACCTAAAAAAGTAGTAGACCATGACGGAGGATGACATGAGACGGCCAAAGAACCAAAAATAAAGAAAACTGAGCAACCAAAAAGCCTCGACTTTTTGCCTTGACTTTTTGTTTGTTAGTTTGCATGCATGTACGTATGTATGTATGTATTCATGCATGCATGCACGTATATATGTATGGCATGCATGCATGTATGGATATATGTATGTTAGTTTGCATGCATGCATACATGCATGTATGCATGCATGTATGCATGTATGAAGGTTTTGTATGTATGTATGTATGAATGTTTGCAAGCATGCATGTGTATATGTATGTATGTATTTATGCATTATATGTACATATATAAGTATGTATACCTTACAAAACTCTAAAGAAGCATCTCAAATCATCTCGTTTAAGAAATATTGAAGCTTTTACCTATCTATAAAAATTAGAGGAAAGAAACTTGTCAACTTACTAAATTTGATCTCGACCTCACCCACATACACACCTTTAATCATTCCACAACTTTTATTCGCCTCTAGTGCATAATTTTATCCTAGAATACGATAACCAAGAGAGTTTAGGCAAAGAGAGAAATAAGGAGCGAGAGAGAGAGGGAGAGATATTCAAATTATTAACCTTGCGTGGAGCTCCTATTTCGCAGCAATCAATCATGCTTCTGTTGTACGTTAATTTCTTCTAATTCATCCCTAAAATTATTAGCAAGTTTTAAAAAAAATAATTAAATGAGAGTACCACAAGATATGAGATGCAAAAAATGAAAAAAAAATGAAAATATAGCAAATCACTAAACCTCCAATGAAGAATACTAGGAGAGTTGATTCTTATAGATATATTACAATATTTAACCAAACAAATACATACCCCCTTTTGTTCTGTCCATCCCAGATTGCTACAAAAGAATTTCTTAACACATTGAAATTGATAGCATCTATTAATATAAAATGTTCGATATAACATGGTATCTATAAATTCTAAATATTTGTAATAAGATAAAATATAAAAGTGATTTCTATTTTAAGTGAAATAACTAAAATATTTTTTATTGTTAACAACGTGGGTAGTACTATAAATATTTTAGTTATTCTAAACGAATAAAAAGATAAAACACTCCATTTTTTTTAACTATGTTGATAAATTTTAAATAAAATAGATCAAAAGAAAATGATAAATAATTCAATTGGGATGAAAAACATACACCTAAAGAAGTAGTAGTCTATAATGGCGAATGACATAAGATGGCCAAAAAGACAAAATAAAGAAAACTGATGAACCAAAAAGCCTAAAACCTTTTGCCTCGACCACATATGTATTTATGTATGTATGCATCTATGTTAGCATGCATGCATGAATGTATGCGTTTATGTATGTATGTTTAGATGCATGTATGTATGTATGTAAGTGCCTGTTAGTTTGCACGTATGTATGTATGTATGTATGTATGTATGTATGTATGTATGTATGCATGCATGCATGTATGTATGTATGTATATTAGTTTGTATGCATGCATGCATGCATGTATGTATGTATGTATGTATGTTAGTTTGCATGCATGTATGGATGGATGGATGGATGTGTACGTATGTATGTATGAATGTATGTATGTATTTATGCATTGTATGTATGTATATACACATGTATACCTTACAAAAATCCAAAGAAGCACCTCAAATCATCTCGCTTAAGAAATATTGAAGCTTTTACCTATCTGTCAACATTAGAGGAATGAACTTGTCAAATTGTGTATTTACTTTTATAATTATTTCTTACTTACTTTCATCTCGACCTCACCCACATACACACACCTTTAGTCATTCCACAACTTTTCTTCACCTCTAGTGCACAATTTTACCCTAGAATACGATATCCAAGAGAGTTCAGTAAAGAGATAAATAGAGAGCGAAAGAGAGAGATATTCAAGTAAATTATTGACCTTGCGTGGAACTTTCATTTCACAGCAATCAATCATGCTTTTGTTGTACGTTAATTTCTTCTAATTCAAAATCATTAGCAAGTTTAAAACAATAATTAAATGAGAGTACCACAAGATATGAGATGCAAAAAAATGAAAAAAAGAAAATATAGCAAATTACTAACCCTCCAATGAAGAATACTATGAGAGAGTTGATTCTTATAAATATATATTACAATATTTAACCAAACAAATACATACCTCCCTTTTGTTCTGTCCATCCAAGATTGCTGGAAAAGAACTTCCAAACACCTTGAAAATGATAGCATAATATAAAATTTTCGGTATAAGATGAGTTATCTATAAATTCCATATATTTCAAACAAGATAAAATATAAAAGTAATTTCTATTGTAAGTGAAATAACTAAAATATTTTTTATTTTTATCAGTTTGGGTAGCACTATAAATTTCATTATAGTTACAAATATTTTAGTTATTGTAAACGAATAATGTGGCACCCCCGACTCCCCATACGCGGGAACATGGGAATCGAGACGCCCGGATGATGACAACACGGTCACGCATCCCAACAAAAGTGCCAAGTGTGTGTACATGCAACAGTGTACAAAAATAAGGTAGCGGATTAGTCAACTAAGTACCGAGCAGTTATACAGTCATCTAAAAATAAAATACAATACAGTAAAAATAACATAATAAGCAAGTGATCCCAGATTACTCCTCGAGCGGAGCCGTCTCTTCAAGCTCTCCCTCAGCCTTATCTGCATCGAAATCTACATTACCATAAAACGGTACCGCAGGTAAGTATAAACCAAACAACCCTCACGAATAAAACTGCATTAATGCGACCAACATGCATGCATATGATGAAATATGCATTATTCTCAAAACATAATTTTCCCTGAAAATGAACATTTTCCAACACATGCCAAAATCCCATTTGGCCCAAAATATCCATAAAACATTTTCACAGAAAATGGTTTACATAAAATCCAACACACACTATTTTCCCAGAAAATAGTCAATTATTACTCTATGCACCATGATCTCTCCTAGGGACCATCCGCATGTCCTGGCTTCGTAGCGATGCTCAGTTCCGCGCCCAGCATGTTCGTGGCCAAGCATCCACTACGCAACGAGCGATGCCCAGTTCCGCGCCCAGCGCATACGTGGCTAGACATCCTCTAGTCCCCGCCAGCAGAAGGACCACGGAGTCGGCACGAGACCATCTCGTCCGATCCCATTGTCGCCGGGCGACAATCCAAGGGAAGTCACTCAGTATATTACGCTCCCGAGTGACTAGAGCAACTCCAACGAGATAATGTCCCATCTCGGCTTGGGGTCGTGATACACATGCACCCAATAAATCATTTCAAATGAAAACCCAGTTTTCAATAAACACATGAACATGAATGCCATACACGAAAAACCCAGTTTTCCTTTACAAACATGATCATGCGTGCAATTATACAATGTACATGAACCAACACAATATCCATCAACCAACAATAACCAACCCAATCAAATCCAATCAAACAACACCATTAACCAATCCATCCGACCCCCTTACTCCTCGGACTCAATTCGGCAAAACCAATCAACAGTCCAAATATAGTGTTAATGTGTTAGTGCAAAAATATATTTAATTCACAAGAATTCTTTGAAAAATACTTACAGCGCTATATAATAATTTTCAGAGGATCACGGAGGTGCAAGAAGTATCAACACAGCTTACAAAACAGTGCCAAATGCACTGTGGCCGTGGGTCTCAAATATCCACTTTTGAACGGGTGCAAACGAAGACCCGAGATTGATAAGGTAGGGCCTAGGGAGGTCGGTGAAGCTAGTGGTGGTGAAGGTTGGCCGTGGGTGGCGGCGCAAAGGGTGGTTGAAGTGCAAAAATACCCAAAACGGAAATGGAGTTGGATGTGCTTCACCGGTGACGGATCGGAGCTGGGGTTGGGTCCAATGGGTTGCTCGGAGGTCGAGTATGATGTGGTGAAAAAATAGTAGCCGAAGGTGGCGCGACAGCGGCGCTAGAGCAAATGGTGGCCGCGGCTTGGTGTGGTGCGTGGAGGAGAATGCCGGAGTTTTAGGAGCTGAGGTTGGTGGGGTGAGGTCGCCGGTGGCTGGGTAGGATGGTGGGCTGGGCGATGTCGCGCACGGCTGTGCGAAGTGGCGGGGCTGGGTGGACGAAGAACGACACACGGGAGAGAAAAGGGAGAGGGCGTGCGCGGGGGAAGAAACTAGGGAAGAAAAGAAAAAAGAAAGAAAGGAAAAGAAGAAAAGAAGAAAAAAGAAAAGAGAAAAGAGAAAATGTAGGGAAAGAAATGAGATCCAATCCTCACATCTTGGGTCACAAAAATGATCCAATGGAAACGATTTTAAAACAGCAAGTAAAATAAAATAATTCAAACGCAGCGATTAAAATGAAAATAAATAATTAACCCAACAATAAGTTAATTTAATTTGAGAAGAAATTTAAACGCATAACAATAATTAATTTAGAGAAAGCACTTCAAAAAATAATTTTTGCAAACTAAAAATCATAAAAATAACCCAACTAAAAATTCAACAATTTTAAAACATGAGAATAAATTTTTGAATAAATAAAAATAATCACTCCGTAAAAATACACTAAAATACGGGGTGTTACAACCTCCCCCCTTAAAATAAAATTCCATCCTCAAAATTGGAAAGATCAAACATTAAACTAAGACAGGAATAAGATTCAACTGAGAAGACGTAAGGAACATACCGCTAGAGTCAATCAAACAAATACGGATATTGCTCCCTCATGTCAGCTTCTCTCTCCCAAGAGAAGTCTTGTGCCAACGGATCACCCCATGACACTTTCACCAGAGGTATAGTCTTGGACCTTAATCTTTGCTCTTTCCAATCAACAATCTGCGTCGGAGCAACTTTATAAGTAAGGTTAGGTTGAAGTTGAATGCGTCCAGGGTCAACAAAACGTGGCTCTTGTTGTCCAAAACTCTTCTTCAACGATGACACATGGAACACATCATAAACATCCCCAAAATAGTCCGGCACAAGGCAACTATATAAGCAACAAGCCCAACCTTCTCCATGATTTGAAAAGGGCCGACATAACTCGGACTAAGTTTTCCCTTCTTACCAAAGCGCTTAACGCCTTTCATATGAGAGACTTTGAGATAAACCCAATCACCTACTTCAAAGGATAAGTCTCTTCTTCTTATATCTGCATAACTCTTCTGGCGACTTTGCGCTTCCGCCATTTTCTTCCTTATAAACTGAACTTGATCCTTCATTTCTTGAATTATCTCAGGCCCAATTACTTTACTCTCACCAACTTCATCCCAACACAAGGGCGATCTACACTTCCTTCCATACAAAGCTTTATACGGAGCCATCTGGATGGAGGAATGGAAACTGTTATTATAAGCAAACTCAATTAACGGCAGATGATTCTCCCAACTTCCCTGAAATTCCATGACACAAGACCGCAACATATCTCAAGAGTCTGAATAGTGCGCTCTGATTGACCATCTGTTTAAGGGTGATAAGCAGTACTAAACTTCAACTTAGTGCCTAAAGCTGCCTCCAAACTTTTCCAAAAATGGGACGTGAACATCGGGTCCCGATCCGATACAATACTCCTGGGTATTCCGTGCAAACGCACTATCCCTTTGACATACAACTGAGTTAACTTACCCAAGGAGTCAGTATTAATGATAGGCAAGAAATGGGCACTCTTGGTCAATCGATCAACAATCACCCAAACTGAGTTCTTTCCACTAGGTGTCCTCGGCAAGCCCACAACAAAGTCTATAGAAATGTCATCCCATTTCCACTCGGGAATAGGGAGAGGTTGCAGTCTACCAGCAGGTCTTTGATGCTCAACCTTCACTTGACGGCACGTGTCACATTTCTCAATAAACAAGGCGATATCTATTTTCATTCCTTCCCACCAGAATTTTCTCTTCAAATCTCGATACATCTTTGTGCTACCAGGATAAACTGAATAGGGAGCTGCATGAGCTTCTATCAAAACTCGCTCTTTAAATTCAGTCTCGGGGAATCACTCTACGATCCCGAAACCGAAGAATACCATCCTTATCCAAGCTGTAATGCAAGGGTCCTCTAGACTTCCTGACTCTTTTTCTGATAGCTAACAACTTAGGATCCTTCCTTTGGAGAGTCTTCAATTCTTCAAAATCAACTACTCGGACATCCAAAACTGAAGATAACAATTCCTCTTGTTGTGAACTCTCAATAAGAAGCCTTCTCATTCCATACAGGAGAGAGTCCAAATCTGATGACTCTGCCTCGTCCACTTGTTGAGACTTCCTACTCAAAGCATCAGCGACTAGATTCGCCTTTCATGGATGATACTTGATCTCGCATTAGTAGTCGCTAATCAATTCTAACCACCGCCTCTGCCTCATATTGAGATTCTTCTAGATAAACAAGTGCTTCAAGCTCTTATGGTCAGTGTAAACTTCATAGATTTCACCATACAGATAATGCTGCCAAATCTTAAGAGTAAAAACTATAGCTGCCAATTCCAAATCGTGCGTGGGATAATTTCTCTCATGAATTTTCAACTGACATGCATAAGCAACAACTAGTCCCTCTTGCATAAGAGCACATCCCAACCCGAACTTGGAAGCATCACTAAAAATCACAAAGGGCTTGTGTGGCTCCGGGAGTGCCAAAACAAGTGTCGTTGTCAACCTCTTCTTCAACTCTAAGAAACTCCTATCGCATATTTCCGACCATATAAACTCCGTATTTTTCCTAGTCAAGGCAGTGAAAGGTCCGGATAGCCGAGAAAATCCCTCCACAAATCTTCGATAATAACCGGCAAGTCCGAGAAAACTTCGTATCTCACGTACTGTTGACGGGCGAGGCAATGACAACACCGCTTCCACTTTACTAGGATCTACAGCCACTCCCTCTTGAGAAATCACATGCCCAAGAAACTTAACTTCTCCCAACCAAAATTCACACTTACTCAGTTTGGCATATAACTGATGCTCTCTTAATTTTCCAAGTGCCAAACGAAGATGACAAGCATGCTCTTCGTAGTCTCTCGAGAATAGATCAGAATGTCATCAAGAAATACCACCACAAAAGAATCCAAAAAGGGACGAAACACCCGATTCATCATATCCATAAAAGCTGCAGGGGCATTAGCTAACCCAAAAGACATCACTTTAAATTCATAATGCCCATACCTCGTTCTCAAAGCGGTCTTAGGTACATCCTTGTCTCTTATTCTCAACTGATGGTATCCTGATCTCAAGTCAATCTTTGAGAAGATGGCTGCTCCTTGAAGCTGATAAAATAAGTCATCAATTATAGGAAGTGGGTACTTGTTCTTGATGGTCACCTTGTTAAGTCACGGTAGTCTATACACATTCTGAGAGTACCGTCCTTCTTCTTGACAAATAAAACAGGTGCTTCCCACGGCGAAGTACTAGGCTGAATAAACCCCTTATCAACCAGTTCTTGCAATTGAGTCTTCAACTCCTTTAACTCAGCCGGTGCCATGCGGTAAGGAGCCTTATGCACAGGAGCCGCCCCAAGTTCCAGATCAATAGTAAATTCCATCTCGCGAACTGGAGGCAACCTGGGCAACTCGTCCACGAACACATCAGGGAATTCTTCCACAACTGGAATATCCGTTAAAGACTTCTTCTCAGACGGTGTAGACACCACTTGAACCAAATAAGCATCTGCACCACAAGCTATGTCCTTCCTTGCTTGAATGGCAGATATAACCGCCGGTCTTGCTTTCAACTTGCTCCCTGCGAATTCCAAATAGTCTCCTTCCGGAAGTTGAAATCCAATTACTCGACTCCTACAATTTATGTTAGCACAATAACAATGCAGCCAATCCATACCCAGGATTATATCAAACCCCAACAACTTGAATACAATTAAATCTGCTTCAAGTGTCCTCTCACCAAAAACCAAAGGACAACCTAAAGCAACCTTGGAGCAACACACAATCTCGCCATTGGGAAGAGCCACAACTAAGGATTGTGGTAGAGGTTCTGTGACTAGATTGCACATCTGTGCAAACGTAGCAGACACAAAAGATTGAGACGCCCCATAATCAAATAAGGTACATGCATAAAAATCATATAGGCGAACTCTACCTGAAGCAAACACATGTACCAGTGAAATTCAACAAGCAACTCACACCAAACAACAAATCCCAAAAATTAAACTAAAAGCATACCAGTAATCACCCCTTCATCGTGAGTCTCTAAAGCCTCATAATCCACATCACCTGGAGTCACTGCATAGACCCGAGCTTGTACCAACTGTCTCTGGTTATCCCTGCCACCACGCCGTCCTCCTCTACCTCCTTGAGATTGGTTGGGGCACTCACGAGCAAAGTGACCCTACTGGCCACATCTAAAACACTGGATCCCCCTCTGACTGCAATCGCCCTTATGGGCTCTATTGCATCTAGGGCATACTGGAGTTCGGCCTCCTGCACGAACACTGGAGGTTGTCTGTGAACGGGCCTCGGTCCTCTGAACAAACTTCTGTGGAGATCCAGAACTGCTTCCTTCGCCAACAAAACTCTGCCTTTTCTGACCCAGAGGGGAGCCCACTGCAAAGCTATTCTCCCGCACTGCGATACTGGCCAAGTCTACCAACTTCTGAAATTCTATAATCTGAAGACAAGCCACTTACTTGTCTGCGTATTTCGTGGCGCAGACCCTCCTGGAAACGCTCAACCCGCAACTCTTCAGTGGCAATGAGGTGAGGAGCGAACCGCTCAAGCTCCATAAATTTCCTTGCATATTGCTCGACCGTCATGCCACCTTGAACCAAATTATTGAACTCTCTAGCCTTTTGCCGTCTCACAGAAACAGGGAAGAAACGGTCATTAAATTATTTCTTAAAACGCTGCCAAGACACAGCAGCAAAAGATCCCAATTAGGAGTTGCAGCTTCGTCTGCCACCAATTAGCTGCTTCACCTTGCAGCATATAACTCCCATACAATACCATCTGGGCTTTCAGTGCACCCACAGACTTCAGCTTCAAACGTCCTCTCAAGGTCTTCAATCCACCTTCTGGCTCTTAATGGATCCTCATCCCCAGTAAAGGCAGGGGTCCTATGCGCCAAGAAGCGCTCATATTTGCATCCAGCCTGCACCGCCCTACTCTGATCACCCTGTTGTGGTCGAAAATTCTGCTGGAGGAATTCTGTCATCCTATTTAACGCCCTTGCCATGGCGTAATTTCCATCACCCCTTGGTAAATCATCCTCGGGCACATCAGTTGGCCTTCTTGGTTTCACCATTTTCCTGTCAGGAGCAATCCTTAACCCCGCTTAAATCCCCCGACAATCAAACACGACCCAAAAGTAACACAAAAAATACAATAAGATAAAATAGAATTAAATAACATCAATTAACATAAAATAAAATAAAATAAAAATAAACTCATAATATATCATACTTATTTTTAAAATAAATAATTTAACTTACAACACTTTAAAAATTATTTTAAAATAAGAAAATAATTTCTGGTACTATCCTAAGGGACATGTGGTTTTACCCAGAGCCGAAATGCTCTGATACCACCTGTGACGCCCCCAACCCCCCATACGCGGGAACACGGGAGTCGAGACGTCCGGATGATGACAACACGGTCACGCATCCCAATGAAAGTGCCAAGTGTGTGTACATGCAACAGTATACAAAAAATAACGTTGCGGATTAGTCAACTAAGTATCAGAATTTAAATACAATCTAAACATCAGTAGAGGTTTAAAAAGCAGTTATACAGTCATCTGAAAATAAAATACAATACAGTAAAAATAAGATAAAAACCAAGTGATCCCAGATCACTCCTCAGGCGGAGCTGTCTCCTCAGCCTCATCTGCATCGAAATCTGCGTTACCATAAAACGATACCGCAAGTAAGTATAGGGGTCGTTTGCATTCAAAACCCACATCAACTCATTTCATCTCATCATTACAACTTTTCCAAATTTCTATACAAAATATAATAAATAATTTAATTTTTTCAAATCCCAAAATAACTTTCCCAAATTCCCACACAAAATATAATAAATAATTCAACTTCTATTCTATTATTTATAAACCATCTCAACTCATCTCAACTCATCTCTGAATCCAAACCACTCCTAAACCAAACAACCCTCACAAATAAAACTGCATTAATGCGACAAACATGCATGCATATGATGAAATATACATTATTCTCAAAACATCATTTTCCCTGAAAATGAATATTTTCCAACACACGCCAAAATCTCATTTGGCCCAAAATATCCGTAAAACATTTTCACAGAAAATGGTTTACATAAAATCCAACACACACTATTTTCTGTGTATTATTACCCTATATACCATGATCTCCCCTAGGGAGCATCTGCACGTCCTGCCTTCGTAGCGATGCTCAGCGCGTTCGTGGCCAAGCATCCACTACGCAATGAGCGATGCCCAGTTTTGCGCCCAGTGCGTACGTGGCCAGACATCCTCTAGTCCCCGCCAGCAGAAGGACCACGGAGTCAGCACGAGACCATCTCGTCCGATCCCATTGTCGCCCGACAACAATCTAGGGGACGTCACTCAGTATATTACGCTCCCGAGTGACCAGATAAGCTCCACCGAGATAATGCCTCATCTCGGCTTGGGGTCGTGATACACACACACCCAATAAATCATTTCAAATGAAAACCCAGTTTTCAATAAACACATGAACATGAATGCAATACACGAAAAACCCAGTTTTCCTTTACAAACATGATCATGCGTGCAATTATGCAATGTACATGAACCAACACAATATCCATCAACCAACAATAACCAACCCAATCAAATCCAATCAAACAACACCATTAACCAATCCATCCGACCCCCGTACTCATCGGACTCAGTTCGGCAAAACCAATCAACAATCCAAATACAGTGTAATGTGTTAGTACAAAAATATATTTAATTCACAAGAATTCTTTGGAAAATACTTACAGTGCTATATAATAATTTCCGGAGGATCACAGAGGTGCAAGAAGTATCAACACAGCTACAAAACAGTGCCAAATGCACTGTGGCCGTGGATCTCAAAGACCCACTTTTGAATGGGTACAAACGAAGACCCGAGATTGATAGGGTAGGGCCTAGGGAGGTCGGTGAAGCTAGTGGTGGTGAAGGTTGTCTGTGGGTGGCGGCGCAAAACGTGGTTGAAGTGCAAAAATACCCAAAACGGAAATGGAGTTGGATGTGCTTCATCGGAGCTAGGGTTGGGTCCAATGGGTTGCTCGAAGGTCGAGGATGATGTGGTGAAAAAATGGTGGCCGGAGGTGGCACGACGGCGGCGCTAGAGCAAATGGTGGTTGCGGCTTGGTGTGGTGCGTGGAGGAGAATGCCGGCGTTTTAGGAGCTGAGGTTGGTGGGGTGAGGTCACCAGTGGCTGGGGAGGACGGTGGGCCGGGCAGTGTCGGGTACGGCGACGCGAAGTGGCGGGGCTGGGTGGACGAAGAACGACGCACGAGAGAGAAAAGGGAGAGGGCGTGCGCGCGGGAAGAAACCAGGGAAGAAAAGAAAAAAGAAAGAAAGGAAAAGAAGAAAAGAAGAAAAAAGAAAAGAGAAAATGTAGGGAAAGAAATGAGGTCCAATCCTCACATCTTAGGTCACAAAAATGATCCAACGGAAACGATTTTAAAACAGCAAGTAAAATAAAATAATTCAAACGCAATGATTAAAATGAAAATAAATAATTAACCCAACAATAAGTTAATTTAATTTGAGAAGAAATTTAAACGTATAACAATAATTAATTTAGAGAAAGCACTTCAAAAATAATTTTCGCAAACTAAAAATCATAAAAATAACCCACCTAAAAATCCAACAATTTTAAAACAAGAGAATAAATTTTTGAATAAATAAAAATAATCATTCAGTAAAAATACACTAAAATACGTGGTGTTACAAATAAAAAGATAAAACACTTCATTTTTTTAACTACGCTGATAAATTTTAAATAAAATAGAGCAAAAGAAAATAGTAAATAATTCGATTAAGATGAAAAACATACCTAAAGAAATAGTAGTCCATAACGGAAGATGATATGAGACGACCAAAGAACTAAAATAAAGAAAACTGAGGAGCCAAAAACCTCAACCTTCTACCTCGGCCATGTATGTATTTATGTATGTATGTATGCATGCATGCTAAATGTATATTTAGATGTATGCATGTATATGCATGTTGTATGTATGTATGTATATGTTAATTTGCATGCATGCATGTATGTGTATGTATGTTAGTTTGCATGCATGCATGAATGTATGTATGTATGTATGTCTGTATGTATGTTAGTACATGCATGCATGGATGGATGTATGTATGTACGTACGTATAAATGTAACTACGTAGGTATGTATGTTTTACATGCATGCATGCGTATATGTATATATGTAGTATATATATGTATATACGAATGTATACCTTACAAAATCTTAAGAAACACCTCAA
This sequence comes from Juglans mandshurica, assembly GCA_022457165.1. NCBI lineage: Eukaryota > Viridiplantae > Streptophyta > Magnoliopsida > Fagales > Juglandaceae > Juglans > Juglans mandshurica. The sequence goes on along the minus strand of CM039630.1, from coordinate 20,570,772 downwards.
ATCATCTCACTTAAGAAAATATTGAAGCTTTTTACCTATCTGTCAAAATTAGAGGAATGAACTTGTCAAATTGTGTGATTAACATTTATAATTATTTCTTACACACCTTTAGTCGTCGTTCCACGACTTTTCTTCGCCTCTAGTGCATAATTTTATCCTAGAATACGATAACCAAGAGAGTTCAGGCAAAAAGAGAAATAGAGGGCGAGAGAGATATTCAATTAAATTATTGACCTTGTGTGTGGAGCTTTCATTCCGCAGCAATCAACCATGCTTCTGTTGTACGTTAATTTCTTCTAATTCATTCCTAAAATCATTAGCAAGTTTAAAAAAATAATTAAATGAGAGTACCACAAGATTTGAGATGCAAAAATGAAAAAAAGAAAATATAGCAAATCACTAACCTTCCAATGAAGAATACTAGGAGAGGCGATTCTTATAGATATATATTACAATATTTAACCAAACAAATACATACCCCTTTTGTTATGTTCATCCAAGATTGTTGCAAAAGAATTTCCTAACACCTTGAAAATGATAACATCTATTAATATAAAATGTTCGGTATATCTATAAATTCTAAATATTTTGTAATAAGATAAAATATAAAAGTGATTTATATTGTAAGTGAAAATAAAATTTTAAATAAAATATATCAAAAGAGAATGATAAATAATTCGATTGTGATGAAAAAAAAAACCTAAAGAAGTAGTAGTCCATAACGGAGGATGACATGAGACGACTAAAGAACCAAAATAAATGTATGTCTTGATGCATGTATATATGCGTTGCATGCATGTATGTACGTATATATGTATGTATGTTTGCATGCATGCATGGATGGATGGATGTATGTTAGTTTGCATGCATGCATGGATGTATGTATGTATGTATATATGTATGCATGCATAATTATATATGTATGTATATGTATGTATTTATGCATTGAAATATGTATACCTTACAAAAATCTGAAGAAGCACCTCAAATCATCTCGCTAAAGAAATATTGAAACTTTTACCTGTCTGTCAAAATTAGAAGAATGAACTTGTCAAATTGTGTGTTTAACCTCTATAAATTTCTTACTTTCATTTCAACTTCACACCTTTAGTCATTCCACGACTTTTTTTCGCTTCTAGTGCACAATTTTACCCTAAAATACAATAAACAAGAGAGTTCAGGCAAATAGAGAAATAGAGAGTGAGAGAAAGAGAGAAGTCTTCTATTTATTTTACCTTGCGCGAAACTTCCCTTCTGCAACAATCAATCAATCTTCTGTTGTACGTTAATTTTTTCTAATTCATCCCTAAAATCATTAGCAAGTTTTAAAAAATAATTAGATAAGAGTACCCTCCAATGAAGAATACATGAGTTGATTCTTACAGATATATTACAATATTTAACCAAACAAGTAGTACATACCCCCTTTTGTTCTGTCATCCAAGATTGATCCCACCAACTTCCTGGCAAGTTCCCTACGGTTACAAAAGAATTTCCTAACATCTTGAAAATGATAGCATCTATTAATATAAAATGTTCGGTATAAGATGTATCTATATTAATTCCAAATATTGAAATAAGATAAAATATAAAAGTGATTTTATTGTAAGTGAAATAACTAAAATATTTTATATTTTTAACGATGTAGAAAGTACTATAAATTTCATTATAGAGTAGTTACAAATATTTTAATCATGGTAAGCGAATAAAAAGACAATAATACTCCATTTTTTATGCTGATAAATTTTAAATAAAATAGATAAAAAAACAATGGTAAATAATTCGACAAAGATGAAAGAGATACCTTGAGAAATAGTAGTCCACAAGGGATGATGGCATGAGACAATCAGATAACCAAAATGAATAAGACTGATAAAAACCAAAAAGCATCGGCTATTTGCCTTAAATTCGAAAAAACACTCGAACATCAATATCATCACCATCTCTTATCTTTTTTAAACCCACAACGATTGTCGAACGCATACGTATGTATGTATGTACGCATGTATGTATGTATGCATGCATGTATGTATGTATGAATGTATGCATGCATGCATGCATGAATGTATGAATGTACGTACGTACGTTAGTTTGCTTATAAACCTTTAGTCACCCCAAGGCTTTTCATTGCCTCTAGTGCACAATTTTATCCTAAAATACGATAACCAAAAGAGTTTAACAAAGAGAGAGAGAGATATTCAATTAAATGATTGACCTTGCGCGAAACTTCTCTTCTATAGCAATCAATCATGCTTTTGTTGTACGTTCACTTTCTTATTCATCCCTAAAATCATTAGCAAGCTTAAGAAAAGAATTAGATGAGAGTACCACAAGATATGTGATGCAAAAAATAAAATAGAGCAAATCACTAACCCTTCAATGCAGAATACTACAATAATTAACCAAACAAGTACCCCTTTTGTTCTGTCATACAAGGTTGCTGCAAAAAAAATTCCCAAATACCTTGAAAATGATAACATCTATTAATATTGATGTTATCATGCATGCATGCATGCATGTATGTATGTATGTATGTATGTATGTATGTATGTATGTATGTATGCATGCATGAATGTACGTACGTACGTTAGTTTGCATGCATGTATGCACGTATAAACCTTTAGTCACCCCAAGGCTTTTCATTGCCTAGAGTGCACAATTTTATCCTAAAATACGATAACCAAAAGAGTTTAGCAAAGAGAGAGAGAGATATTCAATTAAATGATTGACCTTGCGCGAAACTTCTCTTCTATAGCAATCAATCATGCTTTTGTTGTACGTTCACTTCTTATTCATCCCTAAAATCATTAGCAAGCTTAAGAAAAGAATTAGATGAGAGTACCACAAGATATGTGATGCAAAAAATAAAATAGAGCAAATCACTAACCCTTCAATGCAGAATACTACAATAATTAACCAAACAAGTACCCCTTTTGTTCTGTCATACAAGGTTGCTGCAAAAAAAATTCCCAAATACCTTGAAAATGATAACATCTATTAATATTGATGTTATCATGCATGCATGCATGCATGTATGTATGTATGTATGCATGCATGCATGCATGCATGCATGAATGTATGAATGTACGTACGTACGTTAGTTTGCATGCATGTATGCACGTATAAACCTTTAGTCACCCCAAGGCTTTTCATTGCCTCTAGTGCACAATTTTATCCTAAAATACGATAACCAAAAGAGTTTAACAAAGAGAGAGAGAGATATTCAATTAAATGATTGACCTTGCGCGAAACTTCTCTTCTATAGCAATCAATCATGCTTTTGTTGTACGTTCACTTCTTATTCATCCCTAAAATCATTAGCAAGCTTAAGAAAAGAATTAGATGAGAGTACCACAAGATATGTGATGCAAAAAATAAAATAGAGCAAATCACTAACCCTTCAATGCAAAATACTACAATAATTAACCAAACAAGTACCCCTTTTGTTCTGTCATACAAGGTTGCTGCAAAAAAAATTCCCAAATACCTTGAAAATGATAACATCTATTAATATTAAATGTTGTAAGATAGTATCTATTAATTCCAAATATTGAAATGTTAAAATATAAAAGTGATTCTATTGTAAGTACTTGTAAATTTCATTAAAGGTTACAAATATTTTAGTCATTGGAAAACGAATAAATGATAAAAATACTCAATTTTTTTAACCAATGACTAATTTCAAATGAAATAGATCAAAATACTATGATAAATAATTCGATTGGGATGAAAGATATACACTGAGAAGTAGGAGTCCACAAGGGATGAGGCATGAGACGACCAAATAATCAAAATGAAGAAGACTACTAAGAAACCAAAAAGCTTCGACTATTTGCCTCAATTTTGAAAAAAACACTGAGCCTTCAATATCATCAGTGCATCACCATCACTCCAATCTCCTCTTTTTTAAACTCACAACCACTTGCACGCATATGTATACATGTATATATATATGTTTCATAATGTTTGTATGTATGTATATATGTATGTAATAAAAAATAATTTGAGATTGATTTTGCACTAGCATTGGTTTCTCTATATGCATATGCAAAATCACATCTTTTAGAGATTGATTTTGCATATCAAGAAAAACTCTCACATTGGATTATGCATCTTAGAACCAAATAAAAATAAAATTTTATTTTTTTATTTTTTTCCTAAAATTATTTTTTCTTCATATGCAAATAAGCAATTATCAATCCCATTCGATCCTTTTTGGTTTCTTTGTTTGAGTTGTTGTTGAGAGAGAGAGATCAAAGGGTAGGAGAGAGAAAAATAGTAAAATAATATTTGGAGAGTAAACAGTTTTTTTTTTAAATTTGAAGAAATATTGTTCATAGCTATGCAAAATTTTGAAGATGCATAATCCAATACAGATCAATTTTAGGAGATCTTATGCAAATATGAAGATGCATAAGCTATTGCCAATGCTCTTGAAGTATTTCTCACCTTCTTTCACATGGTTTATAGCGATTACTTTTTCAATAGTGGACTAGAGTTTTACATCTACAAATGGCCTTGTCTACTGATGTTGTGTTTGTATGGAATTAGTTTTATTCTTCTTAAATTAATTGAGTTTTTCTACTCATCATCCACACACAAGATTTATGATGAGTAGAAATTATGTGTTGTGGGGATGATAAGTAGAATATTTCATATCAAAATGATCATCCGCTCAGATTTGTTCTAATATTAAGTTTCAATTATTTAATTTTTAAAGTTTTTTCAATCTTTTAGTTTATAATTTAACTAGTTTGTTTTTTTAAAAAGACAAGATTTATGATTTATAGCTTTTAAGTATTTTTTTTCATTTTCTAATGAATTTGATTATTTTAAATTTAGTTATTTTGTACATTTTATTTTATTTTATATTTTATATTTTAATACTCTAGGTTGATGCGATATGTTGACTATGATTTTAGACTTTCAAAAACTGTAGTGCAGGTGACACGTCTGTCCGTGACTCGTCGTAACATGGTAAAAAATTGCCACTTTCTAAGTTTGTGTTGATGAAATAAAGGAATTTGGAGGGAGAGATCAATTTGTTTGATATATGGGCGTTATCTCAAGCATCTTTCCCAAACTTTTTCAACCTAGGGATCAAAGGTCAAACTCCATTTACGTAGGTATACAATAATGAACATAAGTTACAACAATATACACACACAACAATATTCCCATGTGCGCGTGTGCACTATGCAAGTCCATATTTCTCATGTTCATACTGAAGAGTTTTACCCATTTCATCACATGGCTAAGCATAAGTTTGTATATATGTATTGATCTTTCTAATTTATTCACATGGCAGAAACATGTATAAATGGAATCAGTTCAGTCAGGCATTTTTAGACTGTATATAATGAAATATAAAATTATCAAAGTAATAGAGCTGACAAATGCGTTTTATAATCCTTACCTTCCTGGGATCATGTAGTCTCTTCCGAACTTCTAAGCATAAGAACGTCTGTGAAGCATTTCAACATCTACAAAGAAATACAATGCACTGATAAAATATATATCCTTAAGTCACACATTAGAAATCATATTCTTAAGGCTATAAAATGTATCATATCATCCCCCACACATTAGAAATCTTACTTAAATTGAGTCCGAAATAAATTCATTTCTTATTCAATAAAAACTTTAATATACATATCAATTATTTTCTCCCTTTTCTCTCTCAAAACCATGGATTTGTTTAGCTTCATTTGAAATAAAACTAAACAAAAGTGCAACTTGGGAAGAAATGAGTCAATATAATAGCTGGAAAAGCCAAAATAAACACCGTATTGCAATTTGATCTAACTGGGTGAAAGGAATGCACTTACTGCAGCAAGTTACAAGACCACTTTCAAAACCCCCTTCAAGAGAGATATGCTGCAGCTTCATCAAACCTGCAAGTTAAATCAATCCAAGTGGGCTTGAGAGTTAGCTCACGCAGAGCATTTTTTTAAAGGTAAAATAAGATTTTATTTGATCAAGTAAATAGGCCATTAGTATCAACTAAGCTATATCAAGGAATACAAAACAGATCATGAACACAAGCTTGAATCCAATTTTGTTTGCAAAGTTCCTGATCTTTTACATATTGCAGAACTTTAACCAGTCCCCAACACTGGCTCATTGAACAACTACACGAGGCATTGAGAAGAAATTTGAACAGCCCCTAAACAGGAACTCTTGGTGATAAATTAAAATATATATATATATATATATATCACACATTTATTACAGGTTTAGGGCATGTTTGAAGTCTCCAGGAAATTCGAGTTCTTTATTTTGTTTTTGATAGAACTTGGTATGTTTAGCATAGCCAATAGCTAGCTTCTTGTCATTTTATTCTTAACAAATGAGAATGCATCAAATATTCCGATTCGGCAAAGGAATGCTATGTTACTTTAGATGCACATAGCATTAACATGTAAATAGGAATTATATGTTGACTTCGATCATGTATTAAACACTTCATATAATGAAATATAAACTATTTTTTCCATTTTATTCTGAACCTTCTTAATCAAATTCTCTTTTAGCTCATCTGTAGATAATAAGGGCGTCTGTGAATCCAACATCTATAAAGAAACACCATGCATACTGACAAGCATATTATTGATTCAACTTTCAATAGATTTTTGGATCGAGTGGACTAGGCCAAACAAAAAAATTAAGCCTAAAAATTCACAAAAACCTTATTCTTAGGGGTCCAACATAATATCTCACACACTAAAAGTTAGTTGTCAGGTTTTGTCAAGATAATTCCTGATGTTACTAAAAATATGGTGCCAGATTCCGCTTCATATAGCCAATGATCCAGATCCCAGCATGCACATGTTGGATCTCATGTATGGGAGTTCCCACAAGTGCCACATAACAATTTATGCGGCAAAAAGTTAACTAATGAAACAGTTTCTTGACGAAACTAAGAGACCGTTACAATAAACAAATCGGACATTTAGAAGAACTGGTCCATTCCTTCAAATATGTGATAAATGAAAATCAGTCTCTTTCACATAAAAATGAAAACAATGTGAAAGAGGTTTATTTCTTACCACACAATTTAATAAATCTATATTTTATTTTCTCTCTGTTTCTCTCATTCAGTGACTGCATCTCTCATGGCAGAAACATGTATAAATGGAATCAGCATAGCATCTAGTTCCTGAATCGCTAACATTCTAATTTATTTCCCAAAAAAAAAAACTATAAATCCAATAAAAAGAATCATTCAAACAATGCTCAAGCTAGCAGCAACATACTTACAAAACCATGGATTTGTTTAGTTTCATTTGAAATAAAGCTAAACAAAAATGCAACTTGGGAAGAAATGAGTCAATATAATAGTTGGAAAAGCCAAAATAAACATCGTATAGCAATTTGATCTAACTGGGTGAAAGGAATGCACTTACTGCAGCAAGTTACAAAACCACTTTCAAAACCCCTTTCAAGAGAGCTATGCTGCAGCTTCATCAAACCTGCAAGTAAGTTAAATCAATCCAAGTGGGCTTGAGAGTTAGCTCACGCAGAGCATTTTTTTTAAGGTAAAATAAGATTTTATTTGATCAAGTAAATAGGCCATTAGTATCAACTAAGCTATGTCAAGGAATACAAAATAGATCATGAACACAAGCTTGAATCCAATTTTGTTTGCAAAGTTCCTGATCTTTTACATATTGCAGAACTTTAAACAGTCCCCAACACTGGCTCATTGAACAACTACACGAGGCATTGAGAAGAAATTTGAACAGCCCCTAAACAGGAACTCTTGGTGATAAATTAAAAAAAAAAAAATATATATATATATATATATATATATCACACCTTTATTACAGGTTTAGGGCATGTTTGAAGTCTCCAGGAAATTCGAGTTCTCTATTATATTTTTGATAGAACTTGGTATGTTTAGCATAGCCAATAGCTTCTTGTCATTTTATTCTTAACAAATGAGTTCGATCATAGCATTAACATGTAAATAGGAATTATATATTGAGTTCGATCATGTATTAAACACTTCATGTAATGAAATATGAACTATTTTTTCCATTTTATTCTGAATCCAAAAAATTTTGTTTGGCCTAGTCCACTCGATCCAAAAATCTATTGAAAGTTGAATCAATAATATGCTTGTCAGTATGCATGGTGTTATCCCAAAAATCTTGGACTAGATTTTTGGACTAAGCCTAAAAATTCACAAAAACCTTATTCTTAGGGGTCCAACATAATATCCCACACACTAAAAGTTAGTTGTCAGGTTTTGTCAAGATAATTTTTTTTTTTGATAAGTAGGTTTTGTCAAGATAATTCCTGATGTTACTAAAAATATGGTGCCAGATTCTAGCTTCATATAGCCAATAATCCTGATCCCAGCATGCACATGTTGGATCTCATGTATGGGAGTTCCCACGAGTGCCACAACAATTTATGCGGCAAAAGGTTAACTAATGAAACAGTTTCTTGACGAAACTAAGAGACCGTTACAATAAACAAATCGGACATTTAGAAGAACTGGTCCATTCCTTCAAATATGTAAAAAATGAAAATCAGTCTCTTTCACATAAAAATGAGAACAATGTGAAAGAGGTTTATTTCTTACCACACAATTTAACAAATCTATATTTTATTTTCTCTGTTTCTCTCATTCAGTGACTACATCTCTCATGTTTTAAGGCATAAAAGGGGGAACAAAGAAAAAGAAAAGGTCATTTTAAGGCATAAAGTGCATATGTTAGATGTTTTAAAGGAATAGAGAAATGTTTGTTTGGAAATCTTCATGAACCCGTTCCACCTAGAGCTTAAGTAGTTTGAACAAAGATGCTTTAATTCGCTAAGAATTTCAAAGAACAACAAATATTAGTGCAGCAATCAGGATTTGAGTATATGCTATAAAATTATAAAATTAAACAAACTTATTCAAATTTTCTCTCTTTGATTTTCCTTTCAATTAAGGCAACCAAGCAAGGAACAACTTTGCTTTTCTTCAACGAAGTTTTCTCGGCAGCCAAACACAATATTTGGGATTTTCCAGTCAATTAAAAAATGAGAGATAGAGAAAGGAAGATAATTACACCTTTCCAGCCATGGGTTTGATATTGAATTTGTCATCACAGTTTCTGAAACCAAATAAAACAATGAAAAAATAAACAATCATAATAAAACAAAACCCCCGAATAACAGTTGATACTAATGATATCAAATTCATAAATAATCCATAAAATGAAAAATAGAAAGTACCTTGATCGAATGCCTTTGATCGCCATCTATGTGTTTTAGTAGCTGCTTTCCTCAAATTCTTTTCAACTTGGAAGGAACACACATAAAAGATAGTTACAATGTTTAGATTATAGAAAACTAAAGAAAATGTCGGGAAATAATTGATTCAGGACCTTACGAAAGTTTCCCACTAAGTGATGAAAAGAGAGAAGGAAACTCCTATATCTGTCTCTCTCAATTCTCTTTCGCTCGCTCGCTCAAATCTCTCCTCTAAATGGCTATTTGTATATAAATTGGTGGAAATTTTGATTTTTTACCGTTGCAGCAGCGAAACAGTATTTTTCGTATTTATTTTTAAAATTGAAATGGGATGGCATTCGTCAACAAGCAACGGCTCTTTTTTTTTTTGGGGGGGGGGGGGGGGGGTTCATTTAAAATTCAACTCGGATGATCCAAGACCCGAATCTCTCTTCTAATAGGTATTTCATACTTTAATGTGATAATTTTTAAATTTACAATGTGGGACTTAAATTCAGACTCGAACATAATTTTACTCATCTCAAACTATATTTTTAGAAAGAAAATGTAAATACTCCGAACAAATATGTAATAATAATATAGAATATTTAAAAGAATGTCTTTACACCACACACCATCTACGTAATATAATTTAATTTAGGGTGTAAAAATCTAATTTATTGTTTCTAAACACACTACAAGTTTGATGTAAAAGTCTTGCAAAATGAATATAGTTTAGTGAAAAATGATTAGAGTACCAAGGCATCTGACCAATGTATCGGACCGATAGTGTTTTTTTTTTAGTTCATGTTATTAGTGTCATTTCACTAAATTAATAAATATAAGTTTGGCTTGTATTTTTATTTGTGATATATCAATTTGGAGAGCTTATGCATTACAAAGTACATCTTTGGTGTCTATGGCATTGCTCTCTTTTTTATTTGAGTAATGGTAGATATAAATTTAGGATGTATAATAATTCTCATACAATTATTTAAAAAAAAAAAAATGGAATCCATCTAAAAAATGATTTTCTTAAATGGATTGCAAGAAACTAATTATAGCACCGTTAAATACAAATGCAAACTCTAAAGCAAGTAAATCATGCATCACTATTTAATATTCAATATATGTGATAGCCTATAGGATTATAGTAGCCGATAATTACCATAATTTTACATATATAATACGTTTGTTACGTATCGAATAGAATATATCACAAGCTTAAAAAAAAAAAGAATATATCACAAGACAATGCTTTCACATATGATCTTTACTTCGATTTTACTATCTTTTTCTGTTTTAGGGTATTTAAATTAGTATATTTCCTTTTTCTTTGTTTATATATATATATATATATATATATATATATATATATAAACACATGTTATTTGTCTTTAGCCCATCTTTCTTTATTTTCATCATTTTTATTCTTTCAAGGACTGTAGCCTGTTTTGACATGACCTACAAATTAATGTAATACGAATCTGACCTATAATTATAAGATTCGGATTGAATATAATATTGTTTTGGACGTGTTTCGTACGTATCGTGAAGTTTCTTCAGATAATTGAGAGGTGGATCACTAGACCTGTAAACATATAAATATAGAAAGGAGTTCCGGGGGTGGTCAGGGGACTCTCTGATGCTTAAGTTAGTTTCATTTTTAAGAAGTGTCTTATTTGCCCTCAAACTCCGTGAGTTTGAAGATACTTTTAATTAGCTTTTATACTAGGTTTGGGGTTCCATTGGCTTCTATTTCAGAGGAGTTGTCCCATTGTTCCCCACGCTTCAAGCACGTGAATCAATTAGGGGGCGTGGTACCCTGAAGGAAATGATTAATGTGGTGTTGAGCTTTGACTTACGTCTCGGCACCCACTAAGCCAGGGCCAATGAGTCACATCTCTCTCTCTCTCTCTCTCTCTCTCTGTGGAGTGAACCATGGTTGCTCTTGAGGCACGGCTCGAGCAGAGAGAAGTCAGAGAGTTTCGCTTGAGGAGCCGCTTGACTCACGGCTCGAGCGATTGCGAGAAACAGGTTCACTCGACGCGGGCTCGACACGCCGCTCGAGCGAACATCATTAATTCTGCTGAATTTAGGGTTTCCGCCATACAACATATAAATTGTATTTTGTTTTGACTTGTGCAGTATTAGAGTGAACAGTAGCCGTCCTACACTATTGTATTGTGATTCCTCAAGAAATAAAAATCCTCTGCAGCTCCCGTAGACGTAGGCAATTTGCGGAACCACGTAAATATTGTGTCGTGTGTAATTGCTCGTTTTCTCTCTTTGTTTATATTCACTTTATTGTCATCGTTATACACAACAATTGGTATCAAGAGCCAAGGTTAGGGTCTGAGAAAAACGATGGCTGGAGAAGAAGTGAAAGTATAGGGGATCGAGAAGTTTGATGGCACGGATTATGGGTATTGGAGGATGCAGATAGATGATTACCTCTATGGGAAGAAACTCCATCTTCCATTGTTGGGGCAGAAGCCGGACAGCATATCAGTTGCTGATTGGACTCTGTTGGATCGACAGGTCCTGGGGGTTATTCGTCTAACCCTGTCGAGATCCGTTGCACACAACGTCATCAAGGAGAAGACGACTGCGGATCTCATAGCGGCTTTATCAGGCATGTATGAAAAGTCGTCAGCAAATAATAAGGTACATCTGATGAAGAAGTTATTTAATTTAAAGATGTCGGATGGTACGTCAGTTGCACAACATCTGAATGATTTCAATACTATCACAAATCAATTGTCGTTTATTGAAATTGAATTTGATGATGAGATATGTGCACTGATACTATTGGCATTACTGCCAAATAGTTGGGAAGCCATGAGGATGGCTGTTAGCAATTCTGCTGGTAAGTCAAAATTGAAATATGATGATATCTGTGATTTGATTTTGGCTGAGGAGGTGCGCAGGAGAGATTCAGGCGAGACCTCAGGTTCGAGTTCAGCACTGAATGTTGACTCTCGGGGGAGAGCACAAGACAGGAACTCAAACAGAGGCAGATCAAAATCAAAGAATAGGGGCAAGAGCAAGTTAAGACCTGGTCAGCAGGCAATTTGTTGGAATTGTGGCAAAGCTGGCCACATAAAGAAGAATTGCAGAAATCCCAAGAAGACAGAGAATGATAGTGCTAATGTGGTAACTGAAGAGTTACAGGATGCACTATTACTTGCAGTTCATAGTCCAGTTGATGACTGGATACTTGATTCAGGGGCATCCTTCCATACATCTTCCCATCGGGAGATAATGCAAAACTATGTTGCAGGTGACTTTGGAAATGTGTATTTAGCTGATGGAGAAGTTTTGAATGTAATTGGAATGGGAGACATCGACATTGTACTCCCTAACAAGAACAAATGGACCTTGCAAAAGGTCAGACACATTCCTGAGTTAAAGAAGAACCTCATCTCTGTTGGGCAGCTTGATGATTGTGGCCACTCAGTGGTGTTCTCAGATAGCACCTGGATGGTCACCAAATGGGCACTGGTACTGGCTCGGGGTAAGAAAACTGGTACACTCTATATGACTACTGGTTTGAATAACACTATTGCCACTACCGTTGCAGAGAACACAACAGACTTGTGGCACTGCAGGCTTGGCCATATGAGTCAGAAGGGTATGAAAGAACTTCTGTCTAGAGGCAAGCTACCAGAACTGAAGTCAGTTGATCTCAGTATGTGTGAGAGCTGTATTATGGGGAAACAGAAGAAGGTCAGTTTCTTGAAGAGTGGATTGGAAAGCCATGGTTGAGACTGAAACAGATTTGAAGTTGAAACGCTTGAGGTCTGATAATGGTGGTGAGTATATTGATGGCGGGTTCAAGGAGTACTGTGCAACTCAGGGTATCAGAATGGAGAAGACCATTCCTGGGACACCACAGCAAAATTGAGTTGCTGAACGTATGAACAGAACCATAAATGAGCATGCTAGAAGCATGAGGCTGCACGCTGGGCTACCATCTACTTTCTGGGTAGATGCAGTTAGCACTGCAGTATACTTGATAAACAGAGGGCCATCAGTTCCTTTGGATTGTAGATTGCCTAAGGAGACTCGGAGCGGGAAAGAGGTCAAATTTTCTCATCTTAAAATATTTGGCTGTCTTTCTTATGTTCTTATTGATTTTGATGCTCGTAATAAGCTTGAGGCTAAGTCAAGGAAATGTTATTTCATTGGCTATGGAGACGAGGCATTTGGCTATCGTTTCTAGGATGATCAGGGCCGGAAGATTAGAAATGTGATCTTCAATGAGAAGATTGTGTACAAAAACAAGTCTAGTACAGTTGCTGAAGCAGCTCCTCAGGAGTTTGAGTTTGTGAGTTTGGATGATCTACCAGAGGTCACAGTGCAGTGCAGAGATGTGAGTGATGGGGAGAGTGGGTCCAACACACCCATTCCTATTATTCCGCAGTCAGATCCAGAGTCGTCCACTCCAATAGCTGCAGTTTGCAAGTCAGTTAGGACTATTCGTCCTCCACAGCGTTTCTCACCTTCATTGAATTACATTTTGTTGACAGATGGTGGAGAACCACAGAGTTACCAAGAAACCTTGCAAGATGAAATTCTAGCAAGTGGGAGTTGGCCATGAAGGATGAGATGGATTCCTTGTTAGGGAATCAGACATGGGAGTTGACAAAACTTTCATCAGGGAAGAAGGCATTACACAACAAGTGGGTGTACCGGTGAAAACTGAGCATGATGGCAGTAAGAGGTACAAGGCCAGACTTGTTGTAAAAGGCTTTCAACAAAAACATGGCATTGACTATTCTGATATCTTTTCTCCTGTGGTAAAGATCACAACCATCAGGCTAGTTTTGGCTATGGTTGCTACTGAATATCTATTTCTTGAGCAGTTAGATGTGAAGACAGCTTTTCTTCATGGAGATCTTGAAGAAGACATCTACATACACCAACCTGAGGGGTTTGTGGTACAAGGAAAGGAAGGTTCAGTTTGCAGACTAAAGAAAAGCTTGTATGGCCTGAAACAAGCTCCCAGACAGTGGTACAAGAAATTTGATAGTTTCATGTGCAGTGCAGGGTACATCAGATGTCAGGCAGATCATTATTGCTATGTTAGGCAGTTTGACAATTCTTACATTATTTTGCTGCTATATGTGGATGACATGCTCATTGCAGGGGCTAGTATTGATGAGATCAATAGTCTGAAGAAGCAGATGTCAGAGCATTTTGCAATGAAAGATTTGGGAGCTGCAAAGCAAATCCTTGGCATGAGAATTGTTAGAGACAGAGTTCAGAGGCACGTTGAGACTCTCACAGGCTGAGTATGTGAAAAAGGTACTCAACCGGTTCAGTATGGACAAGGCCAAGTCAGTTGGCACACCCTTAGGAAGTCACTTCAGACTCAGCAAGGATCAGGCACCAAAGTCAGAAGAGGAACAAGACTATATGAGTAAGGTTCCTTATGCCTCAGCTATTGGGTCACTTATGTATGCTATGGTTTGCACTAGACCAGATATTGCCCATGCAGTGAGAGTTGTGAGTAGATATATGAGTAATCCTGGAAAACAACATTGGGAAGCAGTAAAGTGGATTTTGAGGTACTTAAAAGGCTCCTCAGAAACGTGCTTGTGTTTCTCAGGAGAGGGCTTAGAGGTGCAAGGCTATGTTGATGCTGATTTAGCTGGAGACATTGATAGCAGAAAAAGTACCACAGGGTTTGTTTACACTCTGGGTGGTACTGCAGTTTCATGGGGTTCTAATCTACAGAAGACAGTTTCTTTGTCTACTACAGAAGCTGAGTATATTACAGTTTCAGAAGCTACAAAAGAGATGGTTTGGATACAGGGCTTCTTGGAGGAATTGAGTAAAAATAATTAGAATGGCACTCTCTACAGTGACAGTCAGAGTGCTATATTCCTTGCCAAGAACCCAGCATTTCATTCCAGGACTAAACACATTCAGATCAGGTATCACTTTATACGATCATTGTTGGATGATGGACATTTGCTACTTGAGAAAATTTGTGGAAGTAAGAACCCTGCTGATATGTTGACAAAGGGTGTTACACTTGAGAAACTGAAGTTGTGCGCAACTTTAGTTGGTCTTCTAGCATGAAGACAGGAGCTATGAGTTGCAGAGGGCGACAATGTGGGTGTACCAGTCTCCAAGTGGGAGAATTGTTGAGTATTTAGAGTCTGGTTCACGCTGCTCGAGCGAATACAAGTCAGAGAGCTTCGCTCGGAGAGAGCTCGACAGACCGCTAGAGCAAAAGCAAGTCAGAGAGGTTCGCTCGATGACCGCTCGACTCACGGCTCGAGCAGAGGGAAGTCAGAGAACTTCGCTTGAGGAGCCGCTCGACTCAATGCTCAAGCAATTGTAGGAAACAGGTTCGCTCGACACGCCGCTCGAGCGAACATCATTAATTCTGCTGAATTTAGGGTTTCCGCCGTACAACATATAAATTGTATTTTGTTTTGACTTGTACAATATTAGAGTGAACAGTAGCCGTCCTACACTATTGTATTGTGATTCCTCAAGAATAAAAATCCTCTGCAGCTCCCGTGGACGTAGGCAATTTGCCGAACCACGTAAATATTGTGTTGTGTATAATTGCTCGTTTTCTCTCTTTGTTTATATTCACTTTATTGTCATCGTTATACACAACACTTTTCTCCTCCCATTCCCACTTTTACACTTTTACCCCTTATAGCCCGACGACTCGACTCCTCACACCCGGCTTGGTGCGTCGTTTGGCTTTCCCACGTTGCTTCGTATCGTGTGTTCCACGGGATCCAAACCTTTCCGTATCCCCCTTCTGACACATTGGTGCGGAAGGCCAACCGTCACTTCTCCATTATATAAATAAGGTTTTGCCTTCTTTTCTCCTTTTACCAAAACGTTTTCTCTTTGTGTTCTAGGCTTTCATTCTCTTTGCTCGACTCATTTCCTTCTTCGTCACTTTTCTCAATCTCAATGGCTCCCAAGAAGGCTGTTCAATCCAAAATTCCCATAGACCTGAACTTGCCTGAGGTTTGCACCGTAGAGCAATTCTTCATTGGGTACAACTGGTGCTCAGATGTCACCCCTGGGTTCTTGTTGTCGCTGGCTTCCACCTTTCACGTCCCCTACATGGTGATTTTTAAGCCTCTTGGACCGCCCAGTTATGCCTCGAAGGTTGCCCTCTCCCCCAGCATGCTCTCTTGCGAGCTAAGGCTACCATTCCCTCACCCTGTCCATGACCTACTAGACCACCTCAGATTGGCCCCCGCTCAACTCCACCCAAAAGCTTGTAGGATCTTGATGTGTTGTTGCATCCTCTGGCGGCAAGTTTTGTTAGAATTTGACTCAGAGCATGCTGACCTCACTAGCTGTGAGTTTCTTCTGACCCATAACCTAATAAAACATGAGGGGAACATTTGTAGTTTTAGGGAAATGCGCACCCTCGTCTCCTTGGAGCAGCATTATCGCAACGTCAAAGACTGGACCTCCAAATCTTTCTTTGTGTCTGGCTGAAGGTGGCAATTTCTGGTCGAACAGGTAAATCGCTATGAGTTCCCCGTCTGGGCCATATGGGGGTGGTTCTTGATGATAAGCCGATACGGCTGAAGGCTTCTTCTGAGGAGTTATGTCGTATCACCCTTGTCAGAGAATGGGTGAAGAATCACCCATCCGACGTTCCCTCAGAGGCTCTTCTTGGGGAGGAAAACATAAGGGCATTTTTACCCCCTTAAGACACACAGTTTTCGATGACCGCACTATACCTATGCGATTAGAAGCCACCTAAGCTCGGAAGCGTTCCCCCAACCCTCCTTCTACAGGCAAGGGGAAGAAACCCTGCGTGGAGGTTGCTAGGGCCGACAACAGTCCAGTGTCCCCTCCTAATTCCTTTTGGGGCAATCCTCGGTGCCAATTGAGGTCCATCAGCCGCCCCCATCCATGGCTGCTCCACTGTTGATCCCATCTAGTCGTCCGTCGAAGCCGCCGAGGAAGTAGGGGGACGGGAGCACTACCATTCTTGAAAAGCATTACCGTCACGGTTGCGGTTCCTGTAGTGCCAGCCCCGTCGATGGGCCCACGCAGGATGTCTCAGGGAGCCGAGATACTCTCGATGCATTTCTATGGGGCAATCCTAGAACCGGCCCCTCGTCAGTCAACTCTGATGGAGCCTCCTCCTGAGGTGAATGTGGAGATGATCCCCTCCTCCCCATCCACAGTGCACTCCGCCATTGGGGGTCAGATCTTTGAGGCCGCTACAGAAGATCGCGCAGGGGGCCCTGACTCAGATGTGGAGAGGGTATCTTCCCCTGAGTCCCCTGTCGCCCAGCCATCAAAAGAATACCCTGCTTCTGCTAATGCCGTTGTTGGGCTTGTTATGGCTCCTGCTGAGGAGCCTATAATGAGAGCTTCGGGAGGGGAGGACCTAGAGCTAGGGTTGGTCGCGGTTCCCAACCTTGTTGTTGAGAAGATGACTGCTCCTTTCTCTCCCTCACCTGTCGCAAGATCGCTTGTTGCTAGAAGTGAGATGGTCGTTGAGTTGAGGACTGGGGGAGAGAGTCCGCGTGGCCCTAGTGAGAGAGGAGGGCCGCAGAGTTCTGGCGAGGAGCTTCCTCATGTCATTGAAGGCAATCTTCTTTCCCAGCCTGCCATCACCCCTGAAGAAAGGGTCATAGGCATGATTGAGGACATGGAGGCCGCTATTTGGCCATCCCTCGAAGAGAGCCCAGTGGAGACCATTCCTCTCTCCACTGGATACGAAGCGAGAGGAGCTCGGGCGAAGTCTTTCTAATTGGTGACCAAATCTATGATGGAGCTCTTCTCTGAGGTCTTTTGCGCATGTTTGTATTTTCTTCCTTTTTATCAATTACCTTGTACTGACCATTTTCTGTTTGTTTTCGTTGGTAACAAGGTGCATCCCGGCTAGCCGCCTTTATTGTTGACGACAAAGAAGCAGTTGAGGGGGAGAACCAAGCTCTCTACTCCTTGTTACAAGGCTTATCGACCCACTCGAAGGATATAAACAGTTATCACCAAAATGATAACTATCCAAGAATCTCGAGAGAGAGGTTATTAGTTTATCCTTAGCAAGTGAAGCTGGTATATCTCACAACTTGAATTTCAAATAAGCGATCAAGCAGTTATCACATAAAACAAAAGACCCCAGAGGCCATATTTATACCACCTAGGTATGACAACTAGACTCATCTTCTACATACTAGAGAAATCTTCACTGATATACTAACTTAGGCATCAGAGGCATTCCCTTAAACCCCCCAAGGCCTGTCTCTCTTTGGTTGTAGGTGATTGCATGGGAGGTGCTGCGAAACATGTTCATAATAGTTGGAGCTGTCTGTGGGATACCTTTTTAAAATAACATGGTTTTCGTATGCCTGCCACCACATGATTTCAAGCAACAAGGGATCAGGAAGCCACATCAGTTAACATGGAATGCATAATAGCAGAGTTGGAGTACCAGTTGAAGAAAGTAACATCGAAACTGGAGGCTTTACAGCATGAAAACGAGGTTCTTAAACGAAGGGATGGAGCTTCAAGAAAGGATGCCGCACCGAGTCAGGTGGACAGAAGGAATGGGAGTCGCAGAGAGTGGGCAAGCCTCCTCACGGTGAGGAAGAGGCAAAGAAAATGCATCACGATCTGCGAAGTCTTATGGATAAGTATGAAGAGATGGTGAGAAGAATAGAAGCGTCTTCCTCAATGGACCAGCTGCTGACTAGCATGAACCTACCGTACAACGCAAAAATATGGCGGTTCCCCTCCCACAAAAGTTAAAGGTCCCAGCGATGGAGATGTACAATAGCACCAAAGATCCTGTTGAGCATCTGGAGACTTTAAAGGCTCACATAACACTTCACGGGTTTTTTCGGTGAAATTGCATGTCGAGCCTTCCCGTTGACTCTTAAAGGGGCTACCCGAGGGTGGTTTGGAGCCCTGCAACTAGGATCAGTGGATAGTTTTGAGGATCTGGGTCGGCAACTCTTAACCCAATTTATGGCAAGTCAAAGAAGGAGAAGACCAGCCATTTGTCTGCTAATCAAAATAATTATTTAAGAATATTTTTATATAATTTGATTTTATAAAAATATTGTCATCTTATAATATTATTATGAAATATATTATAAAAAATAAAAACTGGATAGGTAATTTATAAATTATTATTACTTATTTATAATTATATTTATAAATAAAACAAAATCATTACAAATACTATGCAATCATTTGTGGGACCCACATCTATCTACTCTCAAACAACTTAAAACCATTTCATCTCACTTCCAATCCAAACACACAAAAGTTTCAAAAACCATCTCAATTCATCTCAATTCATCTCAACTCACAAACCTCACTACTATTCACAAACTATCTCAACTTATTTATCTTATCTCATTATCCAAACGGGACCTTAATGGTAGTAGTTGAAAAGTTCACAAGCATCTACTTGGAAAAAGATGAAGAGAAGATGAAGATGAAGATGAAGATCTTCGTCTCTACCTTTGGATTCACCTAAACTTTTTCTCATTATCCAAACGGGACCTTAATTGTACTAGCTGGTTCTTTAGGTGCCATGGTGGAGTACTAGCCTAGTAGTCTTTCTTTGTCCTAGCGGGGTACTAGTTGGTAAGGTCTTTTTACTCCCTGACAAAGTAATTGCTCGGGAGGGCCTTTGTTGCCTTAGCAGGGGTACTAGCTCAATAGTAGGGATGTTCATTCGGGTTCCGACCCGGAAACACGGGTATACCCGGACCGGAACCCAAGTTTTAAACCCGGGCCAGAACCCGAACCGGGTTGGTCCGGGTCAAACCCGGGCCAGAACCCGAACCGGGTTGGTCCGGGTCAAACACGGGCCAGAACCTGGGTGGATCCGAGTTTTTGAAACCCAGAAATGCGGGTTCCAGGTTGTACCCGGTTTTTATTTTTATTTTAACAAAAACCTATATCATTCAGTTTCTTTCAAGATGCATTTTTTATTATTATTCTAAGAGCCTATATTCTATTCTAAATTTTTCAAGAAAAAATGTTCATATTCTTTTATATATAAAACTAATTACCTTTAAAACTAAATACATCTTAAAAAACAAAATGCAATCACTACATATTTCATTATTTAGTATTTATACATTACATTACAAAACACAAATTACAATATATAAAATTACATATCAAAAGTGGATTACATAGAGCCATCAATACATAATATGTCTGCTTCATGCAATCAGTGCATTCCTCCACAATTGAGTTTAGTTTCTGATGAATTTCCTGTCTTAGAACAGCCATTGTTGGTCCAAGCTTATCAGCAAGATGTATTCAACAGAAAGGCAAAAACTGCAACTTTGTGGCATTAGTTGAATCTGGGACTACATGATCATTCCTTCATTAAAGAAATAATTAAAACATCTACCCAAAGGAAAGGGAAGTAGGAAACCAACCACAGGTAAATAATTAAAACATGCTTCAAGAGACCAGAGAAAGAGGGAGACAGAGACTCGCAACATTTTGCCGACACTACTAGCACCAAAAACCTTGTTAACAATGGCAAACTTGCGAGGGTCATCAAAAGGGACAATGCGGACTCCATTTGGGTCTTACACTTGTGCAGTTATGTGTGTCCACTACACAACAAACATCATACTTGGTAACCAGAAAATATGTCCATTACACAACAAATGGACATAATGACAAAATAACAAAAAAACTCATGTTTACACCCATGTTTAACAGCATATACTTTATATCCATGTTTAACAAAATAACATAAAAAAAACCGAGATCTATCAAAGATTCTTCCATTCAAACATTTTCATCAAAACAGACCCAAATTAACGAAGTAATAAAACGAGAAAACCCTAAAAAAATTGTTACAGAGAAAGCAAGCCAAGACCAGTACTACTTGTTGCTCCGAGGGTGAGTTTTTTTTCCCCCTTTTCATTTTCTGTACCACACTCCATTATGGGTCGTTATTCATTTTCTACACAAATGTTACAGAGAAATATTGCCTTGGTTCTTCGTTTTCTACACAAATGTTACCCGAATCATAGAGAACAAACCTTGGGGTCGAGAGGATGATTGCGAGTCGACGACGAGGTCACGAGGATGATGGGGTTTCTTCGATCGGTAGGGTTTCTTCGATCGACACTGAGATAAGACCTTCAAGCCCCAAAAGAAACAGGAAGAAGAAGACGGAATCACCGAAAGAGACCTTCGATTCACTCTCTTCAATGAGCGACGGAGCTTTGCTCGGTAGAGACACTACGGTTTCAGTGTGAGCGACGAGAGAAAGAGAGGGGGGGGGGATGGAGACGGATGTGAGATAGAGAGAGAGATGGATGGGAGTCTGGGAGAGATGAAGGCTGAAGCGACTAGGCACTAGGGTTTCGTCTCTTGAAATTTATATAAACCCGGGGCGGTACCGAGTGTTTATTATGGAACTTGGGTTTCATACCCGGGTCCGGACCGGATGAAACCGGTTATTAGAATGCGGGTTTTGGATCTGGGCTAAAAACTGGAACCCGGTTATCTGGGTTCCGGATCGAGCCGGGAAAAAAATTCGGCCCGGATGAACAGTCTTACTCAATAGGGTCTTTTGTAGATTGGCTTGCTTATTTGATAATCTATAAGAAAAAAATAAAATGAGTTTAATTGAGTTTTTAAGTTTGAGTTCTTAATTAACAATAAGAACGTTTCAGTGATTGGCAGTACGAGGTTGAGAAAAGTTATTTATTTCAAGGTGAAATTGATCGTTATCAAATTGAAGGATGTATATGCTTGCTATGAGTAGTTAAACATGTCATGAGAATCTAATTGGGAAGTAATAAAGACGATAATGAGGTGCCAGTTTCTCTCTTTGGATACATTCGAACTCTTTACAGTGACTTCACATATGCAAATAACATGCTAGATTTTTTTATGACTACATTGAAAAATTCTAAGGGGAAGAACTCTGTGCCCTTGCCGGGTATTTTTTAGAGGTATAATCGGTTCGATTCGGTTCAGTCCTATTTTAGGCTTATTGACAAATCGAACTGAACCAACTCATTTGTTCGGTTTAAATCGATTTTATAATCATGATTCAATTATTGGAATATTTTTTAGATTGGTTGGTTTGTCTAACCCGCTTATATATATATATATATTAATATTATTTGGAGTCCAAAATATCATGCATATAACTATAAAAGGCTAAAAATAATTAGCCAAAGTAAACTAATTAGTCATTTGATAATTTATAAGATTGAGTTTTGAAGTTTGAGTTATTATTTTAGAATAATAACTAAGGTTCATTGATTGACAACATAAGATGAAGCGAATTTTTTATTACAAGGAGAAATTGGTAATTATCAAATTGAAGAATTTGGTAAAAAATATGAAAAATGCATTGTGTATATAATGTTAAAGAGTCATTCTGGAGGCAGCCTACCCCCGCACCATCCCAGTGCAAAATTTTTTTTTTTTTTTTCACCCCAGCACGTTAAGTGTGCTGGGGCTGTGTGTGAAGCAGATTTTTTCAATGTTAAAATATACACATGTAAGTCCCGAACTGGTTGGTTATCACAACAAATGCCATTGTCTTTTCATTTATTTTCCACCGGATGGATATATTTTCACTATTTGTTCTATGAAATAATTTTTACTGCTACATTTTTAGTAAGCTTTATTGTAACGCTCGACATGCTTTAGGTATTTCTTTATAGCATATCACTTCATGCATAAACCTAAACTTGTTATCTTATACCAGTTAAGTAGCAGGGTATATTTGATTAGAACCGAGCCAGGATTGGGTAAATCATTAGACTTAAATATTTAATTGAGGTGAATAGAAAACATTAAGGTTTCGGTTGAGAGTATTGTTCATGTTTTGAATCTTAAGGCTTAAAATTCATGGAAAAGGAAATTAAGACCAAGAGAGTAACCTAGGGCTCAAGAATTAGGTTTAAACCCGTACCCATTAACCCAAGAAAAGCTCAACCTGTTTTGGGAAACCTTACTGTTTTCCCTCTTCACCTGACTTGGTTGGATATAAAAACCCTAGGATGCCACACGACATACACACTTGAAGCCCAAGGGCCAAGCACCGACCAAGTTGGAGTCGGAAAGCCCTACCTCCAACTCTGACTCTGCCTTCTATATCCTCTGCTCCGACTCTGACTCCAACTTGTCAGAACGGAGTTGGATTTGGACTTTATAATTGAGATTTTTTATCGGGTCTTTTTCTCAGCTTCATATTTAAAAAAATTATTTAACATGTAAAACTAAATCAGTCACTGCTATTTACTTCAATTTTAGTAAAAACATAAGTTACATAACCAAAATTGCAAAACTAAATCATTCACTACAAGTTAAAAAAATAACAAAAATTACAAAACTAAATCATTCACTACAAGTTAAAAGGCATAACCAAATCTAAAACTAATCACTACTGATTTACTACAACTTACAAGCCAAAAAAATAAACTAAAAACTTATAAGCCATCAAATATTGTTACTTGTTCCTAACTACAACAACCAACAACACAAATTAAAATCATGTTATTGTCTCATTCCAACAACAAATAAAATCAAACAAATCCAACAGCATCCATCATTTGCCATCCATCCAACCCATCCATCATCTATCCTCCCAAATTATCCAACCAACAAGTTCTCATTCCAACAACAAAAGAAAATCAACAACAAAACAAATATCTTGTGTCAACCAAATTAAATTTTCTCATTCCAAATTTCTATCAACGAAAAAACCAAATTTCGAGTGCCATTTCATTGATTTCAAGTTGTGCCTGAAGAAAATAGGGCAAGATTAGTTAGTAAATAAGATAGGTCCACAAAAATTAATAAAAATAAAGGAAACAAAATTAAACAAATAACAAGTTACACAATTTCACAAATGTACCTCAAACGTCAATCATCTTCATGTAGTAGACTCGTCATACTAGTGGTCCATTATATATTAAGATGTTAAAATATAAAACATTAGTATAAAAAAATGACAAAAAATCAAGATATATAACAAAAACTAAAAAATTATTTTTAAATATTACCTAAGTCTAACTTAGAGCTTTCCGTATCATCAATTGTATTTGAATAATTTTGACTCAAGCATATAAGAGTGGATTTTAACCAATTTTGCGCACACAAGAGCCTCTACAGTTCTAGGAGCCAAAGAACTCTGAAACGGATCTAGGACATGACCTCTTGTGCTAAATGCTGACTTAGATGCTACGGTGGTGATCGGAATGACCAATATATCTCTTGCCATTAGAGCAAGAATCAGATATTTGGTGGAGTTGACACTCCACCAAATTAAAATGTCGACTCTCTGTAAGAAATCTAGGATCAAGAGATTTAGTGTAGTCTCGAAACCCTTGGCCCTCAACAACTCTAAAGGGTAATTCATCCACTATCACCATCCTAGTAAGAGTAATCCTAATTTTTTTTTTCTCATTATACTTGGTCATCCCTAGATTCTTCTCCCCTTTCCGGTCATCCCTAGATTCTTCTCCCCTTCCCTTTATTCAACTCTTGCCTCTGGGACCAAGAATTGTTGACCATTCCCATACCTCAGACCTATTCTTGGGGTGTCTATTACCTAGTGGAGGGTGTGGGGTAGAACAAAAGGTAGCAAGAGTGCCTACCAAAGAGTCTCATGGTTACTAGACTATTAGATAATGGGAGCCTCAATAGGTTGTTGTAGTTGTGGTCCTTCTGGACAAGATGCAAATGTGAACGTAGGAATGCTTGTGCCTTCACAATTTATGATTTAAGAACTAAAACACAACACACAAACAAAAGAGTACGATTAATCATATAACACAAAAGCAGGCACAATTTTTCAGGTTATCGACTAAAATAGCCCCAAAACTCAACCCAAACACAGCCCCAAAAAAATGTTCACACAACCCAGAAAAGCCCAAAAAACAAGTTCATACTGCACAAAAACAACCCCTTGCAAAAGGTTCACACAACCCCACCGCACTCCAGCTTAAAAACAACCCTATGCCAGCTCAAATTTATTCAAAAGTATCCCCAAAAAGTTCACATAATCACAAGTTCACACAACCCCACCCGACTCCAACTAAAAAAAGGGCCCACACCAGCTCAAATTTATACAAAAACAACCCCCAAAACTTGACATAATATAAGTTCACACAACACAAAATCACCATTTACAAACATGTATGTACGTTTGTCCACAACACAATCTTAACTATAAAACAAGGATAATATAATAAACTTACATACATATGAAAACTTGTTACGGGCTCCACATAAATAAAAATATACAAAATCAAAAGAGGCCTCTCCACATAAACCAGCCACATAAAATCAACCAAAATCGGTCACATAAATGTAATAAACCAAAATCGACCAAAAATCAGCAAGGGGCAGTGGAGGGATCACTTACTGTGGTGAGTGTGGTGAACCAAAATCTGGAAGCAAGCACTAGCAGACGCCAAATTTGAAAATAAGCTACCAAAGATCAGCAATCAACTAGAAAAAAAAAATTAAGCAAGAAATTAAAATAAAATATGCTGGTAACGGAAAAGGTACTTACCGACGTCAATGGGCAGTGGGTGAGGATGCGACTCGTAGTGGGTCAGAGAGTGAGTGAGTGAGTGAGAATAAGTGTACCAGGTTCTAGAAGGATCAGAAGGCAAGGGGGAGTCGAGGGACGACGTCCGCACAGCAAGGGAAGAGATCAAGAGGGACGGGCTGGAGGGACCTAAGGTTTTTTCAAGGAAACTGAGAGCGGGAAGGAAACTGAGGGAGTAAGAGCACTCCCAATAGCTTATTCATCTTATCTTTTAAAATACATTATCAAAATTCACTTTTTCTATTTTACATACTAACTTTTACAATATATCATACATCAGTTTATCTATTTTTTCTTCATATCATTTAAATATTATATGTTTAGAGAGAGAGAGGGTCTGAAAAGAAAATAAAATAAATATGGAGGAATGTGAAAACAAGGACGAAGAGGGAAAATAAATTAATTAAAAAAGTTTACATACATGAACAGGATTCTATAAATGTAGAGAGATCATTGTATCAAAATGTAAAATATTTGTAAAATACAAAATCTGATGGAATCCTCTTTTAACAACATTTCTTTATATTTTGAAGAAAACTCTATTTTACAAGAGCTATTGGGAGTGCTCTAAGTAAGGTTGCGCGAGGGGAGGTGGATGTGTTTGGGTAGAAATGTATACATTTGGCTTGAGTTATCTGAGAAGTGTTGAAAATATTTGTGAATAATTATGAATAAAGATTGAAGTGGATTTGTGGGTCCATTGAGAGTATTTTGAGTTATTTAGATGTATAAAGTATGTTGAGTTGTTAACTTTTGGATAGATAATTGAAAAAGGTGTGGGTCCCATCAATGATTGATTTTTTTAATGATGATTTTATTTATATATAATAGTGATAAATATTATAGTAATTTTATTTTTTTATTTATATATAATAGTGATAAATTTTATAGTTATTTTATTTTTTATTTATATTTAATAGTGATAAATATTATAGTGATTTTATTTTTTATTTATATATAATAGTGATAAAAATTATAGAATATTTGTGAATAGTTATGAGTAGAGATTGAAGTGGATTTGTGGGTCCCATTGAGAGTATTTTGAGTTGTTTGGATGTATGAAATATATTGAGTTGTTGACTTTTGGATAGATAATTAAAAAAGGTATGGGTCTCATCAATGATTGATTTTTTTAACGATGATTTTATTTATATATAATAGTGGTAAATATTATAGTGGAGAGACTTTGGTACGAAGATGGTTCACTGTGTTTGGCATGTAGAGTATTTTCATCGGTACGAGAATACTTAGAAAGTGTTGAAATATCTTTGCTATCCAAACGTAACTACGACGCCTTTTTTACCTATAAAAATGACGTTGTTTTGTTGGGGAAGTAGAAACATAAAAACCATAGCCAAAACGGCAATGTTCTTGAAGGAAAAACGACGTTGTTTTGACTGAATTTGGGCTGCCTTGCTTCGGTTTTGGCCCTTTTGAGCTTTTTTTTTTTTTTTTTTTTTCTCTATTTTGGGCTTTTTTCTCCTAAACTCTAAACTAAATCTGTTTTTTAAAACCCTAAATCTACTTTTAACCTTAATCTTTGTTTTAGGCTTTTAATCCTAAGTTTTTATTTATTTATAGTTTTATAATTGTTAGTATTGATTATTATTACATATTAATTCACTAGTGTTTAATTATATGTTATCATATTCTAGTTTTAACTTTTTGTCATACTATAGTGTCTAATTATATATTATCATTCTTTTTATGGTTTTTATAATTTTTTTATCACTCAATTTAATTGTTAGTATTGATTAATAATAATTACTATTTAAATCGACTTGTACTATATTGTTTAAATAGAATTTATTATACTAGTATTATTATACATTAGTATTACATGCACTATAATGTTATTATACATTATTATAAATAGACTTATACTATAGGATTTAAATACAATTGTTAGTATTTATACTTGTACTATAGTATTGATTATCGACAATTACATATTATTATACTATAATATTACATATTATTATAATAGTGTCTAACTTATTTTTAACTTAATTATATACTAGACTTAGTATTACATATTATTATACTAGTATTGTTATACATTAGTATTACATTGTAGTATATGATGTTCATTGTTTACATATATTAAATTATTATTAGTTTATTTAGTTTATTTTTATTATGGTATAAGTATTATAGAAGTATTATAGTACTAGTATATTATTGAATTTAACTATATAAGTTTTAGTTATATAATTATATAACAATACTAGTATATATGATCAATATAGAGATAAATACATATATTTTTATAACATATATATAATATCAGAGTCAGAGTTGGAGTCGGAAGTCTAAGTCGAAACTAGAGTTAGAGTCCATGAATTGGAACCGGAGTCAGAGTCAGTCCGACGGCGCCCTTAACCAGATTTCTAGCCGCACGAAATTAGGGCTTCAAAACCCTAACTCCCTTGGTCTCTACCTTCCTTGGATGTTTCGGATTTGCCTTTGGTAAATAGTCATTTGCTTCATTATGTGTATTAAACCCATAAGCGTATCATGGCATATTAGCATAAATCAAAGGTAGAGAGAGTTCACGTGGGATTAGGGTTACATGCATGAGAATGTGTTGGGGACTGATATTATTCCCAAGCATTTGCGAAAAAAGAAAACAGGCAACTGATGAAAAGCAATTAGATTGGCTTGTTTGATTCAACTAGTATTTATATTTAAAAAAAGCAGACAAATCTCAATGCTGCCACTTTGCTTTACAAAAGTCAGTATGTGGCTCGTTGTAATGTGCTACAAAATTTGCACAAGGAGAGCTTCCAATTGGTAGAAAGAGTGAATGATAATCACCACCACTAGTCTCCATGATAAGTATAAATCTTGCGTGTCTCGTCGATTCACCTGACAGCGGTTCAAATCAAGATTCAATCAATTCCTTGTCAGATTTTAGCGCCCAGCAAGATTGTATAAGTTGTACCTTTTCCTATGCTGGTTATTTTGTGATTCGGTTTCAGGTACTTGTCTTCTACTTCATGTATTCCAACACGCTGTGGGTAATATCTTCTAGGAAGGAAACAAAACCCATGACACTTGTGTGGCCACTTCCATCAACGTCCTGTTCCTCAATAAGATAGTTCTCAAAAACTGTGGCATCTTCCTGCCCTCCCCTTATAAATATGAGTTTGGGAGTGATACATCTGTCTTGCTTCAATTTGTTGATGGACGTCCGCAACAAACCTGACACATCATTTTGTATTGAAAAAGTGAAGCACGATGACAATTGAATCCTGAGCAGCTATCACCTTGCTAGGAAAGCAGCAACAAAATAAAATAAAGGACTTACAGTCATGAGGTGGAGGAAAAGGAAGTGCAGGGTCTGCCGTTGAAGAATAAAACACAATAAGAGTTGTGAATGCATCAAGGAAAAATATAGGACTACCACTGGTAATCAGTGCAGCACGATTCAAGGAGTGCCGTGGATATGCTTGTTTATCTGGAGTAGAATATGAAACCAACACCGGATACACAGCACGGTGAAGGGAACTTGGTTCCAATGCACTGCAACACGAATTTTAGAAAATGAATTGAATTAAGGAACAGAGAAACATGCACATCTAATTCTCGAAGGTAGGAGTTGCAACATTCGCAATTACAAATTGAGCAGCAGAAATAAAAAAAAAAAGTTCCAACATATTCCTAACTTCAATATAGATCTCTGGTCACACTAATCAGAAAAAAACAAAAAAAGATCTCTGGTCACACTATAGATCTCCGTGTCTAAGTGGACACGGACAGGCAAGGCAGGACTATTCACTTGCTCTTCCCCCACATAGATACTCAACCAAGAACTTGTCAAAATTCGATTTAATGCCAATCATCCTGCCATTCCCAACTTTGGTACAACATAGAGATACTAAGCAGTTCTTCAAATACCCACGTTTACAAATAGCTGTTCCAATTCAATACGAGCATCAATTACCTGAATAGGCATTGCAAGTAGATCCGGTAGTCTGGGTGAACACCTTCTTCATGAAAGCGTAGAAGTGGATTTCGAAGCAAAGCAAAAACTAATCGTGGTAAAGGCTGCAGTTGTGGGCACTGTGAGAATGTAAAATCCATCTGACCAGTGACTGAATTTCCATTCTTGTACTGAACGAGCTTATAAGCATCATTATATTGAGCTGTGAGGATTACTAGCCAATCGTGGAGCAACATCCTGCCCTCCCGAACTCCTTGCTCCAAAGAGGCCAATATAACCTACAGGGCAAATAATATGTGTCAGTCAACAACTGCTGAGAATGTTGAATGAAGGAGAGGATGGGGGAAAAAGAGGACCCAAAAAACTCTTTGGCAGTCTTATAGTAATTCTCAAAATATTTGTAATGCTGCTAAAACAAACAGAACCAAGGAAAGTTTACATACCAGAGAAAAAACAATGGTTTGAGGGACGTGGTCATATACAACTGGTAACCATAGTCCACCAAAACGTTGGGATAATGTGTTGTTTATCTTTCAAGAATTTCAGATTTCCTTCAACTTGTTTTATAAAATTTAAGTAGGTTGAGCCAATTACTAGAAATAAATCCAAAATGCTCATTGACTCCAATAGCCCCCGATTTATCTATTGATTCCAGCCGATAATGATTTTCCTGTAGTGGGTAACTTGTTCAATTCAAAGTACATTCCAATGCTTTAAGGCAATAGGTGGATAAACATGTTGCAACCTTAGGTGAGATGGCATAAAACTAAAGACTAAACGACAGAAAGTTGTCAGAAATGCATCCACTTAGGAGTGGTGTCTACTGATCAACCACAGCAAGAATTTCAGCTTTTCCTTCACTAGCACTGACAGAAATAAAAGCAACATTCCCAAATGCTTTCTTGTATTTAAGCCCCCGCCCAAAACACACACACAAACTGAATAAAGGGGGAAGAAAATAAAGAAGACAGAAAGCAAAAGAAAAAAATAAAGATAGAAAACATCACCAAAACCATATTTTTTTTCAGAAGTGTCTCCAAATCCATACTGAGCATTATAGTAGGATATCAAGGATATCAACCAGTTAAAAGGAACAAAGCTTGCTGTTATTTCCTAATGAAAAATATTTCTGTATTCAATAAGCCATCTAAAGTAAACGCAATTTATGAACAAATCATTCTTGTTAAAATAACCAAAAATATCATATACTTGAGCATTGATGTTCATTTAATTACTTGAAAGCAACAGCACAAGTGGGTAGGATAAATTATCCTTCATATTTTCGTCCTGCAATAATATGAAATGGAAGTTTGGAAATAACGTTATCCAGGGGTAGGGGAGAGGATTAAGAAACTTACCTTGTGAATAAGTAATGATAGAACTGCTTCAGGGTCAACACTGTCATAAAGTTCATTGATATTTTGTGCGGTTCCATATTGCAAAGTTCGAATCCTTAGTCGTCGCTTAAGGGAATGCTTGGATCTGCATTAACACTCATTGCATGAAGCAAATGTCTCAGAGAGATATCATTATAAGCAATAGGGCTGGGCCGCAAACCCCCAGGATCGGCCCTCTCGGCCCCTAGGGGTAACGAGCAGAAAATCCACCCATTACCCAGGGCGAGCGGGCAGATTATATAAAAAAATTAAAACAAGCGGGTGGGGGTGGGGATTGGGCTTTAGCCCGCCTGTGTTCTACCCGCCTGCCTGCTTTATTAAATATATATATATATACTAAAAAACAAAAAACCCTAAACCTAGCCCGTCACTTTCTTCTCCTCGAGTCCTCCCTAAGTCCCAGCTGCCTGCTAGTCTATCTTCTTTTTCTTTGTCTGTCTTCTTCTCCATGTGTCTTCTTCTTCTTCTCCATCTCTGTTTGTCTACTTCTTCTCTATTTGTTTTCTTCTTCTTCACCGTCTGTGTTCTTCTTCTTCTTCTTCTTCTTCTTCTTCTCCGTCTATATGCTTTTCCACCTCTCTTCTTCTTCTCCATCTGTAGATTGATGACATGGATGTGCAGCGGGTGGCCAGACAGTAGGATGTGCTACTTGCCCACCAAGAGAGGGCGGATGGGGTCTTAACGGAGGCGGAGGTGAGGAGGACGAGTGTGGGGGCAGAAACTACCACCCCCCCAGGCAGGGGTGGGGGACGGGTGAGGGGACTATAAACCCGTTTAGGGCGGGTAGCGGCCCAACAAGCAAGCCTTTGGAAGAAATATTGGATAACAAGAAATAAATATGAGAACAACATGAACAAATGATGTGGTGACCAAATAAGGCAACAATTATATTGAGTGGAGCCAAATTTTAACAGTCTAAAGAGTAAATAACATAATAAATTGTAGAGAATGCTATTAAGAATTGGATTCTTCCTTGTGTACAAGATCCTTTTGAAAGTCTTGGTGAATAGATTGAGCTTGGAGGTGAAGAAGTTAATATCAAAGCCCCAAAACGCCTTTGTTAGAGTTAGAGAAATTATTGACTCGGCGCTTATTGCCAATGAACGCTTGGATAGTAGACTCAAGTCGTGAGTGTCGAGGCTTCTATGCAACCTTGATATGAAAAAGGCTCATGACCTAGTCAATTGGAGATTCTTGATTTACATGCTCAAGAGAAGTGGCTTTGGTACAAAATGGTGTTCATGGATCAAACATTGTATCCTACCACTTGCTTCACTATCTTGGTGAATGGCACACAAATGGGTTTCTTCAAAAGTTCCCAAGGCTTGAGACTAGGCGACCCTTTATCCCCACTAACATTTGTTTTTATGATGGAAGCTTTGAGTAAGATGATCTCAGGTATCGTGGAGGGTGGTTTTCTACCCTGATTCCCGATTCTCAGGTATCAGTTCACTCAACATATACCATCTCTTATTTTCTGATGACACTAATCTTTTGTGGGGCTAGCCATGATAATATCGAGTCTTAAGGGCTCTTCTTCTATGCTTAAGACGTTTCAGGATTGAAGGTGAACTTGGCCAAATTAGAAGTAGTTCCTGATGTTCATAATGTGGAGGGTATGGGTTCCATTTTGAGATGCAAGATATCTCACTTGCCTATGAAATATCTTGGTCTCCCCTTGGGTGCTCCATTCATATCAGAATCAATTTGGGATGATGTGCTAGGAAAAATGAAGGGGAAATTGGCAATTGGCTAGTTGGAAGAGGACGTATTTACCCAACGGTAGTAGGCTCACTTTAATTAAAAGTACCCTCTCCAACTTGCCGACCTACTTCTTATCCTTAATTCTGCTCCCCACCAAGGTGGCTCATCACATGGAGAAACTTCAACAGTATTTCCTATGGGGTGGGATGAATGATGAGTTTAAGTTTCACTTGGTAAAATGGGCCACAGTATTCTCCCCTATTTAATATGGAGGATTGGGTATCCGGAATATCTAGGATTTTAACAAGGCTTTGTTGGGTAAATGGCTTTCGAGATACCACCAAGAACGGGGAAGGATGGTATTCGAATGAGGTGAGTGGGCCATATGGGATGGGCTTTGGAAGCATATAAGAAGAGGATGTGATACATATTTTAGAAACACCCACTTTGAGGTGGGTGATGGATCCAAAATCAAATTCTGGCACGACCTATAGTGTGGCAATAGGGCACTCAATGAAGGTTATCCAGAATTCTATGGTATAGCAAGAATGAAAGAAGCCTCGATTGTAGACCTCTTAGTTCTATCCAACCATACTCCCTTATGGAATGTTACATTGTTTAGAGATGCCCAAGATTGGGAAGTTGATACTTTTTCAGAATTCTATGATTGAGTGTACTCTACTTGTATGAGGGGAGGATTTGAATATAAGATTTCTTGGTGCTTCTCTAAGAAAGGGAAGTTCACCATCCACTCTTTCTACCAAGCAACGAATACGCATAATGCAAACCCATTCCCATGAAAAAGTATTTGGAAGACAAAGCACCCATAAAGGAAATCTTCTTTATATGGACAGCTTCTTGGGGAAGATCCTCACGCGAGACAATTTAAGAAAACGTCGAATCATTGTCATAGATTAGTCTTGCATATGCAAAGAGTGGGGAGTCCATTGAACATCTACTACTTCATTGTGAGATTGCCATGAGCTTGTGGAATGAATTCTTTGCTCGGGTGGGATTAGCTTGGGCGATGCCAAGAAAGTTGATCGATCTTCTAGCTTCCTGGAGTGGCTTTTAGGGAAACTCTCAAATTGCAGCAATATGAATGGTCCCAATATGCCTTTGGTAATGTATTTGGAGGGAGAGGAACGAAAGAATTTTTGAAAATCAAGAGCGGCCAATTGATGAGCTTAGGAACTTTCTTTTTCAATACTTTATTCCATTGTTCCCTTATGAAGATCTAAGGGAAAGGTTGTATCTTCCCATGAAGCCTAAAATCCTTTCTTGGAATATTTGGGGTCTTAATGATCCCAATAGGCATCTTCAGGTCAAGAATCTTTTACGTCATTGGAAAATGGATATTGTTTGTTTGCAGGATACCAAGCTTAACTTCATTGATCGAAGCATCATTACTAGTCTTTGGGGCTGTCCGTTTGTGGGTTGGGCGTACCTTGCTTCCAATGGAGTGTCCGGGGGTATTCTTTTTATGTGGGATACGAGGTTGGTTGAGTCTATTGAGGAGTGTATTGGAAATTATACGGTGGTTTGTTTTAAGAATGTGGTGGATGGTTTTAATTGAGCTTTTATTGGTGTGTATGGGTCAAATGTGGACAGTAATAGGAAGGATTTATGGGATGAGCTTGCTTGTTTGGGCAGTTAGTGGAACTTACCTTGGTGTATTGGTGGTGAGTTTAATATCACTCAATTCCCTAGTGAAAGATCGGGAGAAGTTCGGCAAAGTCTTGCAATGAATGAGTTTTCTGAATTTATCTTCGATATGGATTTGGTGGATCTACCACTTGTCAGTGGTATGCACACATGGTCCAATAATCTTGGTCATTTGGAGATTTTTGGTGTCTCCCTCATGGGAGGCTCACTACTCTACTTAGCTTCAGAAGAGATTAGCTAGGCTTTGTTCGGACCATTTCCCAATCATACTAGATTGTGGGGCATTCACGAGGGCAATAGATATTTCAAGTTTGAAAATATGTGGCTGAAATTTGAAGGTTTTGTAGAGAAAGTAAGGTTGTGGTGGTCCTTGTATCTCTTAGAGGGCACACCAAGTTTTATTCTAGTTGAGAAAATCAAAGCATTGAAGAAGGATTTGAAGACGTGGAATGCAA
Source organism: Juglans mandshurica (assembly GCA_022457165.1). Lineage (NCBI taxonomy): Eukaryota > Viridiplantae > Streptophyta > Magnoliopsida > Fagales > Juglandaceae > Juglans > Juglans mandshurica. The sequence goes on along the minus strand of CM039630.1, from coordinate 20,535,804 downwards.
ATGTCTTTGGACATATTGATAGTAAAAAACAGTCCATTTTTTAGGACTTACAGGTTTGGAGGGTAGGGAGGTGTGCGCTCCTCTATCTGTGGAGGAATCTTGCAGGAAACTATCTATCGCTACGGAGCTTCAAAATGTGCTTTTAATAGAAGAAATCTCGTGGAGACAAAAATCGCAGGCCCTTTGGTTGAAAGAACAAGATAGATGTACTAATTCTTCCATACTGTGGTTAATTCTCATCGTAGGAACAATGCTATTGAGATGCTTCAGGTTGATGGATAGGTTTGCTCGGATCATGATGCTATTAAGAGCCATATTGTCAACTTCTATGAAGATCTTCTTACAGAAAAATTCCCTTGGAGACCCAAACTTGATGGCTTGCCCTTCGAGACTATCGATCAGTCAAGCTCTATTTGGTTGGAAAGACCTTTTAAGGCAGATGAGGTTTTTTAGGTGATTCGTGGGATGGCTAAGGATAAACCCCCGGGTCCAGATGGGTTCTCTATGGCTTTCTACCATGATTGTTGGGATGGGGTTGGTGAGGATATTATGAAAGTTTTTCATGAACTTTATTCTTTTGGAAAATTCGAAAAAAGTCTTTATGCAACTTTTATTGCTCTTATCCCTAGGAGAGTTGGTGCAGTGAAGGTGAAGGATTTCGACCCATTAGTCTCGTTAATGGGTTGTGCAAGATACTCTCTAAGGTTCTTGTACACTCAGTCATATGTTGAGAGCAATGGAGGTTTTCTTTCTGGTTTTTTAGTGGGAGGTGTTAATATTTCACACCTTCTCTTTGCTAATGATACTTTACTTTTTTGTGAGCCGGACCGCGGTCATAATCAATATTTGAGGGCTCTATTGCTTTGTTTTGAAGCTATTTCTGGCTTGAAGGTGAATCTTTTGAAGTCTGAAATGGTTCCTACGGGTATAGTGAATAATGTTCATGGCTAGGGAAACATTTTGGCCTATAAGGTTTCTTTGCTTCCCTTGAAATATCTTGGTCTTTCGTTAGGGTTTGCTTTCAAGACAAAATCTATTTGGGAGGGTGTGTTAGAAAAAATTGATAGGTTGGCAGCTTGGAAAAGAATTTATCTGTCAAAGGGTGGTAGATTAAGGATAGGTTTGGCAAGTGAGATGAGACATAACTCTCATCTCATTTCATCATTACAATTTTTTCAAATTTCCAAACAAAATATAATAAATAATTCAACTTTTTCAAATCTCAAAACAATAATAATATTAAAAAATAATATTTTAAACTTTCATCTAAAACCAAAAATTCTCATCAAAAATCAAAAAAATTTCTGGATGGGAGCATCCAGAAAAATTGTCATCTTACTACAAGATGATAAAGTACTCTTATCAAAAGTACTTTATCTAACCTCCCTACATACTTTCCTTCTTTATTTCCGTTACCTGCAGGTGTGGCCTCTCGTATTGAGAAAACTTTACGTAATTTTCTTTGGGGAGGAAGCCAAGTTTCATCTTGTAGGTTGGGATAAAGTTTGTTTTCTGGTACCTTGTGGTGGTTTGGGGGTGCCGTAACTTGAGGATCATCAATAAAACACTTTTGGGGAAATGGTTGTGGAGATATCACAGGGAAGGGGAAGGTTTGTGGAGAGTAGATTCAAAATATGGGAGTATTAGGGGGGTTCGTGTTCTAATGAAGTCAAGGGGCATATGGTGTGGGGTTGTGGAAAAATATTTGTTCTGGATGGGAGTGGTTCTCCGACTTTTTCAGATTTGTGGCTGGAAGAGGTTATAGTGTTTATTTTTGGCATGATGTTTGATGTGGTGCAAGGGCTCTTAAGGATGTTTTTCCCACTCTTAACCAGATTTCTAGTGACAAAGATGCCGTGGTGGCTGACTTCTTGGTGTCTTCCAATGGTTCTTTCCATTGGAATGTCAGTTTTTTGAGAGCGGCTCATGATTGGAAACTTGGAACGTTTGCTGAATTTTTTGACTCACTGTCTGCTATGTCATTTGGCAATGTGATGGAGGATAGGATGATTTGCACTCCTAATGGGAGTAAGAGGTTCTCGGTTCGTTCCTATTATAAGGGCCTCTCAGGATTCTCTAATGATCATTGTTTTCCTTAGAAGGCTATTTGGAATTGTAAGGACCCTATTAAGATTGCTTTCTTTATATGGACTGCATCCCTTGGGAGAATCCTCACCATTGACAATTTGAGGAAATGTGGTCATATCATTATGGATTGGTGCTTCTTGTGTAAAGAAAAATGGGGAATCCATGGATCATCTATTCTTACATTGTGAGATGGCTCGGTTTTTGTGGAATGAGATCCTTAACCGGACCTGGAAGAGTTATGGATATTTTTAGGTGCTGGACAGGTATTAGGGGAAATGTTTACATTACCACTGTATTATGTGGTATTTGTGGATGGAGAGAAATAAGAGGTATTTTGAAGACCGGGAGCATTCCTTGGATGAGCTGAAGAGATTCTTTTATAATACAGTATTTTCTTGGGCTTCAGTCATTATTTGTAATGAGGACAGTTCTCATAATTAGCTTATCTCTCACTAGTGCTCAGTGGTACTTAAGCATATTCTGTGTATACTCCCTGTGTACTTGGGCTATGCCTTTTCCTATTAATAAAGTTTAACTTTTACTCATAAAAAAAAAAAAAAAACTAGAAGGCATGAACTTTCACAAATTTCTTGTATCCCATAACTAGAAGGCATGGGCGCTGCAGTTGTATAAGTCCCGTATACTTGGGCTATTGTCTATTCATATGATCAATAAAATCTTGTTTACACAAAAAAAAAAAAAAAAACTGGATTCTTCCCTCAAATCCAATCACAAATCTCCTCATGCTCCAATGTGTCTTCCCAGCATGATGTAATAATCAATATTGACTAATATCAAGGGAAGCAATGAAAAATAATAGGAATAGTCTGAAGCCACGCAGCAATTTCAACTTTTAGTCCAACTAGGCAGTGTAGAAAAAGATGAACATAAAAATGAAGAGGCAAAGTAATGCTTTATTAAGGATGATCATGAGATAACTAGCTTTGCCATCTTGCCCCCTCTACATGTCAGAATGTCTTGTAAATCATCAAAAAAGTTAACATGCAGCCTTAGGGTTCTGCAACTTGGTATTCAAGAGGGATTTGCTAAAGGCATGCACCACAAGATCAAGAAGAAACACCATCGAGGCTCAAGCTGACAGCAGAAACATGGATCACAAACAAAGATAAGGTTTGCAGGTGGTAGATGCCTACCTACGAAATTAAGTAATTTATCTAATTAGCATTAACTGTTTTTATATAAGTAAATGGAAGCACACTGCATTAACTAAAACTGATAAGCATCAGTAAATAGGTTATTAGATGTTTGGTCCATTCATCCAAAACAACAAGACACACAAGTATATCAATTGTTCAACATCTACTCACTAGGACCAATCTTTTTTTTTTATATATATAGGTAATCAAGAAGTTTTATTCATAGAAGTAGGCAAAGCCCAAGTACACAGGGAGTATACATGAGAATAACCTAATTAGAGTTTACAATCGAAAGTAGAAGATCATGGACAATTAGGCCATTACAAACAATAAACCCCGCCCATAAGAACAAAGTTTTAAAAAAAGAACATTAAGCTCATCCATTGTTCTCTAGCAGTCTTCGAAGCTTTTATCATTTCTCTTCCGCCAAATGCACCAACACATACATATAGGAATCATTATCCAAATCGTTGCCACTTGTGAGTTGTCGCGGAGGTCTCTCCAGCTTGCAAGGAAATCCACCAGACTAAGAGGCATGACCCATAATAATCCAATTCTCACGAAAAAAATCATCCCACACGGTCCTGGCCACCTTGCAACCTCGCAATGTAGAAACAAATGATCTACTAATTCACCATTCTTCTTACACATACAACACCAGTCCAACATCATTAGCCGACATTTCCTTAAATTATTTGTGGTGAGGATCTTGTCCAGAGATGTTGTCCATACGAAAAAAACTGCTTTTGAAGGAGCTTCTGTCTACCATATACTCTTCCATGGGAACTTGGTCATTCTAGGGCTCGTTAGATTTTGGTAAAATGATCTGACTGTGAATTTACCTTTCTTGGAAGGGCTCCAGCTTATCTTATCTATGGTACCCTCTGTCATGCTTAGGGAGTACAATGCCTCATAGAACTCTGTGATAGTCTCCATCTCCTAGTCTTGGGCTGCCCTAATGAGTTCTACATTCCATTGAAGGCAAACACTAGAAAAGAGGCCATCACTGCATCCTTTTTCTAGTGCAATCTCAAAAATGGCAGGGAAGGTGTCTTGGGGGCTACATTCACCCCACCAGTTGTCATATCAAAATTTGACACGAGAGCCATCACCCACCACAATATGTTCATGTCTTCGGAAGATCTCCCAGTGTTTCCTAATGTATTTCCATAAACCCACCCCATATATGCCACCTACCACATTTGAGCACCATCCTCCCCAAATTGTGAATCTATAACGGACTTCCATAGGGCCTCCTTTTTGTTTTGGTACCTCCACAACCATTTACCCAATAGGGTTTGGTTGAATTTCATCAAATTACGAATCTCCAGACCACCTTGGGGTACATACTAGTGACCAATTAATCAAGTGAAATTTGAACTCCTCCCCCAATCCACTCTACAAGAAGTCCCGTTATAGCTTCTCTATACGGTTGGCAACCTTTGTGGGGAGCGACTGCTTTTAATCAAAATGAGTCTACCACCTTTAAACAAATACAACCTCTTCCAAGAAGACAATTTGCGCTCCACCTTTTCAACCACGCCATTCCAAATCCTCTCTGATTTAAAGGGAGCACCCAAAGGTAAGCCAATATACTTTAGCGGTAAATATGATACCTTACATTCCAATAGAGAGGCTAAATTCTCCATGTCAAGAACAACCCCCACCGACACCAGTTTAGACTTTACTCTCAAGCCCAAGACAACTTCGAAACTAAGTAGAGCCCTCAAAGATTAGATATGCCCGAAATTTGCTCCACAGAAGATAAGAGTATAGTCAGCAAAATGCAGGTGAGAAATATCCATGGAATCATAATCACCATTCCCTACTAGAAACCCATAGCGAAAGCCGCCTTTCACAAGACCCACAATCATCTTACTAAAGAGCTTCCAAGACGAATAAAAAAAAGTAAAGGAGAGAGCGGATCTCCCTTTCTCAAACCACGGGAGGAGTCAAAGAAACCCACCGGAGAGCCATTCACCAAGGTAAATAATCGAACTGTAGAAATGCAAAACTCTACCCATTTCTGCTATTTCCCCCCAAAGCCACATATTGCAAATAAATAAAGTATGAACTTCCAGTTGGCGTGATCATAGGCTTTCTCCATGTCTAATTTGCAAAGTAATCCAGGTTCTCTAGATTTGAGTCGTCCATCCAAAACTTCATTTACAATTAAGACCGAATCTAGGATTTGTCTACCTTTGACAAAGGTGTTTTGCGGCTTCAAAATTACCTTTTCCATCGTCGTACTCAATCGATTCACTAACACTTTAGAAAGGATCTTGTAAATCCCATTCACAAGGCTAATGGGGCGATAGTCTCTAACATCCATAGACCCCACCTTTTTGGAAATGAGTGCTAAGAAAGTAGCATTAAGGCTTTTTTCAAAATTGGCATTAGTAAGAAAATCTTGAAAGCATAAGGTTGCCCTTGATGACTTTTCAAATGTGCAGCGGAAGCGTGGTGGGCCCATAACCCACAGGTTATAGGATCGAAACCTGTCTCTGATACCAACCAGAAAATACTTTGGGAATAATTTCCTTATATTATTTCTGACTTACACAAATTTCCTTCTTATAGGAACCTCAAGAAATCAAAACTAGGAAAAGAATAACTAATTAGTTTACCTAATAAAGATACATTCCTAATTTATAACCATTGACTAATTACTGCCTAATTTACAGCTATACAAACTTGGTAACTATACAATCTTGGTAATTATTGCTATATCTTTCTGATTTTCCAACAGAAACCCATGGTAAAACCATTAGGGCCTGGAGCCTTGTCACTAGCTATGCCAAGGATTACTTACCCACTTCATTCTCCTCAAAAGGCCTCTCTAGCCACCTTGCGCACTGCTGATCTAATGCTGAAAAAGTCAAACCATCCACTTTCAGTCGCCAAGTGTGTTGTTCAGATAGGAGGTGTTGGTAATACTGTGTGATGTAATTCTTGAAGACTAGTTGATCCGAGGACACTGCACCATGTACCATCTACCATCATCATATCAATAGCGTTATTCCTTCTATGAGAATTAGCCACCCTATTGAAGAACTCCGTGCACTTATCTCCTTCCTTGAGCCGTAGCGCCCTTGATTTTTGTCGCCAAGAGATCTCCTCCAAGAATGTTACTCTTTCAAGTTCTGTGACTACCTGGCTTTTGCGGGTTCTCTTAGATTCAAAGAGAGTTCTTGCATCCCCCTCCCCCTTCAAACCCTGCAGCTCTTCCAAAAGAGAGTGCCTATGTTGCATCACATTACCAAAAACTTGTTTTCATTCCATTGCTTCAAATTCTATTTCAGCGCTTTCAACTTTCTTGCATTATGAAGCTTGGAGAGCCTTGGAAATTGTAGGAAGACCACCATTGTCTAACCCTGTCTGCAAAACCATCAGATAAGCCACATATTTTGATATTTTTTTTTTACTTATCAAAAAAAATATTCTCAAATTAAAATTACCTTCTACCCCCTTGGATGCCTCCACAATCTAGGATAATGGGGAAGTGATCAGAGCATAACTTGGGTAATCTCCTTTGACCCAGATGGGAATTCTCAGTTGTTGGACCAAGTAAACGTACATCCAATTAATGGAATATCCATAAGCTCCTATTATGAAATGAAATCAGATAACTCCCACATGGCGGGAGTGATGTGGGACCCACTTGATCTTTCACTCGGGAAGCGAGTTACATTGAAGTCACACCCTATGCAGCTTGGTAACTTCCACCAGCTACGAAGTCCTGCCAATTCTTCCCACAATGACCTTCTCTCCGAATCAACATTAGGGCAATAAATTCCAGTGAATGCCAGCTAGAAACCGTCTTCTACATTCATAAAAGAGCAAGCCAGAGTGAACTCACCCACACATTTCTCCACCCTTTCCACCATCCTTTTATCAAACATAATTAGGACACCACCGGATGCACCTTTGGATGGCAAGTACAACCACCCTACATGTTGATCTCTCCATAAACTCCGAACTAATTCCCTTGTGATGAATTCCAATTTGGTCTCTTGTAAGCAAATAATATCACCATTCTATTGATGAAGTAAGTTTCTGACTTAGAACCCGTTTATCATACTCATTCAGCCCCCTTATATTCCATGATATTATTTTTGGCTTTATAAAGCAACCATCTTACCCCTCCCCTTGAGACGCCTTCGGTTCGAGCTCTTTTCCCCACCTTCATCTTTCATGGCCCACGTAAGTTGCTTGAGTTCTCTTTCTCTTTTTTTAGCCAAGTTAAGGGATGGATCATATTTGGATTGTGCATATCCAACCTCAATAGTTGTGAGTAGTGTCATAAATTCATCTTCAAAACCCTCACATGTAATTTCTACACAATGCTTAATTTCCATAGCTTTCTATATGACCCAATCTGATACAGTAGGGTGAAACAAGTTTGAAGGAATAGGTTCTTCCCCCTCAACAAAAGTCTTGACCCTCCCTGTGTTCTCCCCTCCCTTACTAGGCTCATATAAATCTAGAGTTCCATCTGTTTCATCCTCCCCCACTAAATTCGCCCTCTCAGATTCATAAGACAGCTCTTTTTCGGCTACTGTGACGTTTCCCGGAGTCGGTATAGTGACCTGCACAACGCGGAGGTCAGTCGTCAACACTGAAGTCGCCGGCACAACTTTCTGTGGCATCCCACAGTGTTCAAGACCTCTCAGCAATAGATCCACCCCCTCGTCTACAGGCATCTCGAAATAGAGTAAGGTTTCCGACGCCAGGGACATCACCGTTGCTGCCGTGGTGGCAGGAACAACCTAGAAACCTCCGGCACACAAGTTTGTGCCACCCTAGAGCACAGTGGCCCTCCCGGTGGTTCACAGTGTCACGTCAATAGCCCCATCTTTGTAAAATCCTCAGTCGCAGCTATTGGTGACGCAAGTTCTCCATCGCAAATGTTGCCAAAAACATGCCCAGACGTCACCGGCACAACAAACCCTGGTCGGTGTTGTATCGGCATTGTTGCTGGCCCAAGATTGGACATAGAGCCCTTTTCAAAAACAAGCCCACGTTTTAGCCTCCATTTCATTTTGGTTGAGCAAGTTAGACACGTCTGGCCCATACCCACCTTTTTGCCTTTAATTCCTTTTCCGCTATTGGGCCTAAGGTATTTAGGCCCATTCTAGATCAACCCATTTCTGACCAACCCATTTCGAGATACATGTTTCTGGTATAGTTCCTCGACCAACCTTCTCTACAACAGTGGTGCTCTCTGCATGTCCCTTTTTGTCATTTGCTTTTACCTATAGCACCAAGAAGTGACCCATACCACCAATCACTGCCGCCCATTTCCCTGCACCACCCATCATAGCCTCTGCATAAGGCTACACCTGCTTCCCCATCTCCTTCCCCTTACCTGTCATTATGTCCAGTTTTGGAGCCAACGTTGGTGTTTGGTTTGCCGAGATATGCATGGACAGAACGTGCTTCATCTCCACGGAAACGCTCTTCCATCCCCTTCCTTCCATGCTTGCTGGGATCGCTAGAAGACCTAGCCACCCACTGCCACCATAGTCTGTAACTTCTAGGAATCTTCCAAAATCATCAGAACGTGAGCAAACAATGCCTTAGCACCATTGCGATACGTCTTGCAAAACCGTCTTTCTTTCCCTGCGAGAATGAGCATTCTACCATTGTATTCAAAAGCCAACGAGCACTGGCAAAGCTGAGGACCAACTCCTTAGTAAACTTCCTGTTCTTCTCAGTGATACAAAGATAGTATCACCCTTCCAATGATAAAAAAATAAAAATAAAAAAACGCTCGTCTCTATTAATAAATGTTTAATCAAGCCCATCGTCACTGCTGAATAACTCAAAAAACAGCTACAGAAAATTAATTCCAGCAATGGTCACCGGCAGATCACCAATCGTGAAAGTGACGGAGAAAAAGTGTACGGAGAGAAAACATTAAAGAGAGAAAAAAACAACATTCTTATTAAAATACATTCCATTTAGTTGCTGAGGGAGGACCCACTAGGTAGGACCAATCTTACCTAGTTGCAGAACTCAATTCTGAATTTGACAGTTCTTCAGGGGGCACAACAACCGTGTATTGAAATGCAATCTGTAGCGTAGGCATTTCTGATCCATGTCTGCAAAATAATAAAATTTGAGCCATAATGGAAAGAACCGTATCATGAATGAAGCAACAATTTTACCAACAGCTTTCCAATGCATTACAGAAGCAATCTTATTTAGGACCCTACAATCTCATATGACCAAGAGTATGATATACCAATTTGTTTTTGGTGGGGGGCATTCAAAATCTTGTGCTCTCATCTTAAAGCACCCAAAAATAATTGATCACTATAACTGCCACCCCTTTTCTTTTGAAGTTCAAACCAGAAACATAATAATTCTTTAAAATTTCCTGAAAGAACGCCAAGCACCATACAAACATATTATCTAAGGAGAAGCACATGGTTAGCAATTTTCACACTTCTAAATAATCTGGAGGCATGCATTTAGTAAAAAAAAATTCTCCATCTGAATTTCTAGATCAGCTAGGACATTAATGGGTAGTTTCAGAATAAAAAAGTTAAAAATACTCAACAAAGTGTAGTGTATTAATAACGTAAGAATTTAAGAATCTGAATTTGCACAAAGGGAGACGATATTAGGATTTTTTTGAGACAGTAAAATTTAAAAAAAAAAAAAAAGTTTCTCCTAGATGGAGTTAATGTTAAAGAAATGGAAGTGTAATACCCTTAATTGTGTGTAGGAAGGTGATGAATGGGATCCCACATTGTTTGAAAAAGGAGTTCAAGCCTTTAATAAATTATTCCAAGGGACTATTATAACATTGACAAGTCCTTTTGAAGTATGGGCCCAAATGTGGCTTGGGCGTTTCTTGGGTAGTTACAAATGCTATCAGAACTAAACACAACCAGAAGTGCTGGATTTGAACCATGACACCTATATGATGAAATGGGATCCCACATCACCTGGACAGAAGAAGTTTAGGCCTTTCTTGGATCATTACAGGAAATCGCGTTTTATTTTTTATCATGGCATTTTGAGATTAAAATTTATGATGTTGATATAGGAACGACTGGTCGGTGAGATGTTGCTATCTAAAACTCATTTAATTGGTGACTACAGCATTTTGTGATTAGTTCTTGTTGGTGTTTGTTTGGATGCAGGGTTGTTGGTGTTTGTTTGGATGCAGGGTCATGTCTGTCCGTGTACAAGCATCTCTATGTGTGTATGTGTACCTGTGTGAGGGTGTGGCATGTGTCTACATATAGTGCAACATTTTACACCAAAAAAGCAATGACAACATGCTAATATCTACATGAACTGACAGACTCAACTGCTTGGATGATGAGAAGAATCATTTCAATTGTCAATATGACTTCCCACCTCTTTCAATTGCCATGCCTACTAATTATAACATAATAATTAATATCAGCACAGAAAATAAAAGTAATGATACATACTGAAAAGTAAATATGTACCTTGAAAATCCAACATTATTGGCAAATTCGAAGTCATAAGCATATGTGGCATAAGAATCACAGCAAATAATGTGCTGAACATTTTCATACTGTGGATCTGGGAAGAAATGACCATACTGCAAAAAATAATAACAATAAAAACAACAGCAACAACAACAACAACAAATGATGATGATAATTGCAATACTAATAATAATAATAAAAGCTAAGCAAATTGTAAAAAGTTTCATTGCGTTTTAAAACACATGGCATACTTACAGAATTGCCAGGTTTGAATTCAGAAGATGTCCTCAGTCGCAGTATACAACCAAATGCATATGGTCGACTTAGCATACGGTACCTGGACAATGAACATGTCACAATATTATCATGTATGATCCATTCAAATCATTTTTGGCCTATTAATTAAAATTTGAATTATGGAAACATGCATCCATTCTATCATTTCATTATCTTATAAAGATTGAAAACAATGCCAGTACATTAATTTTCCCAAGAAAACATGTGCAGTATGTGTACTATAGGTGTTAGCGCATCCATCTCATCGCTCCTGCAATTTAGAATTATCAAAAGATCCTTTCTAATGAGGTTGGGCATTTAACAGCATTTTTAAAACACATACGAAACCCAACATTAAATTCTAGCATTCAATACTCACATGTCTTGAGGAAGGGTGGAATCATCACTATTTGAATATAAAAACAATGAGCCACCACTTTCAATACTAAGGAACTTCAGGGATGCTAAATCTGTATACTCATTTGTGACAGCAAATATGTCCACACAAACACCTGCTTGAACAGCAACAGCAGCCTGTAAAAGATATGTCAACACTTACATTACCCAAAAGTATAGGCTGGAAGATTACAATAAAAAGTTCAGCCACATTACCAGATCTTTGTAGAAAGGTGTCTGCTCAGGAAGTAAAGCACGGTCTGCATCCTCTCCTTTACTAGCATATTGCTCGCCATACCGCCTTGTGTCCAGCTGCCCGGCTCCATAATCCGGAGGGCCAGATAGAAAGGCAAAGATTCTAGCTGCAATTATGTTCAATTGTTACAATGCATAAATAGACAATGCATATGTAATGAATTATCTTTTTTAGAACTACATTGAATTAATTATCTTTGAAAGTACACGGTGTGCTTAAGCAAGAGCTTTGTGTTCTATAAAATCTTAAAAAAATTAAAGCAAGATGAGGTTTGATACCATCACTGCTAACTCACCAATGCCCAATATTTTAAACTAATCGAAAGAGGTGTCTTTAACCAATTAGTTAACATTTCAACACTCCCTAAGGCCATATTTGGGAAGTGAGTTGAGATGATCTCAACTCATCTCAAAACTTCTCATAATTTCCCCCAAACATCACTCAAACACAAAACACTTTCAATTTCAAATCTTCAACTCTTTCATCTAATCATTACCTAATATTTACAACTTTCCCAAACTTCCAAACAAAACACAAAAAACAATATAACTTTTTCAAATTTCAAAACAAAAATTATATTAAAAAATTATATTCAAACAATTTTTTAACTTTATAATATTTTTATTCAATTTTTTCTCTCATTTCCCAAAACCCAATAAAACATCTTAACTCAAACTATTTCACTACTATTCACAACCTATTCACTAGTCATTATTATTCATAGAATTCTCATCTTATCTCACTTCCCAAACATGCCCCTTAGTGAGGGTCAAACTCTCCCCTTAATTAATGGATCCAGCATGTCGAACATTTTTAACCAAAAGGTAAAAGGTAGAGTCAGGGTTTGAATTAGTATCACTCCTCTGTTACTATATTAATTCACCAATTGTCCAAAAAATTTAAGCTAATGGGAAAAGATGTATTTAATAATCTAATAAAAATTTCAACAATCCCACATACCTAGTGCAAATGTGCTTCCATATTCTGATCCAAGATAATTGAAAAGGGCTTCCATTGCCACCCCAAAACCTCGTCCACCCATCAAAACACCATCCATTCCTTGACCTGCTGCTGTGGTTCTCTCCCATGAAGTTGTAGGTCTAAGTGTTTCAAGCGCAGATGCAATACGGTCCTTGCAGGTTTCAACCTGGACCAAAGTTGCTCATTTTAAAGAATAACTAAATTTAAGTTATTACCTAGACACGATTTTGGTAACTCAGAAAATCATGCACACACAGACGCAAAGAAAAAATAAGTGATAAACCCCGTAACAGGCATACTGGAGCCAAGAATTGTAGTATAGGCATGACATCTTCAAGCTCAATTGGCAGGGTTCCCTCCGAATCAGGTGGAATTAGAACATTCTTTACAACTGGTATAGGTCCTTGAACATCATACAACCCTAGTTTGTGGCTGAAGGTAGCAAGCCCAAACAATGAACCAGGTCCAAGAGCTGCAATACAAAATAAGAGACAAAATTCAGCCTTCAAAGAACAGAGTTCAAGCAGGAAAGACATCAAAAGTTATTTTTATTCAGCCATTATCAACCTTCCAAAGCTGCCAGCAGTGCACTTTTCGTCAGTTCCAGAAATTCCTCAGACGCTGCAGTTAAATTTGGTAGAATTAAATGATAAGTTGTTTTTCACAATAACCACAAAAGCATTTATGGTATAAAAGCCTCAAAATAACTTTATGAAAGGATTTACAACTTCATTAATGAAAATATTTCAGCCATTCTATACATGTTTAAAATTTGACTGGGAGCATCCGATAAAAAAAATATGACTTGTAAGAGGCATAGACAGAGGAAAATGAAAATAAGAAAGAAAAACCACGTATGCACACACTTTAAATTTTCAACCCTGTCCGCTTTGATTTGGTCCACTTAGCATCAAGTCTAGCATATTAATCTCTTGCTTTTGAAATGGGAATAGTCCACTTTGATATGAAGGATCTTCAGAAATTTGCACAAGATTAGGTTTTTGATAAGTTCTTGAATGCTTCTTGGAAGGGGTTTGACGTTTAAGGACTTGGGGCTTTTTAGGTCATTTTGATAATAAAAAAATACTACGTATTAAAAGAGTGAAATGGAGAAAAGACAAGTATGAAGACTGGAGCAGCCCATTCGATCAAAACAAGAAATTACCAGATTACCTCTGAAATGTTAAAATTATGAAAACTAAACCAACGACTTCCTAATGTAAATAAATACAAGAATAAGGCTAAAACTCAATAGACTATGAGTTTGTGCAGGAACAAGGCCCACATCAGACCATAATTCAAACAATTCCAGGTTTTGACTTCAGCTTCTTGCTGCCTACATTATTGGTTGAAGTACTAAAATCACTCACTTTTTGAGTGGCATCATTGACATTAGATAAAAAGATTGGGTTTTACGACTTTTCTTAGTTGGTGAGAAGTATGATGACACTAGCACATCCTTCTTTCCCACATGCTTTCCATTCCTTCTATTTTCTCTGCTCCATTTTCCACTTATTCAATCTTCTTGGCAATTGTTCTCTCAAACAATAGATTAGGATTATGTATCTCTTGAGACCTTGTTTGAATGTTGAGATGAGATGAGATGAGAAATCTGTGAATAGTAGGGAAATGGTTTGAGTTAAGATGTTTGATGGAGTTTTGGGAAAAGAGAGAAAAAGTTGAATAAAAATATTTTCAAGTTAAAATATTGTTACAATAAATTTTTTAATAAAATTTTTATTTTGGGATTTGAAAATGTTGAATTATTTTTTGTGTTTTGTTTGGGATCTGGGAAAGTTGTAATGATTAGATAAAAAAGTTGAAAAGTTGAAAAGTTGAAATTGAAAAGTATTTGTATTTGAGTGTTGTTTGGATGTTGAGATGAGATTATCTCATCTCAACATCCAAACGGGGGCCTAAATCTTCACTCTTAAAAGTGTCTGCATTTGTTTCAACTTTGTATAAATTCACTTTCCCCCATAAACTAGCACCAAATTGACAGTGACTCCCTAAAAGGACTGTAATTGAACCAAATTCATGCAAGTTGTGGTTGCTATACTGAAACAAAGCTCAAGTTTAATTTGAGACTCAATAAAACTTGAGCTACACGGCTCAACTCAACTCTTCAATCATTGTTTTAGTTTTTCAATTTTAAGAAATAAAAAATTAAAATAAAATTTTAGTAAATTAAAACAGCAAGATATTATTAATTATCCAAAGTTTTATAAAATTAAATTAACAATGCTTCTTTCTTAATGTCTTAAATCCTTCAAATACTTTTTCAATAAGTTCAGGGGTTATGGCCATCCCTTCTCTGTCAACTCAACTCATTGTTTTAGTTTTTCAAATAAAACCTACAATAAATTTTTAGAAAATAAAAAAAACAACATCATATTAATTATCAAAGTTTTATTAAATTAAAACAACAAATGCTTCTTTCTTAACATCTTAAATCCTTCAATTACTTTTCAATGAGCTCAGGTCACTCTTATTACAGCAACTCAAATTACCTTAATTCATGCTACTGACAAAAGCACCAGAAGATGATCACACCTACACTAGTTTTTTTTTTTTTTTTTTTTTGTTGGAAGGGGGGGGGGGGGGGGGGGGGGGGGGGGGGGGGGGGGGGTTGGGAGCTGAATCAAAGCACATTAGTTTCTAGTACAAATTTTTAAAACAAACGGTATGCCAGATTTCAATATTGACAGAACAAGCATTATCTCAAAAAAAAAAAAAAACTGGACACATAAGCCCGAGTAAACAAAACCCCACTTTATCGATAGCTCAACCATCCCAACTAGTTACAGAAAATGCAGTGTCCCCAAACAACATTTGAACTAAATCATTCCTATTTGTACATGCAAGGATACAACGCAATTTTAACTATTTAACAAAGTAACAAAGTGTCATTCTGTTTAACTCAAGTAATTAAATCAAGAATGTGAAACAATTAAATTGTAATCTTACATGACAAATCTACAGCTGCAACATAAACCGGACGAGCTTGCGTGGCCTCCTCCTCCGGCCCTCCCGCTGCAAATAGAAACAATGACCACTACTATGACATGAAACCGAACTAATTATATATGTGTTTGTATGTATATGCATACATGTGTATATTTGAAGGCATAACACCCGAAAAAAGTGGTCAATTTAAGGAGCAAAAAATTCTAAATTCTGAAATCTCAGGGTCTATTTAAGCTCCAATGCGTCCAAGGATATCAACTAAAGAACTACAAAAAATTTTACTTCATTTTATTTTCCTTTCCCCGAGATTTTCTCGGCTGTCAAACAAAGAAAACAACTAACCGGGAAGCTCAAGATCTATAAAGGAGGACATCATCTCTGGGCAAGACTGGGGGCGAGAATAACGAGAAATGACCTCGGAGGACAGCCCATTAAGGGTCCCACAGAGCGAGCAAGTCCAGGACCATTGCTCGAGCTCGCAGTAGGTGTTGAAGTAGGCCCAGCAATTCTCGCACCTCGGTAAGAGATGGCCATCAGATCCGTAGGCTGGAGGCTGACCGTTCTCGTCCTTGACCGCGAAGGGCGTGACCGTCACACCCCAGGGCAGGCCCGACCCTTCATGTGCGTCCGGATCGATTGGGAATCGTGAGAGCGTGGCTCTGACAGCCATAGTTGAGAAAGAGAAGATCCCTCTCTCTCTCTCTCTCTCCCGGTCAGTGCTTTTCCTTTCCTTTTCTTTTCTTCTGTTTTCTCGCGAGACAAACTGGAAGAGGAAAATTGGACGGAGGGTGTAGGTTAGATAGCCGGAATTTCGCAGCGTACGTTAGCTGTAGCTGTCCGTATAGCTCCTTAGTGTGACCCGTGGAGTTTTGCCACGTTGGAAAGAAACATCCATGTATGTTTGGAGAAAGACTTCTTTTACATTTAAGCCTATACAGTAACCAACACCACATACCGTCTATGTGAATTTTTTTCTTTTTAAATTTGATACAGTAAAACGCGCCCGTTTTACTCAAAACCCATCTTCCCTTTTCTCCAAAACAGTGCATTCGAATTTCTCTCTCCCGCTTGGTTCCTGCAACCTTGCCCCTCGAGTCTGCTCGGTTCCTGCCGCTCTTCGGCTGTCGTTCGCATGCCGCCTGCCGTCGTCCACGTTCCGTCTACCGTCGTCTGCATGTCGTCTGCCTTATGCCATTCCTTCTGCTCAAAATCCATCTGCCCTTTTCCCCCAAACTCCCGCTCGGTTCCTGCAACCTCGCCCCTCGAGTCCACTCGGTTCCTGCCACTCTTTTGCCGTCGTCCGCGTGTCGTCTGGGTTTAGGGTTCTCAGATTCACAGATGGAGGGGCTGATTGCGTAGATGGATTCGCAAATGGAGGGGGTTCGCAGATGGAGGGGAGGGGGTTCGCAGATGGAGATGGGGAGATTGCGTAGGAGAGATTGCGTGGGGGAGATTATTGAGGGGGAGGCGATGGAGACGATTGTGTAGGGGGGAGATTTCGGGTGTTAGGGCATAGAGATGGGGAGGGAGATTTCGGGAGTTAGGAGTTAGGGCACAAAGATGGGGAGGGAGCAATGGAGACAAATCACGATTGCGTAGACGAATTTCTCAACCATTTTACTTAAACTGGGTCTGCCACATCAGCAAGTGTGTGGAGTTGGAGTTAGACCGACTTTAGAGTAGATTTATTCTTGGAGAAAAATGAATATTATGCATCAGCCACTATTCACTCTTATATTCCATATTTATAACTTTTTTTATAGGGTGTGGGATGTTTTTCATAAGAAAAATGCTACTTTGCCCACTTAAATTGCCCTCTCATTTTGACATTTCATGTATTTTAATTTTTTTTATTTAATAGTTAAGGAAGTGACTATTAGTGTATTAATATTTTTTTTTATATATTTTAAAAAAATGTTTTAAAATGATAAAAAAATATGAATAAAAAAATTTAAAAAAAAATGAAAAGAACATTTTGGCCTAGCGGTCAAAATGAGCAGGCTACTCTGAAGCGGCAGAGTAGCATTGCTCTCTTCATAAGGTGTAGGGTGTGGGATAGTGAATACTGGCTGATGAGAAGAATTTTTCTTAGAGAAAAGTGTAAATCTAATCCTAGGTCAGTTTTTTACTCCAACACCACACATCTAACATGGCGAACCTGGTCTGGTCGCCACGTCACGGTTTTACACCCAACTCCATTGTTGCCCAATCCCTTTCCCTAGAAATGCAAACTCTTCTCCTACACGCAAAGTAGGGGTGGGCAGCAGGGCCCCTGCCCCGCCTCCGTATGGGAGGGCAGGTTACCCCGCTCCGCTCATGCGGGGGCAGGGGTCAGGGCGGGGCCCGCCCCAGCCCCCGCTCCTCATATAAATTTTTTTTATTTATATATATAAATAAATATATTGTATATAGATATATACAATTTATTAAAGACTTAAAATTATATTCAAGTCATTGGATTGCTTTAGCCTCCTAAGCCAACCTTTATATAGGAGGCCAAGACAATACAATAGTCATCCTTAAGCAATGTGAGACTTACTACTAAGTCTCACATTGCTTAAGGATGACTATTGTATTGCCTTGGCCTCCTATATAAAGGTTGGTCTAGGAGGTCAAATCAATCCAAAACATAACTCTAATGAGTTTAAGTTTTTTTTTTATTCATAAATTTTAATTTATTATTTAAATTATATTATAATTTTGGTCTAAAAAAATATTTTTAGACCAAAAAAATTTTTTTTAAACACAATATGGTGCCTAGGCGGGGGGCGGGGCGGATTGAATTTTTTCCACCGCCCCCCAGCACCAGGGCGGGGGGAAAATCCCCAACCCCCGCATGGTGCGGTGCGGGGCGGGGTGGGGTGCGGAGGAGGGCACCCCCCGCCCCGCACCATGCGGGTATCAGCCCTAACGCAAAGATAGGTCTCTCTCTCATCTTCTCCTTCGTCTTCCCCTACACGCAGAGAAAGGTCTCTCTCGTCTTCTCCCTCGTCCTCTCCTACACACAAAGAAAATGTTCAGTCTCTTCTCCTAGGAAAACCCTCTCTACTCTGTCACTTCTCTACCGTCTGACTACCCTCTCTCCTTCTCTCACTTCCATAGCTAGGGGTGTACAGGAATCGATGGAACCGACTGAAATCAATGGAGAACCGGTTGGCAGTCGGTGGGAATTTGAAGAAATCGACACCGGCCGGTTCGGTCTCAGTTTGAACCTGGTTCAAACCGGTGAACTGGCCGATATAATATATATATATATATATATATATATTTAAGTAAAACGATGTCTTTTCACTCTTAAAACGACATTGTTTTATACAAACCATTTAAAAAAAAAATTAAACGAAAACGATACTGTTTGGTTTAATACACCAAATGGCATCGTTTAGGTTTAATCCCCTTCTCTTCTTCTTCATTTTACTCTCTCTCTCTCTCTCTCTCTCTCTCTCTCATTGCGATGCCGAGCCACCTCCCTCTCTCATCACACGATCATGACTCTGCCGACTCACACCTCCATTTCTAGTTTCCAGCCATTCGCGACGTCCAAGGGAGACCGAAGACCAATCGGGATCACGTCGAAACTGACGTCGCCGATTTTCTCCCCTTTACGGTTTCGGCCAGTTCTATCAGTGTGTAGTAGCTATCGGTGAGGTTTCAGTATTGGACCGAAACCGCATCGATACCATCAATTTACACCCATATCTGTAGCCATCCCTCCCTCACAACAAGAACTTCCCTCTCGTAGCCTCGATCTGTGCCTACATCCCTAATATGTGAGTCAATAGTAAGTTGGAGGAAAGTACTGCATCCAGATCTCTGAGTCGAAGGCATATGGTCAGTCGCCTCCATCATGATAAGTTTTCGGCCGAATCCTTCTTTTTGCTTCCCCAATACAGTGACATTGTGTGGGTTTTCTACACTGAGTTGTGTTTTCTGTTGTGTTTAGTTTTTTTGTATGGAAATTTTTTTCTCTAAATCGTTAGTCAAATGTTTCGATTTTTTTTGTTGTGCCAGTCAACAGTTAGAAGGATTACTGAGCGAAATGGATATTGTGTGTGTCCATGTTTGAGCCCATCAAAGTAAAAGCTGACTTTCATACAAATATGCAGCATTGCTTTAAGCTGTTAGTTTGCACATGTTTAGCTGCCCATTCAAGTTGTCACTTTTATTTTCCTTTCAATTTGTTTTAGTGATGTGCATTTTTCATATTGTTATGTTGTTAATGTCCTAAAAAATGTGATTAGTGCATGTTTCACATTGTGTGTCCATGCCTGTGTTCTGTTTTGGAAACCCATTGTGATGAAAAAATAGAAGAAACCAAAGATAATGGGAAGAAGAAATTATTTTGATATGTTATATCATCCTCTTTTGTTGTCTTCATGAATGAGATGGAGGATCTATGTTGGTTTTGGGCTTCCTCTTCCACCTCATGCATGAATTGTGTGTATGTTAAAATCATGTTAAGTCTTTGGTAGAAGAACTATGATCTGAGCCAAATGAAAGGTGGGACTGTGCGTATGTTAAAATCATGTTTGAGTTGGACATTTTTTTTTTACTAAATATTTATGGGCAGTTCAGAGAACAAAGATATAAGGGGCCTAAAATTTTCAAATCAATAGGCTTATTCAAATTCCTAAAATTTTCAAATCAAGAGTCTTATACAAAGATGTAAGGGGCTTAAAACTTGTTAAAGAGATTAGGTAACAAGACTCTTAAATTATATTTTGATTGAAAATAGAAATGGATGTCTAAGTTCCAGCCAATCACCCAAAGAATAATGTCCTTTCATTTTTCTATAGATCCAATGGCCGCTGAAATCATGTAGCAAGATTACTTCATGATTTGTGCTCTTGTATACTTAATTTGATGCATATTCAAATGCTTGCAAGTACGTTGTTATGCATGAGTACGTTGTTTATTACAATTTTGTTAACTTTGACATTAAATACACCCACTGTCTCATTTAGATTACCTATGGTATCGAGTCAATCATCATGTGTAGTTGATGTGTTTCAAGTGAAATCATCAACCTGTTGGTGTGGTTTGAAAGCCTCATTAAAGACCTCCCAAACTAACAAAAATCCTGTAAGAAAATTTTATGCATGCCCGAAGTATAACACGGTAAAACATTTTTTTGTCATATTTTTGTATTGTTTTTTAACTTGTCGTATTTAATATTTAAAATTCTCAAATTGTATGCATGGAGAAGCAAGATGTCAATTCTTCATATGTGCATATATACTTCAACTGGTAGAGAAGAAAATTCTGACAATAGATAATGCAGTTCGGAAAAGGGATGATGAATTATTATTGTGTGAGTATGAAATTCAAAAAAAGAAAGACAAACTAATTGAGTGAGAGAATGCTCTTCACAAGCAATAGGAGAAAATTAGAAAGTTGATTGTAGAAAATAGATGTACATCTATATTATTGTGTATGTATTGGGTGTTATCGATTGTAATAGTTTTTGGTTGGTTTGGACTATAGATGTATCATGTTACAGTTAATTGTAAATGGATGGTTCAGACTATGTATATGATGGATATTGCTAATTTGATTATGTAACGAACTATGTATCTGCAACCAGTGGTTCCATCTTGTATGTTGAACCTATGAAGCTCTTATTGATATATATAAGATTGAAATGACACAATGTGTGTATTTAACCAAAAGAGGCAGACTAAGGTTCTCAATCATGCAAATCGTAATGGTCTCTCTACATGAAATTTCTATTTTATCAACCACGTTTATATGATAACTTCTTCATGCAGTACAAAAGCAAAAAGCCCTATGCATAGTACACCAAGTTCATATGATAACTTCATCACATGCAAAAAGCCCCCTGCATTTTATCATTTATGTTCATATGATGACTTTATAATATTAGTATAGAAGCAAAAATCCCCTTGCATATTACACCAAATAAGTTGTCTCCATTAATTTAAAAAGCCCATACATATTACAAAGCACAATAGAAATCCTCAACGATATTCTCATTTCATTAAGCTACATATTACAAATCACAATAAGCTACAATTTGTAAATTACATTCTTTACAATAAATTTTACACTTTACATTAAAAAGTTTCACAACAAGCTACACATTTCATCACAACCCCCAAAATTCAACAAATTACTAAACTTCTTGAGAACAGAACTGAACTCAAGTGGCACAACACCAAGTAGGCTGTCACCATGATTTTAAGAAGCCCCCTGCATATTACAAAGCATAATAGAAATCCACAACGTCATTCTCATTTCTTTAAACTACATATTACAAATCACAATAAGCTATAACTTGCAAATTACTAAGTTAGAACCACAACCTCACGCCTCGTCACTGCTCAATGGTGTTGGTTGTGTGACAGTATTACATTATATTTCAACAACAAAATCATCAACATTGGCATCAAGTTGATCGACTTTAGCACCAACTTGAGCTTCTGATACCTCACCATGCTGTGATTCATCATCAAATATTTTTCTACAAGTCTAAATTTCAAACCAAAAATACACATCCATTATAAAGTAATATGCATATAGTCCAATAAATACAAAACACCAAAGGAAAAAAATTTACTACCTAGTTCTTTTTTTCTTTTGGTTGCATCCTTCTCCATAGGCGAAACTTTCCTTTTCAATGGAGGCCTCTCTTTCTCTCGAACAACATGTGGGCTTAATATTTTTTTAGCCTTGTCTACAGCCATGTTTTCTTTGACCTTGGTTGAACCAGACTGTGTTAATCCTTTAAAGTTATTAACAAACTCATCCAAAATGCACATGAATGCATTGACATAGTCATCACTTGGAGATACACGAGTTGCTAATTTTAGACATTGTTTCACCACAAGCTCATACCTTTGTGCTTCTGTATTGTGTTGCAAGTCATTGTAACTACTTTTGGCCAGTGTGTATCTTTTTTTTTAAGTCATTCCTCCATTGATCCAAGATGTACTTTTCTTGTAACACCTGAATCTTCTTCATCTGACAAACTTTTAATGCATGCCTACAAAAGATCCCCCTCATCTCAAACAATGCACACGTGCATTTCAGTTCACACTCCTTCTCGTTATAATAAACTAAGTACTTGATGGTTTTGACATGGTCATCCTCAGTGGTAATTTCATCCAAAACATCGAATGTGGAAATGCAATCTTGTTTGCTAATAAGCATGCAATTACATAAAATCATCCCCCACAACTCTTTTTGAACTTCTTTAAACTTCACATTTGTATACAACGCTTGAAACTGCTTCTCAATGCAAAATGGAGATACAAATGGGATGGTTTGGTTGCATGAATTGAAATCAGCTGTAGTCTCAACCTCCACCTTCTTCCTCAGAGTATTGTCAAATTGATCGACGGATTCTTTCAATATCATACCAGAATGCACAAATCCATCGAAGAAAGCATTCATGCTTGGGGGTAGCTTTCTTCTAGTACGAACGCTAAATAAGCAGTGGCTCCATCGGCGATGCATTTTCTTGCTTGCAAAACCAAAATTAATAAGGGGGTAGCTTTCACTGACCCTCAAGTATAACCAATTTGCCCATCTACGAGTGATTCAAAGATGATCTCCTTATTTCTAGAATCTATCCTAGCGAAATGCTTGTACAACCAGTCCATTCCTAAGATAACGTTGAATCCTAATAAGTCGAAGACGATTAAGTCAGCTTCCATGAGTACTTCTCCTAAGTTCAGTGGGCAGCTTCTCATTACACGATTACAAGTGATCAAGCATCCATCAGGAAACGACACTACTATAGCTTGAGGTAACATCTGGGTCAGCAGGTTACACATGCATGCAAACGCCACGGACACAAAAGACCTCATAGCACCGAAGTCAAACAAAGTGCAGATCGTATACTTGTATAGTGCAACTTTACCTAATGCGTAATCACTACCAACTACTTAGCAGTTATAATAAGTAAACTACTTACTAAAGATGGGCACTTAAGGAAAAATACCAGTGATGACTCCCGATTCTTCATCATCGGGGATTTCCTCATTAATTTCTCCAGGGGTGATAGCGTATGCACGGGCTTGGACATGTGGCCTTTGATTGGGCCGATTGCAAGGAGAGTTTTCAATTTGCGTGCTTTGAGGGCATTTGCGTATTGTATGCCTAGATTGACTATATCGATAATACACTCTTAATACTACTCGGCATTCTCCACCGTGATTCCTTCCACATTTCTTACAAGTGTTAGGTGGGGTCGTCATAACGCCTTTACCCTTGTTGGTACTTTGAATAATCATTCTCTAAGCGCTATTTTCTCCTGTAGAGGAAAAAGAAGCCATTTTTCGTTCTGAGTTAATCTGAGCTACCACGTTTCACTATTTTGCTTCAGTTATCGCGGCCACATTAACTAATTCTTGGAAATTATTGATACGAAATCCGGCCACGTAATTGCGAATTCGGGGTTGCAGTCCCCCTTAAAATTTTTGGGCCTGTATCTTTTTCGTAGCAATCAAGTGGGGAGCGAACCTTCCTAATCCATAAATTTTGCGGTATACTGTTTGACAGTGAGATTGCCTTGTACCAAAGTGGCAAACTCTTGGGCCTTCTCAGTCTTCATCGATTCAGGGAAGAATCGATTATCGAACTCCTCTTTGAATCTATCTTAGGTCAAAGCAGTGATATGACCCAGTTTCCTTACCAGTAATTGCCTCTTGGTGTCCCACCAGATGTTAGCTTCTCCTTGAATTGGATGCCCTGCGTACTGTACTCTATGCCCTTCCATACAACCATTGATCTCGAAGGTCCTATCGAGATCTAGTAGCCACTTGTTGGCTTTTAGGGGCCCCTCGACACCCATAAAACTAGGGTATTGGTAAATTAGGAATTTCTCATACGAACAGTCTCGATTCTCATGCCTCTCAACCTGAGGGTTCTGTCTCAGAATTAACTCATGTTTCTACTTCAGGGTCTCCGTCATCTAACTAATTGCGTTTGCCAAATCGCGTCCTCCATCCAAACAATGATCCTACTCATGACGAGTATTGGATCCTTTAGGGTTCCTTTCCCTTCTTTCTCATGCCATCCTGCCAGGTATGTGCGTTAGATCCAATCTTTGCTTCATGATTCAAGCCTACCCGATCTAAAGATCAAAACCTATATTCTGGCATATACAAGGACACGTGGGTTTACCCAAAGACATAATTGCTCTGATACCACTTTGTGACGCCCCAACCTCCGCTTGGGATGTAACGGAGACTTAGAGTGTCGGGACATGCAACACAAGGTTACATATCCTCGTACATGCCAGTTAATATGCAATGCAACCTAGAAATGCAGCTAGCAGTAGGCAATAATCGCAACGGAAAGTAAGGATAAAAATGAACTTATGCCAAAATAACTAAAATCATCCCAATAATACTGATTAAACCATAAATTCAAATCATTAGGTAGCTTAATCTTAGTACAAAACCAATTGCTTCATGCGCTCTATGGCATGATCCTCCTCAATCCTCTTGATCCATGGGCCCATTAGATCCATCTGCATCTACAACTTCTATAATTTCGAATGAAATGATAGTGGGTCTACAAAAGGTAAGATTTATTTGAAATCTCAGTAAGTCAGACAACCAACGTGCACAAAAATAGACTGTGCATGAAGAATGATAAACATAAAATACTTGCAATGCAGAAAAATTGTATTTGTCTCCCATTCAGATTTATCAAGAAAATAGATTTTAGACGCACATTTTCTTATAGAGAAAATAATTTCACTTCTGTTGTTAAAAACTTAGTCTTTCATCATGAATCACATAAAATCATAGAATTAACATAACGTATGGTATCATCATTATTCTCCATGTGCACTGTAAGTACCTGTTGGTGACCGTAGTACAACTCACATTGAGACTACGTTGTCTGCAGATTTGTTCTCAATGCATTAGTAACATAACATAACATAATATCGTAAAAATCATAACATGTACACCCACCAGCATTAGGTATAGTAACATATGACTTTGCTCCGATGTTCTTTAAAAAGAATCCATTCGAAACTTGTTGACTGTTCTTCATCAATGCAGGGGTTATCACTCCATATTTAATCACTCCAGAGTGGACAGGGTTCCACCAAGATACTTCCCCATCCTAGCATTTGGGGTCGTGATAAAATAATTTTTCATGCAATACTTTAAAAACAAAAAAAAAATATTTTCATGATATGCATGTATGCGGCATATTTCAAATATGATAGTTGTATGCAAAATGACAAATATGGAACATAATATATGACATTTTATGCTCAAAATGACAGTTATAAAATGAATGGAGCATTTATCAATAAATCATAAATAATCATCAAAGTATAAGTTAGAGGCCAACTTACAAACTGTTGAAGTTGGAAGTGAGATAGTGGCTGTGATAAAAATTTTAATAAGTTAGAATCTATACCAGCTTAAGGAAAAATAAAATTTTCTAGATAAAGGGAAAATCTCGAAAATACCCCTAAACTTCAAATATTGCTACTAATGCAAATGCTCTCCAATATGAACCAAAATTCATAGTCCTCATATCTTGCACATTCTAAGACCGTTTATGCCTTAAAAAAAATAAAGTGATCTTAGCCTATTCATTCTCAATTCGTGGCATGCTCTCTAGTTGATGCATATATGAAATTTTGATTATTGATCCTCATGAATGCATTCATGACAAATTCCTCCAATAAAAGATGATCACTATAAATCCTCAATGGCGAAGTAAAAGCTTAAGTTTAAGCAAGTTCATCCCATCACTTAATCATACCTAATAAAATCTTTAAGTTCTAACTAAACCTCAAGTGATGCATGATATGACCTTTCTATCAATGACATGCTAGAATTAAATCAAGCATTCTTCTTATCCCGATTAAAAAGTTTTTCTAAATGCACATATTTCAAGCCTAAGTAAAACAAGTCAATTTTCTCAAATGAAACTTGATTAAAAGTCAAACTATACATGCTTTGATGATAAACACAAGATAGAGATTAAAACTTATTATGGCATATTTCTCACCTCAAACTAAACTTTCAAAAATTACTCTAAGGCATATTTAAATCATGCCATGAATTATCAAGGCATGCCATAACTAATATTTCCACCAACATAATTTCAAAAATAAACATATCCACCAATATTTCGGCTTTGAGCTAAACATGGTATGCCATGCTATAATAACCCATAATTAATGCTGACGCTAAAAAATACAACTTAACATATAAACTAAAATCTAGAGAGAAAACTTACAAAGATTATGTAGCCTTTGAAGCTTCCCATTCAAAGCTCAAATCTTACAACTCAAGAACTCACTTAGAACACTTAAGAACTTCAAAGAACTAGAGGATGAAAACTCTCAAGAACACTCAAGGGAGTTTGTGGAAGTGAAGTGAGGAAGAAGTGAGGATGAAGTGGAGTTTATATAAGCTCCAAGGGGTGTGTATAGCATTGGCAAGGTGGCCTCCCATTGGAGGATTTGGGTGGTTGTGATGATGCCACCTAGCCTAGATCTTCTTTGGATGGTTGGCTAGCTTGGTGATTATTGCACCATAGAGTAGGCTGAAATGACTATACGGAGAGGGGCTTGCTGTGTAGTAGTGGTGAAAGGGTGGTGCAATTAGTGCCACACTTAAGGGTTAATGGTGCCGCCGAGTATGGAGTAATTCACAAGACAAAACTTTTTTGTCTTATTCATTTGGACTATCCTCTTAGAAATTTGTGACTAGTTAAAGGCATACTTGAGTATCCTCTATAGGTGGTAGATGGTGGGGATTTGGTGGTGAAGTGCTGATCAAATAAAATCAAATAAATGAGGAATTTTCATGGGTGGTTGCTGAAAATTCAAGGGCATTTTCAGATTGGAAAAAATTTGGGGTTTTAGCTAAGGTTTGCAGAAATCAAGCATGGTAGGAAATTTCATGAATAAATGAGGGGCCAATGACATAAATGTCCTTGATAAAAATGATATAAAAATATTTGAGCTAAGGGCACATTACTCCATTGCACACAAAAGTATACATGGGTGCCGATTGGTAAGGTTTTAGGGTTTGACATGTCATTACCCTAAATGACATGTGTAAATGTTTATCTAAAATTCTAATATAATATATGAGTAATAGAAATGGATAACCAAACAAGGAAATCTTAGAACAAAAGGATGAGAAATGATAAGAATAAAAATCAAGCTTAAAACATGGTTTCAAGATCACTAATCGTGTGGTGATCGATCAATGCACTTAACCAAAGTTCTAAACTTAATTTAATTCTTTATAAAGCTCTTAGGGTCGTGGACTACTCTAATGACTTAGTCTTCTAAATTCTAGTGTTGATCTAAGAGTTAATCTATAAGGGTAAATAGGTGGAGTGTTACACAATGCAATAACACTTTTTATTGCTCGGTCTTAATCTGTTATTGTAACACCCGAACCTTGCGCCAAACCTTTTTTTTCTATATTTTTGGGTTAAGTATATGAAAAGGTCAGTTGAAATTTTTTGAGTAATATTTTATGGGCCCAAATTGGTTTTTAATGGTTATCAAAATTTTCTAATGGACATACCATTATAATTAAAATTTTTAAATGGACTCTACCCCATCACTGCATGGCCATGCCCCTTTTTATTAAATTGAGAGACCCAACATAAGTTTGTTTTTTTTTAAAAAATAAAAAATAAAACTCCCCACCTTTACACGTCTCTTCCCGTTTGTCATGAGCCTGCACGTTTTCCCCTTCCCTTTTCTAGGGTTTTCATACCACCCATGTATATATATTTATATATATATATATAAACATCTATCATCTCATGCATAGAGAAACTGCCGAAACATAGTTGCTGCTCTCTTCAGCCTTCTCCCCGTCGCTACCTCCCAACACCTGCTAGCTCAGCCACACACGATGATTTCATGGAGTTATCTATGCACCCTCGCATGACCGTTCACCACCCCATGCACCATCGATGAGTAGCCATTGCCCAGGCCATGAGAACGTAAACCCCTGCACCAAGAACAACCGTAGCCTCCATCCTCGTATGTTCGCATCAAGCTCCTTCGCACCACCACCTCCACCTCATGGAAACCGCCTAAACAAGGTCTAGCGTACTACTCCCTGGCCCTCCCCCCACCATGCGCCACCACCCTCTTCTTGAACTCAGCCCGTTGTCCCCTGTTTTTCCACTCCCGAAACAGAGCAAGTCATTGCTCAAGCCGTCCACTGAGCTCCCCTTCGCCAACCTCTCACTCTCCCCGTGCCCCTCGGTTTCCAGCCACGTTACTCGACGGAAGCCATCGCACGTAGCTCCCGACTAGTCGCACGCCTCCTCGCTGTCCCACGGTGAGCTATCTTAACATTCCGCATCCTGTACTCTCTCCGTCTCTCATCTCTCTCTCTCTCTCTCTCTCTCTCTCTCTCAGTGCGCCTCCGTCGGGACAGCCATTGTCCACCACATCCACCAAGCTCTGTCGCAACTCCCCTCGGTGAGTCTCCGTCGCGGGTCTCTCTTTCGCTAGTGAACAATCACAAACAAAAGTCTCTCTTGGCATTTTACGTAAAGCTTGATCTATGGGAGAATACTTGTTTTATTTTATGATATTACCTTTTTACCATTGAGTTATAAGCCAAAGCATAATTTTATTTTTTCTAGACGTGAATTGTACCATGAGCCTCAACGTTTTTCAAAAGATTTGCTATTATATTCTTTTAGACTGGGTCTAGTTTTGCTTTATATTGGTACAAAAAGTATATTTTTTATTATAGAAATATTTTAGAATTAATGTATAGGTGGAAAGGGTTAATTAATTGATATCGAGGTAATTTGGGAAGTGATTATATTTTTGGGTTGTAAGGGTTTTTATTATTTGTTGTTCTTAAGGAAAATTAGGTTTTATTGTATTTCAGGTTTAAGTATTGATATATGTATTTGATTGGAAATTTTTGGGAGTACGTGACTATCTTATAGGTGATGATTGATTTTTGTTCAGTATTGCTGTGGAGAAATTCCGTTAAGCTAAAAAGTCCATGTAAGCGGGGTTCCTATGCTAGACTTTGCATAAAAATAAAATGGACTGAGGTTGATTTTTGAAAAATATGCATGTTTTGTTGAAAAGAAATTTGAAACGACCTCAGTTATTTGTTCTGCATTACTCATGAAATTCTGTATAAGAATAAGGTATTTTTCTAGCATAACTGGCGTAGACATGAGCTTATTTTTGGCATTCTGTTATTGAACTGAGAAAAATGAGTGAATATAAAAATTTGATAAATTTGCATGTGACGTGAAGATGTTCTGAATCTGTTTTGAAAAATGTGAAATGATCTGAATTTCAGTATTTTGTTTTGATATGATGTGGCATCTGAAAAACCTTTGACATGACTTTCTGATTCTGTTCTGACTCTGATTCTGATTCTGATATGGTGATTCTGATTCTGTTTTGCTTTAATATGTGGCCTGTCACATGATATAATAGTGACCTCTGGCCTTGTCACGGGATACAATAGTGATCTCTGGTCCTGTCACGGGATATAATAATGACTTCTGGCCTTACCATGGGATATAATAGTGGTCTTTACTTTGAGTGCAATCGCTTTGATAACATGGTGATTTATGTTCTACTTGGCTTTCCGCGGAATGCACAATCCTACCACGAGGGTTAAACATGGCCTCTGTTATGATATGATGCTCTAATATGATATGATAAGATGAAGATGTTTAGTCATGTTGTGCTAAAGGAGTCTTTGAATATGAAAAGTTGGTTTCTGAATATGAAACGTTTGAAAAGTCACTATGAATTTCTGATAATATGTATTTTTGAAATTTGCATATTGAAATTGAAATGTTTTGTTTCTGCATTCTAAACTCTGTGAAAATGCTAATGTTTACATATTAGCATATGTTCTCTGCTTATTGAGTTGTTGATAACTCACCCCTTATTTTCAAATATTTTTCAGATGATTTTGAATAGTTCAGTTAAGGATCAAGATTATGGAGCATCGGTGAGATGATTATTTAAGATAGTGGATTACTTATAGAAGATTTTTGAAAATTGATGGATTATATTAAGAGATTTTGTAGTATTCTGATGACTTTATATTTTGGAGTCTGTAAATATATTGATGAATTGTGAGTTTTAAGTTATAGTGAGTAACTCTTCGATCCCTGCGGGACCGGGACGTTGCAGTTATGATCGCTTTTGGAGCTTTACTATTTATGCACTGCAACCATGCTCGAAACAACCAAACAAAAGTAGCTGTGTTCTCGCTTGAAATCAAGCCAGCCCCTAATAGTATAAACTGCCCATGATGGTTGACCCCAACAAAGAGAGTAAAAGACATACCGTATCTATTTGTTAGGTATATCGTATCGAATTGATAACGTCTCCAAAATATTCATACGCCGCTCGACTTTGTGCCTCAATCCAAAACACATTTCTTAGTCTTAACTTTTCATCCACATCCATTACAGAAACAAAGCCATCATTCATCAACCTAGGGTGTTTGGATAGAAGATAGTTTCTCCATGCAAGAAGAGATGAGATCATCTCTGAAACCAAACAGGCCCAAGAATGCCACCTAGAGATCTCGTGAACAAGATAAGATAATTGAGTCATGCTACACAAAACTCTACACTCTGCACACTACTTAAAAGATATGTAATTTTACTTTTTTATTCTTACATTTCATATTTTTAAGTGGTGTGCAGGAATGTGAGACTTATATTTAAGATTTTTCATATCTTTATCTATTTTTTATTGGTGAATAGTCTAATAAACACTATAAATAAACTGTTATTATTTTTTTCGGCCGTACCGACCGGTACGGTACGAAATTTAAAACTGTGCTACTACCTTTTGAGACATTCTTCCCTAGCACGCTGTTTGGATTATCCAGTTTTAAGCGGTTTGCCCATCGAAGCTTCGCTCCAAAATGACGCAGACTCCAAACAAGCCGAGGCCGCACTCATTTGCACCGCTGCGCAACAATCATCACTTTATCCCACTTTTTCTGATGAAGCCTCCTCCTTGACGTGTAGAGAAGCGAGAGGGCGAGAGAGGGCGAAGGAATGGAAAAGGGGAGAAGAGTGGTGGTCTCAGCTCTGCAGTTCGCTTGCACCGATGACGTCTCCACTAATGTAGCCACCGCCGAAAGGTCTCTTTTTCTTCTTCTTCCTTTGGCTTGATTATCCATTTCTCAGCTAAAAAAAAAAGATTATCCATTTCAAAGTATATAGGGTCTTAGAAGCAAAATTTTCTTTTTAATCTCGCTGTTTACTTACAAACCCATCAAATTCACACCCTTAGTCGAGCACCCGTAATGATAAATGTTTTACTCCGATTTATTAATCTGTTTTTTTCTGTTCTTTTCTTTCCTTTTTTTTTTTTCATGCTTTTTGTAGCTCAAGTTTGATTTTTATTTTTTATAAATAAAATAAAATAAAATTCTGCCCGATTGTGAAGGTTTTACCAGAGTGGACTTGGTTTTTGTTGAAACGGCCAACCGGGGGGGGGGGGGGGGGGGGGGGGTACTCCTATGATTTTTTTTTTTTCATGAAAGGAGCTGTTCTTCCACCCAATTTTCCTTTGTTGTTGACTTAAGTCATAAAGCTCTATATTTATTTGTTCGTTCCGTTTCTTATTCTCACCTTTTCATCGTATGTGAGTTACTTTTGCTTTATCGACCACGATCAATCTTCTTTTATGCAGACTGGTTAGAGCTGCTCATGGAAAGGGTGCAAACATCATTCTAATACAGGTATGTGCAGTTGGAACCTGTGATTCAGCTTGTGTAGTGTACAGCTCCTTAGAAACATTTCTTTAAGAAATTATCTATCAAACACATCATTGGAATCATACTATGATTTCTGTTTCTTTGTTCTCAGGATTTCTTTATGATTCATGGAAAAATATTTTGTTCTTCAACTCCAAAATCCTTTCTCCTTTTAGCAAATGTGGAAACATTGACACAAAAAGTTGAAAAATACTCATATTCATGAGATCAGAGGACATGGAGTTGGTTTAAAAAACTATCAAAACGATCTGATTTATTCATACTTTGTGTCTAAGGAATTGTGTCTAAGGAATGTATGGCTTGATGGAGTCCGATTTAACTTTCCTGATGATAACTATAGTTTTTGCTTAGGCTACTGGCATATGAGCATCTATTGGATCCTCTTCATGTCAATCAAATTGAGTTTTGGTCATTATGAAGACTGTCTAGGAGGGGCATCATTTTTTTTATCAGTTCTAGGAGGGGCATCTTGACATCAAGCAAATGTTGGATTCGGTGCTCTTGGTTTAAAGTGGCTTGAATCTATGGGTGTCAATGACTTTCACAAATAGTTTATAGGTCAAAATTAGTTCTTCCTTACCATATTCATAATATTTTTTGTGCATTACATTGTGGTGGCTTGATCTTCGATGATATGTATACCGTTGGTTGATAATTGAATCACAATGTGTAGAGTAAATGTGGAAAAGCATATGCTCACATGCATGTAGAAACCAAAAGTATTTGTAACTTTGCGAACTGTAATGGCTATCAGAGCTGTTGATAATAATGATGCACATAAAAGAGTTGAATTGCTCGCTACATGAATGAAAGAAACATTTTTTTTTATGGAGCACTTTCTTAATTTCTTCTAGGAACTACTATAGGTCTCAATTGATCTAGTAATTGGATCTACTTATAATTTTTTTTTTTTATCTAGTAATTGGATCATTGGAGTTGTTTTTACCAATCAAAAAACAATCATTGGAGTTGTTGTATTCTTGGCATAGGTTTTACCTCTTTAACCATAGGTATTCTTTCGGGAGTTGTATGGGCAAATGAGGCATGGGGCTAATATTTGAATTGGGATCTGAAGGGAACTTGGGCATATGGCCTTTGTGGCTATGGTTTCTGGGGTCAGATGGAAGGATCGGATTCAGTAGCACATAGCCTTGTGAAATTTTTATAAATATGGTACGAATTTAAGGTCTTCTATAATGCCTAATTCCCAAGGCAACTTCTTAGCATGGCTCTAGTTTAAATTCCTAGTGAGAAGTTAAATTGTGTTTGAATTGACAATGTCCAAGACATCAAGAAATAAATTGTAATGTAAAAACTTGGGTTATATGCTATGTCAATGTCTGTTAATTTCTGCTGGTAAATAACTGAAACGTAGGGGGAGGGATTTATGTTACTTTGAGAAACATTACTAAGGAGTTGGACCAGCACCCACATGCCCTGTTTTATTGAGATTAGTAAATCTTTGTTACAGCAACTTTTTGACATGATTTTTGAAAAATCATTGACATCAACAATTTCAAATCATGTATCATATCCGTTATTATTTATAAAAAAAAAAAATGTGTTATATCCGTTATTAAATTGGGGAAGAAATTATATCACCATTTTTTTTGGCAAAGATGACATTGTGCCGTGTTTTTTTAATCATGCTTAAAATCTTGTGCTAAACCACGCTTAAAAAAAATTATCTGTCCATTAGTAGCTAAACCTAGAGATGAAGCTAGGGAGCTCCCCTTGGCCCCCGGTGGATTCATCCTTGGACACTAATATCTATCACCGCCATTGATGACAATTATATAAAAAGTTCTAACAACGTTTTTGAATGGGCTCTTCTTCCTCTGAACTCAAGGCACATGGAGTCTTTTATTATTTTTTGGTAAGTAAAAAAACTTTATTGGTAAGTGCAGAAGGTGCAACTCAAGTATACTGGGAATGTACAAGAGAGACTCCTATCTAGAAGATAAAAAAGATACTAAAAATTCATGCAAATTGAGTCCGTTCAATTCTACAGATACAATCCAAAGAAAAAGAGTGCCGATAAAGAAATTCATAAATTCCATCGGTAGCGTATCGTCCTTAAAGGTTCTATATTTCTTTCTTTCCAAATATGCCAAATGAGTCAGATGGGGACTATCTTCCACATGGCTGCAATTTGCATGCTGCCACCTAGTTTTCTCCAAGAATAAAATAGCTCCGCAATCCTTTTGAGAATGACCCAAGTCAATCCCCGACTGAAGAAGTCACTCCACTACCTTTTTTAGTATTTACAGCTTTGATAACATCAAAGAGAAATGTTTGACGCGAGTATTGCATGTAGCTAATGTGTGGCATGCAAATAACTTATAAAAAAAATGTGTGCCATGTGGTCGTGTTTGTCTCAAATTCTTGGACCAAGTATTTTTCATTGTCAAAGTTAGTGTATAAGCTTTTGTAGTGTATAAGAAATTGAACTGGATATGTTTGATGCGAGGGAAATGTTTATTTCAGGAACTTTTTGAGGGGTTCTACTTTTGTCAGGCACAAAGGGAGGACTTCTTTCAGCGAGCTAAGCCTTACAAGGGTCACCCAACAATCCTGAGGTAAATTCTAAAAAAAAGGCATCTGTTATTTGCTTTACCAGCTGAAGGCTCTCATGCCATATCCAGTTGGCACCATGTTAGTTTCCTTTCGCTCTCCATGCCTTAATCTCAACTTCAAACGCATTTATTGCAGTTAAGCTTATTTTATATGTTTATGTGCATGCTGTGTAGGATGCGGAAACTTGCAAAAGAGTTGGGGGTGGTGATACCAGTTAGCTTCTTTGAAGAGGCTAACAATGCTCATTACAATGCAGTAGCCATAATTGATGCTGATGGTACAGATCTTGGACTTTATAGAAAGTCTCATATCCCAGATAGTCCAGGTATGTAGATGCAGGATTATTCCTCCTCTTGAATCACGTATTTCTAACAATAAAATGATAATAAGTTTTTCCTACAGGCTACCAAGAAAAATTCTACTTTAATCCTGGTGACACTGGCTTTAAGGTGGATGCTTACTTTAAGCTTAGTTGATATATATAATTCTGGTGGCCATTTGTGATTGATAGTGAAACTTATAATAATCCTGATACTGTTGGTGACAGGTATTCCAGACTAAATTTGCAAAGATTGGAATCGGTAAGAAGTTTAGAGTACATTAATTTTTCGATCGCAAATGATTTAAGTTTTTTTTAATATTTGGGTGTGCTCATATTTTTTCATCTACCATTTGCGCAATGCAAAGATGGTGTATCTTTAGTGACTTTTACTGGGCATCAG
Organism: Juglans mandshurica; assembly: GCA_022457165.1. NCBI lineage: Eukaryota > Viridiplantae > Streptophyta > Magnoliopsida > Fagales > Juglandaceae > Juglans > Juglans mandshurica. The sequence goes on along the minus strand of CM039630.1, from coordinate 20,500,149 downwards.
ATGTGCAATATAACCATGTTAACGGCAAACATGCACTTTTCTTTTAGTAATCGTTTCATCTTGCCAGAATTGAGCACAAACTAAAGCTATTAGTACATATTTTATGACAGCCATCTGTTGGGATCAGTGGTTTCCCGAGGCAGCCAGAGCTATGGTTCTTCAGGGTGCAGAGATATTGTTTTATCCTACTGCTATTGGTTCTGAACCTCAAGATGAAGAGCTTGATTCTCGTGATCACTGGAGGCGAGTAATGCAAGGGCATGCGGGGGCAAATATGGTAAATTCTTTAACTTGTAAATGATCAGCTGCAGAAGTACAGTAGTTGGCTCTAGGCGGCCTGCATATAATTCTTGTTCCAGCAACTTCAAATCATCTAAACAAGTGCCCATCAAAATTAAATTTGAAGAACTATGTTACGTTTCATAGCAAATGAAATTTTTTGTTATTATCATTTTGTGCCTCTGTCAAGGACTTCGTGATTTTTTTTATTAACTTTGCAACAATGTGGTGTTTGTTATCAAAACACTTCCATGCAAGGGGGACTTAACTATTTTAGACAAATTCAGGTACCTATAGTAGCTTCAAATCGCATAGGAAAGGAGGTAATTGAGAGACAGCATGGAAAAAGTGAGATCACATTCTATGGGAATTCTTTCATAGCAGGTACTCTATTCATTTATCTGTTGGCATTATCGAAGTTGAGAGTATGTTCAAGTAACATGACCTTTTGCATTGATGTGTATTCCATACAATTGTATGTGAATTGGTATATTCTGAAATTTGACTGCAGGGCCTACTGGAGAAATTGTCACGGCTGCTGATGATAAAGAGGAAGCTGTTCTTGTTGCTGAATTTGATCTGGATAAAATCAAGTCCAAGAGACATAGTTGGGGAATATTTCGTGATCGGCGTCCGGATTTATACAAGGTGCTTCTGACGTTAGATGGCAACAACCCTAGACTGTGATATCCACCTGTTATTACCTTGTTGAGGTAATAAATATAAGTAATTTAACAACTTTCAGTAACAAGCATTATTATTCTCCTGGATCATAAACTTTACCAGATCTGGCTTTGGGGGTGGGGGGAGTGCAGAGGGCAGAGGGCAGAGGGCAGAGGGCAGAGGAAAACACGAACAACTAGATAAATATATCAAATGAAAACAAGTAAAATTGTTTGGTTGCCTTGCATTTGAACCTCACATGTAATATGCTTTATTGAACGCAGTTATTATTAGTGTTATTAGTATGTCAGATATGCAAATCATACAATTGTTCTAGTATCTATTAGTTCTGTTCATTGATGATATAAGGCATTTTTGGTGTTTATATATGTTGGTAAGATCTGAAACGCCGGACTAACTCCAAGCTTATTCTAATTCTTTTACCACCTAACCCAAGGTAGGGGCTCACCAAAAGTTCATCCATGCTGGATATATATAGTTCTACTCCTTCAGCAAAATAATTTAAGAACCGATAAAATCAAGAGAGAGAGCCTGAAATATGGATTTATTTCTTAAAGGAAATCGTCAATATTAGCTGTACACTAAGGTATTGGATAAATTTAAAGATGCATTCTTCCTAGCTGATAGACGGGTTCAGTTGCAATGATACTCGGGTGATTGGCTGAGCTGTTTTGAAACAACAGAATGGCAGGGTTAGATTAATTCTATCAGCAATAAGTAGGGCTGTTGTGAGGATTGGGATTTTTCTAATTCTTTGTCCAAATGCAAGGGTCCAATTAGGAGAGAGAAATACACAATATTAAATGCTTGTATGAGGTTCATGTTGCCCAGAACCCTTTGTGGGGCAGCATTAATGCTATTCTCTTAACTGGATCATGAAATCCATATATCTCATCAAGAAATGTGTAGATTTTGTAATCTTCCAAAGAAATGGGACATATTTCTTGTTCCTTATCTGGTGGACAACGTTCTGGTCACATGCCAGATCTTTCTTTGATGCACTCAAAAGAGCATATTTTGCAGAGTTTCCCATGCCATTGGCCCATGTAAAGTAATACCTGCTTCTCTCTACCGAAATGCCTTCATTACCCCATATCTGATCAGTGGAATTCTTCTCCAACACTGTTGCCTCCCCTCCAAGAAGGGGGAGGCCATATTTTTCTTTTCCTGCCCCTTCCCCGGTCCCCCATCACTTTCATCTTCCTTTCCCTTTCATTCTTCTTTTCATCTTTTTCTCCTCCTATTTGTTGTTGATCACAATATGTGCTGATTTCGGGACCCCTCAGACCACCATGCAAAATCTGAAAATCTTCCCCGGCCTCCTTTGCCCTGGCCTACACCATTCCAACCGCCACATCCTTGGTGTGTGTGTTACACACACCACAGCAACGTGCGCATAAAGCATGTCCTGCAGCATTTTTTGGTCAATCTTGTGTTAACCAGCTCTCCCCTCTCTACTCTCTCTCCCTCTTCTATTTCAATCTCCCCTCCCTATTCACTTTTTTTTTCCTTCCCTATTTTTATGGACTGACCACTATATCTGTACTGGGCCGTTTCTCTACCATGCGTGCCACACCAGCCTTCTCCCTGGATTTTGCTCCACCACCCATGAGTTGCCCCCTCTGCTGGCACGTGCAACATATGCACTGTGCATCTTTTCAGTGCGTGTTCCCATGAGCCGCTCCTTCCAGCGATGGCTCTGCAGATCAGCTTGCTTTCCTTGGTGCAGCTTGCTTTCCTTAGTGGATATTTAATGGTGGCTTCGTCATGGTCTAGTTTACCTTGTCCCGTCCGAGATGGTCATGCCTACCTGTTCCCATCCGCATTGCTCCATCTCCCTAGATTGCAATTTCAAAGCAAGTTTTTGTATGTTTTGTTAGCAATATTTCCATCTGGATCTTCTGAGGATTTGGATGCTCAAGTTTACCTTACCTGTATAATTTCTTTTGCAGTCTCAGTACCATCATACGCGAGCCCTGCCAGCAACATCAATGCTGCTTTCTGCAGTTCCTTCGCTTTTTTTTGCGCGCTTTGTTATCTTATTGTGTAATTTATGCTATATTTGTTCTGGTTTGTATTGTCTTATTACAAAATGAACAGTGTATATTGGTTAAAAAAAAGAAAAAGAAAAAAGAATACTTCATTTCTACATATCCTCACTGTAGTTGTTTATACTTCTACATATCCTCACTGTTCTTTTGATCTTTCATTTCTGAAGGATGCAATGAATCTATGAAGGATTTGATATGGTGTATTAACATCGTGGCGTAAGAAATTGTTACATCGGCACGTACGTTCTCTGATTTGCATGGATACAATTGATCAGCATTCAAAGATCTTATAGCTAGCATGGTTAATAAAATGGCCTATAATGCAAGAATCTTTATGTCATGATATGATTAGTGGTCAGCGATTGCGAGATGCAAAAGAAAACGCCCCCTGCAATTACCCTTGTTTTTTTGGAATGGTAACACCTGAATTACTGTTGAAAAAAAAAATCTAGCAGCAAGAATTTAAGAAATAGGCTGAAGAAAAGAAAATTTAGTCTCGAAAAGGCAGCGCCAGATTATCTTTTCTTTCATCTCTTTATTGGAGAATAACAGTTTGGGGAAGAAAAATACAACTGTAGAATCCACAACTGCATGGCTGTGCCACCGGCATCAGCTAAGGAGGCTTCCTACCTATGACGAAACGCATGCGTCAGACCTCACGTTGTGTTGCCTTCAGCCTTATTTCCCTCTTCTCCATTTCTGACTCCATTATCGTCTTCCTTGCCATCTTTGTCGTTTTCACCAATGTCATCTTCTTCATCCTCCTCCAAGCCCGCCTCTTCTTGACCTTCTTCATCCTCATCATCCTCCTCTTCTTCTTCGTCTCCTTCTTCATCATCCTCATCCTCTTCTTCTTCTTCTTCTTCTTCTTCAAGAATCTCATCCTTTCGCTGAACAAACTGCAACTTGAGGCGCCCATCTTCTCTACATGCATGCAGGAACTCATGGGTGGGAATCCTCATCTCCTTGAGAACAAACCTGCCGTCTTGCCTGAAAGACTTGAAGCAAACCCAAGGCTTCCCACTCTTGCTGATTGAAGAAATTGGAGGAGGGAATGCCCCACCCCTTGTCTTCGACCTCCTGAATTCACCACCTTGATTCTCTGATGCAAACTGATGCTTTGTTATACTTATTTTCTCCTCTGGGTGTTGCCGATTATCCTCGCTCATCTCACTCCTCAACTCCTCAACATCATCTGAGCTTTCAAATCCAAGACCCTCAGTGCACAGCTGCAGACTGTCAGAGTTCATTGATGAGAAGCTGTCACTGCTTTTATGATGACTGGAGTACTTGGTCGAGGAGTCGTCTGAGAAAGAGTCCCTTGACAGGCTCTTGTTTTCATCCCTCTCAGCTGAACCATCACTGGTATTGAGTTTTTCGGCCCCGGTTCTTCCCAAAGTTAAGCCTACCAAAGATGAAGACGAAGATGGTGACAATAATGGAGTGGGAAGGCATGATGGGGATGAATCAGAATTCTCTTTGAAATGAAGTTCACCAAAGATCTCTGTGAACGATGGCTGTTCAATAGGTTTAACAGGTTTAATCTGGTTCCAAGAAGAGAGTGATTCAAGCAGTGTTGGGTTTTCTGGCAATGGGTTTTCAAAGATGTGTTGGAGACTTCCACATGCAGCCATGGCTTGGCTCCTTGGTTATCGACTTTGTAGGATGTTTGTGAGAAGAGAAAAGATCAGAGAAAAGGTGGTGAGAGCTTTTTGACGGTGAAGACAAGAGGGAGGGGGGAAGAGAGGAGAAGACTATGATGGGTTGAAAAAGATCAAGGAAAGGGTGCTGCTATTAAACCAAGGGCTATTGGATTTTGCATATCTTTTTGTTGTTGGTGTAGAACAAAGATGCGTGGCTATGTATGTTGGTCCAGATTTTGGTGGTTATAAATTTTTTAAGTAAATTCAGCTAGATTTATAACTTCCTATTCAACGAGTGGTTGGTTTTCATTCACAGAACACCTAAACTATTGAGTGGAGGTTCCCCACGTTAAAGATCAAAAGAGAGGTTCTTTAAGGTTTAGGGAGAAGAGAAATGTTCCAACTCCATTTTTTTTTTTTTTTTGTCATCATCCTTTCACGATCCTTTAATGTTACATTAAATAATTGAATAATGCTACTATACCTCTTCAATTTGTCACATCATTTTGACTGCTTATCATGCATTTAATTTTTTTTAAATTTTTTTTATCTTAATGGTTAAAGAAGTGACTATATATTAGTGTATTTGTATTTTTTTATTTTTTAAAAATATTTAAATATGTTTAAAAAATGTTTGAAATAAAAAGCAAAAAAAAAAAAAAAGAGTACAATTTGCACTAGGCAGCACAATGAGTGGACACCTGCATGCGGCAGAGTAGCACCGCTCTAAATAATTAGACATTACTTATCATCCAATCATTAGATGCCACGTAAGGGAATATTAATGGATAATAATTAAGAGAATTGCGGATAGAATTTTTAATTTTTTTTACAGAAATAAAAATCTATAAATTGATGTGGCCATAATTTATCAAAAAAGGATATTACAATCTCATATACCATATTTTCTTAGAAAAAAAAAACCCCATAAATCATGCATATAATCATAAGGGTGAGATAAATTGCCTATTTGTTGCTGAAAATTATATATTGTCATTTGTCAGCACCCAGGGTGGGGCAAGTACTAGAACATTGCTAATTCCCTATCATCTTTTTCCTTTCAGAATGCTTTTAATTAAGAAAAAAAAAATTATAATAAGAACAAAGAAACTTTTTGGAATTTCAAATCATATATTGCCATTTCAGCATGCTCTATTGTTATCCAGTGTGTGTTCATGTGATTGGTTAGAAAATACACAGCCATAGCCCATCATATAAATATATATATATATATATTATTTAAGAAAAAATCTATTTATTATCTATTTTTTATTAATTTATGAGGTAATATTAGATAATAAGTTTACAAATGAGATAAAATAAATAACTTTCAATCATTTAATATCACAATATAAAATGATGACGAGTAGGATTACTCGTTATTTAATTGTCTGTGTGTTTTCCATCTCTTGGATAGCAACTCCCTGGACCCTGGTTATCGGAATCTTGGTTGATAAACCTTGTCCTTCGATTCATTGAAACCATCCAGTTATTTATTCCCACTTGTTCACAGATGATTGGCAGTGGCAGGTCCCAACTAAAAAGCTTTAGATTTTCAGTACCTTATAGCAATACAAATACAGGTATAATTTACTTTTACATATATAAATATTATAAAAAAGATAAATTTACAATTTAATTATATGATAGAAATCTAATTTTTATTATAAAATAGATTTGACGTATTCATATAAAGACATATCAATTTATAAATTTATTTTTTTAAAATATATTTATAGATTTAGATAAATATTTTAATTATAAAAAGATTTTAAAAAAATAAATTCATAAATTAACATAATTTCGTATAATAGATTAAATTTATTTTATAATATCAATTTCATTGCGTATCAGAATATATCAATTTATAAATTTAATTTTGTAAAATATCGTCGCAGCACTTGTCGTATATTTTAGAGTACTTTCTCAGAGCGGGTGAGCTGCAGCCAAGTGTTCGTATAATATTGACATTGTCGAGTATGCCGCCAGTTTCGGCTGTAATTTTCATTTCCAGAAGCACGAAGGAATATTCGAGCCGATCCTTTTAACACGTTCACTCCTAATATGAGAAAAATGTGTATTTCTTCATGCGAAAACAAGCATCGATGCTGACTTTGCGGGATAGAGTCAGAAGAGAAATGATATAATTTTAAAAGAAATATAAAATTGAAAATAATATTATTTTTTAATATTATTATTATTTTAAAATTTGAAAAAGTTGAATTAAGATTTAAAAAATTAAATTGTTTATTATATTTTATGTGATATTTTAAAAAAATTATTAAAATGAGATGAAATGAGATGATTTTCGAATTCAAACGGTTACTTTTTTTGACTACTGTTCCCTTCCACAGCCTCCTGATTCCTGAGTTTTGCCTACTTCTTCTAATTATCGTATTTCATTTTACTTTTCCAGAGCAATGGTAGTCATTTTCTTTATCTGCATTTCGTGGTCCCAAACTTCCCACAAATCTGAAGGAAGGCCAGAATCTTTTGTTTTTTGTTTTAATATTTATTTGAATTTGAGTTGAGCCTTTTATGTTCACGAATAGCTAATTTATTACTTGTGCCAGTTCCGACTTGTTCAGAAACTATTTAATTTTTATAAAGAGAAATGTTAAATGTATTTAAAAAAAAAAAAACTTACTTCTCCACATATCAGTTATTGATACGATGAAAATTATAAAATTTAAATTTTAAAAGAAAACTAACAAAATAAATCTTGTAAATAAAAGTGTAAGTAAAACTATAACTACATGTAGTACTACTCTTTCACAAAATATCGTATTATATTTAAGTTATAAAGTTAAAGATAACACTATAAAAAATAATAACATGTAAATTATTAGATTTTATACGAATTGAGAAATAAAGATTCCCTAGATTTTATGCAGTTGATTTGGAACTACTTGTTGGATAGTCTCATTTATTTATATAGTCCTAATTATTATAATATAGTAAAGGGAAATGAGTGGCCTAAAATTTGACTCTTTCCATGAACTTGGAAGAACCAAAGAAACAGGAAATTTTGCAAAAAAGAAAAGACTAACATAACATAATTAAGAGATGGGTCATTCACAGGCAGGTAAACAAACCCAAGAAACCACATAAATGAAACACAAGTAACAGTGTTAGTATGAGAATAAGTATGTTTTCTCCATGAAATCAGAACAGGTCAAGCAAACCATCCAACAATACAGACAACATACAATGAGCAATTCACAAACTTTCCCTAAATTCCAAATCAACCAGACTTACACTGAACTACAATAGAATCAATTGTAGCCCAACTGCTGTTGAGTTTCCTTCACCTCCAGGCTTCGAACCGCTCTATCCTTGAGTCTATGCGACTCAGATTGCTAATTCCCCTCGTCTTCTCAACAGACGTGGTTCCAGGAACTACAGGTTGCAGACCACATTTTTTCCTTGGCCCCTTTCCAAAAATTGAATTACTTGATTGACCAGTTTTTACCTTTCCTGCATTATCTTGAACTACAGCTATTGCACCATTGATTTCGCCACCTTCGGTTTTGGTAATGGAAGGGTCAACTTGAGCTGGAGTCTCAAAAAAGCCATTTCCATCAGAGTTTAGTTTCTCAGAAGAAGTCAATAAACTTTCAGCTGCTCTGTCAATCGTGTTATTGTTTTTTTTAGAGTTGAGGGAAATTTCAGAAGCAGGTTCTTCAGCAATGAATGCTTGCTCTATCTCATCATTCTCTAAGTTAATATCTTCCAGGCAGGTTTGTGAAGCGCCCCAGTGTCCATTTTCATCAGAAGGATCTAAAGGGCTAGCAGAATAAGGCTCCACCATAGAATCTTTTCTTTCCCTTAATGTTTTTAAGATCAGGGTCTTGAGGAAGTTCATCACTTGGACTGCATACATCAAGGCAGTCAAAGGATCTGCCATCTGCAACAAAAGAAGTAAAAAATACTGTCATTCCACCAACCATTGGATAAATCGGACCTCCGCATTCCCATGATACGTTTCAGTTTATATGGAAATGATAATAAAAAGGACGAATTCTTAGGAGCTGATGTAGGGATAGGTTGTAGCTCTAAATTGCCAATCTCCCTCAAACTTTTATCATTTACATATCATTTCAACACATGACTTGATAGTTAGCGGGTAACATGACATCACTAACATGGAAATGAAAGGGTGAGACCTCTTTTGTAATCCTAAAATACTCAATAAATAAATGGTCCGAATATTGATGCATTTAAATGCAATTGGAACCATGCTTCTAGATTAGGTCCCATGGAACACAAGAAGCTGATTTGATTTAGAGGGTAGCTCAAATGCCTTCTTAGAAAGAAAGAAATTTATAGTCGTTGTTATGAGCTTGTGCAAATTTTCTGGAGTTTAAGAAGTGAGATTATTAAACTCACCTTAGTCATGTTTGGTGCAAAAACCATAGCAATGTTGCGTGCATCCATCTTGTTCAGATGTTCCTCTTGCACAACATCAGCCATCAAGTTGATGGTCCAATCCAGTAAAGCAGCTTCAGTTGGGGGTAGAAGCCTCACAAGTTCAGCAGAATCCTCTTCTGTCTGGCATTGCATGACCTGCTCGGGTGATAGGGAATCCAAAACCCCAGTTGGGAGTTCCCGAAACCAAGCCTGAAAGATAAATATAAGTCACTAAATACATCTTTAGTAGTTACAGGCCTTCATCCTTAACTCGGTTATCATAGGGCCATGCATCGACATTACAATCAATCTGGAATAGGCCAAACACTATTTCCACAGTGACTGTTGACTGCACTTGACATATATTTGCTTTGAACTTAACATCCGTTAGATCAAGTGTGATAGCAAGACTGATCAAACATGAGTAAAACAAGTATGATCAAACTTCTCTCCCCCCGTTAATTATAATTTCAGGGGCCCCAATCCCTTGTTTAGGTCCATCCATGTCAAGGAAGAAGACATCCTCCTTAATTGGTCCAAACTTACCCCACATGTATATATGTTAATAATATTCTCCTACCTTTTATGCTTTTCTTGTTGTATTCCAACACAGAAAGTGAAAGGACAGAAATTGTGGCATAAAAAAATAACCAGTGGCAGTAGAAAGACTGGTTGATATTGTTTTTGTTTCTTATATTTCTTGGTGAATACTGAATGTATATTAGGTGGACAATGAGTCTTTCGCAGATATGCTTTTTACAGTTTCTCAAGCATCTGGAAGGTAATCTAAAATTCCAATCAGCAGCCTGGTAACTGCAAGAAGATTTTTAAAGTCAACTTCGACCATATATTATCATGAACAATTTTCTTTTTATATTTCAACGATAAGTTTGTTGGGCAAGTGGTGCGTTCTCTAATGTTGGTGTTTTCTTGAGAAATTTATACACAACTGATTGAAAATTATTAAATTCAAACTAATATGATATTTAATCAAGAAACTCATCCTTCGAAATTAAATCTTAGAAGCCTTAAAAGAACTGATTTGATTTCTATACACTAAATTGCTATTTTTGGTTAAACTGCATAACTTATGACAGACAAATCCTAAACTTAACAGTAAACAATATCCAAAATAACTAAGAAAGCCAACAGATGTTATAAAAAAGTAGCTTTTTCTAAACAATTACAAAAATGGATCCCAACAGGAATTTTAGGTTGTGAAAAAAATTTACTTTTACAAAACTTCATATTTATCTAAATCACTTTTTGCCTCTCAAATGCAACGGAAAGAGGTATTCAACCATGGAATTATGTTGCTTTGTTTAGTAACCAAACAAACAAGGACCACTGTTTTACAAGCATTTGTATATTATATTGCATTTCTTTTTTTAAAAGAAAAACTTAGGGCTCATTTGGATACAGAAACCATCTCATCTCACCTCATTTCATCTCATCTCATCATTACAACTTTCCCAAATTCCTACACAAAATATAATAAACAATTCAACTTTTTCAAATCTCAAAACAATAATAATATTAAAAAATAATATTCTAACAATATTTTATTCAATTCATAAAAAATTATCTCATCTTACTATCCAAACGAGCCCTTAATCTGCCTATTGCTAGGAGTTGCAATTTTTTAAAATAGCTCTTATTTTGATCAACTCGCTTCAGCATACTCATAAATAACTATACGGCATGCATGATGCCTACAAATGGTATCTTTAATGAACGCTAGTAGAATAAAAATGGTATACCTTGATAAGTCCTGCCAAACAGTGGACATCAATGCCTTCTGGTACTACTCCTCTATTCAGTTGATCCCTGGCAAACTCCTCTTGACTATTTTCTGCAGTGATTCTGAAAACGCCTTCTGCCTAAACTTGTAAACATAATAGTTTGAGGAAGCGTCCACAAAACACAACTCGACATGCAACAGCATAAATAACAAAAGGCCAAGTCACGCAGAAGTCAAACCACTGAATTTACAAACTTCTTTCAATTTCCAACTCGAGTTATTCAATTCTCAAGCCGGTGTGTAGAGTACACCTTCCACATCACTTAAATGGTAATATTGGATTTGTAAGATTCAAATTTTAAAATTTATTTTCCAAATCAAATTATGCCGTGTAAGTACTTTACTAGGTGTGCTTTATGGCTTGAGAATAGAATTTCTTTCAATTATTGCATGTGGCCAGACAAATCATGTCCTGAATTTAGAGTCGGCATCATGACGTTAAAGAAGAATCAAGATGGAGGAAAAGGGAAAGAACAAGGTGAAATACCTCCAGGCCACCTAGTGCATACAAGTTTTTTTGCATTAGCAAGAGAATGGACGGCACGCTATTCCCTCTAGAATCAAATGACAACTGCATGGATTCCGTGGAAACTCCGAAGACGGTAGTACTACATTTGAGAAAAACAAGTCAAAGGATAAGCATAATAGAGGTCATACCAGTTAAACAATTAAGCAGAAACTCATCGAAAAAGGTGAAAAATTAACATGCTTGAAAGCTTTTAAGGAAAAAAGTTATACTATCTAATGTGATGCAGATGTCATCAGAGAGTTACATGAAGATTCTACAATTTCAGAGAAATATGAAATCTTTCTGAGATGACAGACACTACTTGGAGAGTGCTTGTATTGAAAATCAAGATGACAATGGCTGATATTGTTTCCAAAATAAACCGGGTAAAACATATTGTAAAGGTTAAAAGGCAAAAGGTTCAAACCCTATGTTGGTGCCAAAAAAATGCCGAAGGATAGATTTTGGCACAATATGGATGGTTGCTGCTTTGGAAATCCAGGTTTGAGTGGTGGTGGAGGCATGGTGAGGAAGAAAGAGGATAGATTCTGTGGCTTTTCTTCCTACCATGGGGAAGGTACTAATACTGTGGCTGAGGTAAGAGCCATCCTAGACAGTCTTAAGCTGTGCATTCAACAAAACCTCTGGGAGGTTGAAGTGGAGTTAGACTCTCAGGTGGTGGTTGGATGGCTGGAAGGAAAAGGTTGCTGCCCCTGGTATTTCAGAGAGTTGTAGGACCAGATTGATGACAATCAAAGGTTATGAAATTTATCAGTTAAACATATTTTTTGAGGAGTTGATTATGTTGCAGACAACTTGGCCAACTTAGGAGCATTGGAAGAGTTGTATTTCCAATAATTGGGACGAATTGACACGGAACATGCGACGTGCTTTGGTACTGGATAGGGCTGGACTTCCATACATTCGCTCTAAATGATTTTAAATTGTATAGGATAAAATATTTGATAATTCTTTTTTTTTTTTTGGGCACTTTTGGTTTTGGGTGTATATGATGTAACCCCCAAGGTGTATGAATGTAACTACGGTATTACTCTGCCAAAAGGGAATGCTACTAATAAAATTGTGGGGTAACATCCTCTTTCACAACAAAAACATTTAACAATCTGAAATGCATCTGTTTTAATGAAAACACCAATCACAAGGGATGCTCCTAAATGGATATAAATCGGTAAACTGTATATTATGTAACCCGAATTCCTACTTTGGGAATATGAATAACCTACATAGTGTGGGTAGGTTATAAAGGTAGTCATGGTTGCTAAGTCTCATATTTACTACTTATTAGGTGAAGCTGAGTTATATATGTGATTCTTGGGAAGCTTTAAATTGACTAAAATTTTTGGATTATAGTGCAAATGTAGTAAGTGCTTTCCTTGGGCCCTTTTATAGGTTATCAGAGCCATCTGGTGAGGCTGGCTGTGTGATACTGGAGCACTGCATGATATTGCCTTTATTAATCATAAATTTATGACATCCCAGTTCCACATTGGGAGTATGACCCGCATAAAGTGGTTAGGTTATAAAGGTAGTCATGGGTGTTAAGTTCCACATTGGCTACTTACTAGGTGAAACTGGCTTTATAAGTGATTCTAGGGAAGCTTCAAATTCTCTAGATCTTTATATATGAAGAAACAAACATGCAGAGTCCATCAGACCTGTACAATGGCAAGGTGGGAAAACCCTTTTACTTAATTGAGAAATGATAGTTTCAATCATGAGTGCGCAAGCGCCGTGCAATCACTTTGAAAAAAATAAATAAATACGGGATTCACATGAAAAAATAATATTGTTTTAATAGTGGACCCCACTCTTTTTCAAAGCGATTGCACGGCGCTTACGCACTTCACAACTGCATGTAGCATTACTCTACTTAATTTGTGTGTTGTATATATTAGTGCGTCTGAGTGTATATTAAGGGCTCGTTTGGATAGTGAGATAAGATGAGTTGAATAAAATAATGTTAAAGTATTATTTTTTAATATTATTATTGTTTTGAGATTTGAAAAAGTTGAATTGTTTATTATATTTTGTGTGGAAATTTGAGAAAGTTGTAATGATGAGATGGGATGGTTTCTATATCCAAACGAGCCCTAATGCTCTGATGATTAATATTTGTGTGTAAAATAACTACAAGAATAAGATAGATAAGGGTCCTTGTTTGTCAAAGCTGATTTAAACAATGCAAAGGGAAAATTATTAATCAACAGAGAATTAGTAAACATTCCATTAGACGACTTCAAATAAGAAACACAATCCAAGCAATTGCAACTAAGGCTAACTTAGCTACCCTCGGGAAGGGATACTACCTCATATGCACCTGTTTCCCTAATTGGGAAACTCAGCTCTCTATCCCATTGTGAAGGCAGACCAATTTGAGATAACAAACAGTAAAAAGAGCATACACTTTTTTTTTAATAAGTAAAAATATTGTATATATCAAAAGGAGAAACCAAGTACACTGAATATACAAGAAAACACCTTGCCCCCAAGCCCATAAAAAAAAGCCCAAAATACACCAGACCCGACCCCAACCCCTTGTTTCCCGTAGAACTAAAACTCTACCCGAACACCAACCCCAACACCTTGATTCCTGTCTTCACAATGCCCTCCCTTTAGACTTCCCTCTAGTAGAGCTACCACCCTTAGCATCGTAGTTGATAGTCGAAAAAGACGCTGTAACTCCCTGCTTTTCTTGAAACTTGATTTGGTCTTAAGCACGTGGCTTGCCTCGATCGCAGTAATTATTCTTTAAATTGGTCTTCACATCCTCCATGTGAAATTCCCACGAACTATTGAATTTCATTAACTTTAGGCAGAATCCAATCCGCTATTGGAGGAAGAGAGACCAGAGGAGCCACAATATCTCCAAACACAGTATCCAACTATACTCCCGACTGTAGACATTCCTCTACACATGGCTCCAGCGCCAAACCCATTGGTTCTCCAGTAACTCCATTAGTTCTCTCCAATGATATCGGGGTCCCCATTGGAGATTCTGGGGTGACAGCAAGTCCCTTCACCTCTGGGGTGATAGCTGACCCTACATCTCCTTTAAACCTTGGCAGTACACCCTTTTCCTTCAACTTTGACGAGGGAGCTATAGTTTCTTCGGGGACTAAGGGTGTAATACCGACTATCGGACTATCCTGTGTTACACGAGGCGAATGACATTCCATTACTGATGTCTCTACGCCAATATCCGATGTAGACCCCGCTTCAAATAATCCAGATTTCCTTTTGACCCGCCATACTCTCCTGGATCTGGTTATAGGGACAGGGCCGAATCCGATCTTCCGTTTTCCTTTTTCTGAGTTTAAAGGATTCGGGCCTATCTTGTTTCTTACCACCCTGTTGCCTCCAGCTAAAAGCCAGTCTATTTTCGTAGATAAGAAAGCTATCGCTGCCTTCAACTCGACAAGTTGGGTTTCCATCTGCTTTAAAAAATTGTGCATCTCGACAAGCTGGTCCTGAGGACCCCCCATACTCTGAATCCCCGAAGCATGACCTGTCTTTAGAGTTGCCGCATAGGATCGCCTCGCCACCGAGGATGCACTTGGGTTTTTATGCACCTCCAAGTTCTCCCTCTCTGCACCACCTTGTCCTTCTAAGCTGTCACTCCCTCTCTTGCCGAAGGAAAAATCACGCAGCACCTCCCCCATCCTTTTCCAGCCACTACCCCCCTCTTTAGGAAAGAAAATAAAATTCCTCCTCCCACCACCACCATACTTCTCCACCGCCATATAACGTCCTCAAGCATTCGAGCAGCGATGCACCGTGAAGTTGCGTCTACCTTCCCGGACAGTGGAGAAAAAATCTTGTTTCAAATCCTTAGTGCACGCTTCCATGGCCTTGGCCAACCACTGTACTGTTGTTGAGCCCAGAACCAACTTAGATATCACCCTTCGACTCCTTTCAGTAATGACCAACATGCTCCCCTCCGTCACGATTGTAAAGGATTTAGATTCTATGACCAACTCCATAGAAGAACCCATACTGACCCACTCCCCTTCTTTAACAACCATTCTTCATCTCAGAGAAACCAGATCAGAAATCCGTTGGGCTTGTTTTGGACTCCAGGTCGTGCTCACTGTAAGCACTGCAAGCACTGCAGAGTCGTGCTCACAGGAGATGCCGGAGTACTCGCCGGAGCCTTCTGAGTCGACGACACGACCAACGGAGCCTTCGGGAGGATCGCCGGAGTACTTTGAGAGACAATACAGCGAGATCTAGGTCACCGAAGATTGGACCGACGCCGGACCGGCCCTTAGCGAAGTCGCTGAGGTCCGTTGGCTTTATCGATGACGACGGTGCACTGTCTCTCGCCGGCAATGATGGGTGGCGGCAGATCTGGTTTCTAAGGGTTTCACGCTTCGTGGTAGTTTCTCTCTCCTCAGGACTGATGCCGGACGGCCCTCAGCGAAGTCGCCGAGGCCCGTTGGCTTTGTCTGTGACGTTGGTGAGAGGTCACTCGCCGGCAAGGTTGGCGGCGGTTTCCTTAGGGTTTTACGTACGGAGAGGAAAAAAGAGGCTTCCTATATTTGTCTAATACTAAAAAGAGCATACACTTAGTAGCTGGGGAATCAAAGCTGGAGAAGAAATTAATATGGCAAATATCATGTGGTATGTGGCAACTTCCCAATGGTAAGTTGTTGATAAACTCCTGATATCATGATTTGGGTTTTACTTTGTTTGGCCTCCCGGTAATTTTATTTTTTTGCATATATTAGATTGCATTCACCACAATTACCAAAAAGTGCGTTAAACAACAAATAAACATAAACATTTGTTGTAAATTGCAACAAAAAAGAATGTGTTCTGTAAATCGCAATAAAAAAGAATGGGGTTCTGTAAATTACTTATATAAAAAAAATAACGAATGGCTTCTGTAAATTGCAACCATAAAGTTTTACAATTTTCGATTTTACAAGTTGGAAATCAATTATAAAAAACTAAAACGTAGGCCACAAACATACAGGAAAAAAAAGGGAATTCGGCAATTGAACAACACAACCTCACAATCTGAAGAATTGATGCCATAAATCACAACAGTATCTCCGATCAAAAACCACTACGGTATCTGAAAAGGAAAAAACCCACCAATTACGCACACCAAATTCACAATCTCAAGCTTGTATTCCACGACAAGTAAGCACCGTAACCCAACCTTCCCCCACCACAACCCACCCAACAACAAAAAGAAAAGAAAGCAAAAAAGAAAAGAAAGCTAAATTCCACGAACTATGACACACAGCAAAAAGAGCAAATTCACAAATCTAGAAATTGAATAGCAAAACCCATCAATCAAAATCAACCAATTTTACCGATTTAATACTAAATGAGCAACTAATAATAATCGAATCAAGAAAATTACACCCACACATTCCAACCAAAAATAACAAACAACCAGAATTTACAAAACCCCAAAATGTACCTGGCACTGGGAGACCTCCTGGGCACCTCAGGTTCAAATTCCACAGGCAATCCCAAGAACCCATTAAACCTATCAAAGGTAACATGCGCGACATGGCGCACCTCAGTGGGCCACCCGATCTCCATGGCACAGAGCTCCCTCCTGTCAGTATTCTTACAAGCAATCAAAGATTTCCTGAAAATGGCCACCAGCAATGCCAACAAAGACAACTGATCCCTTCTCCGTTTGTCACGTTCCTCCTCTGCCTCACAGCCACTCGCTGTAAAATCGCTGTCCTCAGCTACAGAGGAAGAGGGTGAGTCACAGTCAGAGTGATCGATGTCCTCATTTTGAGGGGGTACGCAGGATAAGGAAGAAGTAGGGGAAGAGACTCTTGTAGGAGAAGAAGAAGAATCAGAGAAATGGGATGGGGAATGGTTGAGGTTGAGGACATCAGTCATGGCTGGCAATGAAAAAGGCCTATTCTTGAAGTAGAAAAGAAAACTGTTTTCTTGCTGGTTTAGAAAACAACGAAAAAAAACAAATACTAAAAAAGATTCTGAGTAGGAAATAAAATTTTCACGGACAGCATTTGGGGTGGTGGAGTTGGGTCGAAGCAAAGGGACTGAAGAATGTGGGACGTGAGTATCATTATCTCAATAGTCTAATTTCGGGCTTCCTTGGAGTTGTGGAGAGCTCAACATTGAACAAGAAGAGAGAGAGAGAGAATTGGTGGGAAATTAACAGAGAAATTACAGAGTGGCATTGAGGTGTAGGGAGTAATTATATATTAAAGATTATAATTTTGGAGTTTGCTTCAGTTAGACGGCTACGTATTGGTAGGTTTTAGAGATGACTCAACTTGAATCTGAAGAACCTCTCCCATCCATCTTTCCAGCATTTTTCCATGAAAAGTGTCTTGCAACTGAAATAGCATCTATGTTAAGTATTTGTGTATCTTTTTGCCTTCAACACCTTTCCATGTGATCAACATAAACCACCTCAAAAAAACCGCTCTCTGTCCACCGACTGCTCATGCCCGCTTTTCTTTCTTCATCTCCTCTTCTCTTTTTCTAGGCTTTTTCCCTTCCTCTTATTATATATTTTTTCTTGGTTTTAGGGATTAATTGTAAAATTGGAATTTTAGTTTTTATCAATCATGATCTAGATTTTTAACATTTTACAAAGCTAATACCTGAATTTCAAAATTTATGATTAAGTACCTTAATCAATCGGCTGTTTGAGAATTAACGAAGGATTGCATAATGCCATGTGTCACTTTTTGATTGGCCGATACTTAACATCAATATATCATGTCAGTCAATAAAAGATTGAAACGTGACATATTATTGTTGTGGCAAACTCCCATTATTATTAGATGAAAAATTTTATTTACAGTTTTGAGTGAGGATTGTATATGGAGCCACGTTGATGAATAAGGATAAAAGAGAAAAAATATCATTTTAAAAAAGATATTCTTGTAATTTTAATTTTTTTTAAACATAACTGTATGAGTTTGTATGAACAATTTTCATTTAGGATCTGTATGTAGACTAACTCTTATTAGATTGATAGATGTTGAACATGAAATAAACTGTGTCTAGCCTACTGGGAACCAATTACCAATAATAAAGGAAGAGAGATAAAGACAAGAGATAAGGAAATGAAGAGACAAGGTCAAGAGATAAAGGCAAAAAAAAGTTGACTCAAACATAGAGAATGTGAAAACAATATAAGATAAGTAGGACTCAACTACTTAAAAGAATGAAAGATATCTCTATAAAAGGAGGTCCGAAATTTCTGATGTGGTGGAGGCCAAAGGATTAAGAGAAAACTCGACTCTTCATGATCTGTAATTGGAGTATTTCAAATAGGGTTGAAGAAAGACCAACAATCTTAGTAATCGAAAAGCATCTAGCTAATAGGTGAGAGAGCTAGCGTTTATGACTAGAAGTAGGGCTAGGTAGCAAGGGATCGTTATCATGCAACGACATATCTGCCCAACCCACACTAAGCCTGTAGGGAATGAGTGAGCACCAATTAGCTCAGATCGGATATGCATGGTTATATTAGAAGCATGTTTAGACAGGCAAGGGCTACCCAATTCTAACATACCCTATATACTCGTATATATACAAAAACACTTAAGTGTACATCGATTTCAACCTCTTCCCTTTTCTTCTTTCCTCTTACTCTCCTTCCCTTTTGTTTTATCCTTCTCATTTCTCCTTTCTTTTGCCTTCTTCTCGTCTCTTTTTCTAGTCTTTGAAGAGGCGGCCGTGGATCTCTAACGCCTATATTTAAAGCATAGAGGCCCTATGATGCATAGATTTCTTAGCTTGATTGTTGTGTTTGGTAATTTTCTATTTGGTTGAGGCACTGAGATCCTCTTATGCGCAGATCTCTTAGAGTCTTAGCTAGATTGTTGTGTTTGGTAATTTTTATTTGGAATGACGGGAACCTTGGATGAGTGGGCAGAATTTTTGTCAACCCATTCAATGGGTACAGATAAGCAAGGAGTGAGGGTGGGGAGTGAGATCTCCACCCTATCCAGTGGGGGCAAGGAAGATGGCTACCTGCGCTAACTACAAGTGAATCACCCTTCAAATTAAATAATCTTATTGCCTCTATTCAATTCAAACCTTTTAATTTTACCAAGTAATTAAAAATGGTAAGTAGTGGAGACCAAATGTTAATAATCTCTATGCTCATGTGCAACATCCTTACATGTTGGAAAGTCTTCTTAAGGACTTGTACACATCAACAATGATCCCCAAAAAATGGGGTCGATGCGGTTGATTCTTGTTCTCTTATATTCTTTTTTGTTTTGTCTAGTACTTTTCTACTAGCTGGATTCGTGAGTTGATTTATTTTATAAGAACCATGAGCCTAAAGTACAATTGTCTTTGGTAAGGGATAAGTTATAATTAACAAAATAAAGGAATATTAGAATGAAAAAATATATTCATCATCCTAACTTCCATCATCCTCCCATTATCCCATGATGTGGCATTAGATGATAGGTTTATAAGTGAAATATAATAAATAATCTCCAATTATCTAATGACACATCATAGGATGATGAGAGAATGATGAAAGTTAGGATGATGAGAGGATGATGAAAGTTAGGATGATGAGTAGCATTACTCAGATATCTATTAGAATATTTCTTCACTTCTTTGTTGGTATGTTTGGATTAATTAACAAGACCAGCTGCGACTGAGGTTTTCTTCGAATAGAGATTCTCTTCAATTACATAATCGAGTTGGATGGTTTAATCTTGACTAAAGATAGACATATTACATAAGTTTTGCAGCATTTAATACTACTCGTATAGGGTTTTTGAGTATTGTAGATTCCACATAAACATTTGATGGTGTATTTATTTTTATCTATGTACTTTTCAATCCCGTCAAGAAATTAGAGAGGAGAACCTCAATTTGTCTCCTTTTGTTGTAAGGCCATCCGTTAGATAGAACAACCATAATTGAAGGCAATTTAATGTATATCGACACTATTTATACATAGTAAAATACGATAAAGTACTATTCATGGACAGTGTGTCATCCCGTGATCAAATTCGCCTAAAGTTTGTAGAAGTTTTGGATGCTAGAGATTGCTACAAGACAAGAAACTTTTAGTGTTGTCAAGTCGAAAAGAAAATAATTAGGCAGAAGAAAAAACAAAACGACAGCTGCAGGAATCTTCAAAGTACTCTCATGTTGTCAAATTAAAAAGAAAATAATTTGAGAAAAGAAAAAAAGAAAAAAAATCATAGCTAGAGGAGTCCTCAGATCATTCCCGGCTATATAAAAAGAAGAATAAGTGAACAAAAAAGGCACGACGAGAAAATATTGATAACCAAGAGCTAGTTGTAAAGAAAAAAAAAATTAGAAAGAGATCCCTCCTTTGTTTTTTTTTCCCTCATGTATCCCTATTGGTTTGAATCTAAGTTGAAAATTCAAGTCATGTATTCAAGAAAAGTACTAGTTTCAATAAAATTTATATTCCAAAGTAGGTTTGTAATTTACCTTCTTTCCATATTATTCAATATATATATATACACACACACCTATTAGGTTTATAAATAAATCTTACAAAATAAGGTCCATAAACTAATGCGATTAAATGTGATACGTTAAATCTATTTTATAATAAAATTAGTTTCACAATCTAATGTACCACAATAAGCTAGCTCAATCAATTTATGAGTTTTATTTTATGAGTTTTTTTTTGTAAATCAAACATTTCTTATATATAGAATTATGCATCTACCTGAAATTTTTAATTTTGTTTTTCTCTATTGAGCTAACACTAGAATAATTATGAAAACCATATGAAGCAACTTTGTATTTTCAAGCATAAACGTCGTAAAGTTTAAGCTAGATCATGGGAAATCATGTTTTCTATTGCATAAATTATATTGACATTATCACCCATATCACTAATATTGTCAATATTAGGGTGTATTTGCTATCATTTGCTATTGTTGTCATTGCCTTATTATCATCACAATCACCATTATCGTCTGGCGGTATCTACCATAACTTTATTACAGCGACCATTGTTATTCTACAGTTACCATTGTCTGTTTTTATCTTTTATCTTATTATTTTTTCCTTAGCAAGTATATGGTATAGGAATGATGAGTAGAATAATTCTTGTTATAATTACATCCACGAGGATCCTCGTTACAATCTTTTCTTTGAAGTAGAATATTGTTGAAAATTTGTTTAAATAATATTAGCAACTTTTTTTAATTAAAAAAAGATTCAATGAAAATTATATTTAATTAAAATATGATTCAACATGAGTGTAGACATGGGTCCACGACTGAATTCCTTTGCTTCGGTACTCCTCAAATAGTGATCATACACGGACTTGACAAATTCCAACAACACGTACTATATGATTGCGTTGCAAATAAGAGAATTAATTACAGCTTAATTAATTTTTCAGATCATTTTTCAGATTGAATTCCAGCATGAGACATTACCATACTTATTATATATAGAATATATTCATAATATAGTATGTGTGTCATATGACTTTTCTTTACCATATTTAATTTATTGTGTAAATCAATCAATATTAATTATTTATTGTATTTTCATTATTTCTCTAACCTCATACATCTATAAATAGGGCGGGTCATAGGTTATGTATTAAAAAACAATTGAGAATAGTAAAGATGTAGCCATCAAAGTATCTCTCCCTCATTCTCTTATCCATCTCCTTTTCTATTATATTTTATTTTCTACATGGTATCAGAGCCCTTGGCTAACACCAGACTCGATTCTATAGATTATTTATTTTAAAGTTATTCCGCTAGGTTTACGTTTCAAAAAAATTTGTCAACTACATCCATTTTTCAATTTGGTTTTTCTCATATCAAGCCAGCAATTAATTGTACGAGTCTTCGCTGACATTTTGGCATAAGAGCCACATATTTCCTAGTGTCTCTGGCATCGTTTTTCTGTTTGTGATAAATCTTATATTCAACATGTTATTCAGTATTTTTTTCATTCACCGCACGTACTTCAAAAGCTTCCTATATATGCACTTAACGGATCGTTGTCCTCACTTCCATCATCAATCTTGTATATTGATTTGTTTTTGTTCGCCATCCACTTGCGCCACGTGCCATGGAGATACATTTTGTCAAGTCGCCAATTAGATCTCCAAGTCTCATTCACCTGGCCGACAACTTGATCGTCATCGTCATCTTGAGTTTGATGGGATGTTAGAATATTACCACCCTCATTATAGAATATATTCATAATATTTTAGTATGTATGATAATATGACTTATTTTTTACCATATTTAGTTTATTATGTAAATCAATCAGTATCAATTAATATCATTAATTTATTGTATTTTCATTCTTTCTCTAGCTCCATTCATTTATAAATAGGGACATATGTTATGTATTAAAAAAAATGAGAATAACAAAGATCTAACCCTCAAAGTCTCTCTTTTCCATCTCCTTTTCTATTGTCATTTATTTTCTCCGTATAAAATACTATTGAATGCTACTCATCATCTCAACTTCCATCATCATTTCATCATTTTATGATGTGGCATTAGGTGATTGGAAATTATTTATTACATTTTACTTGAGAACCTATCATCTAATGCCATATCATGGATGATCGGAGGATGATGAGAGTTGGAATGATGAATAGATTTTTTCTAAGAGAATTTTATATTGTACACTTTCACTTAATTAATATATAATTTATTATTTTTATTTAAATATATATATTTAAGCATTAATATAAAAAAAACAAAAAAACAAAAATGATAAATCCATCACTGACTTAAAAATTTATCGTATACTTATATGAGACGTACAGTAGAATTTCAACAAAGTCATTCCACTGGTGCAAAAGGGCAAAGGGAGAGGCTCAAGAATCCTCCTGACCATCCATCGTTGGGACTCACATCATTGGCTTGGCTTGACGCGTGCTACAAGAAGAATCTGGGCTGGGATTATGTTTCAGTGATAAGAATGATTAGGATCAGAATTTGAAATAATTATTATTAATTGCTGTTTCTTTGCATGCAATCTTTTCTTTGCTTTACTGTCAAAGAAACAATCTTTGATCATGTTTCTGAACATAATAATAATAAAAGGTAGGGAGGAGGGCCCAGACATTAATAGACAAATGCAATTGCTGTTGTTTGCTGACTTAATAGTCATGAGGGTAATAATGATAAGAGCATTAGACTGTTTGTTCACTTCAAACATCATCAATTCCTTCCCTTTCTTTCAAACACAGATGCTTAGGAGACTTGGGAACTGAGAAAGAAAAAAAAAAAAAAAAAGGAAAAAATACTCCATGAAAGGCCTTCCTTCACCTTTTTTTATGATTAATGATGTATGGTTGGTGACTGACTACAATGGTACTGTACCATACCAAATTCTGAGGGCCTACCCCTTTCACCCCCCATATGCTTGATCCTTCGTCGAAGAAGCAGCTTATTTGTTGTTATGCAAGAAGCCCCAAAACTAGTAATACTATGTATCTTGATGCAACTTCAGGACCGTGTAATCAATCCTCGATCTCTTCATCATATGCCGGGGACTATATATGATGCTACAATAGTTCTATATACAGTCGTCTTGCGTAGTCGGCTGTGCAGTCGGCTGACGTGGCGTCATGCCACGTCAGCCGACAAAAAAAAAAAAAAAAAAGACAAAATGAAACGAAAATGAAAAGCGGAGAGCTGGGTTAGTTCATTTCGTTTCCCGCTCGTGGTTCTTCGTGTATGCGCCGGGCGATTTGGAGAAATAGAAGCCATTGAATCTGAGCTAGTTTGGTCTGCAGATTGAAACCCAGAGATCGTCGGTGGGTGTGTTGGGCTGGGTCAAGGCCGGTTTGCGTTGGGCTGGGTCAGGTTCGTGGGCTTCGTTTGGGTCAGTTTCGTGGGCTTCAGCGGGTCAGTTTCGTGGGCTTCGGCGGGTCAGATTCGTGGGCTTTGGCGGGTCAGATTCATGGGCCATCATCTCGGGTCAGCTGTGGGCGAGCGTTTCGGGTCAGCGACGTGGGTCGGTTTGACGGTCATCTTCGTCCCCATTTCGTCGCACTGTGGGTCAACTTCATCTCTACTTTGATCTGGAATTCTGCCATTTATTTGATTAAATGTTGTGGTCACTGACATGAAGCAAGGATTTAGTTTGCTTATTTTTTTTCTTCTGTGATTTAGGTGATTTTTTTCTTCCATAGATTAGTTTTTTTGTTCACAACACGTTATGATTTAGGTGATTTTTTTCTTCCATAGATTAGTTTTTTTGTTCACAGCATGTTATAATCACGGTCTGAGCCCAATGAAATCCCGCTTCTTTCAATGTAACAGAGAAGTGAGTGACTCTGTTAAAAGAGTCCTAGACACAAACGATTTAGCTGGGATCCGACTGAATAAGAGTTACGGATCTCTTGTCGTTGGCGCAGGTGGCTTTGAGAACTTGCCATTTTTAGAAAAGGATTGTCGCAATTACATCGACAAAGCACGGTATCTACGACTTGGCGCAGGTGGTGCTGGAGCACTTCAAGATTATTTTATGAGGATGCAGTACAAGAATAATGGATTTTTTTTCATTGATGGATTTAGACGATGAAGGAAGGTTAAAAAAATGTTTTTTGGGCAGATCCACGTAGTCGGGCAGCCTACCAGTATTTTGGTGACGTAGTTACATTCGACACCACATACCTGACGAATAGGTATGGGATGCCATTTGCACCATTTGTTGGTGTAAACCATCACGGGCAGTCGATTCTTTTGGGAGCTGGGTTAATTTCCAGTGAGGACACTGAGACTTTTATATGGTTATTTCAAACCTGGTTGCAGTGTATGGACGGTATAGCTCCAAAGACTATTATTACTGATCAAGACAGAGCAATGAAAAATGCAATTGCTACTGTCTTTCCAGAAACTCGACATAGATTATGCCTATGGCATATACTGAAGAAAGTACCTGAGAAGCTTGGGTCATATGCTGCATACAGAAGTGGGCTGAAAACTGAACTAATGAAATGTGTGTACGACACACAAACTATTGAGGATTTTGAGAAATGTTGGGCCGAGTTTCTTAACACATATGACTTACATGAGAATCCATGGTTGAAAAGTTTATATGTAGAACGTGAGCATTGGATACCGGTTTTCCTGAAAGAGCACTTTTGGGCTGGAATGAGTACAACCCAACGCAGCGAGAGTATGAATGCTTTTTTTGACGGTTATGTGCATTCAAAAATAAACTTGAAGGAGTTTGTCGACCAGTTTGACAGTGCGCTGAAGAAGAAAATTGAGAATGAAAATCATGCAGAATTCCAATAATTTAGCCAGGTCATTCCCTGTGTATCGAGATCTCCAATTGAAAAGAAATTCCAAGAGTTATATACTAACGCTAAATTTAGAGAAGTGCAGCAGCAAGTAATAGGTGTGCTTGATTTGGATCCATCTCTACGTACATCAGATGGTGTAATGAAGAGTTATTTGGTAGAAGATGAAATTCGTATTGAGGAGTTCAGTAAAATGGTTACATATTCAGTGAACTTTAATGAAGAAGACTGCAATGCTAAGTGTTCATGTGGGTTATTTCAGATGAGGGGGATACTGTGTAGGCATATTTTGGCTGTATTCAAATGTAACGGTATAAAATCATTGCCAAATCGGTACATTTTAGACCGATGGAGAAAGGACATCAAGAGGCGATACACGTTAATCCGCAGTAGCTATGACGCAGGGGATCAGAGGCCTAATGGTAATAGATATTCAATTTTGTTGAATATGTGTTATGGGATGATTACATATGCGGCGGATTCTAAAGAGCAATTCGATGATGCAAAGAAGAGGATACATGAGATGACTGAATGTTATCGCGAGCAAACACGCAACAGATCTTTGACCCAAACAGGTTTAAAGTCTATTTATCTTGTTTACTTCTTTATAAGTACTTAATTCCTACTTATGAATGAAGAAAAAAAATTACTTAATTTTTTGTTGTTTAATGATGTCATATTTAATCAGTTCTTTGCCCATAACAGATTCGAATGCTGGTTACATGACACTGGACACAACTGCAGTTGCTGGTTCACAACAAGTCAAGAGTCCACTTGTTGTCAGAGGGAAAGGAAGACCCCCATCTCTGAGAAGAGCATTCAGGATGGAGACAGACATACGAAAGGTGAAAGCCAAACAGAAGAAAGCCCAAGCCAGAGGGAAAGCCAAACAGGTGAATGTTTTAACATTGGGAGAATTAAAAATAACCGTTCGATTCCTTTAACGTGTGAATGTCTTGTACTTTTATAATGTAAACTTAGAAAAAGTTTTTTTAATTGTTACGTTATTGTTAGGGAGATGTGAGTTCCAATGTTCGAGATACACTAGCCATTGGCACGCGCAGGAATTTATTTGGGCAATCAGAAGTGGATATCACCAATCCTGGACAAGTGCAGGTATCAAAAATACCTCTATTTATAAGCCAAACAATTATTTTCATAAGTTGAAATGGTAACTTTTCATCCCTTTACAATTTACTAAGTATTTTGTTATTTATAAACAGACTGTTATAGACAGCTCAGTAGTTCACAGTAGTGGAATCGAACACCGAGAAACAGTGATGGGTAGCCAAGAAAGTGTAATGTTTCTAAACTTTACACAATTTAATTGTAATATTTAAATGACATTCATATTTTCATATTGATCGTAACAGATTTTTTGGGTTCAATGGCGCACGACCGGACCTCCCTGGATTGTGATGGATCACAACCAGTGCAAGAAGTTGAATATTAGTGACTCTGCAAGCTTGGCAAGATACACAAGGTATTACAATGTAATTTATGAGCCATATCAAAAATCAATTGCTCTTGATTGTTGCTTGGTGTAGTGTAGTAGTTATTAAAAAGAATTTTAATAACTTCATAGAGGCTTCTGAGTGTAATAACTTGGTGACGTAGGATTTTTAAAAAGAATTTTATTTGGGAATTGTTGTGAAACGTTTCTGGATTGTTGCTTGGTGTAGGCTCAGTAGTCATGCTTTTTATCAAGATTTTCTCTTCTTGATCCAAGACTATATAGTATATTTTCCAGTAGGAGTGCTTTTGATGGTGTAGAGAATCCATGAGTGAACTCAAGTGATGGACTTGGTTACTTTGAGTTTCTCCACGTAGGCATTTTATGTAATTTGATTTTGGTGGAGTGTTAGCATTAATTACTCCAAGTTACATTAAGTTGATCATATTTGATACTCCAAGTTGATCAATTCATGTTCTGTACAACGCAGCCTTAGTTTTTGGTGCTAAAAAGAAGTCAATAATTTTATTTTATGATGATAAATGGCTTGATTACAGAAAATGATTGAGTTTGCTAGATGTGATCCTAATTCTAGATGGGGTTCTATGCGAGCTGCAATGGGACATCCAGAACTTTTGAGTTGAGCCATGTTGCTCTTGGGAATGAGGATTGCGGGAATAAGAATTTTCAAGGTTTCCCACGTGTGTCTTATGGTGGCATCGACTTGTATTTATTTTGTAAGAAGAAATGTAGGTTGGTGTTATTTGATGAGTTTTTGTAAGTATTTTGTAAGAAGGAAGGTATAAATGTATTGACTAAGTATTTTGATTTTTATCTTGTAAGTATGAAGGTTGGTGATTAAATTTTGTGTGTAATCTTGTTATATTCACATAGCTTCAAAAGTGATACTATTTCACATTATTTTTGGATGGGTGTGCAGATTTTTATTGTTACTTATATTAATATTAGTAGAGTTCCAAGATTGAGCAAGTCCCTAATTGCCAAATGGTCAATTGGATGGCTTCTTTAGTTGCTGCAGATTTGCGTTGGTTGTATTTATTTAGTAGTTGGCCAACCAGTGCAGGTGGCATTTTCAATTGGCAAATGGTCATTCACGTACATTGCTAATGAAGTGTAAGGATTGTTTTAGGTATTCTTCACTTTTTCTCAAATGACGTGAATGAAATTGCTATCATTCTTCACTTTCGAATGTCCTTGCCATGGAGCTTGATCTATCTATGCAAACTCACTGTCATGAGCATGGATCTCCAAGACAAGAGAATCGAGAAATAATTACAGTTCTTTAAATAATATAAAAAAAAAAAAAAAACTAAATTTGAGAATAATTTAACTTCAAAAAAATTAAATAACTTATAACACCTTATATTAATTATACAAATCTAATTATACAAATTAAATAACTTATAACACCTTAAATAATACTTAACTAATAAATCAGTTTTGTAGATAACTAATAACAGTTAACAACTAATAACACTTAAACTAAAGATTTTGACTAAAGATTTACAGCACTAAATAAGTAATATATAACACTAAATAACTAATAACACTTAACCTACAACTTCCGAATATTTAAATGTAACATAAACCACTACCAAAGGTATAAATAGCAAAAGATAATTACAAAAACACCAAAGTACAGACGGGATAACATGCGTGAACGCCTTAGGGCAGCTTCTCTCTCAAGAAGCACCGACTCCTTTTTCTGGATCTCCTCCGATATACTATATAGCACCAACTCTATCTTCTTGATGTCATCCACTATCTTAAGGAGCTCAGTTACTTTATTTTCGATATCGCTGAGTCTATTTTGGAGCTCTTCCTCGGTTTTCCTTGACACTAAATTTTTTCTTTCTTCTAGCTTTATGTCTTGCTCACTATCTACCCACTTGAAATAATTACAGTGTGGTAATCCCTGATATTTGCACAGAAAATCAATTCAAATGTTAGATACGTAATATTAATCAATTCATTGTTTACTGATCAAAAAGTAAGTCCTGTAGCTACCTTCGTGTTGTACTTTGAACACCCTAAGAAGGGTCGTCCAGGATTTGCCTTAGTATTTGAGTATCTCAAATTAGCTTCAACGTCACAGAAGCACAAGGGCTTTGCCGCAGTACGTTTGCCAACGGATGAAGAAGACAGTGATGATGACGACATTCTAACATGAACCAGAATCACAAAGGAAAGCCACACATATAAAAAAGACACACATACAGGGAAGCACTGAAAAAAAAAGCACGACCCTTCTTATTTGAAATAAAATTCCCTCCATTCTGTCACACGACTTTTATGGAGTTCTTAACCATTCAATAGATTCTTGTTTCTAAAAGCAGTGGCAACAAGTCAAACAGAGTCGTTTCCAACACTAAAACAAGAGGCAAAAGGACAGAGATTCCCCTCATGCACTGATTGTAAAAGCATACCAAATAAAAAAAAAATTGGTTGCCATAATTTGAGGGTCTAGTATCATAGCAACCAGCAATCATGCCTCTAGTCTTTTCCTACAACCAAAACTGAAAAAGTTTCTCAAACCACTCTGCACCTGCAGAAGAACCTAATTGGGCAGATGCAGAGTGCTTTGAGATTATTGTATATACTTAGTGCAGTACTAATATTCCTTTTATATTCTTTTGTTCTTATTGTGCAGATGCTGGTTGGTAAGTTAGTTGTTCTTGAGTTGTATGGTGGGGTTGGGAATTGATGGACACGATTTAATGACCAACCTCAATAGAATTGAAGCTTCAACTAATTCGACCCCTGCTACATACTGAACCTTCTACGCTCCGTATAACATCACAAGTTTGCAGGATATATTAAAGAATCAAACCAGTTATCCTGGCATCATAACATATATATACATATTGCCCACTTCAGCATTTATAACATATCCTTTTATGCTTTGGTGTTCAGATTTTTCAATTGCGTTCATGGGTCAACAACCCACGAACATATTCAATTTCTAGTTGACAAACATCTAAAACTAAACAATTCAAAATACATGCAGTATTTTGCTCAAAACTTTATAAATCAAATTCCCATCAACTAGGTAAAAGTCATCCATATATTCAATTTATATGTTTTGCAACTAGAAAATATGGTTCTCTACTTGCTAATATTAAACATGTAAATCTGGATGGTCCCTGAAGGTGATAACCCCACTTTGAAGAAGATGACTACTATTTCCAACTTCAAATTGGCGTTTCTTAACATCACACACACAAAAAAAAAAAAAAAAACATACCCGTTTTAGCTACCTTGGAAGTTTTTACAATGAGAATATATCAAAAGGCTTTGAAAATTTGAACCTGCCTTCAACCTGGACCGGACAGGGGCGACTCTCTTCCTTCTTCCTTAATGAGCTGGGTCACGGCTAGGGTTTCGGGATGAGGGAAAGGGGCTGGTTAGGGTTAGGGTTAGGGTTAGGGTTAGGGTTAGGGTTCGGGTTGGCTGGGTTAGGGCTAGGGTTTCGGGATGAGGGATTATTGGCTGGTTAGGGTTAGTGTTTTGGGACGAAGGGGATGGGCTAGGTTTGGGTTAAGGTTTCGGGATGAAGGGGATGGGCTGGGTTTGGGTTAGGGTTTCGGTGTAGGGAGGGAGGAAGGATGGAAGAAGGAAGGATGGAATCAGAGTGGAAGGGCTTCCGCGTCGCGACACAGAGGAATGGGCTAGAGTGGAAGGTCTTCCATAGATTCTGGAGCTGGATCTTAGCCTCGCCGCGACACAGAGACGATGGGCAAGAGTTTTTGTGCTCCGGTGGGCTTCGACTGGTGGGGTGAGAAACAGAGAGGAAGGGCACCAGTGGTCTTCGATTGGTGGGGTGAGAAACGGAGATGGAAGGGTCTTCGTTTGGTGGGGTGAGAAACGGAGATGGAAAGGGGGATTGGGGATCTCAGACTCGAAAGCGGGAAGGAGGGAGAAATGGGGGAATGGGGGGAGATTGAAAATGCAAACGGCGAAAACGTGGAAAATTGAAAACGACGCCGTTTTCAATTTTCCACGTCAGCCGTTTGCATGGCGACTGCACGACCCCGTTTGCATATAGAGTTTTTGATGATGCTAAAGTTAGAACAGGGATTTGCTTTCGAGATGCTTTTATTGTCGTGCTGTCTATTCATGTCGGTGTCAACCTTCAAATAGTTGGAACAAGTGTTTCAGATCTCATGCATCTTATTTATGAATTTACTATAGCTACACTATAGTTATAAGAAGATTTCATAAAAAAAAATATTCATAAACTGATGTGAGTTTAGATAATATAATAAAAGTAACTTTATAATCTGACGTACCACATTAATCCACGTCAATAACAATTAAGTATTCATCTATAGCTTTGTGTTGATTGATGGCCCATTGAGCTTATTAACAATTGCCCCTACAATTGAAAGTTTGATGCCTTTCATCCTTGCTATTTTAAAAAATCTGGGTTTCAATAAAAAATAGATAAACTGGATTCCGGAGTGTTTAACCACGGTTACATACTCTATTCTCATAAATGGTTCTCCCAAAGGACGTTTCTTTAAACCTTCAATGGGACTACGGTAAGGTGACCATCTTTCACCCTTTATTTTTATCATGGAAACTGAAGTCTTAACCAGATTAATACATCGTGAAGAAATGAAAAATGAGATTAAAGGCATCAAACTTTCAAGAAGATGCCCTGCTCTCTCACACTTGCTCTTTGCTGATGACTTAATTTTGTTTGGATCTTCCTCAATGCAAACTGCTCAAGCTTTTAATAATTGTCTTGATATTTACTGTAACATCTGAGATCAACACCAAGTTGCTTTCTAAAATTTCTGGATTTATGCGTATGGAAAGCTAGTTGATTTGTCGAATATTTATATGGGCCGATAAATATTTTTCAAGAGACAAGTTGGGATATTGTAGAGTTTTGGTTTAAGGCCCAAAACTTAGAAAAAGTCATTTCATTTATTTTTTATTATTTTTTATTTACTACCATGCTTGGACCCAAATGTTTTTGAAATGGGCCAGAAGCTCAAGCCCAAGCTCGTGGGAACTTAGGATTCCACTCCATGCACACGCACATCTCCCTCACTTCTCTAGGGTTTGTGTTCTTTTTCATTGGCTTATATTTAACTCTTTGTGCATGAAGAAAAATGTTGCCGTCTCCTTCCCCATCTCTCTCGTGCGCTGAAGCCGCCACCCTCCCCAACCTCCATGTTGTCGCTGCCTCCCGTTACTTGTTAGCACAGCCACACACGGAGTCATCTTTGCACCTCCGAAAGCCGCCGTGACCTTTTTAGCCTTCCACCTCTGCACTTTGATGTACGGACCGAGGGAAAGCCACGCCCAGCTTGTGCACCGTAGCACTGCCGCTTAGCACTCCCCAAGCCCTCATATCACAGTCCTCCGCCCCCCACCGTGCACTTATGCAGTGCACCACCCACGGCCAGCAGAGGTAGAGCATCACCCCGGGTAGCACTACGTGAGACGCCGAGTCCACGAATCGCACGGTAAGAGACTCACCCACACACGGCCAAAAACTAGTCTGCACTTTCACGGTTTTACTCAACCATCAAATGGGAACTGCAGCTTCCCAAGGAGGTCAAGTCGTTGCATGCTCCTCCACAACACTGCCATAAGCCACCACCGTGACCCAGACGTGAACCCACCAGGGTAGCCACCATTAACCATCCCGCAAAAACCTCTGTTCCTCACTCCCAAAATAGAGGATGTGTTCCTCCTACCTTGAGCCATTGCAACAACTGCCCACCGAGAGCTTCTTCATGTTGTGGCCCTAGAAACCGCTAGCGAAGAATTCCGTCACCCCAGGTCCGCCTCAAGTCACCTTCGCCGCACGGTAATCTCCCTCTCTGTTTTCTCTCTCACGCTCGACTTGCTCATCCCGTAACCTCTCTCTCTCCCTCTCTCCCTCATGGTTGGCTCTCTCTCTCTCTCTCTCTCTCTCTCTCAGTGTTTAGCCGCCACCTCGCCGACGTAATCTCCGCCACCTCCCAGTCCTTGCGCTGCTCCTCCACTCTCGGTGAGTATGGTGTCTCTGTTGCATGTGTTTGTTCTCATCAGTTTTTTTGTTCTTTTATTTTTTGTGTTTAGTTTCCGTAAACTTCCGTAGGTTTAGTAAATATCTTGAGTTATAATTATAGTTCTACCATTTTAGCCAATTGTTTCATGAACAAGTGTTTTCGGTAAGACATGTCTTTCCATGAGGCTACGTCGTTTTCAATAAATATTTTGGTATTCTATACGGGTTTTTGTCTCATGTTATAGTACATAATTATATTAGTTAATATAGTTATTAAGTGGAAATGATGAATTTAGAAAGTCACGGTATTTTAGAGTTAAGAGAAATTGTAGGTTTTGGAGTATTAAAATAGGTATTTCAGGTTTAGATATTGAAATTCGTAGATTGGTTATTTATGGAAGTTACATGATTATTTTATAGGTGACGATTGATTTTTGTTCAGTACGGCTGTGGAGAATTTCTGATAAGTTAAGAAGTCTAGGTAAGCGGGGTTCCTATACTAAACTTTGCATTAAAATAAAATGAGCTGAGGTTGATTTTTAAAAAATATACATATTTGGTTATGAAAATAAATTTGAGCTGCCTCAGTTATTTGTTCTGCATTACTCATGAGATTCTGATGAAAAAGAAAGTATTTTCTGTCATGACTGGTGTGACATGAGCTTATTTTTGACATTCTATTTCTGAACCTTGCAAAGAGAGCGAATATGAAATTTTGTACATAAAATTATGTTTTGTGATATGATTTTGTTCTGTTCTAAAGATGTTCAGTATTATGATATGATATGATGTGTTTTCTAAAAACCTCTAGCATAACATTCTGTTTCTGTTTCTGTTCCGTTCTGACCTTACCACGGGTGTAAAACTGTGGCCTCTGTTCGGGTTGGTACAAACTTTTCTGTTCTGGTGCACCCACTTTGGAAACAAAGTGGTTTTCTGCGTGGTCTTTCTTATGTGCACACTCGGGGCTCCGAGAATGAATAAGGGGAAGATTTACATTCTGTTTCTGTTCGATTAGCTACCGGGGTTTGCACAACCCTACCACGTGAGTTAAACATGGTGTTTGTTCTGATATGATAAGATAAGATGTGATGTTTCAGTTTATGCTATGTCAAAGAGATTTTGATTATGAATATTTTTGAACTTTCGCTCTGATATTTTTGATAACATGCTTTGACGCTGCATTTTGAAAACAATATTATGATTTTGCATTCTATAAGAAA
Organism: Juglans mandshurica; assembly: GCA_022457165.1. Taxonomy (NCBI): domain Eukaryota; kingdom Viridiplantae; phylum Streptophyta; class Magnoliopsida; order Fagales; family Juglandaceae; genus Juglans; species Juglans mandshurica. The sequence continues at coordinate 20,465,791 of CM039630.1, read as the reverse complement.
ATATTTGTTCTGCATTATGAACTTTGTGAATGCTCATGTTTACACACTAGTATATGTTATCTACTTACTGAGTTGTTGATAACTCACCCCTTATCTCCAAATATTTTTTAGATAATTTTGACGGTTCAGCTAGAGAACAAGAGTAGAAAGTCTTAGCAAGGTTTGATGATCGTAGTGGAATAAGTGTTTGAGAGTACAAGTGCTTATTTGAGAGTCGTAGTTAGTAAATTGATTTATTTTCAGTTATTTTGATTTGATGAGTTAAGGATATTTTCGAATTTTTGGAGAGTCTTTAATTTATGTTATTGAGAATTTCTTTGTTGCCCCCATGAAGGAACATATATATTTGGGTTGATTAAATGGATTAACATTTTATGGAATTTTCTGGATTTTATAGTTGTGTTATTTAAGTTGATATTAGGTATTAAGAGCTAACTCTCCGGACTTTCGGGAACGGGGCGTTACATTTACAATTCCTGGTCTGAGCAATGTATTAACAAAAAGAATTCCTTCATTCACTTCAGTAGGAACACCTCTACCTCTGTGAAAACTAACAATAAGGAAATTCTAGGTCTCAGTGTTGCAGCCTGCAACCTCAAATACTTGGGATTACCTTTGTATTCTAGTAGAGGGAAAACAATTTTTTTCAATGATGTTATTGAGAAAATCCAGAATAAATTGCAAGAATGGAAGTCTAAAATCCTCTCTCAAGCTGGAAAAACTACTCTGATAAGAGCAGTAGCAAACTCAATTCCAGCTTATGTCATGTCTACAATCCTTATCCCTTCCTCCATCACAAGATCTTTAGATACTACTCTTCGTAATTTTTGGTGGGGTACAAACTCTCAGAACAATAAAAAATACACTCCAAAAGCTTGGGAAAAGATTTGCACTCCTAAATCCATGGGTGGATTAGGCTTCAAAAAAATTACTTCCTTCAATTCAGCACTAATCACAAAACTTGCTTGGGTTTTCATAACTGGAAAAAATAGTCTCTGGAAACAGATCTTCACTCAAAAGTATTTCAAAAACACATTTCTTTGATGCGAATCAGAAAAGTTCTGACTCTTGGATTTGGAAAAGTCTCCTGAAACAAAGGCAGTTTCTTCAAACCAACACCAAACCAAGATTCTATGCAACTGGATCATAATCTGATTGTCTCTGAACTCACTCTTGAACAGCCTAGAAGATATAATAATCTTCTTCTGAATGCTCTTTTTACCTCAAGTTCTGTGGAAGAAATCCAAAAAATTCCTTTGTCAAATTGTAACTTTCATACTCTTGAAGACAAAATAAAATGGGTTCACCATTCTTTTGGCAAGTTTTCAGTCAAGTCAGCTTATGCTGCACTTGTGAAACCACAACCTCCTCACCAAAACAATGTGGACTGGAAAAAATTGTGGAAAATCAAACTTCAGGACAGATTAAAATTGTTTCTTTGGAGGGTTAGTCATGATATTCTTCTAACTAGGAAACAATTGGAGAAATTCATCAAATTAGAAAGTGATCAAATTCTTTGCCCTCTTTGTATGGAAGAAGCTGAAAGCATTGAACACTTATTTCTCAAGTGTATGTACACTAGGATCCTTTGGAGAAGCTCACCTTGGCCCTTGGACATGACTTGTTTAGCAACTCAAAAAATCTCAGACTGGATTGGAATCATTATAAACCCATCACTTCTCTTAAATATTCCCATAGAAGAGCATCATGGATTCCAAACTTTTGCTACACTTGCTATGGACAATTTATAGTTCTTTAGAAACAAGGTAGTGCATGATCAAGAAACAATTCCACCCCATATCTTTGTTACTAAACTCATGAAGTTTTACTCTGAACATAAAAAAGCTTGGATTGAAATCCCAAAAAACCAAAAAAAAAAATCAACAAAACACCAACAGGTTTTCATCTTCTAACCTTTGATGTGGCGGTTAAGAAAGAAGGTATTACTCTTGCTGCAATTTGTAGATCTGATTTGGGGAGTGTAATAGTGGTGAAAACAGATTTCATTCAAAGCAACAACCCCAATATAGGAGAGGCAACTGTAGTCTTGATGATCATAGAAGAAGCTGAAAAACTAAAGCTCAGGAAAATCATAGTTCAAGGTGATTCAAATCTAGTTGTTCAAGCAATAAACAACAAGAAGAAAGCTTCAGATTGGACTATGCAAAACACCATCAGAGACATCAGGCATCTTCTTGGCAACTTTGAAACATGGAAAGTTGTAAAAATACATCGAGACAAATAAAGACACCCCTTAAAGTAGATATGTTTGTAAATAAAGAGCATGAACTCAATGTTTTGTTTTTCCTTTATATATAAAGATAAAGCTTGTTAAAAAAAAAAAAAAAAAGACTTGGAAACTAACCAATTCAAGCTGCACATTTAAAATCGGGTCTTTCCTGAAACCTAGAACCCCATGAGCTAAGGTTGGGCAACGTGTCCTTGCAATCTGGCCCACCCCACCCACCACTGAAAAATCCGCCACTGCCAGTTACCCTGGGCAAGCAGATTCATTTAAAGATAAAAGCAAACTGGCGGGTGGCGAGCATGGGCACCCACTTGCCCGCTTAAGTATAAAAGCTTGAAAAAAACCATATTCTCTTCTATCTGGGTCTCGACTTTCTCTCTCCCGCCACTCACTCCTCTCATTTCTCTCATTCTCCTCCTCCTTCTCACATTCTTCTACCTTCTTGCAAATCTGGGTTGTGGGTCACTTGAGCTGCTTGTAGCCGACGGTTGTGGGTAAGTTGGTCTTCACTATTTTTTTTTAATTTCTGGTTGGATCTACTTATTTAAAATTTGGTCTAGATTTTGAGATTTGAATATGAAGATTTGGGGATGATTATTTGGGTTTGTTTGTTTTGGACGTTTTGTTGGGCAAAGCATATATGCGTAGTGGATTCAAAATTACTCCCATCCGTTAGATGGGAGGTCAACGACTCAGGGCGAAGTCAAGGGAGGGCTGAAAAATAACCACCTTGTACATGCGGGTGTAGGGGTGGTGGAGGGTGCTACTCACCCGTATCCCTACCATTAACTCTCATTCGTAGGTAGTTGTAAGGGCACCTTTTTCAAATGAGTAATGTTATACACCATACTCTTATCATATTTTGATCATACTAAGTAGTATGTGGCACATTCATCACCATTAGATGATAAAGAAGCATGCAATAAATGATCATTTAATGGTAATAAATGTGTCACATCATACTTAATGGGATGAAAGTGGGATGATAGTATGGTGTATAGAATTTTCCTTTTCAAATTGGCTTACAACTTTGTGTTGGCTATGGACCTATTGAGCTTATTAGTATTACGAATTGCCCTATAGTATATATTGAAAAAAAGAACTTACAAGTCTATTTATTGACTCCTAAAATAATATATAAACCTATCACATTAATTGCACAAAAACATTATGTGTTTTAAATTTGTTTATAATTCTTTTGAATCGCACAATAGACATGTGAATTGCAAGAATGCTGCTTGTGAGCACGCTTGATTCGTGAGATTTTGGTATGGTCTCAGTGGTACCTTACCTTGAGGTTTCGGACTTATATTGGGCTATAATGACGATAAAAATAAAACGGATGACCACTTCGAGGAAGTCGGTTCTCCAATTTCATATTAGGAAAAATATTAATAAATAATTGCTTGATGATGTTATTTCAAAATAAGGGCTTCTTATGATAGATAACCCAAGTGCTGTACATGGAAATTATTTAACTTTTATGACTATTAATGACTAAAATCGCACCCTTTATTGCATTAATTGCTCAAAATCACAAATTTGATCTTATTCTCTAGCAAATCTCGGGTCATAACAGATTTCAACTTTGCCGGCCAGGCTCGGAAAGTGTTTGATTATATTCCATTCCTGTCATTGTACATTAATCCCCTTGATTGAAATATTGCCTTGTACCAAGTGGCTTACTCGATCTAAAGTCTTAAACAATTCCCAAAATCTTCCACCCTCAACTTTACAAACTAAAAGAACCCTTCTTTTGAAGGACCAAACCCCTAGTACTTAGAGCATTGGCTTCATAAAAAAACATAACCAAATGTAAATTATAGCTTATTTCTAAGGATGTAACCGGTCCGGTCCGGTCCGGTCCGGTTTTAGACAAAATCTAAGACCGAACCGGTATGTACCGGTTTTGTATTTTTCAAAACCGATTACGCACTAGTTACCCTCTTAAACCGGTACTTCCGGTTTTACCGGTTTCCGGTCCGATTTTCTGATTTTTTTTAAAATGTAAATTTCATAGTTTGTCATTAAAAATTTGTTTATAAAATAAAAAAACTGATTTAAAAAAATTTGTTTTACAAACTGTTATTACAAAAAATCTGTTTTAACTTTAAATAAAAAAAATCTGCTTTACTAAAAATTACTTCAATAAAAAATCTGTTTTACTACAAAAAATCTGTTTTACTATAAAAAATCTGTTTTACTACAAAAAATCTGATTCACTCCAAAAAATTGCTTTACTAAAAAACTGGAAAAAAAACTGAAAAAAACTATTTTACAAACTTATAAATATAACTACTACATTATGTGAGATACGATTAATGGTTAAATTCCATGTCAAGTAATATATAGTCACGACTCATAATCTTCATATAACTCTCTCCCGCTCATGATGCCCTTAGAGTTCATACAAGAATTTCAAGAGTTCTTTATCGAATCAACTTGGATTATAAATTATTAAAGCTACTATTCATTATTATTTTTTCTTAATAGTTAAAGAAGTGATTACTAGTACAGTAATACTGAATCTTAATATCACAAAATCCAATCACAAAAACCCTAATATCACAAAACTGAAAACCCAATCACATATTCACAACAATCTCAATATAACAAAACCTAATCACAAAAATCTTAATATCACAAAATTCAATCACATAAATCTTAATATGTAATTTCAAAAAAAAAAAAAAACTTACCCGGGGGCAGATTCGACAGAGAGACAGCAAGACTCCAAGAGAGTTGAGAGAAGACTAGAGACTAGAGAGAGTGAGACACGGGACTCGGGAGAGACGAGACTGAGAGACGGGAGAGACTGAGAATTGAGCTGAAAACGGCGCCTATGTGAGAGACAGAGGCTGGAGCAGATAGGCGATTTTAGTTTTTAACTTTTTAGGGTTGAAGTGTAATGACTAATGATTCAATGAAGGCTGAAGCTTGCGGGACCCGGGTTAGTTTTGATCTATGTGTTTTTTTCTATGGATTTTTTATTTAATTAATATTTGATCTATGTGTTTTTTTCTTAAATGATATTATGAATTTAATATAACTATATATAAATATTTGTAATACTGATACATTTAATATATTTTCAATGTAATACATTTAATAGACTATAGTAATTTAATATAACTATATATAAACATTTCTAATACATTTAATATATTTTCAATATAATACATTTAATAGACTATAGTAATTTAATATAAGTATATATAAATATTTGTAATAAATTTAATATTAGTATAGTTATATATATAAATATTTGTAACTATATATAAATATTTGTAATATATATTTAGCCTACTAGTATAGTTATATATTAGTATTAGTTATAGTGATTTAGTATAACTATATTAGTATAACTATAATTATAGTCTATATTAAACTATTAATATTAGTTAAATAGTTATAGACTTATATATTAGTATAGCTATATAATATATTAGACTATATAATAGATTAATAGTATTAATATTAGTCTATTAGTATAGTTATATTATATATATTAGTATTAGTTATAGTGATTTAGTATAACTATAATTATAGTCTATATTAAACTATTAGTATTAGACTATTAGTTAAATAGTTATAGACTTGTATATTAGTATAACTATATAATATATTAGACTATATAATAGTATTAATATTAGCCTATTAGTATAGTTATATATTAGTATTAGTTATAAACTATATAATAGTATTAGTTATAAACTTTTAGTGATTTAGTATAGGCTGTATAGCTATATTAGTGTAAGTATAACTATAGTTTATAGTGATTTAGTATAACTATATTAGTATAAGTATAACTATAGTCTATATTAAATTATTAGTATTAGACTATTAGTTAAATAGTTATAGACTTATATATTAGTAAAGCTAAATAATATATCAGACTATATAATAGTATTAATATACGACTATTGGTATAGTTATAAGTTATATATTTAATATTAGTATTAGTTATAAACTATATATTTAATATTAGTATTAGTTATAAACTTTTAGTAAAAACTTTTAATATTAATTATAACTATAGTCTATAGTCTATATTAGACTATTAGTATTAGTTAAATAGTTATAGACTTATATATTATAATATTAATATTAGTATAACTAAATAATATATCAGACTATATAATAGTATTACTATAAGACTATTGATATAGTTATAAGTTATATATTAGTATTAGTTATAAACTTTTAATAAAATCTTTTAGTATTAATTACAGGTATAACTATAGTCTATAGTCTATTAGACTATTAGTATTATTTATAAACTTATATATTAGTATTAACATTTAATGTAATAATTTATAAATTATAATATGAAATTATTTCATATATGAATATATATAATTATATATATTATATATCAAAATTTCACATATAAATTTATAAATTTATAATTTTATATATTAATATATATATGTAAAATATCTTGTATAAAACTTAATAACTTATATATAAAAATATTTTTATTTTAATATTTTTTTATGAACCGGTCCAGTCCGATCCCAAAAATCCTAAAACCGGAACCGGACCGGAACCGGCCGATTTTAGGATTTTTGGAACCTGTCCCGGACCGGACCGGTTCAAAACCGGTAAAACCGGCCCGGTCCATACCGGTTTTCCAGTTTAAAATTACACCCCTACTTATTTCTTCCAAACACAGCTGCATTTTAATTTTAGCCGAATGTAAAATCCCACAATTGTCTTTTTATTTTTCGTGTGTAGATACCAATACAAATAAACAAGTACTTGGCCTATAATGATGGAATGAGAGTTATTGAATCTGATAAGCAATAATTATAGTAAATAAGTAATAGATGATGAGGCCATAGAAGTATGATGTGGGTATTTAGGTTGATGAAAACAATTAGTTGAGAAATAATAATTTTGATGAATCCAATGACTAATCAAATGTCAGGTTATGGATATAGAGATTTTGAATTTATGGAAAACATATACTTTTCATTAAATTTTGAAGATAATTTTGATGAAACTACTGCCAATACTCTTAAGGATCATGGAGCGGAGATTCAATCCACTCAACTATTACCTAGTTAAAAAAGAAAAAAAGAAAAAACCCTAAATTTAATGCATTTGGGCTTGGGTCTTTGGTCCAACACAATTGGAGGAATCTAAAAAGACTCTCAAGCGTACGGGTGATCCTCTTATGCTCCAAACTTTTCCTTCCTTTCCACAGATACATCTAATGGGTTTTGCTTTATCATATCATTAACATTTTCTTCGTAAAACATGTCATCCTTTCCTCCATCATCACTTATCTATATGTTTAAAAAATATATATATATATATATATATTTACGGTCTTAGAATATATATATATGTTAAATTTTAGCCCAAATTTGGCTATTTCCTCCAAAATATAGCAAGTAGTTAGCTGGCTATATCTACAATATAAGATTCCATATTTTTGGCTAATTTTTGTTTCCAAAAGTTGAATAAAAAAGTTTTCAAGTACCATATTCCTGATTAATGTGAGAATTTTTCAAATTGAGTTAAATATACTTTTTTGATAATTAAAAGACATAATGATGTATCACAAATGTGAATAGAGTTTTGAATTAGAGATTTTTCTTAAATTTTCAGCTTGCCTAGATGCTTGTTTCAAAAATCTTCTAAATAACAATTAACTTTTTATGAAATAAATATTTCAACTACCATTAGAATTATAATAAATGAAAAAGTCAAAATAGATATTTTCCTGGCATATTGATACATTTTAGAGTGTGTTATTTAGTATTATTGAAAAGTAGCTAGCTAAATTAGAAAAAGTGAATTCCCTACTCAAAATTTGGCTAAAAAATAGCTAGGTCACTACTAATGCTCTTAGGGTATACAATTACAAATTCCATACACTCTTTTGAAATAAATAAATAAATATGGAATTCACATGAAAAAGTAAATTTTTTAATTGTGACTCCATTCCTTTTCAAAAAGAGTGCGGGACTTGTATACCCTAAAACCATATCTAAAATTAATCATGCCAAAATATTTGAAAAATATGTCGTTCACAGAGAAATCATATATGCAATCTTAGGATGTGAAAGTTTCGCGCACTTTCTTTAAAAAAATGAAAAAAATCTAAGATTTACAAGAAAAAAATCATTTTTAAACGGTAAACTTCACATTTTTTTAAAAGGAGTACGCAAAGTTTACACCCCTTAGGATAATATCTAAAGTTGTTCATCACTTATAAGTTTATATATAAAGAAACAAAAATTGAAAAACAAATCCAAATATTGGATGCGTTGTCAGTACTCTTCATTTATATGGTAAGGTCCCAACCAATACAATTACAACATATATAATAACACTAAACCCTATATTGCTGTTCTAAAATCATGTTTGGGAAACAAAATTGGTAGGAATTGGTATATATACTAAAAAGATTGTTAAGACTTTTTAATATCTTTGTTGTGCATAACTTTCAGCTGTTGTTGGTTGGTGAATGAGGGGTTTGCAATTGAAATAACAAAAGTATAATAATCACCAAAACATAATAAAATAAAATAATAATTAATAATAATAATGCTGTCTTTGAATTTGAATTTGGTCATAATCTGATTTTTACAGGAATATTAACTATTATGCACAGCTGTTGGATTTTCCCACAATCTAAATTCTTTTGCTCCTTTCAACACAGATGAGAGTTTGGAACATTTACATGTATGAGTACCAAAGTGGGAAATTTTAACCTTAATCTTCTTGTTGTTTTGTGACATATTCATATCAAATTTGCAGGTTCAAAAATGTCGGCAGCATTGTTGTTTTTTTTGTTTTGTTTTTGTGGAAAGCTGCGTTTATTGTCACCGGATTTGGTTTTCACAAAGAGAAAAAAGAAAGTTGATTACCACTACAATCTATTACATCTTCCAGAGAGAACAGCATGCACTATGATCAAGCATGGAGAAGCTCCAGCTCAGACATGTTCTCCTGATCAATCACATCGAAAGAAACCGGATCAATGGTGACGCGGCTCTCCACGTGGACCTTGAACTTGTGGTCCCACCATAGCACCTTCGCCGAACCACAGATATCCACCGCGGCATCCAGCAGCATCTCGCGTCTGGCCAAGTCAGCGACGAAGCGAGAGGCGTGGTGAGCCAGCTGAAGTCCGTCGAGGCGGGCCGGGAGGCGGAGCAGCTGGCAGGATTGGGGCGACTGGGAGCCGGCTTCGACCTGGGCGGAGCCGAGCAAGGAGCCGTCGTAGAAGATGGACATGGTGGTGGAGGAGTAGTGGATGGGGACGATGTTGGGGTTAGTGACGTGGACGGTGAGGACGAGCTCGGCGTCGAGGACGGGGAGGTTGAGCTTGAAGGTGGTGAGGTTAATCGATACCAAATGGAATGTTGGATCCTTGGGCTTCGCCGACAGAAGAGCCGTCGCTGCTACCGCCGACGCCGCTCCGACCACAGCCGAGCTCCAGCTCCATTTTACCTCTTTGCCCATTGTCTTTGGAGTAAATTACCGTCGGCGTCGTCGTCTTGTTCTTCGCGTTACAGATAGACTTGTTACTCTGGTCGTGGGCTTCAAGGGATTTTGATGGTCAAGCGTAATGACAATAATGCCCTCGAATGGAAAGAACGTCCGTACTCGCGGTCTGAAAGTCGAGGCCGAGCTTACTTTCTAATTTCTTTGAGTGCTACTTTGAAAATTGTCCAGCACACTTTTTAGGACAAAACCGAAATTTTCTGTTACAAAAAAGTGGAAAAATTAAAAAAATAAAATAATTTTTCTCTCAATTTTGGTTTCGTCACTTATAAATTATCTCAATTCATCTCATTTTATCATTATAATTTTTTTAAATTTTTACATAAAATATAATAAACAATTTAATTTTTTCAAATTTCAAAATAATAATAATATTAAAAAAATAATATTTTATTTTACTATTCACAAACTATTTCAACTCATCTCAATAATATTTTTTTACAATCTTTTTGCCATCACTTTATTATTCTTAGTGCATTTATTTGTTTTTATTAAATATATATATATAATTTTACTAATAATACTTTCTTAACTAGTCAGGAAAAGAAAATCTTCTAAAAAATTAAAATGAATAGTAAAAGAATATTAGAAAAGTGGTAAGACAATCATTATTCAATGAATATCTATGTAACTTTTTCTTTTTAGAATTTTCTTATAATCATGTTTTAAAATGAGAATATTTATATAAATTGATATTATTTTATAAAAATACATCTTATTTAAAATATAGTTGTATAAAAAATTATAAAAAAAAAATTATATACCTATGATTTTTCTAAATTATTTATAAATCTCAGAATTAGAAATCAGCTAATAGCTTTCCCCACTGATTTTGTAGAAGACATAATCAAATCAATGATGTTTTCATATTTGAACTCCTCCAAAAAGTTTATTAAGGTTATTCATACAGCTTTTGCAGAAATTTCCTGGGATGGTTACGAGGGTCATGTAAAGGAAAAAAAAAAAAAAAGTAGATTTCTTGGAAGAAAATAGTCCGACCTTTTCAGAAAAGTAGCGCTGATATTCGAAACCTTTTTAACTTCTGGTACGAAGATTAGATGGAACATTTTCTTTAGCAAATAAGTCCTTTACTGTTTTCCCTTTTCAGATTAGGTTTAAATATTGAGTTAAAATGAAAATTAAAAGTTAAATAAAATATTATTAAAATATTATTTTTTAATATTATTATTATTTTAAAATTTAAAAAAATTAAATTGTTTATTATATTTTATATATATATTTTATATAAGAATTAATTTATAAAAATTGTAATGATGAAATGAGATTAGATTATATAAAATAGATTAAAATTATTTTTCAATCCAAACTGAACCTTAAAAGTTAAAGACATATTCAAGCTCGGTTGGTAATGATACAAAGTTGCTTTCATTGGCAGAGAAATGTAGACACCCTTTGATGTTTCCTTCACAACAGTCGGCGTGGAATATCATCAGACAATGCCGTCTAGAATTTGTTCGGGCTAAATACATATGGAACTCTTCCTTACCTCTGAAAATTAATTTGTTTGTATGGAAGTTGCGACAAGGTGGAGGGGTATCAGACTTTAAAATATAAAGTTATGGCATTCTTTTAAGTATCTGGCGCGGTTTGGTTAGTCAATACAGATGAAAACATCTCATCTGGAGTTATATTGTGCAGTAATTTTGACTATTCAAACACAATATTTCATTTCTTAAGTTTTGAAAACATCTACTTAAATAAACAATATAAAACAATTAAAATCGACATGAACATTACGTGAATAATGCCAAAACTAATGTAAACAGTACGTGAACAGTACATGAACAGTGCATGAACAATGCACAATTCGGATATTCTATAAAACAATGGGACCCACATCTTTTTGAAATCTCAAAAATTAAAAATGATCTCATTTCATCTCACTATCCAAATACATATTTTTTTTATAAATATTTATCTTTTTAACTCAAAAATTTTACTATTATTTAAAATATTTTATCTCATTTTATCTCAACTGTGTATCCAAACGAAACTCTATTGTGTGGCTATTGTAAAAGAGATGTTGAAAGCTAAGCACATCTATTTTACTCTTATCCTCTAGCTAATGAAGTTTGGGCTTATTTCTCTAACTATTTTGTAGCCTCCTCAGTCCTCCCTTTGCTCTAATTCATGGAAACAAAAATATTCATACTAGTGGTATTTTTTTTAAGGGATAAAATTAGGTTCATCATTGCTTCTTTTGATCACTCTTATACTAACTGTTGCACAACTGTGCAAGAGGATTAAAATGGAGACTGATACAAAAATGGAGAATGGTTTTAAGGGTGTAATTGGTTTGGTTTTGTACATTTTTTATAACTGAATCGGTATACACCGATTTTAAAAGTTAGAAACCGATACCGGATCGATTTACTATAAAAATCGAAACTTTCAGTTTCTTATATTAGTATATAAAATTAAATGTGTAACAATGTATTTACAAAAAGAATATATATTATAATTTATTATGTCAAAAATGTATATATCATTAATATATATATTTATATTAATAACTTAATATTATTATTTATGCTTAAGATTAAAATTTATGTTATATTAATTTTATATTATAAGTTTATCTTTCTAGTTTATACTAAGGAGGGTTTCTGTTGTCAACTTTCAGCCTTTGCTTTTTCTGCAATACAGTTAAAGTGATACTCATGGCACAGAGGAGATAATTGAGAAATGCAGTAATTAGCTTACAGATGCGGAATATAATTTTATGTTATATGAATTAAAAATTTAATATATAATATAAAAAAATTATAAATATATATACTGGTCTAGTTTGATTCAACTGGTTTTTTGATTTTTTTTATATCTCTAAATGGTTCAAGAAATGGGTGCTAGAAACTTTAAGTGATTTTTGAATAGTGAGTTGAAATGAGATGTAAGAATTTAAAAATATTATAATGATTAAATAAAATGAAATTAACTCTAAATTCAAATGGATTTGAAAAAAAAAAAAAAAAATTGATGGTCCAGCTTGGACAAATCCATCGGGCCTTTATGGGGTCCGAGAGACACTGACCCGGTATCCTACCACTGTCAGGAGCGGGGGGTACTCGCTGCTCTGTGAAACCAGTCTGACGCTTTGCCCCCATCCTCTAGGAAACACGTGACCCAAGGGCCTTCGCCCAAGCCACATGCCTCAAACTCTCGACTTGGAACGGGCGTGCCAGTATTAAGCCGCCGGAGGCCCAACCCGGATGGAATATGCCAGCGTCCCAACAAGATGCCCCCACATGGGTTAAAGGCTCGCGTTAAAAAGCCCGGCTAACAACCAAATCTCATTGTAGTATTATAAAATGCCAAATTTTCTTGCTTCTAATCGATGTGGGATTTAGTTTTGGACAGAGAAACTAGAAGTAGAAAGACTGGGATCAGTACAACTGCTCACAACGAAATATGGAGACCTTTTTTCTCATCTGTCTTCCACTAATTGTGTCGCATAAACCTGTTAAGGTCAATTGAACAATCAAAATCTCGTTCAATTTCAGTTCCAACTCTATACGAAACTTGAAATATTTTAAGGTAACTCTATACGAAACCTGTTAAGGTAACTCTATCCATTCGAACGATGTTTTGCATATTAATGTTGTTTGAACAAATATTTTATTGTTCGAACGGCCGTACGGACTATATTTCTAAGTTGTCATTTGAATGGGTTAGTTTTTGTTCGAATGTATCTTTTTTTATTCGAATGGATTTATAAATGGTAATTTTCCGTTCGAACGGTATTAATCATGCAAAACATAATTTAATTAAAAATATCATACTAATATTATACAAATTATAATTCAAACATCACAATTGTTCAAATGTTTTGGAACATCATAATAGAAAGACAATTCAATAAAAAATAAATTTTAAGCTATAAAAAATAAATTTTAAGATTGTGGTGGTGGAATAAGAGTTTTGGGATATCATTGACTGCCACTGTTCAAATAATTTTTGGTTATTCAATTGCAGCCTCTTCTGCATATTCTCTTCTAATTTCTCATCTAATTCCGCTACTTGATCTAATCAGGTCAGCAACTATTTCTCCTTAAACCTCAATCTTTCTATTTCAAATGTTACTTCCTCCAATTCCTTAATCTTGTCGTCATTGGGTCTGGCTTGATAATAGGATGATTATGTTGAGAATGGCTTCACGCAACGTCCTAAACCCTTCAAATATCCTGAACATGATCCAAGAACTTGAGAAATGATCTAAGTATCGTTGACAGATGATTCATCAGAATGATTCGCAATAGTTTTCTTAAGAGATATCATCTTGTCCTACAAAAATAGAAACATTAAAGTTATAAGTATAAGTAACAAAAATATCATTAGATAGTAGAATTAAAGAAATTTAAAACTTACATAATTTGTCTCTGCTTCGGGACTGATCCAAACACCATCACGATTTTCATGTACTTTAGCATACAATTGGATCAAAAGGAAAATCTCTATTAGAACTTAAATCAGAAAAATGTATTATATGTTAATATTTAACACGAACTAGAATAACTTACCATTTTTTTTAGAAAAACGATGAAAAGATCGAGAACCCACATGATGGTGTATCGTTAAATTTGATCTATTTGCTTTGTTCATAATACTTCGTTGCTAAAAAAAATATTATGTCTATATGTTTAATACATCTATCATATACCATTAAAAAAATATAGTAGCGAAATTACTTGATAAGCAGAATTTTCAAACATATCACAAACCATTTTCCATTCGTTTGGTGGCATTGTTTGGAACGGATTTTGGCACGCTTCTGTTGTTGTACTGAGCTTCTGATAGTATGCATGGCATCGGCATTTGTACCTCTAGAATGCAATCGACATCAGTTTCTCAACCGTTAGTCAATCCTCTCGTCGGCCAAAATTAAGTTCAAACTCGTCCTTTCAAAAATTATAAACAATTAGTATAAATACAAAGTAACTTTAAATTAACATGTTATACTTAGTTTCTTGGGATATAGCTTATTACCAAGCAACAATGTATATATACATGGAGGTATATATACATGTTAATATAGATTAACATCTAAAGATCCATATAGATTATATATATACATGGAGGTATGGAGTTGAAAGGTTTTTATGCAAATTATTCAAAGGTCTGCTGCATGCATGCCGGATTATATTGTTACACACTCAGCATTTATAGCCTTACGTGAATATTAAGGCGTGACATATTTCATGCGTGAATATTAACAGCTATAATTAAATATATTATATATATATATATATATACATATATATATAGGAAACTTCATAAAAAAACAGTGGTCCCTGGATTCAATAGGAATGTATGATGTATATAAATATCATTGGCAAGTTGAATCCTTCCCAATGATATGTTAAGGTACTGTTCTGTGCTAGATTAAGTGATGGAAGTGTAGATAAGACCCTTTCGAGGCCTCGGCTGAAAGGAAATGGGATAAAAGTTGATGGGTGTGGATCAATATAACATGAAATGGGATAAAAGTATTGTTGGGTATATATATATATATATATATATATATATATATATATATTTATATATATATATATTTATATATATATATTTATATTGATCCATTTTATTCTCAGCTAATTTTTTGTTCTTCTTTCTCAAGCCATGCAATTGAACCGACTACTACTACCTACAATGAAAAAACAGTTCTAAAATTACCTAATTTTTTAGACTCTATCTATAAATGCTGGATCAGATCAAAGTCCCTTATTAGGAAAAGAATGGATGGTTGGATGGTTGAGTGTTCAATTGGCAAAGCCTAGCTCTTATTGCTAGATAGTTGGGGATTGAAGGTAAGAAATACCCATACACAACTTCAAGACGATATTTTATCTATTTTGCTCATTCTCAAAACATATGCTGCATGTTTTTTTTTGTGAGTGTTATTATATATGCTAGACCTTCTGAGTTTGCATATTTTTATGGATTATGTTTAGATAATCACTCTAAGTCAAATGTATTCTACCTACCAAACTCTCTTGGAATTGGTTTTTTGTTTTGGGTGATGTTGTTCATTTTCAAGTCTATATATATCATGTGTATATCTCATGCATACCCACACACACACAATCCATAAAGATATAATATATATATATATATTATATATATACATGAGAGTGAAGGGGCTTAGACATGTAGTTGGCCATCGACGGTTATTACTATCACAATCAAACATGATTGGTCCATGATTGATAAATACATATATATATAATATATATCAATACACATTGCAACCTTGTGTGGGGACAACTAGGGACTACGTAGCTAGCGTCCTCATCGATACTGCGCTCACGTTAATTCATTTGATGAATCCCCCCGGTTTAAAATTGTTCTGGGACATATGGCATCATATGATGTCATAAACATATGTAGCTCCCAATAAAGTTTTGTTAGCCAATTATCCTTGAAAATTTGTTGGAGTTTAAACCTTCTGAGATGCCTAGCTAGCCAAACTCATAAATCTTCTTCAAGTTTAACATTTATTTTCCTATCCCAACATTTGGCCTATGGTGAGTTTTTCATCAAACTTATATAATTAAAGCTAAGCTGACCTAACTTTCTTCCCCACCATGTCTTTGTTTAGATGGACAAAAGTTGGATGAATGACCCCGATAGGCTTGTATCACCTGCATACGCGGAAGGCGTCAAATATTTCCTCACACAAGCACGAAACCATGCAAGTGGAAGGGCTCGCATTCGGTGTCCATGTCGTGCATGCCTTAACAATCTGTGGCTGCCTATACTTGAGGTGGAAACCCATTTGTTTATTAAAGGGATCAAACCCAAATTACACCCAGTGGATCTTTCATGGGGAGGAGGAGACAACATTGTATGTCAGTGATGATGATCTTGATGACGATATCATCCAAGAACACGATTACATAGATGACATGCAGCATATGTTGGATGACATCCGGGCAGGCACCTTTGTTGATGTGCCTCAAGATAGCACTCCTTTGTCAAACAGGCCATCAATACATGTAGATGGACCAGCCCCATCTTTTGACCAGCTACTAGAGGATGCCCGACGTCCTCTTTACGATGGGTGTACAGAATTTTCAAAGTTATCATTCGTTGTGAAGTTGTTACACATCAAATCAATCGGTGGATGGTCAATTAAGTCGTTTGACATGCTCCTTGATTTGTTGAGGTCTGCCTTTCCTAATGCCCTATTGCCACAACCATATGAGGAGTCAAGGTCTTTGGAGCACGGTTTGGGCTTTAAGTATAACAAAATCCATGCGTGCCCCAATGACTGTATCTTATATTGGAAGGAAAATGCTGCTCTTAATGAATGCCCTGTATGTAAGGCTTCGAGGTGGATACCAAATACAAACGGATCACGCGCAGTACCTCAAAAAGTGTTGCGTCACTTTCCTTTGAAACCGAGATTGCAGCATCTCTTCATGTCTGCCAAGATAGCAGGTGATATGCGATGGCACAAAGAGCAACAGACGAAAGAAGATACTTGTATGAGACATCCCGCCGACTCTGAGTGCTGGAAGAAATTTGATGAAGATCATGGTTGGTTCGCTTCGGATCCTCGCAATGTTAGGCTCGGTCTGGCAAGTGATGGCTTCACTCCATTCAACAACTTGGCTAAACCTCATAGCATTTGGCCAGTGATCCTTGTCCCCTATAACTTGCCGCCATGGTCATGCATGAAAGACCAATTCTTCATGACATCTCTGATTATTCCTGGCCCAAGGTCACCAGGGAATGAGATTGATGTATACTTGCAGCCGTTGATCGATGAACTGCTTGAATTTTGGGAAGATGGGGTACCTACATATGATGCCTCAACTAAGGAGACGTTTATGTTGCATGCTGCCTTATTGTGGACAATCAATGATTTTCCTGCCTATGGGAATCTGTCTGGCTGGTCAACAAAGGGAAAATTGGCTTGTCCGTCTTGCAATGCAGACACAGACTCTAATTGGTTGAAATATGGCCGAAAACATTGTTACATGGGACATCGATGTTTCTTACCCCCAGATCACATATGGAGAAGAAGGAAAGGGTTGTTCAACGGTAGAGAAGATCATCGCATGCCACCAAGGGATGTAGGAGCTGAAGAGATTCAAAATCAATTGCAGATGATTGGGGATGTTCAGTTTGGCAAATCTCATACGAAGAAAAAACGCACTGCTGAAGAGCTGAACTGGACAAAGTGTAGCATATTCTTCGTGTTACCTTATTGGTCAACAGTTCGGCTTCGGCATAATTTAGATGTTATGCATATTGAGAAGAATATTGCCGACAACATCTTATTTACTTTAATGAACAGTCCAGGGAAAAGTAAGGATAACATCAATTCAAGGCGTGACTTAGAGCTTTTGGGCTATAGAAAAGAATTACACTTGAGGCGTGATGGTGATCGTGTAACAATGCCACACTCACAGTACACATTAAACGTCGAGCAAAGGAAAAAGTTTTGTGAGTGGTTGTCTGATATCAAGTTTCCAGATGGGTTCGCTTCCAATATCTCAAACTGTGTCTCTCGATGTGAGTGCAAAATCTCAGGGTTGAAAAGCCATGACTGTCACGTTTTCCTTCAAAGGCTACTCCCCATTGCTGCTGGGGGGTATTTAAGAAGTGACATTGGCTTGGCTTTGACTGAACTTGGTACTTTCTTCAAAGAGTTGTGCACTCGAACACTTGATGTCAACCGCCTGGCCCAACTCGAAACTGATGTTGTCACTATTCTATGCAAATTGGAGATGATATTTCCTCCTTCCTTTTTCGATGTTATGGTCCACCTAGCTGTCCATTTACCCCGTGAGGCCAGACTTGGGGGTCCAGTACAATATAGGTGGATGTACCCATTTGAGAGGTATCTCGGCAAATTCAAGCGGTACGTTAAGAATAAAGCCCGCCCAGAAGGTTTAATAGCCGAGGCCTACATTCACACCGAATGCTTGGCATTTTGCTCCATATACCTCAAAGATATTGAGACGAGGTTTAGTCGACCGGACCGCAACATTGATGCTGACGAAGAGGAAACGTTAGATGGGTTCAAAATTTTCAACCAGAAAGTCCGTCCATTGGGCATGCCTTCTAACGTGCAATTGGAAGATAAACTATTTAGGGCAGCCATCTGGTACGTGCTCAATAATTGTGCGGAGATTGGACCTTATATAGAGTAAGCATTAACGAGTCTACTTAAAAATCATCTTTCATTCTATATTAATGCTTTATGAATCCAATACCATCTAATTTCAATATGTTGTTTCGCCTCGATGCACCAAATGCAGGGAACACTACGAGAAATGTAAGGTGCAACACCCAGATTGCACCGATCGAACGCACCAAACTGAGTTTCCAACTTGGTTTAAGCAAAGTGTAAGTTCTTATCCATTCCTATCTAAGATGCGCTGCCTATAGGTTTCATTTTATATGATTTGGATCTAATTGTAGTGTTCACGTTATGAAATTTGCTTTTTTAAATATATAGATCCAAGAACATCGTACCTCGCATACACTTGATGTGTCCGCTGATCTGTATGCGCTAGCTTGCGGGCCTGACCGTTGGGTTGCAACATATGCTGTTTGCATAATAAATGGAAAAAGGTTTCATACGAAACAGCGTGAACTTCGCCGGCGTACACAAAATTTTGGAGTGGTGGTAACTGGTGATGAGGCCACAAATAACTTGGACTTCTATGGAGTTATTAATAATATTGTAGAGTTACGCTACATGGAGTGGCGTCAGGTGTACCTGTTTGAATGTGATTGGTTTGACGTTGGTGATCGAAAACGAGGGGTGCGGGTGGATGACCATATGATTAGTGTCAACATGAACAGGACTTGGTACAAGGATGAACCATTCGTGTTGGCGAGTCAGGCTGATCAATGCTTCTACATAAGAGATTTAAGGGCGAAAGGGAATTGGGGTGTTGTGCAGAATTATGCAAATAGGAATGTATACAACATTCCGCCACTGCCGAGAGTTCTTGAAGATATTGATGGGGAATCAAGTACTCCTGATGCCGATCAAGAAAACGAGCCATCATATTATTATGAACCAGTGCAGTGTGATAACACATATCAAGTGGCAACTCAACTGAATAGGCCTGATATACTACCTAGCCATGTAGATGCACGAGAAATCCTGGATTCGGTTGGTCAATGCATAGATTCAACAGACTTTATTAATGATGACATGATCACTTCTGATTCTGGAAATGCGGCCAGTGAGGGAGAATATTCAGATGAAGAGGACCTATCAACATCTGAAGGGGAACATTCAGATGAGGATGTCCACTCAACATTCTCATCTGATGAGTCTGGCGACCTATAAGTACAATCCAGGAACTTCATTCATTTAAGGTTGAGGTATTAGGTAGCATTGACGAAATTCCCATTTGTATATAGACATCTGACAATATGAGATTCTATTTTTATGGTATGTGTATATAGACAGTTCAAACATGATTGGGTGAAATATATGTTCTGATTTATTTCTTACCATTAAAAAGAGAATTTCATTTTTCCTATCTAGAACTATTTGTTATGCAAGTAGCAAACAACCTTGAGAGTAGTATTCAAGATTTACAACATCCATACCTAAATTAAATGGTATCTAACATGTGATGTTTTTTGCTTCAGGTTACGTTCAATACCGGGAGGCTGTGTGAGGAGCGCTATGCCATATCAAGGTATATATATGGCCGACTGTATCAATTATTTTGTATCAATTATTAGGTATATATACATAATTTATTTTGTATCAATTATGTTATGAATTTGATCCCACTATGTTCCATTAACTTGTACTCGTGCAGGTACCCAGCCGGGACCCAGTTCAAGAGGCGGAGGTAGACTTCGCGGCCTTCGAGGTGGAAGGCGTTATATACCATACTCAGGTCGTCACATGCGACCCCGTGGTGCACGATTATCTTCATATCACAGCACGGAGGAGTGTAATCAATCCTCCTCGGATGATTCGACACAGCCCCCAAGTCCCCCCACCATGCGTTGTGCTAAGTCACGCGCCAGAACCTATTCAAGAACCCCCACCAAATACAGTGGAACAATCACCTACACGAGAACAAACTGGTGCATTTTTTTCCAATACTTTGAATTTGAAAGCAAAATCATGTTTGTATGTGTTATTAAGTGTGAATATTCAGCATTACACTTCTACATACTAATATAAACCATATCTTAAAATACAGCTGCAGCTGCCCCAATGGAGACCGAAGGAACGCAAGAACAGAGGAGACGAACTCGTGGGCCATCTAGATGCATTTTCTTTGACAAGTTAAGGAAGAACGAGAAAGTGCAATTGAAGATAAATGATGGTGAGACAGCCCCATGTTGTGAACACGCTTCTATGTTCACAACACGAGTATCGTGGATTGTTAAACAATACTGTGACATGAGTTACAAGCGTTGGTCGGATGTCCCACCAGCGATTAAAGAGGAGCTCATTGACCGTGTTCGGGTATATACAAATTTGTTCTTGTCATAGCATTTGGAAGTTGTTTATGTAGTATAATCATCGCCTAAATAACGAGATGACACATTGATTGTTTGCATGTAGAGTGACTTTGTGTTGGACTGGGATCGCGAAAACCACCAATTGACGGTGACAAAGGCCTTACGTAAGCGCTTCAACTCCTTCCACCACGACTTGCACAAGATTTATGAATCCTATGGAAGCCACGTAGAAGCGTTGGCTAATGGAACTAACCTAGTGGACCCCATCGTATGGGTGAAGTTGTGTGAAAGGTGGGGCAGCGATGCCTTCAAGGTATAGATGATCTTTCTCACATACAACCATATAATATGCATCAATTTAATATGTCTAAATATTGTTGTGGCAAATATGTTTGTCTATTATAAGTAATTGTTCCCTAATGCCACATGACATAAAATTTCAGCTCAAAATCGGGAGAACCGAAAGAAGCAGGCCATTAACCACACATCAGGACGTAAATCATTCGTCCGATTACTTGAGCAAAAGGTATGTCTAAGGGAAAACAATCTTTTGATTTCAATAGAATAGTGAAATATATAGTTGGAGATTTTTTTGACAATATTACATTATTATCACTAAAGCTGTCCATTTACTCATAGCTTTTGTTGTTCAAATGTCACATGACAGCGCAATGAGAATGGGAATTTGGTCGACTTCTACAAAGAGACGCGTTGGTCGAAGAAAAAGAATGCATTTGTCACAGATGCTACAGAAAGTACTTATGTGAGTAGTACAGGAACAGCCGTTGGGGTCTATGTTTCTTTCTATACGTGATAATTTTATTAACATAGCATTGATGCTGATTTATGCTAGTTCTAATCGTTGCTTTGCCAATGTGCAGAAGGAGATGCAAGGTAGGTTGGATGGCCTAGGACCAGAGCAACGTAGTGATGAGGCAGCAGCGACTGTCTTTAGGGAGGTTCTTGGCCATCGACCTGGATATGCATAGGGACTTGGGGAAATGGTCATCCCCGAGTCAAGTAGACAGCGTGACAAAGTTCAAATGCAACAATACATGTCTGAGGCTGAAAAGCACAAGAAAGATTCTGAACAATACAAGAAGGATGCTGAACAATATAAGAAGGATGCTGAAGCTTACAAGAGTCAGCTGGATGAAATGAGGACAGAGTTGCGGGAGCTGAGGGAGCATCAGATACAAAATGACAATCTGATGCATCAATTCTTTAGGGCTTTCCCATCGTTCACTGAGTCAGTTCGACAGACTCAGTGTAACGATTCCCCCGGCCCATAAGGGGCTTCTCATAAAAGGGCACAAGTTTTTTGGGTGGTTTTTTGTGACACCGGGGAGATATGAAGTTAGGGTGTCGACGTGTTGTGCTTTTGGGTGGTTTTTTGTGACACCGGGGAGATATGAAGTTAGGGTGTCGACGTGTTGTGCTTTTGGATGGTTTTTGGACTTAGTCTATATGACACTGGGCTATATATATATATATATATATATATAGAATTATATATATATTTATATAAATCTTGGATCTATGTCTACACCGGGGATCTCTTGGATCTTTGATGGGTCTGAAAATGGGGTTAGTATCATTTGGAGTTATCCACCATAAAATGTACTTGTACAAGTGAAGTTCTCAAATATATTTCTAGCAACTTGGTTTCCCAAACAGAGTTGAATATTAATGCTATTTTTTGTGTTTGCCACAGTTGCTCTTGCCCCCCTCTGTCGACTAGAATATCTTGGGATTGGCAACTAGTGGGATGTGACAGCTGCCTAAGAAGCTTTTCTCAACTGTATTCTATGGTGAGCCTCTTGCTGATTGTTTGCTTGTATCTTTTAAGTGTATTAGTTCGATATGGATGATTTTATGGTTATTTATTTCCAAGAATTAATAAATAACCAAACAAAGAATCTATTAAAATCCCATAAGGCATAGCCAAAGCACATGAGTAGTATACAAGATGAACTCTTGGTTAGGGACAGGAAAAGAGATGACTCTATCATGAACACTCAGCCCATGTGCATAACTATAGTAGTTCTTATTTTGCAAGTCTCCAGTGTCGCTTGTACTTAACTCCATTCAAATGTCTATAATTAATTTCCCTTAAAATACCACACACTTGCCAAATAGGGACCATTTTTCTCATTGGTCCCATATGGGGTTGCCATATAAGTAGTTTGTAAGTTGGGGCCAATTAAAGTATGTTCTTGGACATCTATGGTTTGAGCCGATGATAGAGTCCAAGTGTTTACTAAGATGATTGGTGCAGTGACAATGAAAAGCTAGGCAAAAAACCTATGTAAGGATCAAGTTGGTTTAGTTAGAACTTGTCTCGCATACCACCTTTCACAAGTTGGTTTAGTTGGTTTATGTACAATCTTTTACTAGAAAACTTTTTAAAACTTAAACAAAAACCTGAATGGGGAGCACACTCTAGGGATTGCCATAAACCAAATTGCACCGTATAGCTTGATTGCTAGTAATAATAACAGGGTTGAAAGCTGCTATGTGTGAGTGATCGGGGGCACTGGTTACGTTGTGCAAGGAATTCTTGGCAAAGGCTGGGGCAAATGAGTCCAGAGGTGGCAATGGAACAGTATATCAAACTTCTCTCAGATAGAGTTCCTGGCTGGATGGAAGGCAAATTTGCCGTAAGTCTTTTGCTGTTGGTCACTTTGTCTTTATGAATTTCTCAATAATTCTCCCATGGAGAATCTTTTGCTCAAGTTAATTGGATATCATTCTTTGTACAGGGGGACATTAAACCTGGATCCTCAGAAGCAGGAATATCCAGTTCTGTTGCATTTGACTTGAGCACATCTTCACATCATCAACCTAATGATTTTGATGAAAGGTAGACTACTAGATTTGATGCCTCCATCTGTTTAAATGTCTTATCTTTGTTTATTGTATCCCAGTTTTCTGCACATTCTTTTCCCCCTTGCAGGAAACCAGAACAGAAGACCGAAACTGAGGGAGGTGATAGTACTGCAGGCTCATACTCTGAGTACAAGGTATGATTTGAAAGTTGAGCCCAATTCATTTACTTATCCCTCATTTTAAGTATCTCAGGGTACCATTAGGGATGTGAGGTTTTGCGGAAAAGTATACATTTAATCAATTTTACAATACATGCAATTGAGATTTGGATTTTTATGCTGTTATTACTAGAGCAGGAGTTACAAAAAAGAACCAGTTTAGGAGCTAACTATGTCAAGATTGAATCGGAATGTACATGGGAATTTCTAAGCTGAACTTTAAAGAAAACAAAGCAATATTGTAGGAATGTCTTAAAATAGGTAGCTGTCGCCCTTTATTTGCATTAATGAACTCAACAAACCCTGCGACAATATGACTGAAATTTGTTCAAGTTAAGGTCCATTTAAAAAATTTTCATGATTTGAACTTGTTGGTGATGTTATCTGGTCTTCAGTTATTTTGTAACATGAATAATAGAAGGCATCTTTGTTTTTTTTTTTCTTCAAATCTTAAATTGGCTTTGTCTGGGTAAATAACCCCAATATCAAAAGCAAAACGGCTTTTTACCTTTCTTGTGCTTCTTAGCAACTTGGGCCCAATTGGTGAATCAATGATTAATCAGAATGTTGATTTCAGCTGAATTGTTGCAAATAGCTAGGATATGAAGGTCTGCCCATACACTGAGCCTATAAGTCTTCTTCAACTTGACTTGTCTGGTTTTTCTGGCCTTGCAGTTCTCAGTTCATAATTCATGGCTCCTACTTCCAAGTTTGCTTTGATTTGCCCCTATAGCTTGCCTCTAAGTGCTCCCCCACCTTATGTCCCTAACTAATCTTGTGAAATATTGTGATATTTGGGTTCAAATTTGCTTCCATAAAACATAAGTAAAGAACACAAAAAGCCGCCCCATTTGGAGTCCAAAAACTGGTCTTAGTTGTAAGCTTGGTTTACTATTTATTCTTGTCTTGCATGCTCATTGGGAAAACCAGGCTATGTATTAGTTTGATTTGTCTTCATAAGCTACCACCTATGTATTAGTTGGATGGGTTAGTACATGACATGGGACTGATGCCTTTCATTGTTTCTACTTTTTCCAAGGTGCCCCGTGCTGCAACACTTGGTCCAAGCCAGCCCAATCCAGTACTGAACCTGGCCGTTGTTGGGTTAAAGTCGCAGGAGCTGTACATGGGGGCATGACGCTTAGGGCTTTGTTTGATATTGGTTGTATTTATTCTCAGTGGATGGTAGAGTTGAATACAAAATGAGAAATGACTGTGATGGTTATTTAATATGAATGGATTTAGCTCAGTTTGTATATGAGAATACAATATGCCACCCCATTGTAATACATATGAGTTTGGATTTGTTGATGGGCTTGGATGTTTGTTGATGGGATTTTATTTTGCATGTTATATTGATGTTCAACCTTCATTTCTTGGGCGCCATTGATTATGAATGTTGCTTTTATGAACAGATAAAAAAACCAGGCTTAGAAAGAAAATTAAGCCCAGGGAATTTAAGCACGGAAAATTATTTGCGGCGAATTAAAACCCTTCACCGACGACTAATTTATCGCCGCTAAATCACTTTTACTTTATTAACTCTACCCCAGCGATCCCAAAATCGCTACTATAAACTTATAGCAGCGTTTTAAAATTCGCTGGGATTTAATTTCAATACCAATAACTAAATGACGGCGAAACTCGAAATCGCTGTCTATAAGGAAATAGCGGCGTATTGAGATCGCCGTTATAGGAACATCTACATTTAGCAGCGATTACAAACTCGCCGTAAGTTAGCATTTCGCAGCGATCTTATGGTCGCTGCCAAAAGGGCCATCTCCAATAGCCGCGATTAAAAACTCGCGGGTAGTAATGAAAAGCGGCGATTAATAATCGCCGTTATAGGAACATCTACATCTAGCAGCGATTACAAACTCGCCGTAAGCTAGCATTTCGCAGCGATCTTATGGTCGCTGCCAAAAGGGTCATCTCCAATAGCCGCGATTAAAAACTCGCGGGTAGTAATGAAAAGCGGCGATTAATAATCGCCGCCAAATACAACAACACTGTTGTAGTTATATTATGGCGATTTGTATTGGTCGCTGGCAAATAGAATTGGTAGCGATATTTTCACTTCTAGCGTCAAAAATTAGTCGTTGCTATATATCTTTCGCAGCGTTTATCAACTCAATCCTATATTGAGTTTGCGGCGATTAATAACATGAAGCAGCGAATATAATATCGCCGGTAATAACGAATATATGGCGGCGAGTTTTGGGTTCCGTTGGACTAGATCTAAAGTGGGGCTTTAATACCGGCGAATTAGCAGCGACTTATAAATCGCTGGGGTAGATATACGCCAGCGATTTATATGGTATAGCCAGCGATAAATAATCGTTGGTAAAAGGCTAATTCCTTGTAGTGATTGCTTATTTACGATCAGTTAATTTCAACAAAATGACTATTTGTAACTAAAATTGGTTACGAATAGTTTTTTGGTTGCAATAAATTGATCATAAAAATCTATTTTTCTTGTAGATATAGAGCTTTTTCAAAAATTTTCTAGGATGGTTACTAGGGTCATATAAAGAAAAAGTAGATTTCTTTAGAAGAAAATACTCTGACCTTTTCAGAAAAGTAGTGGTGATATTCGAAACCCTTTTAATACTCTTCAATTTAAACAAGCATGGAAAAATATTCTTTTTAGATTCTTATCTGGAAGTCTATTTATTATCTTCTCCCTGTCATTGTTCAAGAAAGCTAATGGTTGTGAAAGATGGATCAATTAACTTTAGGTATGAAGATTAGATGGGAACAGTTTCTCTAGCAAATAAGTCTTTTAGGCCTCGTTTGTTTTTATAATTATTATCATCTAATCATTATAATTTTATCAAATTTTCTCACAAAATAAAATAAATAATTCTACTTTTTCAAATGAAAAATTATTTTCATCAGCCACTATTTACCACCGCACACCTATGAAAAACACTCACATAACTTATGAAAAACACCCTTATATCCTATGATAATGCTATACGTGTAGGGTATGAGAGTGAATAGTGATTGATGCATAATAAATATCTTTTTAAATTTCAAAATAAAAATAATATTAAAAAAATATATTCTAACAATATTTTATTCAATTTTTAACTTTTATCTCAATTCATTTTATCTCGTCATTATTGTTTTCCCTTCGTTAAAAGTTGAAGACATATTCAAGCTCTGGTGGGGAATGATACAAAGTTGCTTTCATTGGGAGAGAAATGTAGACACCCTTTGATGGGTTCTTTCACACCAGTCGGCATGGAATATCATCAGACAATACCATCGATCTAGAATTTGTCTGGGCTAAATACATGGAACACTTCGTTACCTCTGAAAATTAATTTGTTTATATGGAAGTTATGACAAAGGTGGAGGGGAATCAGACTTTAAGTTTGGGCTTATATCTCTAACTATTTTGTTTGTAGCAAAATGGAGAATGATACAAAAATGGAGAATGGTTCTAGAGGTGTAACTCATCCGATTTTATACATTTTTTTTGAATAAAAGTGGTATACACTGATTTTAAAAATTTATAAACTAAATCGGACCGATTCACTATCGAAATCGAAACTTCCAGTTTCTTACATTAATATATATAATCAAATGTATAAAAATATATTTACAAAAATAAAATATATTATAATTTATTATACCAAATATATATCATTGATATATTTATATATTTATATTAATAACTTAATATTAATGTTTATGTTTAAGATTAAAAATTTATATTATAAGATTATAATTTATATATTATTTCAAATATGGCAGAGGAGAGATAATTGAGAAATGTGATGGATAATAATCTTGAATAATAAGATTAGAGTTTCATATTATAAAAATTAAAATTTTAATATATAGTATAAATATATTATAAATATATATACCGGTCCGATCTGATTCAACTGGTTTTTTTAATTTTTTTTTATATCTCTAAATGATTCAAGAAATGGGTACTAGAAACTTTAGGTGAGATTTGGATAGTGAGTTGAGATGAAAGTTGAATAAAATATTATTATTATTTTTATTATTATTTTGGGATTTGAAAAAGTTGAATTGTTTATTATATTTTGTGTATGAGTTTTAAAAAGTTATAATGATTAAATGAGATGAGATTAACTCTTAATTCAAATGGATTTACAAAAAAGAATAAATGTATTCATCATCTTTTTTCTCATCAACTCATGATGTGGTATTAGATGATAGATTCATAAGTGAAATATAACTATCATCACAAGTAAAATATAATAAATAGTTTCAAATCATCTAATGCTACATCATAAGATGAGAGAATTGAGATGAATTACTCTCCAAAAAAAAAAAAAAAGGAAAAAATTGATGGTCCAACTTGGACAAATACATCGGGCTTTTATCGGGGTCCGAGTGACCCTGACCCGTTATCCTTCCACTGTCAGGAGAGGGGGGTAGTCGCTGCTCTGTGAAACCAGCCTGACGCTTTGCCCCCATCCTCTAGGAAACACGTGACCCAAGGGCCTTCGCCCAAGCCACATGCCTCAGACTCTCGACTTGGAACGGGCGGGCCAGTAATATGCCGCCGGAGGCCCAACCCGAATGGAATATGCCAGCGTTCCAACAAATTGATGCCCCCACGTGGGTTAAAGGCTCGCGTTACCAAGCCCGGCAGACAACCAAATCTCATTTTGGTATTATAAAATGCCACATTTTCTTGCTTCTAATCGATGTGGGATTCAGTTTTGGACAGAGAAACTATAAGTAGAAAGGCTGGGATCAGTGCAACTGCTCACAACGAAATATGGAGACCTTTTTTCTCATCTGTCTTCCACTAATTGTGTCGCATAAACCTGTTAAGGTCAATTGAACAATCAAAATCTCGTTCAATTTTAGTTCCAACTCTGCACAAAGAATCAAGATAGCCAAACCTGTGTTTAAAAAGGAACAACAAGCAACAAGAGAAAAATGGAGCCCAACTTTTACCAGAATTTCAACACCCAAAACTTATTTAAAGTCCCTTTAAAATTTAACAGAAATTAGAAAATAAAAGAAAGGAAAACTTGGGGCCATGTACAAGATTCTGACTCAACTTCAACAACATATCAAACTAACATTGTTTGGTTACACATATGACATGAGATGAGATAAGATAAAAGTTAAAAGTTGAATAAAATATTATTATAATATTATTTTTATTTTAAAATTTGAAAAAATTAAATTATTTATTATATTTTGTATGAAAGTTTAAAAACATTATAATGATTATATGAGATAAAATGGTTTGAACTGTGTAACCAAACCAGACAACTTTATATATCTTAAGAGTTATGTTACGCATCATCCTACATCACACAGTACAATGAATACATTATTTTTATTCTTGCTAAATTAATTGAGTTATTCTACTTATTATCCATACACCACATACTTTTTTGGTTATCCTTTGATTGTTTTTTTGGTTCCAAATTAAGGATAAGAAATATGGAGACATATTTATATATTTTCTGAATATCTGAGTTATTTTTTTCTTTACATTATTTTTTTCTTTACAAGTATGGGTGATATATGGGTCAGTGATGGAATTGAAGATTTGGCCTTGGAGGGTCAAATTTATACGAAAACGATGATAATTATGAGTATATATAATTTGTACATGTGTATGTATATATTGTGTACTTTGCTGTTTATGTTTGTAAAAACTATATATTATATAGAAATAGTTTATAATAAATGTTTGTAAAAGCATTGCTAGCTATACCATCATGTCAAGTCCAATTGAGAATAAAATAAATATATTACTCTTTTTATAATTATATTTTAAATGGAGATCAGCATGTTTATAAAATTATAACGATACTCAATTTTTAATAGAGGCATTATTTTATAGATATTAAAATTGAATCGTTAAAATGGTAGTATTTTTCATCTCCAATGCATTGGAGAAAGTGTTTTCAACGAATGCTAGCTATATATAAGGTAAGAGCACTGTCATTAGCTTTGTCAAATGTAAGTGAAAGTCATATTTTGAAGAATGTCTATTAAATTTCCGCTACATTGGATTAGTTAAGCACAATTCATTTAGAAGATGAGTTTTAATAATTTCATCCCTAGAGTCATATATGAAGAAAACTGTAATATCTTCATCTTAATCTTTTATTATTTCTTGTGTTTCTCTTTTCCTTCCCTCTAGTGTAACTTCATTCCTACAGTAACTTCATCCCTAGAATTACGATGCATTTTCTTATTATTAATTATATTTTTATAAAATATTTTTAATCATCTTTCTTTTAATATTTTTTAAAATACAAAAAATAATTAAGAAATTTTTTTTTGCATCTATCTATAATCATGCAAAAATTATAATAATATGAGAAAACATGAATAAAATTTTTATTAATTATTTATAAAGTACAAAATAATGCAATAATCATATCTTATAACAAATTATAATATAAGTAATGTTCATCTATCACTACAACACAATTGGTTTTTAGTGACGGTTGAGAAATTGTGACAGTCCCTAGACCGTCACTAAAAGGTATTTTCTGTGACAGTTTTTGGAAACCGTCACTAAAGATAGAATGAGATTTTTTTACATTCGAACGTATAAGACATATGCGTTCGAACGTCACATATACGTTCGAACGTTATGTCTGTTTACGTTGGAACGTAAAGTGTTTTGGTGCAACCGTTCGAATGTTATTAATTTTACGTTCGAACATAAAATGTTTGCACCAATGTTCGAACGTTAAGTAATAGCATTCGAACGTTTATTGTAAATTTAAATTAAATGACTTTAATTTAAAAATTATGTGATTTTTATTGTGCATAATTTGTGAACAAGTCTAAAAAATTGAATTGTATATATTTATATATACACACTTTGTAATATATAAATATATATTATTGATTTATATATATTTGAAATGCAGTGATTTAATATTAAAGTTGAAAATTATAACATCAAAGAAGATTAAAAATTGAAATTAAAAAACGATAAAAATATTCAATAATATTTTTCGTTACAAATATTAAAAATAAAATACAAAAAATGATAGAACGTAGTAAACAACAGTCAGATGATAACGTTATCTGCAAAAGTCGAACTCCGTACTTCCTCCGTCAAGGTATCAACCTTGTCATTGAGGATAGTTACACGATGGGTGAGTTCGGCAACAGTCGCCGATATAGCCTCGAGCGATCGATCGATCTTATGATCAATATGCGCAGTCAGCTGTGATATGACCGCATCAACCCAAGCAGGCCGCACATCTCCTGCAGATGTACTCGGCGTATGCTGACTAGTACTCCCGACATGACCTGGCTCAGGCTGCGTCGGAGGAACTAGATCCTCTACAGGGGGTGGCTGACGTCCCCTCGCCTGTCCAATGCTACGCCGATGCGTGGTCATGTCGAGGGGGCTCATCTGATCTTTGACCCGCTCCTCTGGCTGGGTCGGCACTCCCCGTGCAAGTAATAGTCGGCTGATGAGGACACCATATGGGAGATTATCCGTGGAGACGATGCTCGCCTCGTAACGGATCCTCTCAAAAATGTGCAGTGGCAAATCTATAGGATCTCCACGTGCCACTCGTATCAAAAATTGTGCCCGAAGCCGACTAAATGTGGTTTTATGAGCCACAGGATCGACATTTGTTGCAACAATCAGGTGCAACATGCGGAAGAAATGCAGCAGATGGATCTGGTTGAAGGCGTTCTTCCGCTCGATCTGCATGCGATCCCTCCCGGTGAGGATGTAGAAATCCTCGTCTCGGTCATCATCCCGAGCCTCGACGCCAGTATCCTCAGCCTCTGACTGGCCTGCATCTCTGGCTGATGCTGGCTCACATCCCCGGCCAGTAGATGATGTAGAAGTGCCTACATCCTCACGGGGTGTTGAGTGTGTAGTCTGAGCACCTCGATGAATCCCGAGGTGCTCGCCGATGACATCTGCCGATACCTCAATAGAAACACCGCGTACAGTCACGGTGTGAGAGGATGCATCTGGAGGCATGTCACACATCCCCATATAGAATTCTTGAACCATTGAGGGGTATACCTTCCCCCTCAATGTGCAGATATTTCCCCAGCCTCTACTGAGGAAAACATCTCTTAGGTTCGTCTGCTGCCAACAGAGTTCGTCGAACTCATTAATTAAGACCTCTCTCTCTACCATAACAGTACGAGCTCCGATACGGGCAGTGTCCGACGTGGCTCCTTCCCTCCCTCGTTTTCGTGTATGCAGTGGAAGAGCCATATCCTGAAAATAGAAAAGGAAAAAAAAAATTATTTACAATAATGCATTTTTTTGTATTAATTTTAAGATGCTCTGCATTAACGTTCAAACGTTTTATCGTTAACGTTCGAACGTTAAAGATAACGTTCGGACGTTAATTTATACGTTCGCACGTAAAATAATGTAAATAAATTTACGTTCAAATGTAAAACAAATACGTTCGAATGTACAGATGTACGTTCGAACATAAGCAGCAAACAAATACGTTCGAATTTAAGTTCGAACGTATTTGTTTTACGTGTGAACGTAAATATGAACGTCCGAACGTCGAAGCATGAATAATGTAGAAAATCACTACGTTCGGATGTTATAATTAAACGTCCGACCGTATGTGATTTACGTGCGAAAGTAAATATTCACGTTCGAACGTATGTCGTATAATAATATTAACGTCCGAATGTAAGACGATTAACGTTCGAACGTGGAAGCCGTAACGGCTCTGTAATTTAAACATCGTACGTTCGAATGTCACGATGAAACGTTCGAACGTTTCGACGCAGAATGGCTGAGTCGACTCAACCATTATTGAAATCTCGAAAATTTCTCTACAAGAGTCTAAATGCCGAAATGTCACCATGTAAATGAAGTATACACTTCAAGAAACATTTCTACGGTGACTATTCGGCCAATGACTGGCCGTGGTGGCCGGAAAATCAAGTTGAACATCCGGTAATATTTATCCGGTTTTAAACAAAACTCAATCCAAATCTCAATCTAAATCTCAATAAAATACATGATATTTGCATAAAAGATGAATGCCTACCTTTTAGTGACGGTTATGGCGGAGTTGACGGCGGCGGTGACGGAGGCGTGGTGGCAAATAACGGAGAAGACGATGTAACGGGCACCGAAATGTCGTTTCAACGTTCGGTTTTGGCCTTATATACACAGAACGTTCGAACGTACTTATTATTACGTTCGAACGTTTTTTAATTTAATTTCCAAAATTTTATCTATAATATATTATATTATAAATGTTTAAGTTATATATTAAGATGTTATATAATATTATTGACAATTAGATTATTGGTTTTTTTGTGAGTGCTTGTTATATTTATAAAGTTTAGCAATATGTTTATATATACATGTTGTTGTGATTTTATGCTTATTCTTGAAATAATTGTGATTATTGTTTGTGAATTTTGTGAATAGTTTATGAGTTTATGGTGTTTATTGATGAATTTAATAAGTAACAATTTAATATATATTATTGATTTATATATATGGTATAGTTTATCATTTAAATTATATTATGCTATCATATTATACAATGTAGTATATAGTTATAAATATATAAAATGTAGTATAGTTATTATACTATAACTTAGTATATAATTGAAGAATTTAATAAGTAACAATTTAATATATATTATTGATTTATATATATGGTATAGTTTATCATTTAAATTATACTATGCTATATCATACTATACAATGTAGTATATAGTTATAGATATATAAAATGTAGTATAGTTATTATACTATAACTTAGTATATAATAAAGAATTTTATAAGTAACAATTTAATATATATTATTGATTTATATATATGGTATAGTTTATCATTTAAATTATACTATGCTATATCATACTATACAATGTAGTATATAGTTATAGATATATAAAATGTAGTATAGTTATTATACTATAACTTAGTATATAATAAAGAATTTAATAAGTAACAATTTAATATATATTATTGATTTATATATATGGTATAGTTTATCATTTAAATTATATTATCCTATCATACTATACAATGTAGTATATAGTTATAGATATATAAAATGTAGTATAGTTATTATACTATAACTTAGTATATAATAAAGAATTTAATAAGTAACAATTTAATATATATTATTGATTTATATATATGGTATAGTTTATCATTTAAATTATATTATCCTATCATACTATACAATGTAGTATATAGTTATAGATATATAAAATGTAGTATAGTTATTATACTATAACTTAGTATATAATAAAGAATTTAATAAGTAACAATTTAATATATATTATTGATTTATATATATGGTATAGTTTATCATTTAAATTATATTATCCTATCATACTATACAATGTAGTATATTGTTATAGATATATAAAATGTAGTATAGTTATTATACTATAACTTAGTATATAATAAAGAATTTAATAAGTAACAATTTAATATATATTATTGATTTATATATATGGTATAGTTTATCATTTAAATTATATTATGCTATCATACTATACAATGTAGTATATAGTTATAGATATATAAAATGTAGTATAGTTATTATACTATAACTTAGTATATAATTGAAGAATTTAATAAGTAACAATTTAATATATATTATTGATTTATATATATGGTATAGTTTATCATTTAAATTATATTATGCTATCATACTATACAATGTAGTATATAGTTATAGATATATAAAATGTAGTATAGTTATTATACTATAACTTAGTATATAATTGAAGAATTTAATAAGTAACAATTTAATATATATTATTGATTTATATATATGGTATAGTTTATCATTTAAATTATATTATGCTATCATACTATACAATGTAGTATATAGTTATAGATATATAAAATGTAGTATAGTTATTATACTATAACTTAGTATATAATTGAAGAATTTAATAAGTAACAATTTAATATATATTATTGATTTATATATATGGTATAGTTTATCATTTAAATTATATTATGCTATCATACTATACAATGTAGTATATAGTTATAGATATATAAAATGTAGTATAGTTATTATACTATAACTTAGTATATAATAAAGAATTTAATAAGTAACAATTTAATATATATTATTGATTTATAT
The DNA here is from genome assembly GCA_022457165.1 of Juglans mandshurica. Lineage (NCBI taxonomy): Eukaryota > Viridiplantae > Streptophyta > Magnoliopsida > Fagales > Juglandaceae > Juglans > Juglans mandshurica. The sequence goes on along the minus strand of CM039630.1, from coordinate 20,430,401 downwards.
ATATGGTATAGTTTATCATTTAAATTATACTATGCTATCATACTATACAATGTAGTATATAGTTATAGATATTTAAAATGTAGTATAGTTATTATACTATAAGTTAAGTATAGTAGGAATCGTACGTTCGAACGTTTCAAGTTAACGTTCGAACGTTAAACTAAGAGGCGGGAATTTTCCCGCTCGATTAAGGTATCTGTGTGATTATTCAGACGTTCGGACGTTTATACTATACGTTCGAACATTAAATCTGTCAACGTTCGAACGTTAGTTAAATTAGTGCGGGAGATTTCCCGCTCAAATATGGTAACACTTTCATGAAATGTACGTTCGGACGTTTAAGTTAAATGTTCGAACGTTTATCTATAAATCTACGAACGTTCGAACGAAAAATTGTGATACATTCGAACATATATGAGGAAAGTGCGGGAACTTTCCCGCTAGATTTTATGTTATATCATAAGAAGGGTACGTTCGAACGTGTATTGTAAACGTCCGAACGTTCTGGGCGGGAATAATTTTAGAATATAACGTTCGGACGTAAAAATTAAACGTTCGAACGTTTAAAGTAATAATTTTAGAACTTAATCAGTACGCGCACGGGAGGAAGCGCATTATCATTATTTCTTCTTCTCCCGTGCGCGCAACAGAGAGAGAAAGAGAGAGAGAGAGAGAGAGAGAGAGAAGAGAGAGAGAGAGAGAGAGAGAGAGAGAAGAGAGAGAGAGAGAGAGAGAGAGAGTTGGAGTGAGAGAGTTGAGTTAGAGAGAGTTGAGTTTTGGTGTGAGAGAGAGGTGAGTTTTGGTAAGATAATATTTTTATTTCTTGTCTTTATTTAAATTTTATGATATTTATAGAATGTGTTTTTGTTATAGAATATTTCTAATAAGTTAGTGTTGTATTTTTTTGAAGGATTGCTTGTTTTGGGAAGTTTGAAGATTTTGATTTGTAAGAGGATATTGTGAGTGCTAGGTATATTTCTAAACTTTATCAATATGTTGTTGTGATTTGATGCTTACTCTTTATCATATTGTGATTATTGTTTGTAAATAGTTTGTGAGTTATTTTAAATATGTTGTGATATAAATTTGAAATATTGTGTTTATTATTAGAAATATATTGTCATTAGGCTTTGTAAATACATGTTTATTGCTTACTAAAGTTTAGAAATTTGTTAATACATGTGGCATGTTATTTTGTGAATATATTGTGAGTTATTGTGATATAGACTTGAAATATTTAAATTATTATTTGTGAATGACGTTTGAATATGTTTACATTGTTACAAATATATTGTCCTTAAGTTTTGTTAATACTTGTGGCATGTTATTTTATGCTTACTTTTTATCATATTGTGATTATTGTTGGTATAGTTTCTATATTGTTTGTGAGTTATAATAATATGTTGTGATATAAATTTGAAATATCGTGTTTATTATTAGAAATATATTATCATTAGGCTTTGTTAATACATGTGGCATGTTATTTTGTGAATATATTGTGAGTTATTGTGAATATGTTGTGATATGGATTTGAAAAATTGTGATAATAATATTTGAAATTAAGTAATAACAAGCATAAAAGTAACTCTTTAAGAATTATAATAATTAAAATTATAGTATAACCATTGAAATTTAAGTATGATAATTAAATATTTATAATAATATTTGAAATTAAGTAATAACAAGCATAAAAGTAACTCTTTAAGAATTATAATAATTAAAATTATAGTATAACCATTGAAATTTAAGTATGATAATAAAACGCATTATAATAATATTTGAAATTAAGTAATAACAAGCATAAAAGTAACTCTTTAAGAATTATAATAATTAAAATTATAGTATAACCATTGAAATTTAAGTATGATAATAAAACGCATTATAATAATATTTGAAATTAAGTAATAACAAGCATAAAAGTAACTCTTTAAGAATTATAATAATTAAAATTATAGTATAACCATTGAAATTTAAGTATGATAATTAAATATTTATAATAATATTTGAAATTAAGTAATAACATGCATAAAAGTAACTCTTTAAGAATTATAATAATTAAAATTATAGTATAACCATTGAAGTTAAGTATAACAATTAAAATTATAGTTTAAGAATAATGATCTTGTACACAACGAGGGAATATGATCTTGAAGAAATGTTGAAATTTCAATTTAATTGCTTGACTGTCATAGTCTCTTCGGCCTTGAGACTTGTCAAGGTCGGACAGTTTGTGACGGTTAAGTAATTAGACTAAAATTTAAACATTTCTTCAAGATCATTCTCCCTTACAAGACACGAAACGTAGGGTCACATAATCTTCCATCCCTCTTTAGTTTAACAATATAACACTACTTGAAGGTGACATTATTAATTTAAACAACATGGAGATATTGTTGTATGATTTTTTGCTAGATGCGTGTGACATTGCATAAATACCCTTAGACCCGTTTGGGAATCAGTGTACATTTATGTGTCCACTGATTCCTGAATTGTCCAGTGTGGACAGTTTGAGATTATATTATCTGTATTACACATTTCTGTTACTCGCTACTTTCCACGTTTAATATGAAGTTTCGGTATCTTCTTCTACTGTTCTTCGGGTATACTGTTCGTAGGGTCACAATCCCGATATTTGAACATGTATACTTGGAGAATTATGGGGAGGTGCTGCCGGAATTTCTACTAACGTGGAAATTAGTAGAGTGACGAGATTTGTGTAATATGGAGAATATAATCTCGAATGGGATAGGACCAACTACCTTATCAAAAAAGTAATGAGAATTGGAGGCAAGACATGCATGTGAGTTTTCAATGTACGTGTTATTAATATCTGGATGTTTTTAGAAATGGACAAAAATTGGATGCGTCTGGACGATAGACTTGGAAAGGATTACGTACCCTATGCATGTGGAGTAAGAACTTTCATTGATTTTGCACGGGCCTCTGCTGATAGTCGTGGTTACATTAAGTGTCCATGTCGAGGGTGTAAAAATTTGTGTGCGATAGGATTGGATGAACTAGAGCGTCATATATTTGTGAACGGTATGGATCTGGGGTATACGCGATGGGTACTGCATGGTGAGCCGTATGAAGGGTCAGCAGATGTATTGGTCGATCATCACAATTATTTACGGCACATGGATGATGATTATGAGCATGATGACATGGAGGAGATGTTGGGTGACATTGGAGCTGGGATGTTTATGGATGAGGTTAACGACAATGCCTCAAGTGGTGGATCAGGGACTGATTGTGAAAATTTTCCTTCACTGTGGGAAGATGCAAAGCGCGAGCTTTACCCAGGTTGTACAAAACATTCCAAAATGTCGTTTATTGTGCGGTTGCTTCACATAAAATCATTGTGTGGGATGTCGACGAAAGCAATAAACATGGTATTGGACTTATTTAACGAGGTGCTTCCCGAAGGGTCTGCATTGCCTAAGAACTTTTATGAAGCGAAACAGTTGAGAAAGGGATTAGGATTTGAGTACAAGTCCATACATGCATGCAAGAATGATTGTGTATTGTTCTGGAAGGAGAACGAGGAGAAACAAGCATGTCCTGTATGTGGAGAGTCGAGGTGGAAAGGTAAGAAAAACGTGCCGGTTAAGGTGTTGCGGTATTTTCCCTTGAAACCTAGGTTGCAAAGACTATATATGTGTAAGAAAACAGCTCATGATATGAGGTGGCACGAGGAGAAAAGAGTTAAGAATGACGGGTATATGAGGCATCCAGCTGATTCACTTGCGTGGCAGTCTTTCGATAATCAGTATCCAGAGTTCGGGTTAGAAGCTCGTAACGTGCGCCTGGGACTCACAACCGATGGATTCAACCCTTTTGGGAATATGAGTACAAGTTATAGCACTTGGCCCGTTGTATTGATTCCGTACAATCTTCCACCATGGAGGTGCATGAAGGCGCCAAACTTTTTGTTAACTTTATTCATCCCTGGCCCTAGATCACCTGGGAATGATATTGACGTATTCATGCAGCCGTTGATTGAAGAGCTGAAAGAGTTATGGGAAACAGGGGTTAGAACTTATGATGCATCTACGTCGACATCTTTTCAGATGCATGCTGCGGTAATGTGGCCCGTGGTCCCTCAAATAGAGCACTTCGATATACTGCATGCACGGTTCGAGGTTATAGATTCCATACTTTGGACCGTGAACGTAATAGAAAGACTCAAAATTGTGGTGTGTTGGTCGAGGGGAGTCATGGAACAGATGATATTGACTATTATGGTGTCATACGTGATATTATCGGATTGAAATATCTGGGTGGGTTTGTAACATATGTCTTCAAATGTGATTGGTGGGATCTAGGCGGTGGTCGGGTTTCGATACATAGGGATAATCACTTTACGAGTGTCAATACTGCATCTAAATGGTACGAAGATGATCCATTCGTATTGGCTTGTCAAGCTACCCAAGTCTATTACTTGATTGATCCAATAAAAAATGTTGATGAAGATAGTGGGGAGATAACTTGGCGAGTCGTACAAAAATTTGTTCCTCGAAATATATATGAAGCAGGAACGAGTGCAGATTACGAGAATAGTGGAGATGAAGATGACAATCCGATTGTTGAGGCATACCAGGAAGATGGAGAGGGTATTAACTTGTTTGTTGACCTCGGTGCACTCGAGTTGGTCCCCTTGTGTAGAGATGATGTCCCACCCGTACATCTCGACCCGTCTGTATTAAATGATCATTCAATTCAAGTCAGTTTGGAGGAAGATGAAGAAGACGAGTCAGAAGATGAATACGAATCAGAATCCGGGCAGGAGGTAGATAAAGATGATGAAGAAGAGGTGCATGATGATGATGAAGATGTTATTGATGGGGATTCTGAAACAAGCATGGAAAATTCATCTGAAGAGTAAAAGTACTAAATATTTTATTTATATAGGTGACTATAAAATATCTTAAATTTTCATAATTTCTTCTAATTAATTTTCTTTGATATAATTAATTATTTTAAAGAATGCCGCCAAAACGACAACGAAGAAATGTGCCTCCGCCAAGTCCAAGTCCTGAATCCATTGAGGACTCCCCACTCGAGGAATCCGTTCCTGAAGATCAAGCTAACACAGAAGAGAACAACAGCCAGTCGACACCTACCAGTAAGGAAATATTGTCGTTGATAATTATATAATTATAATTATATACTTTTTTCTCAATAACTATATAATTGTAATTATAGTATATCTATTATTATCATGTAGTTCATGCATCTGCACGTCGCGGTCGTGGCTATACACGTGGAATCTCTCTTGAAAAAAATAGAAGGCACGGTAAACTGAAGATCACAATTCCTGATAATTCCACTGGAGGAGTGGATGATAGTGCAGCAGCGCTTTCCTCCTATATTGGCATAGTAGTTCGAGCTTATGCTCCATTTTATGTGCGCTCATGGCGAGATGTTCCGAATGAGATTAAGGAGCACATTCGAAGTCGTGTGCTGGTGAGTTTACTTTTCAGTACATTTTTTTCACTTAGAATAATATATTATATTTTTTACCTGATTCCCTTGTTAGGATGAATTCGACCTCGACTTTGGCCGTAGCGAGGATTTCAGAACCGTGAATGAGTTGATGGCTACACTATTCCGACGTCACAAAGGACGATGTCATGACCACTTCAAGAAGTTTGAGACGTTGGAAGAGGCTGCGCAGTCTCCTTTTCAGCAGATGAAGTTAGATGATTGGAGAAAGTGTTGTGATCTTTTCGCATCTCCAGATTATCAGGTATTTTACATTTATATCTTTTAATTATTTACATTCATATTCGTTTTATACATTATATGTATACATATTACAATTAACATTTTTAATATATTTTGTAGCACTTGAGTTCTACAAATGCACAGAATAGATCTGTTCTGACTGTCCACCATCGTGCCGGTTCAAGGTCATTCCACCGTCTTGCTAAAAAATGGTAATTAAAAAATTATAGAATTCATTTATTTTCCTGATATTCTTTCTGATAAGTACTAACTAATTCTTTTTAAAATTGCTAATATTGTCGCTTTGTTAGAAACGTGATGATCCTGAAAACTTTTCCCTCATTCATGTCTATGCTGCTGCTCACACTAATGAGCATAGTGAGTGGATGGATCCTGTCGCTGCAGATAATTATGTAAGCAGTTTTAATTTTGTTAAATAAATTTTTTATAGAACATTTTAATAGTTTATTTCTTATTTCTATTTCTTTTAATACGTTACTAGATATTTACGATCATTACCTTTTAAATTGCAGAGCAAAATGTTGGAGATGCAGTCGACTTCTGTGGAATCCTCTCCTAGTGACATAGACATATTCACCCAAGTGCTCGGGCCGCAGTCTAGTATGGCAAGAGGTTTGGGACGATCTATCAAGCATAAATGTTCATCCTCCTCAACCTCATCGGCTTCACAAATTAATAATCTTACAGCAGATTTAGAAGCTGCACGGCGTGAGAATGAGTATATGAGGTCGAGACAGCAAGAGTTAGAGTCTCTCTTAGAACGACAGTCTCATTTAGAGACGCGTTTGCAGGACCAACAGAGAGACCAAGAGGAAAGAATACGCAGTGAAGTGCAAGAGCAAGTGCAACGAGAGATGATGGTGCAAATGGAGCGTGTTATGTCGTTGCAACAGAATCCCCGTGGGCGAGGGAAAAAGAAGAAATAAATTTTATCAATATTTCTGACTAGTTTTAATATCTAATTTTGTACTTTTATAAGACATTGTTACTTGTTAATTGGGTATGTAATATGATACCATTGGTATTTTGTTTTTAAATTTTATGAAATTAGTATTTCTGATCTGTACGTTCGAATGTAAATAAAAATCGTTCGAACGTTGGTTCACACTGTAACAAACGTTCGAACGTAAATACAATTGAATCGTTCGAACGTTAAACCGACTAACGTTCGAACAAAAAACTTGCATTCGGACGCTCCTTCGTTTACATTCGAAATAACGTCCGAACATTAAACGCGCTACGTTTGAACATTTACGTTTACGTTCGAACAAATGTTCGAACGTTTATTGTAATTAACGTTCGGCCGCATTAACATTTGAACGTAAATATGATACGTTCGAACGATATACAACAAACGTCAACTTCTCTCATTCGAACGCCAATCGGTCGGGTATAACGTCCGAACGTTTAATTTTAAGTCCGAACGTTATTTTCTGTGACAGTTCATAACCGTCACAAAAAAAGGAACGTTCGAACGTTGTACAGAACGGAACACTTCCAACCGTCACTAAAAATATTTTTTGTGACGGTTGAACAGTAAACCGTCACCAAATGTTTTCTGTGACGCACTTTAGGTGACGGTCATGGTGACGGTTTCAAACCGTCACCAAATATGTTTAGTGACGGTTTACCATTTTTTTGTGACAGTTTCCTCTGTCACAAAACACACATTCTGTTGTAGTGTATATAATTTAATTAAAGAAAAATTAATAATAAAAAATAATAATATTTTATTATTATAGAGAGTGTGATGGCTAATCCAATGTAGACTTCAAGTTTTGAGTGATTGGCTAAAAGTAAAAAAGTTTGATATTAGTTAAATTTTGAATATTAAGACAACTAATCTAATACGTACCAATGCTCTAATAAATGCATGCATATATAAGATCGACTGCAAACACTTGATCTTTTCTTTAAAAATAATAAATCGACAGACAGTATTATCTTGAGTCCAAGCTGTATCAAATCTCATTAAATTTATTTTAATTTAAACCCCATTACATTATGATTTGCCCGGGCATGATATGCATCCCTTCGAGGCCATTTTGTATACAACAAATTAAAAATCTACCAAATTAACGATCGAGTCAATGTCACACCTATTTTCTAGATGTCCACGAAAACATGACGTGTGAGCACGAAAGACAACGCATGAATGAGAACCCCCATCCTCGTTTCCAAGTTGTTATTGTTTTGCTATATAAAAAAAAACAGTTGTTATTGTTTTGAAGTTTTGGTTTTTATTTTTGCCCTTCCTATAATTTCCTCATATTTTTCAAACATGCAAACTCGATCGGATGATGCAAAATTGTCCTCCTCCATCATGTTTTTCTTTGACTTTAGGGATCATCATTTTGGCGATAGTAATGTACTAAAAGAACTATATCATGTGGGTAGCTCGTATATATTTAACAATAGAACCGCTTTGGAGCTGTTCGATTGTTTTTAAGGGAATACTAGCCACCAATTGTAAGCCGCCACGACATGGATTCAACACAATTAACATGAGGATCATCACATTCTCGAACGCCCCAGTCCAATGCCCTCAGTCGAACACCTCAGTGCCATTGAACTAATAGTTTCGCCCCACCATCTCCGTGCAAGAACCATCTCCGTCGCGTCCAGCATCTCCATTGCCCACCATCTGCCTACCATCTCTTTTGCCTACCACTACTCTATTCAGTGGTTTCCTAATGTATGATAACAGAGAATTTCATAGATTTCCCTCCCCTCCAATGGCAGAGAACCCAGGCACTAAGTTTCACCTCAATAATAAAAAATTACACAAAAGAGAATTAAATCATGAACAACAAGCAACTCGAAGAGCCAGGTTTGATCGCAGCCCTAGAAAAGAAGTTGAAACAATAATCACATACATTATACAAAGAACAAAAGCGACACGTTTAGGAGAACACGACTCTTGAATGAGTAGAGCATATGAGATTCACACGAACTTGTGTCTTGAAGGATAGAGGAAGGAGATCGAATTGAATTGAAAGGGAATCAACGGACATAGAAATATGTCTCTAGAAAAAATGAATTGTAGGATAGAATTGCTTTTGATGGTTTTCAAGACGTCGACGCCTTGGAATGGGAGGCGACATACGACACCACAAACAACCGGCTGGAGGCTTCGAGGGGTTGCGACGGGCTAGAGGCTTCAATAAGCGGGATGCAAAGGGCTGGAGACTTCGAGGGGCTGCGATGGGGTTGGAAGCTTTGAGGGGCTGGAGGCTTCGAGGGGTTGCAACACTAGAAGCTTTGATAGGCTGCGACGTAGGAGGCTTCGATGGGTTTGAGCGAAGGAGATGAGGGGTTTGAGCGAATGAGACTCCTACCATACAGTCCCATATGTTTTTCAATGGACCGCTTACGTGGCGATCACTTATTGGTGGACTATTTTTTATAATAAGATAGACGGACCGGTTATAAGTTATTCTAATTTAACAAATACAAAACCTTCTAATCAATTATAGTGCTACATGAGATACAAAGAGTTTCCACAAAAATAAACTTATAAACTGACAATATGTTTTCATGTGATCCATTAGATTTACTTTATAATAAAAATAATTTTACAATCTGATGTATATGATCAAGTCATGTTAGTTTGTGAGATTACTTTTATATAATCTCTTTATAGTTAAGGTATTTCTCAATTAATATATATATATATATATATGAAAATTTCTATTTACATTTGATTATAGAGATCTAGAAGTTATAAAATTTAACTTCTTAACAAGTCAAAGCTTACCACATAAGTGGTATGGAAGATGTGTCTTGGCTTGCAAATGGAAATAAATAATATTTGCTGGCATGGTATGAGTGCTTATATACCGGGTTTACAGCTTAAATAGAATATTGTACACGATGTTAAAGGCAGTCGTGCAAAGCATAATAGTAGATCAGGCATCGATCCTCGTGAATATAAATAGGAAAGAAACATGTCGTTTGTTTTCAGGTCTAATATTTCCAAATAAAGTGGTGAAGACAAAAATGACAAGCACAGGTACTGCAATGGCACTAGCCCTTGGCCTCATCTTTGTGAGCTTGGCAGGCCAATGTTACGCCGGCAGCAGTGCAGCACTTGAGGTAGGATTTTACAAGGGAAAATGTGGGATCTTCGATGTTGAGAGCATTGTAGCTGGTCTTGTCAAGGCCAAGTTTTTCAAGGACCCTACAATTGCGCCGGCGCTCATTCGCATGCAATTCCACGATTGCTTTGTCAGCGTAAGTACTGACCTCTTTAATTTCACCTTAGATTACTATATATATTGTTGTTTTACATTTCCGGTTTCCAGTTTTAAAGAAAGAAATAGAGTGAGTTTTATAATATTTATAATTGTCGTAGTGCATTTTTTAAGATTTTTCTAAAGTATTAGTATTGATTTAATCAAAATTATCTCTAAAATTTAGTTAAAAATATATATTTTTTATAAATTCAAAATCATTCAAGTCATAACTTCACATTGGATTAGTCAAAATAATAATATAATATTAATTTTTTAATAATATTATTTTAAAATTTTTTTCTATACTAACTATATGTTAATTAATAATTTCTTTTTAATTAAATTATTGTTTCCTAACTAATTTTTTTCCTCCACCTAATTATTCAACAAACATATTTTAGATGAATAAAACGTGGTAAATATTAAAGTAGTTGAGTCTGATATTTTAGAATAAAATATTACTTTTGAAGATGAATAGTATATGATCTTCAAATACAAAGAAACACTTTGAAATACTGTAGTTCATAGTTGAAGTCACTAGTATTTGACTACTCCAATATAGATGATTCCATATTTATTTCTTCAAATTTTAAAAATGAATTGTAGAATTCACTTTGAAATACTTAGATATTGTTCAATATGTATTGTAGAATTCACTTTATATATAGTGTATCCATCTCTCATACCAAGTATCTCAAAAACTTAATCTCATTAAAAGAGACAGATTTAATTTAATTATGTAGATATATTATATTCTTAATGTTTAGATCGATGAATACAAGATTTTGTTTTCTTGGCACGCACGTAATACGACATTAGTTCATTTTCTTGGAGATATATAATATATCCATTACAAGAAAAATAGGTATTTGTGACGGATTATTTGCAACGAGAATGACTATTTGCGATGAAAACAAATTCATTTTAGCAAGAAATAGTCATTTTCGCAAGAAATAACTAGTCACAAATAAGCAGTTTTCTTGTAGTAATCATTAGTTATTAGCTATGATTATTATTATTATTTTTTTTCTGTCCAACGACTGACGTTACCATGTTAATTTACCATGAAAATTTAAGGGATGTGATGCATCGCTTCTTCTAAATGGGGGCTCCAGCGAGAGATTTGCTTCTCCAAATCTGAGTGTAAGGGGCTATGAATTTATTGACGAGGTGAAAGATGCCGTTGAGAGCTTCTGCCCTGGACTGGTCTCTTGTGCTGATATCATTGCCATCGTTACGAGGGACGCCATTTCCCTGGTATTAAATATTCTACGTACTACTGTGATTTCCTATTTTTAATATATGTTGGCATGTCCCTACGTATTAGAGCGTAATTAATAAAGTGTTTATATGACATAATTAAATTTAAAAAATAAATTTTAAAATTTAAATTTTATAAATCAAAACTTAATGAGGTAAATATTAGTGTGTTGTACGTGTGAGTTGAAAATAGAATAATTTTAATATTATTTGTAGGTTTTAAAAAATTGACAAATAGAATGAAGTTAAAAAGATCGACATGAGATAAAATAATGGAAATGATAATGACAAGTTGATGATCTGTGAGATTTGATGATGGATGCAGAGCGGAGGAGGGCGATACCGAGTAGAAACAGGGAGAAGGGATGGCTTTGAATCCCTTGCTGAAAATGTTGATCTTCCTGGTCCTCAAATACCTGTGTCAGAATCCATTGCTGCATTTGCAAGAAAAGGACTTAATGTTACTGATATGGTTTATCTTCTGGGTACTAAATCTTTTTGCAATTCTCCGCTCTATCGTTTTAGGGCGTTGCTTATCTTTTTATTCAATCTATATATGCATTAACATATAATATTTCATGCATGTTTCATTGACAATATATATCATGCGTATACAGGTGGCCATACCGTTGGTGTTGCACATTGTTTCTTTTTCCAAGATCGACTTTACAATTTCCAAAATACTGGAAGCCCTGACCCAACCATGGATCGGGAGTTAGTGAGATCCCTAAGGTCCAGGTGTCCCCAGAAGTCGACAGGCAACAACATTGTCAGTCTCGACCAGAACTTCTTGAGCTCTTTCATCGTTGATAACTCATTCTACCAGCAAATCTTAAGGAAAAGGGGGGTTCTCCAAATCGATCAAAGGCTAGCGTTGGACCCAAGAACCAGGGACATAGTCACAACGATAGCCAGTGGTCGTGCTTCTGACTTCGGCAGTAAATTCGGGGAAGCCATGATCAAGATGGGAGCAATCCAAGTCCTTACTGGCACAGAAGGAGAAATAAGAAAATCATGCAGTGTTATTAATTAACAATCCCTAGCCTTCTCGTGATTGATGCGATCGAAGATATCATGAGTTAATCATGTTAACGAGTTGGTTTTGGCTTTCATTTCTGTTGATCTGTTTCATTTTCTCTGGTCTTTGTTGATTTTTTCTAATTCTTTTGCCGCTATAAATACATATTTTGCATTTATTTTAATCAGTATTGACTTGTACTATTTGATTACTTTTCTTTATGATCAAAGAAGATTGATAAAAATACTATAGCCTGTATTTTTTGGCACAATAAGCTTTAGCAGCATGATCATGTAATTAATAAGCTATGGGCTGACCTCCTTAATGATATTGCATGAAGATATGGGTTTATAAAGATGGGCTTCCCCAATTTTCTTTTTAAACAGTAAACTTTCACTGAACTAAAATAAAAAAAATCATATTATCATACCGGTATGTATAACATATTTAATAAAGTAGTTATATGATATAATTTAATTTAAAAAATAAATTTTAAAATTTTAAGTGATATGAGTTGTACACACCGGCTCAATAATAAACTAAATCAACTAAAATAGAGGTACAAGATGATCAAGGGGTACTAGAGGGATGTATCTTAACATCTTGAGCTTGAGGATAGACGGCATGGGAGCTTAGGGATTAATGGGAGCATAATCGTCGTTAATTTGATGCATGGTACCGAATGGCATAGACTTGTGATCATTTTCGACCTAGAGGAAAGAGAAATTAATAAGAGAAAAAGCCATAGATAATTTATGGACAAGAAAGGGATAAGGGGAGGAGATCAGAGGGAAAGGGGCCGGAGAGGGCAAACTGGGATCGAGGAGCCTAAGCTACTCCACCGGTGGTGGAAGATGATAGTACTTTTGTTTTAGAGAGTAGGAGGGAATCTTTTAGAGAGAGAGAGAGAGGACAAAGAGACAGTTGACATATATAATTGCATGTCGCTGTACTAGATATTTAATAGTGCATCCTTGGCCTTCATCTTGGGGAGGGAACCCAAATGAAAGGTATCGTGGGGTTATATTTGAGATATTTGATAAGAAATTAAATTTGTAAATAATAGACATTAGCTTATAGTACGTACATATATAAGTACTACATGACTTGCTTTTGTCCCCGAAGAAATTAAAGTACATGAATAAAGTCATTTTTTAATTAATTATCTTAAGGTTACGAGCATTTTGAGTTTGAGGGCCAAAGTTGTATTATATAGTTTTAAATGCTCCATGTAACTTTGAAAATCATCTTAATTAATTCATGTAATTGAATTACAAAATACTGCTAATTAATTGCATATATGCTGGAGCATACATACATTTAGTCAATTAATGTAATATATAATCAAATCAACTTGTTACAATAGAAATCACAAATAATATTCCAATATTTATGTCTTATTTTATTCTTTTATATAAAAAATAATGAAAAGCATATGGACTTTTTGATCAGGTATTAGGCCTTGGGAGCAAGGCCGACCTTGATATTTTGAATTGTAGCAGTATCAGTTTTGAAAGCCTTGGCAAGGATTGCATCATCAATGCCAGTAGTGAAAACATTAGCAGGGATTGAAATGGTTCCAGCATTTGCACTACCGAAAGCAGATATAGCTGTGGCAGTTCTGTTGGCCGCCTCCGCATTGTATTGGAAGTGTACAAGTCCCTTAGGAAATATGAACATGTCCCCAACTTGGAGTGTCTGATTGTAAAGCTTGTTCGTGGTATCTATGAAACCAACCTCAAGACTGCCTTGCACCAGAAACAGAAGCTCTGCAGAGCGTGGATGTGTGTGAGGCGGGTTAACGCCACCACTAGGGAACTGGAGAACGGCAATGGAGACACTTTGGCCATTTAGAGCTGGGAATTCGACCATGCTAGCTTTTGTAACCTTGAAATTTGGTGGGGTTTGGGAAAATATCCCACGAAGTCCATTGAACGTGAAGTAGTTTCCATCCACGCTTGTAGAATTTGCCGGGGCTATAAAGTCGGATAGGATATTTGGATCACTTGCTTTTGCTACCCAAAAAGTAGCAAAGACAGCTAGAAGGGTAAAAACTGAATACTTTAGAAATGCCGAGGCCATTTTTTGATGACAATTAAAAAGGAGAGTCTGAGTACAAGAAAAGGCTTGGCTGTAATTTGGTGAGTATGGTTTCTCTGGTTATGTGTATATATATGTAAATTGGTTGATCATAGACGAATCCGGCCAGCTGGGAGTAGATGTTAACAAAGCTTTTTTCTTTTCTTGTTCTCCTTCGGGTACATGCTGACAACATTTTAGGTGTATATGGCATGGATTCAAGGACAGATGGAAGTTCCAATGCAGTCTTATAAAAAGGTAATTATTTTATATTAGTTGCGTACGAGAACCGCTTTAGGTTGCATGCGTGCAGTACGTAGATTCATTAAAATCCCAAGTACTGAAATTAGGACCGGCCTAAGAGGCTAAGACCCAAGCCAATACGCAGTAATTAATTTAGTATGTCATTTAGCTATCGCATAACAATCGTAATATTACTGCCACTACGAGAAGAATTGCTTTGTAGTTTCCGTCTAATACTCACCCAAGAGGCCTGCATGCAGATCGATCATTGGTCAATGATTACAAACCGTGCCGACTTCCATGGAGATTCTATACGGGCAACCAATTACCCCCTAGCTATAAATATAGCCTTCTCTGAGTCAAAGCTGCTCATTCCATCACATTAACCTTCATTGAAAGACAATAGCTCTTAGCTGATCAACTTCTCTTTCGATGGCCTTCAAAACTTTCTCCATGAAATTCTTCTCACTGCTAGTTTCTTCATTTGCCATCATTGGAATGGCAGTAGCCGGAGATCCAAACATCCTCACTGACTTTATAACCCCACCAAATGCCATTACCGTTGATGGAAGCTTCTTCACATTTACTGGCTTGCGTTCCTCTATCGGGTTAGGCCCTCTCACGACCTTTAAGGTGTTGAAAGCAAGCATGGTTGAATTCCCAGCACTCAATGTACAGAGTGTTTCTTATGCTGTATTGCAGTTTGCAAATGGCACAACCAATCCACCACACACCCATCCTCGCGCGCTCAGCTGAGCTCCTTTTCCTTGTTCAGGGTTCCCTTCAGGTTGGGTTTGTTGATACAACCAACAAGCACTTTACACAAACACTTCAAGCGGGTGATATGTTTGTGTTTCCTAAAGGACTAGTGCACTTTCAGTACAATGTTGCACAAACATCTGCTTTAGCAATTTCAGCTTTTGGGAGTGCAAATGCTGGAACTGTTTCAATTCCCAACACCTTGTTCATCACTGGCACTGACGATAATGTGTTGGCTAAATCCTTCAAGACTGATGTTTCCACCATTCAAGCACTTAAGGCTGGCCTTGTTCCCATGGGCAAGCCCTAAGGATGACGAGCATTACCAGTAGATGCAATTTTATGGCCTCGCATTTTATTTTCCTCTCCTTATGATATATCATTTTATTGTTTTTTCATTAATTGAACGTTGCCACATTCAAATTCTTATCTTTGATTAATGAAATAAGACATCAGTCCCTTTTCAGAACTTTGGGTATAAATAGATGAGATCAAGTATTATTATAATTCCACCGTTCAAGTACTTAAACTATAGGTTTTTGAACCCAAACTGATGTGGGTATCTTTGTCCAGATTCTATGTTGAATGCGCTGAACTATCTCAAGAAGGTGAATCTACACAAATATAGCAAGAAAAACAATCTTTCTTGGATTGGGGCAATATCAGTTATTTTTTTCCAAAAAATTTTATCTACGTTTATTTTTGTCTTCTTAGGAAATATTTCGTTTTTAGTTTTGGAAGTAATTCTGATTTCGATTTTGGCCAAATTCTTAACATGATTCTTGTTTACTTGGGTATTTAATTTTCATGCAATAATTTGGATTTTTTCTTTCTGAAAATTTTCATAATTTCGAATTTTGAAGCTAATTAAGCTCAGCTTGTGGGCTTCATGAAATATTTTCTAATTTTATCATTAATCAATATTTTTCAAAGTTTTTTCTTTGTTTTGTATCTTTTCTCAATCTTAATCTCTAGTTTTGTTGATTAATTAGTCGTCAGAATAATTCTTATTTTGTCCAGCGTCACTAGACTACGTATATGAGCCCACCAACAATTTATTGTTATATTTGTGATGATCATAAATATTAACATGGTATAGATTTTCCAAGTCACAGCTAATAATGTATGGACGTACAGCATTACTGGAAGCTGCGTAAGCTAATGATGCGATCTTTTTCCGCTCTATCTCTCTAAAGATGAGTCCTTCCTTGTAGCTTATTCCCACTCAGTATGTAAAACCCGACTCATTGCTTCACTCATGTAAGTGAATAACGTCTCTCATTTCCGTCACACGAATAACACCATCTTTCCTTTTTCTTCATGCACATTTGCCTTCCCTTTGTTTTAAGTGTTTAGTTTTCTATTTATAGCCAATATATAGATTAAGTTTTTCTCAACCCTAATTGCTCTTCCTTTGTTCTCTTCACGCCGCAGCCTCCCAAGCCATTCGGTCATCACCTCCACAGTCACACGAAATCCACTCCTCAAGCCGTGCACCGCCACCCTCATCGTATCTCTATCTCAGTGCACCACCGAAAAGCAGAGCAACAGCCCAGCCAACGAGTCGCCACCTTTACCCCGGACCTAGCCCACGCGGAACCTCAGCCTTGTAGCCGCCTCCATAGCCTCCATTAGAAGCCCTGGAATACTCTGTTTTAGTTGCCTAAAACAGAGCAGCATCCAAGCCGCTGTAGTCACACTCCATCGGGAGCTACACCGCGCCGTGCCCCCACAGAAACTGCCGGCGAGGACCTTCCATCACCCCGGTCCGCCGCACACTGCCTCATCCCACGGTAAGCTCGCACCACTTCCAGTGGTGGTCCTTGCCTTTCGGTCTCTCTCGTTTCCTCACTGTCTCTCTCTCTCTCTCTCTCTCTCTCGATTTCAGGTCTCTCTCCCTCCCTTACTGTGCGACGCTGTCGAAGGCATCACCACCACCTCAGCCCAGCTTCTGTCGCACTTCCACAGTGCCACTATCTCGGTCCTTAGTTGGTGAGCCTTGTCGCCGCTCCATTTCGAGCCTTGTGTGTTCATTGTTGTTAGTTACTATTAGTTGTTTAAAAGGAAGCAGATGGTATTTATGTATATATTTATATCGGCGAACTCAGTAGAATGATAGTGTTTTGGTCTTTATTTTTTTACCCTTAAAATATGACTCCAGACTTATTGGTTCGGGTATTTAGTTTAAAGAGTTTTTATTATGTACTTTGGGTTTGAATTTGTGAGTATAATATGTGGGTTGTAAAGTATGATATTTTCTACTTATGACGATTTCGATATAGTTATATTCTTTTGTATTATAAAGTATAGTCAGATCTCTATTGTAAATAAGTTAGAATTAAATGTTATTTTAGTCGAAGTTGGATATTGATGAGTTTAGAAAGTGATGTTGGTATTTTGAGAATAATGAGAATTTTGAGTTTGAGGAATTAAAAATGGACTATTTTAGAAGTTGTAGGCTTGAATATCGAAATACGAGATTGATTGGAGACTTATGAAATTTACGTGATTATCTTATAGGTGACGATTAATTTTGTTCGGCGTTGTTGAGGAAATTTTCGAAAAGCTAAGAAGTCCAGGTAAGCGGGGTTCCTATGCTAGATTTGCATAAAAAGAAATGAACTGAGGTTGGTTTGTAAAAATGTACATGTTGTTTTAAAATGAAAAAGTGAAAAATAACCTCAATATATCTTTTCGCATTCCCTCATGAGATACGTATGAAAGAGAAAACAAATATTTTTTTTTATATGAAATGTGTAGACATGAGCAATATTTGACATGTTTCTGAAATATACAAAAGAGCGAATATGATATCATTGAGATTTTATGCATGTGATATGAAATGATTTGGATCTGTTTTTGATCAAATAGAAATGATATGAATATGTTTCGCACGTGTTTTGATTCGATATGGATATGATAAAATTTTGGCATATGATGATATTGTTCACGTGATATGGTTGGTACCACCATGATATGATATGATATGAGTGCACCCACTTTGGAAACAAAGTGGTCTTTTTACGTGTTCTTTCCTGTGTGCACACTCGGGGCTCCGAGATTGAAAAAGGGGAAGTTCACTACATGACACTGCCTGGTTTGGCCACCGGGGATAGCACAACTCTACCACGGGGGTTAAACATGGAATTATGTTTTGATATGAGGTTTCAGATATGCTGTGTCAAGGAAATTTTGAATAAGAATATTTTGAAACTATCGCTCTGAAATTTTTGATAACATGTTATGACTCTGCATTCACAAAATAAGAAGTGTTTTGTTTTATATTTTGAAATCTGTAAATGCTCATGTTTACATACTAGTATATGCTCTTTGCTTACTGAGTTGTTGATAACTCACCCCTATCTTCATAATATGTTTCAGATAATTTTGATGCAACAGCTGAGAATCAGGAATAGGGAGTATTTGCAAGTTTTGTGGATCATAGAAGACTAAATGCCTTAGGGTGCAATGACTTTTGGAGAGTTTTTTTTTTGGTAGTATTGATATTTTATGTGACTTTGGTATGTTGAGTAATGAATATTTCTAGTCTTTATGGAAAAGTTATGTATAACGACGAGACACCATTGATGTGCCCTTACGTAGGAACATGGATAATTGTGTTGAACAAATAGCTTAATATATTATGGAGACTCTGGTTTATTTTAAACGTATTATTTGGAGTTGATTTTAGGTGATTTGAGTTAACTCTCCGGACCCTCTGGGACGGGGCATTACAGTTGGTATTAGAGCCAAGTTTGAGATTCTGCAGACTATAGAGTGTAAGATTTTGGGTATAGATAGGCTTCAAGAAATCGTTTTCAGATTGGATGTAATTTCGGAGCAGGCTATAAGAAAGAACATCATAGGTATTCGAGGTCCCAAAATTCCCAAACCTTAGGAATGATTTCGATGTATAGAATTTTACAGGTCTATGAGTTGAATCCATGTTGTTTGTGGTTTGGTTTTATTTTTGGAGATTTTTATTTAATAGATTTGATGGCGTTAAGGTTTTTGACTGTGGAGATTAATCATTACTACTTTTGCGTGTACTTTGCTTCTCTTTATTACAGGATGCCACCTCGTCATCGAGAACGAAATGTGTCATATTTGAATGCAACCAATAACGGGAGGGAAGCAAATACGAGTTCTTCCGAAGTACTACGAGCAGCAGCGCATCAACTTATAGACGATCTCGCACAGAATCCTTCGGGTCGTCAACGTAATAATAGTGAAGGAGGATGCACTTTCAAACAATTTAATAGTACCCATCCCCCCACTTTTGATGGAAGAAGCAATTCCAATGCAGCTGAAGATTGGATGCAGGAAATTAAAGAGATATTTAGTGTTTTGGAGTACACCAATCAACAAAAAGTTCGATTTGCAGCATTTAAATTAATCAGAGAAGCGAAGAGATGGTGGAACTCTGAGAAAGCCATCAGAGAAGCTGATGGAACTGGAGTAGTGAGCTGGCCTCACTTTAAGCAAAACTTCTTCGACCGTTTCTTTCCGAGGGCAGACAGGGAAGCTAAAGCCCGAGAGTTTGCTAACTTGGTGCAAGGGACCATGACGGTACGCCAGTATGCTGCAAAATTTGCAGAGTTATCACGTTTCGCCCCATATTTGATCCCGGATGAAGAGAAGAAGGCCAGGAAATTTGAAGAAGGCCTGAATTTCCAAATATATGAACGAGTAATGGTCCTGCAGATTCAGAGTTTTTCGGAGTTAGTGCACAAGGAAATTTTAGTAGAACAAAATATTAAGAGGGGTGTGGAATTGCAAGAAACAAGAAAGAGAACTACTCCACAAGGATCCTCGGGTAGGGATCAAGGGCCATGGAAGAAGAGAAATGAAGGTAATAGCTCGGGAAAAAGGCTGATTCAGGGCACCCAACAAGCATATCAATGTAGGACTTGCAACCGAGTACATGCCGGAGTGTGTAGGAAAGAAGCGGGACTATGCTATCGTTGTGGCAAATCGGGTCACTATCTCAGTGACTGCCCTTTGTGATTGGATAGCAACAGGCCACCACCACCACCTAGGGCAGAAGGGACATCTCGAGGCAACATCCAGCGTACTACTGCACCTGCAAGAGTTTTTGCCCTGACACCTGGAGAGGCTGAAGATAAGAATGATGTGATCACGGGTATGACTTCTCTGTTATGTTTTAAGATAATAATTGGTAGATTGAGGTTAAGATTTGGAAATTTTAGTTCATGAATGATGTTGATTGTGACCACAGGTACTCTTTCTTTGTTTTCTAATAATGCGACTGTGTTATTTGATTCGGGAGCTACACATTCGTTTGTTTCTATGACATATGCTCGACTTTGCACCTTAGAAACCAAAAAGTTAAAGTCCAAGTTACTAGTCGCGACCCCAACAGGAAATTCGATAGTCTGTGACGAGTTTCTACCAGGGTGTCCTGTAACAATTGAGGGAAGATTGATGCCAGCAGATTTAATAGTGTTTAACATGATCGGGTTTGATGTAATTTTGGGTATGGATTGGCTGGCTCGCTACCAAGGCAGCATAGACTGTTTTAAAAAGGAAGTGATTTTTAGACCCTCAAAAGAAAGTGAATTTCGGTTCACAGGTTCGAAAGTGAGGATTTATCCACCCATCATATCCGCCGTTCAAGTTGGGAAATTGTTACGAGATGGTTGTCAAAGATTCTTAGCCTATGTGGTAGAAGCACCAAAAGAGGAGTTGAAGATAGAGCAGATACACGTTGTGAGGGAATATCCAGAGGTTTTTCCAGAAGATTTACCTGGGTTCACGCCCGAGCGGGAGGTAGAGTTTGCCATTGAACTAGTCCCAAGCACAACACCCATTTCAAAAGCACCTTACCTGATGGCACCATCTGAATTAGTGGAACTCAAGGAGCAATTGCAAGACTTGTTGGACAAGGGTTTTATCAGGCCCAGTGTATCACCTTGGGGAGCCCCAGTTCTCTTTGTGAAGAAGAAGGATGGATCGATGAGGATGTGTATTGATTACAGGGAACTTAATCGGGTGACCATAAAGAATAAGTACCCGCTACCTCGTATAGATGATTTGTTTGATCAGCTCCAGGGTGCTCAGGTATTTTCAAAGATTGATCTTCGATTGGGTTACCATCAATTGAAAATCAGGGCAGAAGACGTGGCTAAGACGGCTTTCAGGACCCGATATGGCCATTATGAGTTTTTGGTTATGCCTTTTGGCCTGACTAACGCCCCAGCAATATTCATGGATTTGATGAACAGGGTGTTCCATGAATTTTTGGGTAAGTTTGTGGTTATTTTTATTGATGATATATTGGTATACTCCAAAAGCAAGTCTGAGCATGAGGAACATTTGAGGCTGGTACTTGGGACACTCATAGATAAAAAGTTGTTTGCTAAATTGAAGAAGTGTGAATTTTGGCTTGATTCAATTGCATTTATGGGGCATGTAGTTTCAAAAGATGGCATTTCAGTGGATTCGGGAAAAGTGGAGGCAGTGGTTAATTGGCCAACGCCGAAGAATGTTCATGAAGTTAGAAGTTTCTTGGGATTGGCGGGTTATTACCGCCGGTTCATTGATGGTTTCGCCAGGATAGCAGTTCCTCTCACAGCATTCACCAGGAAAAATAATAAGTTTGAATGGACAACAAAGTGTGAAGAAAGCTTCCAGGAGTTGAAACGGAGATTAGTGACAGCTCCGGTGTTAACTGTCCCCACTGCTAGAGGTGGATTTGTAGTTTATAGCGATGCATCAAGGCTTGGTTTGGGGTGTGTACTGATGCAACATGGGAAGGTTATAGCATACGCCTCACGCCAACTGAAAGTGTACGAGCAGAATTATCCCACACACGATCTGGAACTTGCGGCAGTCATCTTCGCACTTAAGATTTGGAGACACTATCTGTATGGGGAAAAGTGCGAGATTTATACAGACCACAAGAGTTTGAAATATTTTTTTCACCCAAAAGGAATTAAATATGAGGCAGAGGAGATGGCTTGAGTTGATCAAGGACTATGACTACACGATCAATTATCGCCCAGGCAAGGCTAATGTGGTAGCTGACGCCTTATGTAGGAAGTTTATGAGACCAGCAGTTGCAGCCCTTACCACTCAACATAGGTTGTTAATGGACCTAGAAAGAGCTGGTATTGAGGTTATCACTAGTGATACAAGTACTCTCTTGACTAGTTTAATAGTTCAACCAACCTTAATAGATAGAATCAAAGCTGCTCAGAAGGTGGATTCAGGGTTAGTGAAGCTAGTGGAAGAAGTCGAGAAGGGAGACAAACCTGACTTTAGCGTTTCCGAGTATGGAGTTTTAAGGTTTAGAGGTAGATTATGAGTGCCAACTAATGAAGAACTAAAAAGGGTAATTCTTGAAGAAGCACACCGTTCCTTATACACAGTTCACCCGGGGAGTACCAAGATGTATTGGGACTTGAGAGAGTCTTTTTGGTGGAATGGCATGAAAAGAGAAATTGCTAAATTTGTGGAACAGTGTCTAACTTGCCAACAGGTGAAGGTGGAGCATCAGAGACCAGCATGATTATTACAACCACTCCAGATTCTAGAGTGGAAGTGAGAGCATATCACCATGGATTTTGTGACAGGCCTACCGAGAGCATTGAGCGGACAAGATGCTATATGGGTGATCGTGGATCGCTTAACAAAAACTGCTCATTTTGTACCCATTAAAGTTTCTTACAAACTGGACAAACTAGCTGAGTTGTACATGCGGGAGATAGTGAGGTTGCATGGGGTACCAGTATCCATTGTGTCAAATAGAGACCCTCGTTTCACCTCCAAGTTCTGGCGAAGTTTACAGGAGGCAATGGGTCTAAGTTAAATTTCAGTACCACATTTCACCCTCAGATAGATGGACAGTCAGAAAGAACGATTCAAATCTTGGAAGACATGTTGAGGGCATGTGTGATGGATTTTAAGGGAACTTGGATGCAACATCTACCATTGGTCGAGTTTGTTTATAATAATAGTTTCCAGGCTAGCATTGGAATGGCACCTTATGAGGTTTTGTATGGTAGGAAGTGTAGATCTCCATTGTATTGGGATGAAGTAGGTGAAAGGAAACTTTTGGGGCCAGAGATTATCCAGCAGACCACAGAGAAGATAGATATCATTCGAGCTAGAATGAAAGCAGCTCAAAGCCGACAAAAGAGTTATGCAGATAAACGATGCCGTTAGTTAGAGTTTCAGGTTGGAGAAAAAGTATTTTTGAGAATAACACCGATGAAAGGAGTTATGAGATTTGGAAAGAAGGGCAAGTTGAGCCCAAGATATATTGGGCCATTTGAGATTCTTGACCAGATTGGACTAGTGGCTTATAGAGTAGCACTTCCATCGGCACTTGCGGGAGTGCATAATGTATTTCATATTTCCATGTTGAGGAAATATATTCCTGACCCGACGCACATTATTGACTTTGAACCACTTCAGATTCAGGAGGATATGACTTATGTAGAAGAACCAATTTGGATTTTGGAAAAGAAAGAACAAGTGTTACGGACTCGAACTACCCCTTTTGTTAAAGTGTTGTGGAAAAATCATGCTATTAGCGAAGCTTCTTGGGAATTGGGGGAAGAAATGCGAGTTAAGTACCCACGACTTTTCGATGGAAATTTTGACAATTTATAATAAATTCCGAGGACGGAATTTCTTTTAGGGGGGAGGAATAAGTACCCGACTCATTGCTTCACTCATGTACGTGAATAACGTCTCTCATTTCCGTCACACGAATAACACCATCTTTCCTTTTTCTTCATGCACGTTTGCCTTCCCTTTGTTTTAAGTGTTCTGTTTTCTATTTATAGCCAATATATAGATTAAGTTTTTCTCAACCCTAATTGCTCTTCCTTTGTTCTCTTCACGCTGCAGCCTCCCAAGCCGTTAGGTCATCACCTCCACAGTCACACGAAATCCACTCCTCAAGCCGTGCACCACCACCCTCATCGTAACTCTATCTCAGTACACCACCGAAAAGCAGAGCAACAGCCCAGCCAACGAGTCGCCACCTTTCCCCCAGACCTAGCCCACGTGGAACCTTAGCCTTGTAGCTGCATCCATAGCCTCCATTAGAAGCCCCAGAATACTCTGTTTTAGTTGCCTAAAACAGAGCAGCATCCAAGCTGCTGCAGTCACACTCCATCGGGAGCTACACCGCGCCCTGCCCCCACAGAAACTGCCGGCGAGGACCTTCCATCACCCCGGTCCGCCGCACACTGCCTCATCCCACGGTAAGCTCGCACCACTTCCAGTGGTGGTCCTTGCCTTTCGGTCTCTCTCTTTTCCTCACCGTCTCTCTCTCTCTCTCGGTTTCAGGTCTCTCTCCCTCCCTTACTGTGTGACGCCGTCGAAGGCATCACCACCACCTCAGCCCAGCTTCCGTCGCACTTCCACAATGCCACTATCTCGGTCCTTAGTTGGTGAGCCTTGTCGCCGCTCCATTTCCAACCTTGTGTGTTCATTGTTGTTAGTTACTGTTAGTTGTTTAAAAGGAAGTAGATGGTATTTATGTATATATTTATATCGGCGAACTCAGTAGAATGATAGTGTTTTGGTCTTTATTTGTTTACCCTTAAAATATGACTCCAGACTTATTGGTTCAGGTATTTAGTTTAAAGAGTTTATATTATGTACTTTGGGTTTGAATTTGTGAGTATAATACGTGGGTTGTAAAGTATGATATTTTCTACTTATGACGATTTCGATATAGTTATATTCTTTTGTATTATAAATTATAGTCAGATCTCTATTGTAAATAAGTTAGAATTAAATGTTATTTTAGTCGAAGTTGGATATTGATGAGTTTAGAAAGTGATGTTGGTATTTTGAGAATAATGATAATTTTGAGTTTGAGGAATTAAAAATGGACTATTTTAGAAGTTGTAGGCTTGAATATCGAAATACGAGATTAATTGGAGACTTATGAAATTTACGTGATTATCTTATAGGTGACGATTAATTTTGTTCGGCATTGTTGTTGAAATTTTCGAAAAGCTAAGAAGTCCAGGTAAGCGGGGTTCCTATGCTAGATTTGCATAAAAAGAAATGAACTGAGGTTGGTTTGTAAAAATGTGCACGTTGTTTTAAAATGAAAAAGTGAAAAATAACCTCAGTATATGTTTTCGCATTCCCTCATGAGATACGTATGAAAGAGAAATGAAATATTTTTTTTATATGAAATGTGTAGACATGAGCAATATTTGACATGTTTCTGAAATATACAAAAGAGCGAATATGATATCATTGAGATTTTATGCATGTGATATGAAATGATTTGGATCTGTTTTTGATCAAATAGAAATGATATGAATATGTTTCGCACGTGTTTTGATTCGATATGGATATGATAAAACTTTGGCATATGATGATATTGTTCACGTGATATGGTTGGTACCACCATGATATGATATGATATGAGTGCACCCACTTTGGAAACAAAGTGGTCTTTTTACGTGTTCTTTCCTGTGTGCACACTCGGGGCTCCGAGATTGAAAAAAAGGGAAGTTCACTACATGACACTGCTTGGTTTGGCCACCGGGGATAGCACAACCCTACCATGGGAGTTAAACATGAAATTTTGTTCTGATATGAGGTTTCAGATATGCTGTGCCAAGGAAATTTTGAATAAGAATATTTTGGAACTATCACTCTGAAATTTTTGATAACATGTTATGACTCTGCATTCACAAAATAAGAAGTGTTTTGTTTTATATTTGAAATCTGTAAATGCTCATGTTTACATACTAGTATATGCTCTCTGCTTACTGAGTTGTTGATAACTTACCCCTATCTTCATAATATGTTTAAGATAATTTTGATGCAACAGCTGAGAATCAGGAATAGGGAGTATTTGCAAGTTTTGTGGATCATAGAAGACTAAGTGCCTTAGGGTGCAATGACTTTTGGAGAGTTTTTTTTTGGTAGTATTGATATTTTATGTGACTTTGATTTGTTTAGTAATGAATATTTGTAGTCTTTGTGGAAAAGTTATGTATAACGACGAGACACCATTGATGTGCCCTTACGTAGGAACATGGATAATTACGACGAGACACCATACATTATGGAGACCCTGGTTTATTTTAAACGTATTATTTGGAGTTGATTTTAGGTGATTTGAGTTAACTCTCCGGACCCTCTGGGACGGGGCGTTACACAGTAAATATCGCCATCCATAAACTCTCCTTCCCACCAACCAGAACCCCCACCAAAGACTCTCCTTCCCACCAACCAGAAACCCCCACCTACCCCAAACTCCCACCAACCAAACTTTCACCTACCAGGAAAACAATGTCTACGAAAACTCTTGACATCGAAAAACTTATTTCCCAAACCAAAGCCTTATCTTGGGACGATATCATTCTCGAACCAGCTACTGAAGAAGCCCAGTAAATCACAAAATGCACGCTGGTGGGAAAACTCATATCTACAAAGCCCCTCAATAAAGACACTTTCCACTCAATCATCAAAGCTGTCTGGAACTTTGTAACTGACCTTACCATTGAAGACCTAGACCTAAACACTTTCCTCTTCACTTTTCAAAGCTCTCAAGACAAAGACAGAGTCTACAATCAACGACCATAGAATTTCAACGGCTACCATATGGTTCTAAAGGAATGGAGTCCAGGTCAAAGCTTGAAAGAAGTCGACTTGGAGCACACTGCCTTCTGGATCCAGATACATGGCCTCCCACTAGAGCTAATGACTCTGGAAAATGCCATCAAAATAGGGAAAGCTTTGGGAACTCTCCTGGAAATAGACTAGAACTCAAACCCCTCAATGATTATCAAGAGATTCCTCCATATAAGAGTAGAAGTGGATATAACCCGACCTTTGATATATGGTTTCACTCTTCCTAGACTCCACATGGCTCCAGCGAAAGTGATGTTCAAATACTAGAGATTATGTAAAATTTTGTTATATTTGTGGCAGTCTAAGACACATTCAACAATCTTGTCCTCTCAACTATGGGAAAAATGTCATGGTTCATTTTAGTCAAGAGCTCCGTGCAGAAGGATATGACCAAAGACAGTTCACAAAAATGGCTGAGCAATACTCCACCACGGCGCAGACTGTCCAAGAAAGTTCATTGTCTCTCCCTCCCATTAGAATTAGAGACTCTGTACATCAATAAAAAATGTTGTTATCATCAGTAGATCTGCCCAAAGACAAAGGAAAGCTAATTGCAGAACACGTAGCTGAAGAAGAAATTCATTCCACGAAACAAAAAAATTACCATGCAGAGGTCAGGAGCAGTGCAATCTCAACTTCAAGCTTCTTCCCAGCAACATGCAATCCACAGGAAAATTTTCAAACAAGTGAATCTGACGGTACACGTGGTATGCATCTGGATACAGAGCTTTTGCATTCAATACCATTTATGGATAGCCGACCCTCAACTCAGTTTTTGCAATCTAACCCTCTGACTACCCAACCTGAAGGCTTTGAAAATCTCTCCTTAGTGAAACACGTGGCCTCTCATTTAATATCCCCTACCCCTCTATCACCGCAGCCATTTGAATCCCACAAAAAGGAACAATCTGACGGCCCCCACACGCAATATCTCCTCATTCCCCCCTTCTGTCCCTCGAGTAACCATCTGTCCCACGTGCCATCTGTTTTCAAACAAATCATAGCTCAATTCCATTCCAACCAGGGCCCAATAAATTACCACTCAAACAACCCCAAAATCTCTCTTTTGGTAAGCCCGCAAGGCCTGTCTATCCTTCAACACTTCAAACCAAAATAAACAACCTCAACTTTCCCAAATCAAACTACAAACCCAACCCAACCCCGTCCCGAAAAAAACCCCTCAGATAAAACACACCACAATCTCTCCGAAGCCAAACACCACAACAAAGAACCCTACCCATTCACTACCCACCCTTACCCCCATACCCATCACGACAAAGAGCATGAATCTACCCTTCATACCCTAGGAAAAAGGAAATTCATCCCTAGAGAGAGCAGCGAATCACTCCCACTTCAGAAAAAATGTCTTCTTTTTACCATTATTTCAGTGGACGCCAAAGAAAATCCCTCTTTCTCAATGGACTCAAGCAGGCCCCAAGATCCCAGCAGAATTCTCCCAAAAGAAAGCATCACTCCACTGGTTCAAAACACTACGATGGCAAGGAAGATGAAGCGCACCAAGAAAACTCGCCAAAGATTTTCTCCATACATCTTGTAGCAGGAAGGCAACTCTGGTAACAATGCTCAGTCTCAAGAGATGGAACTTTTCTCCCTTAATCCAACGATCGATGTGGCAGGGTCAATACTGCCACCAGATGCCCCATGAAGCTCTTATCATGGAACTGCCGAGGCTTAGCCTGTCCCCGTGCATTGAGGTCTCTTAGGGCAATAATCAGGATTCATAATCCTGATGCTTTATTTCTTTCAGAAACTTTGTGGCCTTGTAGTAAAACTGTTAATATAGTAAATAGGTTAGGCTTTTCCCTCTTTGTGCATATTCTCCCATTAGGGAAGTGGGGAGGTCTTTTGTTTATCTAGCGTCCTGGTTTAGACATAGAAGCTGTAAATATTTTTAGCAATATTATCTCCCTTTTGATGTACTAGGATCCTTGTCATTGTCCATGGTTACTGAACTTAGTGTACTGTCCTGCAAAGCCTAAAGGCAAACCACAATTTTGGATAGCCTACATAGCATCACTACTTCTTTCTCGGGCCTTATTGCTATAATTGAGGATTTTAATTCCATCATCTGCCAAAGCGAAAAATTAGGGTGAAAACCCTACGTCTTCCAATCCAAATGGCCTTAAATTCTTCATTGAAAAAAATGGTTTTATAGATCTGAATGCCTCTGGCCCAAAACATACCTGGTCAAACAATAGGCAAGGTTGTGGTAACATTAGAGAATGATTAGACAGAGCCATCATCAATTTGCAATGGAATTCCCTTTTTCCTGATGCTTCTGTCACAAACCTGAGCAGAACAGCCTCAGATCACTCTCCTATCATTCTAAGCACTTTTAGTCACGGTAACAGAAAGAAATCATCATTCAAATTCGAGGAATTTTGGACTAGAGATCCATCTTGTGTGGAAGTAATTCAAAAATCTTGGCAATCTCAGTTTTTTGGTACCCCTTTCTACATTCTGGTTAAAAAACTAAATGCTACAAAAGCAGCCCTGAAAACTTGGAACAAAAACTCGTTTGGTCACATTCAAACAAGCATAAAAAATTTGACTGATTCCTTACTCACCATCCAAGCAAATGATCCCACACCAGATTCAATAATCTTAGAGAATAACCTTAAAGAAAATCTCAATGAACAACTTCTTAGGGAGGAATCTCTTTGGCGCCAAAAATCAAGAAATAACTGGTTGTCCACCCAAGAACTCAACACCAAATTCTTCTTTGCCTCCACCACAATCAGACGTAGGAAAAATTCAATTGAAACCCTCAAAATTGCTGATAAAGAATGGACCTCTAATCCTGAGATCATTTTCCAAAAATTCAAGGATCATTTCACAACCATTTTGAAATCTACCAATCTTGCATTATCGCCTGATTTCCAAGACCTTTTTCCCAACAAAATCTCCCAAGAAGAAAATGCTTTTCTCTACAACACCCCCTCTGAAGATAAAATCCTCACCATAATAAAACAAACTCCTTCAATGAAAGCACCAGGTCCTGACGGTTTCACTGGTTTATTCTACAAGATCTACTGGGAAGTGATTAAAAAGGACCTCATTGTTGCAATCACTAGTTCTTCACTCAAGGAAAAACCATAAAGGAAATCAATCACACAAACATTGCCCTTGTCCCAAAAGTTGACTCTCCAAATTCTGTCCATCATTTTTGTCCAATCAGTCTAGCAAATGTTAGCTACAAAATCATAGCACAAATTCTTGCGAATATACTGAAAAAGATCATTCCGAAAATCATTTCACCAAACCAAACAGCCTTTATTCCTGGAAGACTTATTCAAGACAATATAATCTTAGCCCAAGAAGTTTTTCATCATCTCAAAAAGAAAAAAGGGAAAAATGGGCTCATGACCATCAAAATTGATATGAAATAGGCTTTCGACTACATGGAATGGTCTTTCATTCTCAACATCTTTACTAGTCTAGGATTTAGTCAAACATGGATAGGATGGATCAAAGAATGTATCACAACAATTTCTTATTCCATCCTTCTTAATGGTTCCCCCACTGGTCTCATAACGCCCTCCAGAGGTCTTAGACAGGGCGACCCCCTATCACCCTTTCTATTCATTATTGGCAGTGAGGTTCTTTCCCTTTTAATCTTGAGAGAAGAAAACCATCACAGACTTGAAGGTATTAGCATCTCTAGAGGAGGCCCCACCCTATCCCATCTCCTCTTTGCTGATGATTTAATCCTCTTTGGTAAGACCTCAAACTCAACAGCAACCTCTATCGTTCATTGTCTTGATACTTACATAAACTGGTCTGGCCAAAAGATTAATTTCAACAAATCTTCTACTCATTTCAGCAATAACACCCCCAGTGACATCAAAAGAGATATAAAATCAAAAGAGATATAAAAGACATCCTTCAATTCAGAACTTGTCCCTCAAAACTCAGATACCTTGGCCTTCCTTTCTACATTGAACCATCCAAAAAAAACATTTTCAAGGAATCCATTGAAAGAATTGAAAAAAATCTTCAAGGGTGGAAAATAAAACTTCTTTCACAAGCTAGTAGAACATCTCTCATTCGCACAGTTGCAGCCTCAATCCCCTCTTATATCATGACCACTCTCAGAATGCCGAAAATAACAGCTTCTCACATTGATAGCATTTTCAAAAAATTCTGGTGGGGTCATGGGAAAAATACTTCCAAAGGCTTTACTCCCAAATCTTGGAGCTCAATTTGTATGCCAAAATCTCTTGGTGGTTTGGGTCTCAAAACTTGTTTCTCCTTCAATCAAGCTCTTAACTCAAAATTCGACTGGATGCTCCTAAATGACTCTAACTCTCTCTGGAAGACTTTCTTATCTCACAAATACCTTAGAAATGACTCTTTCTTTGAGGTGAAACAAAAAGTGACTGATTCTTGGTTCTGGAAATGCCTTTTAAAACAAAGAGACTTCATCAAAACAATAATTTGCTTTCAAATAAACAATAGAGTCTCTACTCATGCTTGGAGTGACCCATGGATCCCCACCATCCCCTCCCGTGTACCTGAACCCAATCCTCACCACAATTTCATTCAGCCAAATTTGAGGGTAGCTGAGCTCATTCTAGAGGAACCCAGGAGATGGAATACAATACTTCTTCAAGCTCTTTTTAGCCCGCAATCTACAACTGAAATCTCAAAGATTCCACTTGCTTCTCTCAATTTCTCATCCATCAATGACAATATTAAGTGGACTCATCATTACTCTGGCAGCTTTTTTGTTAAATCATCATATGCTGCTTTGAAAAACCACCCCTCCACCTCTGCCATTGATCTTAATTGGAAGAAATTGTGGAAACTCAAAATTCAAGACAGATTAAAACTTCTCATTTGGAAAATCATTCATAACATCCTTCCCACAAAAGTTTTGTTGAATAATTTTATTAATTTGGATGAGGAACAAACTCTTTGTGCTTTCTGCAAAACTACCTTTGAAACCACTAATCATTTGTTCCTCAATTGTCATTTTTCCTAGATCCTTTGGAGGCAATTAAAACGGCCCATCAACATTGAAATTTTTGAGTCCCTTCCCATGCTTGAAAGGATCAAGGTCATTCTAGATCTTGCCACAAAACTCCTAATTCCAGTAGATGAATCCCAAGACTTCCAAATGTTTGTTGCACTAACCATGGATAACATCTGGTATCAAAGAAATAAAGTCATCCATGATGCCATTACCCCCTTGCCCTGTAACCTTATTGAATCAGTCAACAATCAATTCTTGGGCATGGGTTGCAAGATCGTGGTTCCCACCAAACAACACACAAAAAGGAATGGAAGGTTTCCATCTATTGCAGTGTGATGTTGATGTTAGAACACATGGAAGCATCATTGCAACAATTTGTAGAGCTGTAGATAAGAAACCAATTTTTGTGATCACTAATTTCATATGTAGCACAAACCCAAATGTAGGTGAAGCCTCAGCAGCTCTAGAAGGCATTCAGGAAGCTCACCGCAGAAACTTGAAAACAAATCACATTAAAGGTGATTCCCAACAGGTAGTAGATGCTCTCTTGCTAGAATCCCCAAACTAGGATTGGGAAATTGAAAACATTGCTATAGATATGCTACACCTACTGAAATCCATGGAATCTTGGACAATGAAGAAAATTCATCGATCTCAAAATCGATGCGCGCATGATATAGTGCAATGGGTAGCCTCCATCAACCTCTATGGAAGCATACCCCTCTCCTCAATCCCCCTAGTTTACTTAATTTTCATAGTGGCAAGGATCCTCCTTAATTTAATTTATTGTATTTTAATATTGTATGAACCTTCATCTTTATTAATGTAGTAAACTTGTTGAGAAAAAAAAAATGTATGGGCGTACGTACGTAAAAAGTACACACTGAGAATTAAAAAAAGCAGAGTTACACTACCACATAAAAAAATAATATTAATTTAGTAAAATTAAAAGTTAATTTAAATATAAAAAATTGAAAATACTAAAATATACAAAAAAAAAAAAGCAACATTGAGGAGGGGGACAGCGTTGGTTGGTGGCTATTTTGTACTCGTACTACCTATAACATGCTAAAATTAAAAGCTTTTGATTTTATTCTTTATATCTTTTTCTTCCTTAAAAGTCAAGAACGAATTCTCAACCTAAATTTTAGAGATGGAAGTATAACTTATGCCCCGGAAGTATAATTTTAATGGACCAAGTAGATATTCACTCGAAAAATTTATGGTGCTAGTGTAATTTTTTTTTAGGTTGAGTTGAGGTCCAAAACTCAGAGAAAAAGGCCATGCATTAACCCCATTCAAGATCCAAATCATGGGCCAATTTTTTCGGGTTAAAGTGCCATAGCCCGTGAAAATAATTTCAGACTCCACGTTCACGTTCGCGTCCGTTTACCCACTGCATGCACGCCACTCTCTCATTCTCTAGGGTTTTCTTTTGGTCATCCTTTCCTCTTTATATACACGTACTGTTAGCCCTCAATCTCATGCACATAGTTTCCACCTTCAACCTTTAGACTAGAGTTGCCGCCGCTCGTCCTCCTCCAAAAGAAAAAAGAAAATGTCAAACCGAGACCCCCCACTCCACTGCTGCTAGCAAGGCCTGACCACGACTGGCACGTCCGTGTTGCTGCTGTGTTAGAAATCCAACCCCGTGCATCCCAGCCACCGTTAGCACCACTACGAGCCACCCATTTCACAGAAAACTCAACTATTGTCCCCTGTTTTAGCCCCCCAGAATAGAGCAAGAAAATCGCCCCGTTCCGTCAGTTTTTCAGCCTTGATAGACGACGGGGAACCACCCAGCCAACCTCAAACCGCCGTCTAAAACTCTTCGTCAGCCCTGATCAGCAGTACGTTCATCATCAGCACGGTAAGCCATGCCGAAACTACCCCTACCTCTCACGTATTTTTTTTTCTCTCTATGTTTCTCTCTCTCTCTCTCATTAGTGGGCCTCTCTCTCATCGCTCTATCCCTCTATACTCCGCCACCCAGCTGCCAGCGTATCCATCGAAGCCGCTCAGCTCCGACCGAATCCCTGGTGTAGCCCCCTTCCTCGGTGAGCCTCATCGCTGCCTCATTCTTTTTCAAACTTGAAAACAAGTTTCAGTTTTAGTGGATCCCGATAGTGCTGTTAGCGTTTAGTTGGCTTAAATTTCCAGTTTTAGTGAGTTTCCATCGCATGCATTTGTGGTTCCAGTAAACTTGTTGCCCTGCATTTAGAGTTGTTTTGCTCTTTACGTAAGATTAGGGATGATTAGATCTAGGATATTACGATTTTACCCTAGAGTTACAAGCCAAATCACTAGGTGGTTTGAGTTTTTATATTTTGTTTTTCGGTTGGGTTGTCTTTTACGAAGGGTTTTTTTTTTTATTTTTATTTTACAGATATTTCTTATACAACTCTGCTACAGGTACCAGACGTTGGGTACCTTTAGCGGAATAGGCTGACGTGGTATTAGTCGATATTATTATTAAAAAAAAAAAAGATTTCAGAAAATCAAACCCATCCCCAACGCTAAAATTGGTCTGAGAAGCATATCAAACCCATCCAGAGCCAAAGCCAAAATTAGTCCCAAAATCAGTCTGAGAAGCATATCAAACCCATCCAGAGCCAACGCCAAAATCAATCCTAAAATCAGTCTGAGAAGCACATCAAACCCATCCCAGAAAAAAATTGTTGTTTTGAAAATGATTTTTTGGATAGTTGTTTTAGGAGTGTGCCTTGTTCTTTGATCTTTACAATACTGTTTGGGTTGCTGTTTAGGAGTGATTTTTTTTTTTCTGAGAATCTGTCTATGCAGAAGATTCAATCCCAGGCGGCGAAACCTCCTCCTCCTCCTCCTTTGTCATGTTTCTTCTCCACTCGTTTTTTTTTCCTGTTCTTGTTTGAATATTTTAAATGTGTTCTCGTTCCTGTTCTTCTTCATGTTTCTTCTCCACTCGAGTTGCAAATTTATGCCCACACATTCAGGAAACAAAAAATTGGAAAGAAGAAAAAAATTCATATATTCAAACTTACCCACACATTCAAGAAAAAAAAAAAAAAACAAAGCTGAGAAATAACACAACAAAATCATCCAAAATCACCAAATCTGAGAAGAAGAAGATAAGATGAAGAAGATGAGAAGAACCTAACCTGTGTTTGTCTTCGTTGGTAGACGAAGAAGATGAGAAGAAGATTCAGCCTTTCATGCTCTGTTTGTGGATAGACGAAGGAGACGAACTTGTTGTTTGGGTTAAACACAAAACATACCGTTTTAATTTTTCCACGTGGAGGGATGGGTACGCGGGGGTTCTCACGCCGTGTGCAAGTAGACTTTTTGTTTCTTATATTATGTTAGTCAAAAATGTTTCTTAAAGTCCTTTAAATTTGTTATTTCTTTCAATAGAATAATCGATAATGTTGTATTTTTACTATGACTTAGTTTATTATATGGTTGCTGTATTATTTAAAATATTTTGGTATAATTATATTATCTAGTATTAGATTTTATAATTACACTTCAATAGTAAATAAGTTAGACTTTTAAATGTTTTTAGTCAAAGTTATTAAGTGGACATTGCCAAATTTTAGAAAGGGATGATATATTTTGGGCTTTTGAGGGTTTTAGGTTTTGAGGAATTAAAATAGATTATTTTATAAGCTTAGGATTAAATATCGAAATATGTGATTAATTAGAAATTTATGAGAATTACGTGATTATTTTATAGGTGACGATTAATTATTGTCCGACGTTTTTGAGGAATTTTGAAAAAGCTAAGAAGTTCAGGTAAGCGGGGTTCCTATGCTAGACTTTGCATTAAAATAAAATGAGATGAAGTTATTTTTGGAAAATATACATATTTGATGTTGAAAAGAAGTTTGAACTGCCTCAGCTATTTGTTCTGCATTACTCATGAGATTCTGTTTAAGAAGAAATTATTTTCTGTCATGACTGGTGTAGACATGAGCTTATTTCTGACATTTTGTTTCTGAACTTTGAAAAATAGAGCAAATATGAAATTTTGTGCATAAATTATGTTGTGTTATGATTTTGTTCTGTTCTGAAGATTTTCTATACTCTGATATGATCTGATGTAATTTCTGAAAACCTCTGGCATAACATTCTGTTTCTGTTTCTGTTCCATTCTGACCTCACCACGGGTGTAAAATTGTGGCCTCTGTTCGGGTTGGTACCAACTTTTCTGTTTCTGGTGCACCCACTTTGGAAACAAAGTGGTTTTCTACGTGGTCTTTTCTATGTGCACACTCGGGGCTCCGAGAATGAATAAGGGGAAGATTCACATTCTGTTTCTACTCGGTTAGCTACCGGGGTTTGCACAACCCTACCACGGGGGTTAAACATGGTATTTGTTCTGATATGATAAGATAAGATGTGATGTTTCAGTTTATGCTATGCCAAAGGAATTTTGATTATGAGTATTTTTGAACTTTCGCTCTGATATTTTTGATAACATGTTCTGACGCTGCAGTTTGAAAACATTATTCTGATTTTGCGTTCTGAAAGAAAATATTTTTGTTTTGTATTCTGAACTCTGTAAATGCTCATGTTTACACACTAGTATATGTCCTCTGCTTATTGAGTTGTTGATAACTCACCCCTTATCTCCATATATTTTTCAGATAATTTTGATGGTTCAGCTGAAGAATAAGAGTAGAAAGTTTTAGCAGGTGTGATGATCAGAGTGGAATAAGTGCCCGAGGGTACAAGTGCTTATTTGAGAATAGTAGTTAGTAAACTGAATTTATGTTTCGGGTATTTTGATTTGATGGGTTAAGGATAATTTTGAGTTTTTGAGAGTTTTTAATTTATGTTATTGAGATTTTCTTTATTGTCCCCATGGAGGAATTTAGATATTTGGATTGATTAAATTGTTTAATATTTTATTGGATTTTATGGATTTTATGGTTGTACTATTTAAGTTGATTTGAGGTATTAAGAGTTAACTCTCCGGACCTCCGAGAACGGGGTGTTACAGTTAGAGGAAAAGGTAATAATACAAGAATTATGAAGGGCAATTTGGAAAACTGAAAGTAAATTGAAGGACAAAAGGGGAACATAAAAAACATGTTTTAATGTGAGAGAAGGAGAGAGAATGCAAGAACCTAGCCCTTCGGCTAGGATATCTTGCCCTGTTGGAAGTCGAATATGGTGAGGGGAATAAAGGGTCTTCAAATCGGCAAAAGCAGCTCGTTTGTGACAGATGTGGTGGCTCGCACCACTGTCCACCACTCAATGGAGGTGCTGATTGAAATCGGAGGGGGAGAAGAGATTACCAGAAAAATTTGTGGGAGAGGAATCAAGTGGAGGTGGCGATGGAGAGAGGAGGCTGAGCAATTTCTGATACAGCTCCAATGGAAGAGAGACCAGGTTCACCGTCGATGGGGGTGGCCCTAAGACAGACGGCTTCGATTTGGTGGTGCAAGGCTCTCGGCCTGGGGGGTACCTGACGAGGGTCCAGCAATGTTCACGCATGTGGCCATCTTTGCCACATGCGGTGCATTTCAGAGGAGGCTGTGGGCGAGCAGCGGTGCGGGTAGCCATGGCCATGGTTTCAGATGATGATGGTTGGACATTTAGGAGCCTCTGTTGCTCTTCTTGAAACAAGATGGAGAAGACTTTGCCGATGGAGGGAAGCGGATCATGGCCAGAATTTGGGTGCGAAAAGGAGCAAAGGAATCGTTAAGTCCAAGAAGAAATTGGAAAACATGTTCATCATCAGCCTGTTGTTGCATATCTTTGAGGTCAGTTGTGGTTTGGAGAAGACTAAGTTCATCCCACAACTGTTTGATTTGGTTGAATAATCATGGACAAAATTTGTGGTTTGGTGCAGGGAGGAGAGGGCTCTTTTTAGGTGATAGATTCGGGCATTATTTCCATGGCAGAAATGGGAAGAGAGATCGAGCCAGACAGCGCGGGGATCGGTATGATATTTGAGGGAATTGGCGAGGGGAGAGTTGATGGAGTTGAGGATCCACATATGGACCGTATCCTTTGTTTGGTTCCACTGAGTATATCCTGGTTTGGAAGGTTCAGGAGGTGCGAGGGTGCCGTTGACAAAGCCAAGTTTATTTTTGGCATTAAGGGCTCTGGTCATGGCTTTTTGCCATTTGGGGTAGTTGTCGCTTGTGAGGAGACCATTGACGAGGATTAAACTAGGGGAATCTGAAGGGGGAAGAAGATAAGAAGAGGGAATTGGTGGGGTGTTGGCGTCAGCCATGGCAGAGTGGTTGGATCTTTTTCTTTAGGTTGATACCATGGTAAGAGAGAAAAGGGAGAGAAATAATGGACTGAATTGTTGTTTACTTTGTATTGAGCTTGTCAAATAAATAGATGTACAATGAGCTACGTATGGAAAGATTTACATAAGGCAAGTGGACTAATGTGATTGAGTCCTAAAATTAAGCTAATTACAAGATTTGAGCAAGTCTTGATTTTGTGTATTTTTTGTAAGAGATCTGTCAATAAGCACCTTCATAGAACCACCATGCAGCCGCTGCTACCTTCTTCAACCACCATCACCGAGACCCATATCGGCCTCCTTCTTCACTGAAAACTGACGCGACCACCATAGCACCCGTGGCCAACCACCATCGTGCATGACCCACACCACTACAAATCTCCACCGGAAGCAACAAGTCCAGCTATCGCACGTTGCTTCATCGCAGAAGCCCAACTCGAGCAGGCCACCGTTGGTCTGCCCTGCACTTCCGTGCCCAGATGCCAATAAGCTTTAGATGTGAAGGGGTTTGTTTTTGCATCCCCACCGTGAGCCACATCGTCAGCCCCCTCCACTTCGACGCCACTGCCATTAGTAGACTCAGGAGGACAAGCCTCCACTTTCGGACACTGCCTTGGTCGACGCCCAGCCCCCAGACCGTCGCACGGCTCGCTGCCTCAAGGTGAGCTTTCTCCCCGTTCCTTCTCGCGCATCTCTCTCTCTCTCTCTCTCTCGTGCCCAGCCCTTTAGCTCGATGGAATCTTGGCCGCACCACCCAGTTTGCCATCTTGAGCAGCTCTCTCCCGTGGAGTGCAACGTCTCTGTAGCATGATTTCCCTTCTGGTAAGATTCTTCATTTAGAAAGTTACGGTTGCATATTACGTACAGTTTTGATAGGGAAGGTTAGGTCATGATATTACATTTTTACCCCAGAGTTATAAGTCAAGGCATGAGAGTTTGAATTTTAGATTTGAGACGTGTTTATTTTTATGGAGGACCTCAGTCGAATTGGGATAAAAATTGTCTTTATATTGTGATGATATTATGGTGTTAGAAATTAGTTGAGTGGGGGCCAATAATAGTTTTAGAATTTAATCGATTAGTAGGTGAAGTTAAGAGGAAATCGATGTATTTGAGAATTGTTAACATCTTAGGATTACGAGAATGTTAGATTTTTTTAGGATAATAGGTTATTTAGCATTTCAGGTTTAAATATCGAAATATGTGTCCGATTGGAAATTTACAAAACTTATATGATTATTTTATAGGTGACGAATAATTTTTGTTCGGTATTATTGAGGAAAATTTCTGAAAAGCTAAGAAGTCCAGATAAGCGGGGTTCCTATGCTAGACTTTGTATAAAAATAAAACGGACTGAGGTTGATTTTTTGTAAATATGCATGTTTTATTATGAATAGAAATTTGAAACGATCTCAGTTATTTGTTCTGCATTATTCATGAAATTTTGTATAAGAGTAAGGTATTTTTCTGGCATGACTGGTATAGACAAACTTATCTTACATTCTGTTATTGAACTGAGAAAAATGAGCGAATAAAAAAATTTGATAAATTTGCATGTGACGTGAAGATGTTCTGAATCTGTTTCTTTTGGAAAATGTGAAATGATCTGAATTTCAGTACTCTGCTTTGATATGATGTGGCATCTGGAAAACCTTTGGCATAACCTCTGGCCCTGTCAGTAGATACAATAGTGATCTGTTTTACTCTGATATGTAGCCTTGTCACAGGATATAATAGTGACCTCTAGCCTTGTCACAGGATATAATAGTGACCTCTGGCCCTGTCAGTAAATACAATAGTGACTTCTAGCCTTGTCACGGGATATAATAGTGACCTCTGGCCCTGCCACGAGATATAATAGTGGTTTATGCTCTGAGTGCAATCACTTTGATAACATGGTGATTTATGTTCTGCTCGGCTTTCCGCAAAATGTACAACCCTACCACGGGGGTTAAACATGACCTCTGTTCTGATATGATTCTCTGATATGATATGATAAGATGAAGATGTTCAGTCATGTTGTGCCAAAGGGGTCTTTGAATAAGAATATTTTTGAACTTTCACTCTGATATTTTTTATAACATGTTCTGACTCTGCATTTTGAAAAATAAAAAATGTTTTGTCTCTGCATTATGAACTCGGTGAAAATGCTCATGTTTACATACTAGTATATGTTCTCTATTTACTGAGTTGTTGATAACTCACCCCTTATCTCCATAACATTTTTCAGATATTTTTATGGTTCAGCTGGAGAACAAGAGTGAGAAGTATTGGAAAAGTCTGATGATCATAGATGAATAAGTGCTAAGGGTACAAGTATTTTTCCTGGAGGATTATATTTAGTAGTTTTATCTTTAACGGTTTTTGGTACGTCAATTTATGAATAATTTGAGTCTTTGTAGAGATGTTATTTTATTTTATTGAGGTTTTTGTTTAGTATTTCTGTGGAGGGACACAGATTTTTGGATCGAATAAATAAGTTAAGTATTTTGTGGAGTTTCTGTATATTTATTATTAATTATTGGAGATCTTCTTGAGTAATAGGAGCTAACTTTCTGGACTTCCAGGAACGGGACGTTACAAGATGCGTGTAAAATAGTTGGCATCGACGTTTGTAGAATTTGTTGGGGCCGGATAAGATATTTGGATCACTTGCTTTTGCCACCCAAAAAGTAGCAAAGACAGCTAGCCAGCTAGAAGGGTAAAAGCAGATCAATATACTATCTAGCAATGCTTACGCGATTTCTTGATGAAAAGGAGGAGAGTCTGAGTACAAGAAAAGGCTTTTGATAAGTATGGGTTCTCTGGTTGGTTGATCAGCAACATTGTTCTCATGGATCCAATTCATGGACAAATACCTGCAGCTGCGAGCATATCCTCATAAAGCTTTGTCCATAGAAACGAGAAGGCTGGTGCCGTCCATTGTTTCTATATATGGAAAATAAATGCTTTCTTAATAACAAAGTTAAAATAAAAATCTATTCCTAAATGAAGTAATTGACAAAAATAAACAAACAACCTTACGGAAGTTCCAATGCAGTCTTAAAGATTATGCTGTATAGTGCACGAGAATTCTTTTAAAACAAGTTAAACGTTTAAAACGAAAGAGCAATAACCATTCTACCCTTGAGTTTACTCATGATATATAGCAGCCTAGTAGCTTAGACCCAATCCATAAGGAAAATTTATACTTTCTTGTTGTCTTGTACAACCCAAATGACAAAGCTATACAATTCCAGCTACAAGATCATCAAGAACCACTTCTTTGTACGTAGTTTCCGTGTCATGTAATCTGAAAGGCCTGCAGATTGATTGCAAACCGTACCGCCTTCCATAGTAATTGATCTATAGGGGCAAAACCCTTATAAATACAGCCTTCGTTCTTTTCTAGTCTAAGCAACTCAATCCTTCACTTCAATCTGATCAGCTCAAGTTATCTCTTCCATGGCCTCTAAAACCTTCTCCCTGAAATTCTTCTCGCTATTAGTTTCTTTATTTTCTATAGTCGGAATGGCAATAGCCGGAGATCCAAACATCCTCACCGACTTTATAGTCCCCCAAAATGCCACCACGATTGATGGAAATTTCTTCACATTTACAGGCTTGCGTTCCTTTGTCGAGTCAGGCCCTCCCACGA
Source organism: Juglans mandshurica (assembly GCA_022457165.1). NCBI lineage: Eukaryota > Viridiplantae > Streptophyta > Magnoliopsida > Fagales > Juglandaceae > Juglans > Juglans mandshurica. The sequence continues at coordinate 20,388,545 of CM039630.1, read as the reverse complement.
CCTTTAAGGTGTTGAAAGTAAGCATGGTTGAATTCCCAGCACTCAATGGACAGAGTGTTTCCTATGCTGTATTGGAGTTTGCAAATGGAACAACCAATCCACCACACACCCATCCTCGCTCAGCCGAGCTCCTTTTCTTGGTTCAGGGTTCCCTTGAAGTGGGGTTTGTTGATACAACCAACAAGCTCTTTACACAAACACTTCATGCGGGTGATATGTTTGTGTTTCCCAAGGGACTTGTGCACTTCCAGTACAATGCTGCGCAAACACCTGCTGTAGCAATTTCAGCTTTTGGGAGTGCAAATGCTGGAACTGTTTCAATTCCCAACACCTTGTTCATCACTGGCATTGATGATAATGTCTTGGCTAAATCCTTCAAGACCAATGTTGCCACGATTCAAGCTCTTAAGGCTGGCCTTGCTCCTAAACCTTGAGGATGGATGGAATTCATTACCAGTAGAAGCTACAGCTATTTTAGGACATCTAATCATTTGTTTTCCTAGGCTTATGACATTTCATTGTTCTTTATTTTTTGTTCTTTCTTGAATAATTAAGCTTCTAAGGTCTACTGTCACAGTTTTTCATATATAACGTTTGTTTATCTCAACTTTCATCAATGATATATGAAATAATTTCCTTTTAGTAATTAATTTGGGTATGAATAGATGGCGTAAAATCATCTTATTAATTAATATTTAAACTTACAATAATTTTTCCACAAACACCGAATCATATTTATTGATGGGACAATTCACAGCTACAAAAATGGTTTTCTTCAACTAAATCTAAAATACTCATTTTTTTCTTAAATAACTCCTCAACGTTCAAACAACATAAAATGTCAATATTTAAAATTCATTAAAGGAAAAAAAAAACTTCAAACAGGACGTGGTGTTAAGAAGAGATTTACACCCTCCAATAATATTATGACACACATGCTTTCTCAGGGTGGTACTGTTGATCGGTCACATCGGCTTCCATGCATGCTTGGCAACATCTGGCACGACCCCAGAATATTGCAAAAATAGGGTGATCAGGATCCCGAATAATAGTATATCTGTCATAATGTATTGGGCCTCTGATCGAATCCTATATAATATATACCCCACTAGGTTGATAGAAACGCCACGAGCGACGCGTATCATAAATTTTGCACGATCCATACCAACGTTTGTCTTGTGCTGCCGAGTGTCAATATTGTTGGCGATTATCAAATTTATGATCTTGAAGAAAGAAGATACATCTGCCTGCTTGATGTTCTTAGTCCCATCATAAAGAGGAGTATTTGGACCAACAGCCAAGCCCCTCACCTCATGATCAACGAGGGCATCGTGCTCATCGATATAAACTAATCCCTCGTCCTGAGCTGTCTCCGCATCACCCAAAGGATCAGACTCTCTAGGTAGCCTGCTGGGATATGCATCGCGCAGTCTTGGAATACGAGATATTCAGTGAGTCTGTCCGTTGAAAATATAACTGGAGCTCCTCGGATAGCGATCGTGTATGACCCTCTATCATCTAGGCTGGAACCATCGAGATCTTTATAGAACTCAACAACGATGTCAAAATAAGACACGAGCTCCCATGCTTCTTCTCTCTTATCTAGAATTGGTGCCCAACCATGATCGCTGAAGACTAATTGCAGGAAATGACCATCCCAAATAAGAGTCACGAAATTAGAAAGTTTCACCTACCGCTCTAGTAAAACAATCCTTTCTCGAACTGTTTGGATGGAAGGTTCGCCTAATCTGCCACACTTACGTCACCTATAAGACATTATTATCGACCTGAAATTTAAAAAATAAAATTATATGAAACATTAGTGATAAAATGTAATAAATAAATATTCATAAAATTATATACTAATAGCAATTTAATAAATTAATTGATAGAACAAAAAAAATGTGATAAAACTAAATTAATAAGTTAATATAACTTAATTGGTTCAGACCGTTCGAACGTGTTCGAATGGATACAATAGTGTCCGAACGGTAACCATCGTGTTTGGTTCAGACCGTTCAAACGGATAAATAGTGTTCAAACGGTTTTTAGGATTTTTGGTTCATACGTTCGAACGCAAAACAATAGCATTCGAACGGAAACTGAATCGAACTCAGCCATTGCTGAGTGAACTCAGTGGCCATGAAAACTCTTGGAATCCATCGATTCCATGGGTTTCTTCAACAAATCACATACTATACTTCATTTCAAAAGATCTTACGGTGGATTTGTGGTGTCCCACGGTACCTATTGATGGAAAAATACAACTTTCCTAGAGGAAACAAATGAAACAACAAGGCGATAAAAATAAATGGTAAAATAACTCTTGAGGAGCGTACTGGTACTTGGGAGGAAGAGGCTTCGACTTGGGTGGTGATTACGGTGGCGACGGCGCAGCAAGAAGGGCATTCAAACGTGTTTTCTCGATTTTAAAACGATTGGGGACGACGGCGTTCAAAAGACTCCGTCCCCCGATAACTTATATCTAAAGAACCGTTCGAATGCTATTTTATACGTGTTGATGTCATGTTTCACACACCCTTGGGCCAGGCTCCAACAACTTAGGTCTTCACAATGGACCCTACAATGAGAAGAACGTATGCGGCTTCGAGAGGGCTGCTAAGGGGCTGAGGAGCCTCCGATGCCAAAGTCAGTAAGTGTTCTTGGAGTGAAGTAAATAATTAAGAAAATCTAGGGATCAAAGAGAGCGACGAGTCCCATCCACTGCTACACCATCCTTCCCGCAGGCTATGCATGGGGTTTCTCCTAGTGGGCCAGATTTGTGACCTTTCGTCCTGGGCCAGGCTTGGTTGGGTTTCCTGGGCCTTGGGGGGAAGAATCCCCTTACAGTTAGCTCGCTAATTCTCACCGGACGAGTACAGTGGGAATGTTATCATGACTTACGCTACCCTCTTCCCAAGGCCAGGTACTGTATTTAGGTTTTCTACTGTCCGAGAAGCTCCTGTGGTCCGGCTACTTATGACGGCACCTCCTCATGATGAGCTCATCTTTTCATCACATCTTTTCAAACTCATTAATGAAGAGGTGTCAGGCGGCCCTTCGCATTGATGTCTCTTCATGAGCTGCATTTCCAGAAATCGAAGCGGCATGTACATTGGTTGTGACGACTTACGAAGTCCCGAACGTCACCTTCTTTTATAAAATGTGGGAGTGGGCCCTGGCTAGCTCTCATTGCTTTACAATTGCCATTCTTGTTCTTTCAATTCTCCTTCTTTCCAACCAGTTTTTCAGTTACTTCGCATTCTGGCTGTGATGGCTTTTGAAAAATCCGTTCAACCCAGCATTTCTATCGACGTCGGGCCAGTGTTTTTGCAGCGTTTGGCACTCATCCATTGATAAGTCCACATTGGCTTGCTTGGCTTTTACCTATCGAGTGCCAGAATCAGTCGCCTTCAAAGTTTCGGGTCCTGACGAGAGTGCTGTTGACTCAGAGGGCCATTCAAACAAAGTAGCCCTATACCCTTCTATGTTTCGTGTGGCTTGAGGTTGCCTTTTCCTCACCCCATCTGCGACCTCCTGGACTGCCTTGGCTTGGCCCTTTCTCAATTGCATCTGAACGCCAGACGGTTATTGATTTGCTACAGCATTATTTGGCGGCGAGCTTTGCTAGAGTCCTACCCGAATGATGCGGACCTTACTGGCCGCAAGTTTCTCCTTGCCCACAGAGTGCTTCGCTTCAAAGGGAATGTGTGCAGCTTCAAGGGGTCCAATGCCTTGGTTACCTTGGAACAATAGTATCGCAAGGTAAAAGACTGGTCCCCCAAGTTTTTCTTTGTCTCAGGCCGTGATTGAGAGTTTCCAGTGGGTCAAGTGAACCGCCAAGAGTACCCCATACGGACAGACTGGGGAACGGTTCCGGAGGATATGGTTGTGCGTCCGATAGCCACTCCTTACTCATCAATGTGCCTGGTGATCGTGTGAGAGTGGGTGCAGAAACACTCTGATAGTGTTCGCTCTAAGGCCATTCTTTTCGAAGAAATTTTGGAAGGTTCTCTGCCTCCCTTAGGGCACCTTTCCTCTGGTGACAAGCCATTGGTTGTGCTGGCAAACATCGCTTCGCTTCGGAGGCGTTCCACGGATCTCCCTACTCTGGGTAAAGGGAAGAAACCTCATCGGGAAGGATTTCTAGCCAAGGGTAGACCTCTTCCCTGAGGTTGGGACCCTTTGATGTAGGGAATGGCTACTTTAGAAGCTAGCCATCTAATTTCGGAGGTGGCCCTTGAACTGGTCGTAACGGACGAGCAGGCGGGTAGTTCCCCCGCGGTACCCCTTCCTGCGATGATTGGCGAGCCACCCAGAGTTGAGGCTGAGATGGGTAGCCTTCTCGAAAGTATTTTTTCTTCTTGTCCTCCTGGGGTGGGGCAACATTCTTCTTCTCAGATCTCCCCCCTTTCCTCATCCCGTTCGGCCACTGGAGGTCACTCTCTTAAGGCGGCTGACCGGGGGGGGGGGGGGGGAGCTTCCTTCAGCCACCCTGTGGATGTGGAATGCATAGGAGGTCAACCGCCTCCCACTATTGAGGTTCTTGGGAGCCTGACCTGCTCCGTTGCAGATTCTTTGGTTCAGGCTGACGATGGTCTGGGGATCCCGGTCGTCAATCCGCCTGCTCAAGTAGAACCTCTCGTAGGTGGCGATTCTCCTCCGGATGCTACAACCGACCCCTTTCCGAGGCACGTGAGTGAGGACATGACTGCTTCTTCTGAGGTTCCTGGGGAGTTTTGTGAATTTTTCAATCTTGTGGAGGCCCTCCCTTCCTTGTCTCAGTTGGCCATGGAAGGGAGCTGAGAAGAAGTCATTGGCCGGGTGGTCGAATGCCTATCATCCTTCTTCCGTGAGGTTTACTTGCTCCTTCCCTGCCTTTTTCCCTTTCATCATCCTTCCTCCTTTCTTAGTATTGCTTTCATGTCATCTAGGCGCTTCTCAGCTTGAGACCTTCATCGTGGGTGATCAGGAGGCAGTTGCGGGAAGAAATTGACTAATTGGGGCAATTGCAGACGAGTTTCCAAGAAGTCAACCTCTCCTTACACAAGCAGCTAAGGTGGTTCCCGACGCTTCATGAAAAAGCGTGGGGACAAGGGATCAATGAGGGTCGCAAATCAATACGGTCATTTCTTCTTCAGAGTCTGGAGCTGTGTTCACGGTCTTTTACCAAGTATCTTCAGCGACTAGCACCTGGCGATATCCCCACTAGTGAGCCATCCTTTAAATCCAACCACGACCTAGGGAGAAAGGAGATGCCAACTGTTTTTGTACCCTTGTCAGCGTTAGTGGATTCGGCCAACTTTGTTCTGGCGACCATCAATTTGGGTGACCCTACTTCTATGGCTATCAATACTGGTGCTGAAACGTAGGGGTTTCATGCGCCTGGCTGTATCACCCCCTTCTCTATTTTTTGTAAGCATGTATTCGTACTTTTTGCTCAGCGGCTTATGCATAGAAACATATTGGATAATGCACATAGCTTTGCTCGTCACGCCTTTGCCTCTTTTCCCCTTTCTTGCTTGTTGATGTGTGGTCGTCATGGGTAAAGGGGTCCACAATGCCCCACCCTACCCTTCTAGCCGGTCACACTGGGCTCGTTTACCCTCTACGGATAGTAATTCCTAGCATGCGGCTATTGTTGTGGTCTTCATTCTAGCGGTTGGGTTGGTCGTACCTTTGTTTTCCTTCCAGCCTACCCTGCTAGAGTCTTTTGTTTCATTGGTGAAGATTCCGCTGACGGGAGTTTTGTCGTTCACGTGGCTAAGGGCCGGTCTGCATTTTCGCACGAGCGGGACAAGACAACCTTCCTTTTTTTGCTTCGCGGAGGGAGGGCAAGTTAATGACGGAATTCCTGCTAGGTGAAGTCGATTTTATTGATTGAAACCAATTGACTTTCGCCCTATAGAAGATAATTGTGTTAGTGAAATAAAATTCATACACATTTTTAGGGGAACAAACTGGAGTGTCTAGTGGTTGTCACGGGTTGTTAGGTTGACTTCTGGGACGGTCTGCCTTGTTGGCTATTCAACGTCCCCAAGCCAGGTAGCACTTAGATAGCAGGAATAAAACCCTTTATAGTATGCTTACCCCACCAATTCTTCCTGGACGAGTCTGGGAGGAATTCTTCTTATGCCCTTCTAGGCTTGTTCGGTTGCACGCCGGGCGACAGTTTGAATTTTGCATACGTGGCGACACCGTGCCAATTATGTTGATGTCGTGTTTCGCACACCCTTGGTCCAAGCTCCAATAACTCAGGTCTTCACAACTAGCCCTGCAAAGAGAAGAACATATGAGGCTTCGAGAGGGTGGCCAAGGGGCCGGGGAGCCCTGATGCCAAAGTTAGTAAGTGTTCTAGGGATCAGAGAGAGTTTCCTCATACCTGGGATCGCTATTTATACTATCAGTTCGAAAAGCAGATCATGGCTGTCACCATGAGGTTAGGAGTCCTTGTACTATTCATTTTATCAGAACCTTTAAATGTGGCGTGGTTCTGCAACGATCCCATTAATGTGGAGTGGCTCTGTGACGGTGTCATTAATGTGGCGTGCCGTCCGGGATGCAGAATCATTAAATGCGGCGTGGTTCTCCAACCTTTTCCTCTTGGCATTTCCCCTGGTTCGTTCGTGCTTTCCTTGTCAATAGATCGACGATCCTCCGCATGTCATGCCTGTTGTGTGGGCAGGCACTCGATGAGCCTCGACGAGTCCCATCCTCTGCTGCACCATCCCTCTCGCAGGCTATGCACAGGGGTTTCTCCTAGTGGGCCGGATTTGTGATCTTTTGTCCTAGGCCAGGCTTGCCCAGATTTTTGACTTACCGTTTGAACCGTATTATTTACCATTCGAACGGTATTTGTTTCAAATTTAATAAATATCTATATTATTATATATTATAGTATATTATAATTAGTATATGTTAAAATGTAGTAGATATAATGAAAATATGTTATAGTATATATTATAGTATATATTACTATATCTATGAGTTTATAGTTTACTAATATATATGATACTATATATTTCTTTTTATTTTACTATAACTATAATATATATGATAAACTCATAGATACTATATATTTCTTTATAATTTACTATAATATATATGATAATATATATATGATAGTATATATTACTATATACATGAGTTTATACTTTGTTAATATATATGATACTATATATATGATAGTATATATTACTATATATATGAGAGTATAGATTACTAATATATACTCTATGATATGGTGAATATGTCTCTGGTTCGCGTCTAAAGTCTGGGTTGCAACTGTTCAAACACTATAATTTTCAGTTCGAACAGATTTTCCTGTTCAACAGACTTCAACGTGTTTGAACGGTTGTACTCTTGAGTTGTAATACTTAAATTAAAAATCATACTTAAAAAATAAATAATTAAAAAGTATAATGTGTAATAAAGAAATAAGTAATACTTAAATTATAATTAATACTTAAAAATAATAAACATAAGAATTATTAATACTTAAATTAAAAATAATACTTAAAAAACTGTAATGTGGAATTAAAAAATAAGTAATACTTGAATTATAATTAATACTTAAGAAATAATAAACATAAGAATTATTAATACTTAAATTATAAATAATACTTAAAAAATAATTAATTAAAAAACAATAGTGTATAATTAAAAAATAAGTGATACTTAAATTATAATTAATACTTAAAAAGTAATAAACATAAGAATTATTAATACTTAAACTAAAAATAATACTTAAAAATAAATAATTAAAAAACTGTAATGTATAATTAAAAAATAAGTAATACTTAAATTATAATTAATGCTTAAAAAATAATAAACATAAGAATTATTAATACTTAAAAAATACTATACTTAATTATAGTAAAAAAATATTAATAGTATAGAACAATAATAAAAATACATAATACTTAAAATACATTTGGTTGTATTGTATAATTGTATTATCATATCTTTCATTGTTGTTGTGTGATATTATCATAACTTGTATGTCACATCGAAATAACCCCTAGACCTGTTCGAGAGTTATCAATCATGTTGAACGATTGATTCATAACTCTTGAATTATCCATAGTGGACAATTTGGGATTGTAATATTATTATCGCAAACTATCAAACTGAATTTGTTGCGTCCAACATCATGATTTTGGTAGAGTCTTCCAATATTGTTCTCTGGATATGTAGTTTTGGTTATGGTACATCGACGTATTACTCGTTGATGCACACGATCAAATGAGCATATTTGGAGAACTATGTGAAAATGCTGCCGAATTTTCGTTGGATGTGACAGATAATAGTTGTTAGGTTGGTGATTATGATCCTACAATCTCAAATGGGATAGGACCAACTACTCGGTGAAAGGAAGAATTTGCAGAATATGTTAGATAAATGCTTGCTTGTTGATGCACATGACTGTTTGTAACTGGGTATTAGACATGGATAAGAGTTGGACGTGAGTTAGATATCGGTTGGGTCAGGATTACAATATATATGTTGAAGGTGTTAAGAGATTTTTGGAGTTCGCATCCTGTACAGTTGACAGTTACGGTCGTATTAGATGCCCATGTCGACAATGCAAGAATTTGCGTTCTTGTAAGATAGACTTGGTGAGAGAGCATTTGTTTGTCAAATGTATTGACCAAGGATATACTGATTGGGTCTTACATGGAGAACCATATCCAGCGTCATTCGAGTCTCAACACGAAGAAATAGACATTGATGAAGATGTACATCCAGAGGTTGTTGGTGATGAATACGAAAAGGATATGGAGCAAATGTTGGGTGACATTGGTGCAAGAATGTTTATGGATGAAGGTGATACGGATGCATCAAATTCAAATGATTCGGGGTCGTAACACTTTTACACCTTGTGGAATGATTCATAGCGTAAGTTATATCCAGGATGTAAAAGCCACAACAAGTTATCATTTACAGTTAGAATGCTTCATATAAAATCCATGTGCCGAATATCTATTAAGGCCGTCAATTTGTTATTCAAGCTATATAAATAGGCACTTCCATCAGACAACGTAATACATGCATGTAAGAATGAACAACTAAACGAATGTTCCATTTGCCATGAATTAAGATATACAACTGGGAAGCAGAATGTGCCGTGAAAGGTTGTATGCCACTTTCTATTGATACCTAGATTACAACGGTGATTTATGTCACGTTCAACGGCTGTGGACATGACATGGCACTCATCATCTAGAGTCAGGAATGATAATGTTTTGTCACATCTTGGGAACTCTCAAGTTTGGAAGGAATTTGATTTGGAACACTCATGGTTTGCTGAACAACCTCGTAATGTGCGACTTGGTTTGCAACACATGGATTTAATCCGTTTGGGAACATGAGTACTAGTCATAGTACTTGGCCAGTTGTACTTATGCTGTATAATCTACGACCGTGGAAGTATATGAAAGATCCATATTTCATGACGAGTTTGCTCATTACAGGTCCGAGATTACCAAGAAATGATATAGACATACACTTGCAGCCACTAATAGCAGAATTGAAATATTTGTGGGAGAATGAGATCTTAACATTTGATTCATCAACAGACAAGTCATTCAAGATGCATGCTGCGGTGTTATGGATAATAAATGATTTTTCTGCTTATGGAAACTTGTCAGGTTGGAGTACTAAGGGAAAATGACATGTTCGACTTGGAACAAACATACCCAATTTAAATGGCTTACGCATGAGAGTAAATTATATTTCATGGGACATCATCGATTTTTACCTGTGACCATAGATGACGTGGAAATGCTAGGATGTTTGATGGCACTGTGAATGGGGGCACCCTCCACCATATTTGTCTGGCGAAGATGTACGTGCACAATTTGTAGATGTAGGAACTAATAATTTTGATAAAAACATAACAAAAGAGGAAACAAAATGGGAATGAGTTGAATTGGACAAATAAGAGTATATTTTTCGAACTCCCCTACTGGTCAACGTTAAAACTGCAGCATAGTCTCAATGTTATGCATATTGCGAAAATATCTGTGAGTTAGTGTTGGAAATATTGATGTCAATTGAAGGCAAAATGAAGGATAATATAAACTCACGGAAAGATCTGAAGAGGTTGGAAATAAGAGCAGAAATACACTTGCAGCAAAGTGGTTCGTCTGTCTATATGCCAATTGAGTGATATACGTTGTCAAGGAACAAAATGGTTACATTTTGTAAGTGGTTGATGAAGATTAAATTATCGGACGGGTATGCCTATAATCTAACAAGGTGTCTACGAACAAATGACTAGAAAATTTCCGGACTAAAAAACCATGATTGTCATGTATTTTTACAATGTATCTTGCCTGTGAGTGGATGATAAAGATTAAATTATGTTTATGCTTTATTTAATATATAGGTTGTACAAAGGCATGCGAGTAATCCAAATGATATATTGCACGAACTGTATGCACTGGCGCATGGCCCCTCGAGACGCGCTGCTTAATATTCTGCATGTATTTCTTAAGGAAGTAGGTATCACAAAATGGATCGAGAACACTACAGGAAAACACAAAATAGTGGTGTCCTAGTTGAAGGAAATCATGACGGAGACAACATTGATTTCTATGGGGTCATTGTCGATATAATTTGAATGAGATATTTGGGAGAGCTTGTGGTATATCTATTTAAGTGTGATTGCTGGGATTTAAGCAATCCTCGAATGGGAAAACTCCATGATGAATATTTTGTGAATATTAATACATCAAAAAAATGCTATGAAAATAATCGTTTTATTTTGGCTTCCCAAGCATCTCAAGTATTTTACTTAGACGATCCTAAGTTAAGAAATCAATGGCAAGTAGTACAAAAGTTTTCCTTAAAAAATATATATGACGTGATCTCTGAGGTAGAGGGACAAAATGAAGAAGAAGATGATCCCTTTACTCAAGAAGCATACCAAGAGAGTCAACCCGTCTTTAACTTATTTGTGGATTTGAACCAGTATAAGATGATCTCATTACATAGGGAAGATATCGAGACTAAAATTGTTGATGCGACGGTTGAGCAAAATGCTGAGTCATCTTAAGTATCTACAGATGATGAGAGCGAATCTACAAAAGAAACTGATACAGATGATTGACCCATGTTGTGTTCAGATTACACAGTATCTCGAAATTATGCCAACGAAGAGGAAGGAAGTTCACACATCTCCACTTATTCCTAGCTCTCCGTCTGATTCACCACTAGAGATTGACTCTACAAAACAAGGTAAATATCTAATCTAATACTCATTTCTTTTTAATTAAGATAATTGATAATTGATACAAGGTAAATAACTAAATATTTTATAGAGTTAACAATACAATCTCATCAAGGTCGATGCACTACTAGAGGTGTGACGTTGGAGAAATATCGTAAAGTGGGTAAGATTAGGGTTAACATTCCTGACGAACATAGCAGAGGCGAGGGACAACAAGCAGCTTAGCTTGCATCGCATGTGGGTGCTATTACATAGACTTATGCACCTTTGGTTACGAGTTCATGGCATAAAGTCCCGCAAGATGTGAAAGAGCTTATAAGAAGAGTTGTTTGGTACATAATATTTAAATACTAAATTTATATTAATATTATTTAATATTGTAAGTGATAATATCTGTGTATATATTTTTTCAAGGACGACTTCGAACTAAATTTTGGCAGGGGAGATGAGCGTAAGACTATAGATGAGCTTATGTGTAATGCATTTCGCAAATATAAGGTGAGGTGTCATGAGCATTACAATAAGTACGAGAACAAGGAAAATGCACGCCAACATCATTTTCAGGAGGTCTAACCTTCCGATTGAGAAAACTTTTGCGACATGTTTGAGGATCCATCATATAAAGTAAATTAGATGAATTCTTTACGTGTCCTATTTATAATTTCTGCTTACTACTAATATTTAAAATTTCCATACAGTTGGAAGTTCTATAAACAAAACAAATAGATCCTAGTTGAAGATTTATCATCATGCAGGCTCAAGATCTTTGCATCGCCTCTCTATGAAATTGATAATATACTTTTTATTCTTTTATTCTATATAGTTTGTTTTCTGGAGGTACTAATTTTAATATTGATTTTATATCTTAACAATATCTCTTATAGTAAGAGTTAGACACAAATTATGATCAGAAAAAATTATATGCCGCATCACATACTGATCGCAATGGAGAGTTGACTCATCCCGAAGCTCGTAAAAATTATATAGGTATTATAATCTGTTTTAATTAAATATATTTAGATATTTGTGACGATATTAATTCTTTATGTTGTGTAGGATAAAATGGTTGCCCTACGTTCTGAAGCTGCGTCAAATCAAAATTTCTCATCAAGTGATGTTGAAATTCTACACAAGTTCTAAGTCAACGTTTAGGATATTTGAGGGGTTTGGGTCACTGTATAAAGCCTTCTAACTATTCTTCAACGTCAAGTACCTCTATACCGTTAGAGAATGCGAATTCTAGGATCGAAGAATTAACTGCAAGACAACATGAGTTAGAGACTCAATTGGCAAACAAGTAGACATGGAGATGCACATGAAAGAACAACAAGAACAACAAGAAGAGTTTAGGAGAGAGATGCAACTCCAAATGCAGATGCTTATGCAATAGTTCAGACCTCCAAGCAACTGATTTCCGTATTTTTCATACATTTTGGGATTTAATTATAAAGTTCTATACGGATGACATTATTAGTATTATTACTATTTTATTTATTTCGTTCGGACTGATGACTAGTTTTATTTTGTATTGAATAATTTGTAATGTATTTTTTTAAATACAATTTAATTATGCCTATTTTGTTTTAAATTTTTTGTTAAAATAAAACATTAACCGTTCGAACATCCATGAAATGTTCAAACATTATACACTGGAAACAACCGTTCGAACATCACACGATACTGTTCGAATGGCTATTAGTTGGAAAATCACTTGATCCTTTCATTATACGTTTGAACGTCTTACTCCATCCGAAAAAATATAATTTCCATCAATCATGAATTTGTTTGTTTGAACGTTTCCTCATGTCTATTGGGTCGAATGGACTAGTATTGATCGACCACCCTTGTAGGTTACGTTCAAACATACATATACATTCGAACTTTTTCTTTCGGCGTTCGAACTCCTTTCTGGGACAAAATTCAGCAGTCCCAAAAAAAAATGCTCAAACGACCCAACAAATGTTCGTCCGAAAAGATATTTTTTGGAACAGTGATATTGGGACAACCTTGAGATGCTTTATTTTGGTCTCAAAATCAAAAACTCAATCTTTTGGGATGAAAATTTTCATCCTGAAAGACATGATCTATTGTAGTGATATCCTCCCCTCAATATGCAGATGTTGATCCAGCCTCTAGTAACAAAGACGCTTCTAAGGCTCGTTTTTTCCCATGTAAGCTCGTCGAACTCGTTGGACTTCACGTTCGGCCATAACAGCTCAACAGCCAATCCGAGTAGTGTCCTGGTCGGTTCCTTCCCTCCCCCGTTTCCTAGTTATCAAAAGATTTGTCATATCTTGAAAAAAAAAAAACGTTCGAATGTACAATTTAACGTTCGAACGTAAAATGATAACATTTGAATGTGTAGATTTTAACGTGCGAACTATACATTTCAAGACACCCACTCGACCTTACATTCGAACGTATCATTACCACACATTCGAACGTGAGGATGAATTTGAATGTAATTGACGAGACATTCCAACAAAACGAAGTCTACGTTCGAAGGTTATGACTAAAATTAAATATGCCGAAAAGTCTTACATTCGAACGTACAATATAAATACATTTGAACGTGAGGGTGAACTTGAACGTATTTATTAAGAAGTTCGAACATATTTAAGTCTATGTTTGAACGTTTTGACTAATAAAAGCCAAAATGTCTTACATTCGAATGTTGTTTCATACAGCTCGAATGTAAATCAAATGTTCAAACTAAATAATGGTTACGTTCGAATTCTCCATTCGAACGGCCAAAAAAACGTTACATTTGAACGTTTTATATTACAACATTCGAACGTAAAAAGTACATTCGAATGTATTATAACACATGTTCGGAGTATAGAACAACGTTTGAATGTTACATGTGGGACGTTTGAACGTTACGACCCAGAAATGGCTGAGTCAACTCAGTCATTGCCAATTTCCTCAAATACATTGTTAATCTAGTAATGGCCTCCGTAAAAATGAAGTATACACTGAGTGTAAACTATCTACGGTGGTCATTTGGCCAATGGCCACTCATGGCACCCGAGAGGACCAAACCAGCAACACCAACTACTCAACGCAATACAGTGCCCGTCCGAGTTTATGCACTAACCCTTAGAGAGGCCAAGGACAATAACGACATGGTTACAGGTAAAATTTGGTGGGATATTTTGGGAAAATATTCCACGCAACCCACTACATGCATGTAAAATAGTTTTCATCGACGTTTGTAGAATTCTTTGGGGCTATGAAGCCGGATAAGATATTTGGATCACTTGCTTTTGCTACCCAAAGAGTAGAAAAGACAGCTAGCCAGCTAGAAGGGTAAAAGCAGATCAATATACTATCTAGCAATGCTTAGGCCATTTCTTGATGAAAAGGAGGAGAGTTGAGCACAAGAAAAGGCTTTTGATAAGTATGGGTTCTCTGGTTGGTTGATCAGCAACATTGTTATCGTGGATCCAATTCATGGACAAATACCAGCAGCTGCGAGCATATCCTCATAAAGCTTTGTCCATAGAAACGAGAAGGCTGGTGCCGTCCAATGTTTCTATATATGGAAAAGAAATGCTTTCTTAATAACAAATTTAAAATAAAAATCTATTCCTTAATGAAGTAATTGACAAAAATAAACAAAACAACCTTATGGAAGTTCCAATGCAGTCTTAAAGATTATGCTGTATAGTGCACGAGAATTCTTTTAAAACAAGTTAAACGTTTAAAACGAAAGAGCAATAACCATTCTACCCTTGAGTTTACTCATGATATATAGCAGCCTAGTAGCTTAGACCCAATCCATAAGGAAAATTTATACTTTCTTGTTGTCTTGTACAACCCAAATGACAAAGCTATACAATTCCAGCTACAAGATCAAGAGCCACTTCTTTCTAGTTTCCGTGTCATGTAATCTGAAAGGCCTGCAGATTGATTGCAAACCGTACCGCCTTCCATAGTAATTGATCTGTAGGGGCAAAGCCCTTATAAATACAGCCTTCGATCTTTTCTAGTCTAAGCAACTCAATCCATCACTTCAATCTGATCAGCTCAAGTTTTCTCTTCCATGGCCTCTAAAACTTTCTCCCTGAAATTCTTCTCGCTACTAGTTTCTTTATTTTCTATAATCGGAATGGCAATAGCCGGAGATCCAAACATCCTCACAGACTTTATAGTCCCCCAAAATGCCAACACAATTGATGGAAATTTCTTCACATTTACTGGCTTGCGTTCCGTTGTCGAGTCAGGCCCACCCACGACCTTTAAGGTGTTGAAAGTAAGCATGGTTGAATTCCCAGCACTCAATGGACAGAGTGTTTCCTATGCTGTATTGGAGTTTGCAAATGGCACAACCAATCCACCACACACCCATCCTCGCTCAGCCGAGCTCCTTTTCTTGGTTCAGGGTTCCCTTCAAGTGGGGTTTGTTGATACAACGAACAAGCTCTTTACACAAACACTTCATGCGGGTGATATGTTTGTGTTTCCCAAGGGACTTGTGCACTTCCAGTACAATGCTGCGCAAACACCTGCTGTAGCAATTTCAGCTTTTGGGAGTGCAAATGCTGGAACTGTTTCAATTCCCAACACCTTGTTCATCACTGGCATTGATGATAATGTCTTGGCTAAATCCTTCAAGACCAATGTTGCCACGATTCAAGCTCTTAAGGCTGGCCTTGCTCCTAAACCTTGAGGATGGATGGAATTCTTTACCAGTAGAAGCTACAGCTATTTTACGACATCTGATCATTTGTTTTCCTCTGCTTATGACATTTCATTGCTATTTATTTTTTGTTCTTTCTTGAATAATTAAGCTTTTAAGGTGTACTACTGTCTCTGTTTTTCAGATATAACGTTTGTTTATCTCAACTTTGATTAATGATATATGAAATAATTTCCTTTTAGTAATTAATTTGGGTATGAATAGATGGCCTAAAATCATGTTATTAATTAATATTTCAACTTACAATAATTTTCCACCAACACCGAATCATATTTCTTGATGGGATAATTCACAGCTACAAAAATGGTTTTCTTCAACTAAATCTAAAATACTCATTTTTTTTCGTAAATAATTCCTCAACGTTCAAACAACATAAATGCAAATATTTAAAATGCATAAAAGGAAAAAAAACTTCAAACAGGACGAGGTGTTAAGAAGAGATTTACCCTCCAATAATATTATGACACGTACGCTTTCTCATAGAAGACATATAGAACCGACTGTTGGCATGCAATGGCTCTCCCATACACCTTTCTCGTTGCTCTCTCCCCTCAAGCGACTGTGTGATTTTCGTCCCAAGTCTCCCATACACGGGAATCCTTGATTTAATCTTCTGCAAGCTCCGTTTTCATTTATAAAAAAAAAATATAATCAATGTGCAAAAATTCTCAACAAAAAGCACCAAAAGAATGTCAAAATGATAGCTTTTTGTGTAAATAATCAAGGATGTAAGAGACATACCAATAGAGAGTTTCGCACTAAAAGTTTCATAAAAAATGTAAAAATCCTAGCGAGATCATACCCAGAAGGGTGATCTCAACACAATCTAGAAGGGTGATTTCATGAAGAGGCAATTCCAATGCAGTTGAGGATCGTTGGATTCAGGACAACGAAGAGATATTCAGTGTCTTGGAGTGCACCGATCAACAGAAAGTTCGATTTGTAGCTTTTAAATTGATCAAAGAAGCGAAGAGATGGTGAACTCTGAGAAAACCATCAGAGAAGCTTATGGAACTGGAGTAGTGTGCTGGCCTCACTTTAAGCAAAACTTCTTCGACCGCTTCTTTCCGAAAGCAGACCGGGAAGCTAGAGCCAGAGAGTTTACTAGCTTGGTGCAAGGGACCATGACGGTACGCCTGTAGGCTGCAAGATTTGCGGAGTTATCGTGCTTCACCCCATATTTGATTCCCGATGAGGAGAAGAAAACTCGGAGGTTTGAAGAGGGTTTAAATCACAAGATCTACGAACAGGTTATGGTTCTACAAATTCAAAACTTTTCAGACTTGGTACATGAAGCGATGCTAGTGGAGCAAAATCTTAAGAGAAGCACTAAGTTGTAGGAACAGAGAAAGAGAGCTACTTCACATGGATCCTCTAGTTTGGATTAAGAGCCATGGAAGAAGATGAACGAAGGTAGCAACTCAGGCCAGAGACAGGTGCAGGAAAATCAACGGAATAACTCCTGCAAGTCATGCAGCGTAGTACACTTTGGGAATTGCAGAAGGAGAACTGGACAGTGTTTTCGATGTGGGAAGCTTAGCCACCTCGTCAGAGATTGTAACACCCCGTATTTTAGTGTATTTTTACTGAAGGATTATTTTTTATTGTTCAAAAACTTTATTCTCTTATTTTAGAATTGTTGGATTTTTTTTTTGTGGATTTATTTTATGATTTTTAATTTTTTGAAAATGATTTTTATGTGCTTTCTTAATATTTATTTATTGTTATGCATTTAAATTACTTTTAATATTTAAATTAATTACCGTGGGATTTAATTATTTCAATTTCATTTTATCATTACGTTTAAATTATTTTATTTAACTTATGGTTTTGAAATCGTTTCCGTTGGATCATTTTTGAGACCCAAGTTATGAGGATTGGACCTCATTTCTTTTCCCCTATTTTTCTTTTCCTCCTTTTCTTTTCTTTCTTTTTTTTTTCCTCCTTATTTCCCCTTCTTCCTGCGCGAGCCCCCTCCCTCTCTCTTCCGTCCGTTCCTTTTTCACCACCCAGCGCCGCCGTGCGTCGGCAGTGGTCGACACCGCCCAGCCCGTTAGCTTCCCCAGCCGCCGGCGACCTTACCCCACCAACCTCACCTCCATTCGCGTCGCCGTTAACCACCAACTGCCCTTCAAAGTCGCGGCGTCACCTTCGCTCCAGCGCCGCCGTCGTGCCACCTCCGGCCACCATCTTCTCACCACTTCATCCTCGACCTCTTGGCAACCCATTGGACCCAACCCCACCTCCGATCCTTCACCGGTGAAACACTTCCAACTCTACTTCCGTTTTGGGTGTTTTTGGTCTACTACCGCCTCCCACGCCGCCGCCCACGGCCAACCTTCACCACCACTAGCTTCACCGACTTCTCTAGGCCCTACCCTATCAATTTTGGATTTTCGTTTGTCACCGTTGAAAAGTGAGTCTTTGAGACCCACCGCCACAGTGTATTTGACACTGTTCTGTTGCTGTGTTGCCGCCTCTTGCAGCTTCGTGATCCTTTGGAAATTGCTATATTGCACTGTAAGTATTTCTCCAAAGAACTTATGTGATTTAAATGTATTTTTTTACACTAACTCATTTAACTGTATTTGGTTGGACATGCCGGACTGAATCCGGGGAGTTCGGGGGTCGGATGGATTGGTGATTGGAGTTGTTTGGTTGGATTGATTGGATTGGTAATTGTTGGTTTGGATATTGTGTTCATGTACATTGCATTTTGCACGCATGATCATGTTTGTAAAGGAAACTGGGTTTTCGTGTATTGCATTCATGTTCATGTGTTTATGAAAACTGGGTTTTCATGTGAGAATGCATTTTGGGTGCGTGTGTATCACGACCCCAAGCCGAGATGGGGCATTATCTCGGTGGAGCTCCTCTGGTTACTCGGGAGTGGAATATACTGAGTAACGTCCCCTGAATTGTCGCCGGGCGACAATGGGATCGGACGAGAGAGTCGTGCCGACTCCGTGGTCCTTCTGCTAGCGGGGACCAGAGGATGTCTGGCCACGTACGCATTGTGCGCGGAACTGGGCATCGCTCGTTGCGTAGTGGGAGCTTGGCCGCAAACGAGCTGGGAGCGGAACTGAGCATCCCTACGAAGCCAGGACGTGCGGATGGTCCCTAGGGAAGGCCATGGTGCATATGGTAATAATGGATTAATGAACTATTTTCTGGGAAAATAGTGTGTGTTGGATTTTGTGTAAACCATTTTCTGGGAAAATGTTTTACGGATATTTTGGGCCAACTGAGATTTTGGCGTGTTTTGGGAAATAATCTTTTTTGGGGAAAATGATGTTTTGAGAAAAATGCATATTTCTTCATATGCATGCATGTTGGTTGCATTAATGCATTTTTATTACATGGTTATTTGGGTTATACTTACCTGCAGTACCATTTTGTGGTAATGCAGATTTTGATGTAGATGAAGATGAGGGTGAGCCTGAGGAGTCGACTCCGCCCGAGGAGTGATTTGAGATCACTCATTTGTATTTTGGGACATGTGTTAAACTTTATTTTGGGATGACTGTATAACTGCTTTTTAAACCTCTTCTGATATTTAAATTGTATTTTAAATTCTGGTACTTAGTAAACTTAATTATCCGCTTCGTTTTTATTGTACACTATTGCATGTACACATACTTGGCACTTTCGTTGGGATTAGTGATCGTGTTGTCATCATCCTGGCGTCTCGATTCCTGTGTTTCCTTACATGGGGGTCGGGAGCGCCACAAAGATTGTCCAAGGCAAGATGGGAGCATGAACCCCAACCTGCCTCAGAAGACTGATTTGGCGGCACAAGGCAAGAACCAACAGAACGCAGTGTAGGCCCGAATTCAACTCAATACAGAATGTGCAGCGGAAGCGTGATTAGCCCATTAGAAGTACCAGCTATTAGCTAAGCAAATTTCGAGGACGAAATTTTTTTTAAGGGGGAGGATGTGATACCCCGTATTTTAGTGTATTTTTTAATTGAATGATTATTTTAATTAATTTAAATATTGGTTTTTTTGTTTTAAATTTATCGAATTTCTCGTTGGATTTATTTTATAATTTTTAAGTTGTAAAATTTACTTTGTTGTTCTTTCTTGGTATTAATTATTGTTTCGCATTTAAATTGCTCTTTACTTTAAATAAATTTAATGTTGGACTTTAAAATTATTGTATTGTTAAATTTTTATTATTATTTTATTGTAACTAGTCACTGCGTTTAAATTATTTTATTCAACTTACTGTTTTGAAATTACTTTCGTTGGATCATTTTTGTGACCCAAATTGTAAGGATTGGACCTCATTTATTTCCCTCACTTTTTCTTTTTCCTCTTTTTCTTTTCTTCTTCTCTTCTTTCTCTTTTTCCTTCATTGCTTTTTCTCCCTTCTCTCTCTTCCCGCGTGCGACACCCTTCCTCTCCCCCGTCCGTTGCGTCTTCCTCCACAGCACCGCCCATTTTCGTCACCGCCCCTCCCATTCATCTCCCCACCGGCCAACGACGTCACCCCTTCATTGTTAGCCCCTCTCGCTCCGCCATGAGCCTCCGCGCACGGCTTCAAGCAGCGACACCCATTGAGCTTGCACGCCGCCGTCGCGCCGCCATTGGCCACCACCTCTTCATCACATCACTGGCGACCCCCCAGCTACCTAATCCATCCATTCTCAGCCCCGATCCGCCACCGGTGAAGCCCATCCATCTCTATTTTCGATTTGAGCTTTTTGAACTTCAACCGCCGCCTACGTCACCACCCACGACCAACCATCACCACCATTAGCTTCACAGACACCCCTAAGTCCTTCCCCAGTAATCTCAAGTCTTCGTTTGTCCCCGTTCAAAAATTGGATTTTTGAGACCCACGGCCTTGTCCAAAATACATTGTTTCATTGCTGTGCTACCACTTCTAGCATCTCCATGATCCTTCGAAAATTATATTATAACATTGTAAGTATTTTTTCCAAAGAATTTTGAGATTTAAATGTATTTTTGCTTTAACTCATTTTTTACTGTGAATTGGTTGGTTGTGCCGGACTGAGTCTGAGTAGGGGTCGGTTGGATTGGATGATGGAGTTGTTTGTGTGACTGGTTTTTGCTGAGATTTGTTGGTTGTTTCAAGTTTAAATAGTGGTGTTTTGAGTTTGACGTTGGTTATGGTGAATATTGATGATTTTAGAAAGTGATGATATATTTTGGGATTATGAAGGTTTTAGGTTTTGAAGATTAAAATAGGTTATTTTAGAAGTTTAGGCTTAAATATCGAAATACGCGATTGATTGGAAACTTACGGAAATTACGTAATTATTTTTATTGGTGACAATTTATAGTCGACGCGACATTTTTTAGGAAAATTTTGAAAAATTAAGAAGTTCAGCTAAGCGGGGTTCCTATGCTAGACTTTGCATAAAAATAAATAAAATGGACTCAGGTTGATTATTCGGAAAAATATGCATGGTTTGTTATGAAAAAAAATTTGAAACGACCTCAGTTATTTGTTTTGCATGACTCATGAAATTCTGTATAAGAATAACGTACTTTCTGTTATGACTCTGTTATGACTAGTGTAGACATGAGCAAGTTTTGACATTCTGTTTCTGAACTTTGCAAAAGAAAGCAAATATGAAAAATTGTGCATAAATTATATTTTTGTGATCTGATTCTGTTCTGTTCTGAAAATGTTCTCTACTCTGATGTGATGTGATGTGATTTTTGAAACCTCTGGCATGACATTCTTTTTCTGTTCTGTTCTGACCTTACCACGGGTATAAAACTGTGGCCTCTGTTTGGGTTGGTACAAACTTTTCTACTTTTGGTGCACCCATTTCGGAAACAAAGTGGTTTTCTGCGTGGTCTTTCCTATGTGCACACTCAGGGCTCTGAGAATGATAAGGGGAAGATTCACATTCTGTTTCTGCTCGGTTGGCTGCCGGGGTTCGCACAACCCTATTTAGGGGGTTAACCATGGAATTCTGTTCTGATATGATGTTTCAGTTATGCTATGCCAATGAAATTTTGAATAACAATATTTTTGAACTTTCGTTCTGATATTTTTGATAACATATTCTGATTCTGTATTCTGAAAATAAAAAGTGTTTTGTTCTGCATGCTGAAAGCTGTAAATGCTCATGTTTGCATACTGGTATATGTTCTCTACTTACTGTGTTGTTGATAACTCACCCCATTTATCTTTATAATATTTTCAGATGATTTTGAATTTTTCAACTGAGAATCGAGACTATGAAGCATTGGGTGAGATGACTTAAGAATAGTGGATTAAGAATAGAAAGTTTTCTATGAGTATTGGTGATTTTTGTTAATTATATTGTTAAAATGTGAGTTTAAGTGACATGTAGAGAAATTGATATTTTTGGGATTACTATACTGAGGATTTGATATATGAGTTGTGTAGTTAATTAAATTTGAAGTGTTTTCATTTGATTTAGAACTTTTGGAAGTATATTAGCAGTGTTGGAATTGATTATCAAGTAACATGAGTTAACTCTCCGAATCCTTGGGGACGGGGTGTTACAGTAGTTCTACTTGGTATAGCATAGCAAAGTATCGTACGTAGTATATTCTACAATTTTGATAATAATATATATTAGGAAATGTTTGTCAATAAATCCATGTGCTTCAGCTAAATTGAGACTCACCCATTGAGGAATTTCCTTTTAAGAAGAGTATTGCTACTGAGCAACCACTGTAGCTGTGCACACACTACATGGCTACTTCTGGTCCTTTTGTTTTGTTTTTTGTTTTTTTTGTTTTTTGTGCAAAACGCACCAGACGGCTCCTACCCCTCTCTCTCTCCAGCATCTCTCTCATCAGCTCTCTCTCATCGACGACTCTCTCTCTCATCAGCTCTCTCTCTCGCCGGCTCTTTCTCTCTCCTTGACTCTCTCTCTCTCCTCGTCTCTCTCTCTCTCTCATCCCTCATCGTCTCTCTCTCTTGACTCTCTCTCTCAATAGATCTCTCTCTCATCCCTCATCGACTATCTCTCTCATCTCGGTCTCTCTCTCTCATGGTCTCTCTCCTGCTCTCTCTCTCATCTTCTCTCTCTCTCATCTCCGCTCTCTCTCTCATCGTCTCTCTCTTATCTTGGTCTCTCTCTCATCTCCGCTCTCTCATCACGATAGTAATTTCGAATTTGAGATATGTGTGGTTTTAATGATGCCACATAGGGTGTGCAAAAGTGACTGCTGCCAATAATGGTTGCTCCCAATATTTTTCCTTTTAAGAAAAGAAAAAATCTGCTTCACATACTGTGTGAAGCAGCCCCAGCACACTTAACGTGCTGGGGTGAAAAAAAAAAAAAAAAAATTTTGCACTGGGATGGTGCGGGTGTAGGCTACCCCCAGAATGACTCTTAAGAAAAATATAGCATCCCATGCTATTTTTAAGTGGCCTCCTTTACAAATTATATCTATCCTATTTAACACAACAGGACATGACATCCACGATCTAGTGCGTCGCTAACTCTGACATCCACGAAGTGACTAGATTCAGTTATCCAATCGTGGCCAGATCTGGCAACCGACAGTAGGGACGGAGACTTATTTTTAAACATCTTTTTCCGATTTATTTTTTTCTTCAATAAAAAAATTACTATAATTTTATATATTTTGTTTTCAATTTCAGTTTTTCAAGAAAATAAAAGAGTTTTGCATATGATAATAATGTGCATTAAGCGTACGCAGTCGTCTCTTTAGGCTTACCATATGCTCTAAGCTTTCCTCTAATTTTTATAAATTGGATATTTTTTTAATGAGAAGTCATTTTCATTTTAAAAATTCAAAAGTTTTAAAACTAATTACAAAAATATAAATTTTGTTGATATTTATCAAATAGGGTGATTCCTAGCATGACGTACAAATAGTCATGTGAGACTTTCGATCCCGTCAATTCATGATACCCAACCGTAAAAGTATATACCTCCTGAGAAGAATGGTGTCAGAAGATAATAAAAAAAAAAACATGAAGTTAAAACAAAGGAGAAGAACAAGAACAAGAAGAAGCAAAATCACAAGCGCACGAGTCTAGTCTGTGATTACATTGATGTGATCTTCGAATCCGAAAAGACAAATTTTCTATTTTTGGCTTTATTTACCAAAATGTTACATTTTTTTTCCCTTCTGTGTCTTTGGGTTATGGGGGTTATTTGGTTTTGTGCAGGGGTTTTATTTCCTTCATTTTAGTTGGGGGTTTGACAGTTTTGGTCTGCTTCTTTTTTATGTGTGTGATATTTCTCATGTCTCAGCAAAGGAAATTTCAGATGGTGGGTAGTAACAATCCGGGGCAGAACAATGACACAACTTTTACGAAAATCTTTGTGGGAGGCTTGGCTTGGGAAACTCATGAACGGGATACCATGAGGAGATATTTTGAGCAATTCGAAGAGATCCTGAGGTTGAGAGAGAAGGGCTTTAAGCAGTGAGAAAGAAAAAAAAATTAAAAAAAAAACTTGATAATTTTTACCCGATTTGAATGGGTCGGGTCGGGGTATTTTTCTCTGCCATGGTTGAGGGCCAAGTTGGGTCGGGCCAAAAAAATGTTTGGGCAGGCCGATGTGCAGGCCTATGTGTAAGTATCAATTTTATTTAATATGACATCCTAAAATAGAGTGAGAGTACGTATCACTTGTCCGTATTCCAAGAGTACCTAATAATTAATCATGCATATGAGTCCCATGCATATTGATGATTATGAAAACACAAGCTTGGTTTGGTAGCAAAAGCCTATCATTTCATTTCATCTTATTTTATCTCAATATCTAAACACTACAAATACAAATATTTTTCAATTTTAAATTTTAACTTTTTCATCTAATCATTAGAACCTAATTATTACAACTTTCCCAAACTTCTAAAAAAAAATTAACTTTTTTAAATTTTAAAATAAAAATAATATCAAAAAATAATATTCTAACAATATTTTAACTTTATAATATTTTTATTTCATTTTTTTTATCTCATTTTCCAAAACTCATAAAAACACCTCAACTCAAACCACTTAGCTACTATTTACAAACTATTTCACTACTAATTACAAATTAATTATTTCATCGCATTTCACAATCCAAATGAGGCCAGATGTTTGAGATATATAGGAAATATTCAAACAATTTCAATTTAGCCTCTCAACCGATTGAGCTTAATTTTATACACACTTGGAAATTAAAATTGTTGCTCTAATTGCTTCTCTATATTAAATTCTATTATGTTTTTGTATCTTATTTCCTCACTAATTTTGCCATCTTTTCTTCCGTCAAAATTGGAATGCGAGCAAGAAAAAACTTTTTGATATTTGTTTTGATTTTGTTTGTAAGGGAATTGATTTCAGTTTGTCTTCTTTTAGTTTTGTTGGTTGATATTATGGTTGGGAACAATATTATGGCTTAGTGTCGGGTTGTGTTTCTTGTTTGTAATTTATTCCGTATTGCTGATAATGGCTCGTGGTTGCTCTTATATGTTAGTTGTTTTTTGGGGCCTTCAATGTTTGCTTGGACCTTGGCTAGATGGTTGAACAATACTTTTATTATTTTTAGTTGATTTGAGAGTCTGAAACTCTAATATGAAATTATGAATAATAGGATATCAAGTATATCGATCCTAAAGGTCGTACTGTTTATTTTTTATTTTTTTTTAAATGTTTCATGTTTGCATAGCATATGAAATATTTTTAGTTATATTTTTGAGTTTTTCATATCTAAAATTTGTTTCTATTTTTTTTCATAAACTTAAAACTTGAAATCCCCAAAAAAGTGATCTTTTATACGTAAAAGTTATGTTTAAAAATAGGCTAAATATAAAGCCCAACAAAAGCCCAAATCCGACTCCGCTTCGACAAATTAGAGTCAGAGTCAAATCGGAGCTTATGTAAGTTGGAATTAGTGTTGGGTTCCATGTATACTGACTTTGATTCAGTCAGTGCTCATGCCTAGGCTACATGCTCGTGTTGCAATGCTTGCGTGGCAATGGTCATGGGCGGCGACATAATAGCAAGATGAGTGAGAGAGATGGAAGATGCTTACTGGCGTGAACTCATCAATGGGCTGCGAGGAGGACGATGGTGGAGGTAAATGTTATGAGGTAGATAGGTTCACTGCAAACCTCAAAGGGAGAGAGAGAGGGGGGGGGGGGGGGGCGTTGGATAAGGAAGGGGGAAAACAAATAAGGTTTGTTGTGTTCAAATGATGTCATTTTTATTTTTTTTATTGGGTTGAGTTTAGCACTGATTGGGCCTAGGGTTTTGAATGAGCCATGTCATGACATTATCGCTTTATCCAACTTGGGGTCAGGAGGAAGGGGGAGAGGTCTTTTCATCAACTATTCCAGCACAACAAAACAAAGTGTTGCATCTTTCCATCCACCATGGTTTCTATTTGCGGCACAACAGTCTGTAAATCCATCACAATGGCTGCATTTGGATATTCAGATGAGTTGAGTTGTGAATATATAGTAGTATTTTATGGGTCCCATTGAGATGACACTTTTGATTTGTAAAGGGATATTGTTGGGCCATGTATATTTCTAAAAGAGAGTATGCGGAAGCACTTATTTAAAATCAATAAAATCTTATGTGCTTATAAAAAATAACTTATCAACTACATATCATAAAACTAGCATAACATAAACTATCTAGGCTTTTGCCTCGCCTCCCTGGGCAAGTCCTGTCCTGCAGATCCATACTCATAAGAATTCTTACCTAGGGAGGTTAAAATATAAAAACCTAAAAGAATGTATCGAATCCTCAATAAGCAACACATCATACAGTAAACATAATGAACATAAGATTTCTTGAAAAATATGCATACTCATAAATACATACGTAAATATCATGAATATAAACTTGTCCTTCACTTGTCATAGACTGATACCATACGTTGACCCTCGTAAGTTAGGTTAGTGAATCTAAGTAGGTTCTGATTCCACCCGCGGCCGAGGGTTGTGGAATCCTTACATAAGGAAGACATACTGGATGCACTACCAGCATGTACAACCTAGCAATGTAATATGTCCATAACATATGGTATCATCTTCATATCATAACATAGGTCGTTACGTATCTTATCATTCATAGTTCATCATAATCATACTTGCATACTTTTCATATCATAGATTTTAAATGAAATCACATTCTTTCATAAAATATCATGATACTCACATAAAATCGTGAATTTTCATAAAAATTTTAATGCATAAATCTTCACATAAATAATGAATTTACATAAAATATTTGATGCATGTTTTGCAACTAACACGAAACTTTTGCATTAAATCATGATATTTACAACTAAATAATGACTTCATTACATAACAAGGGGCTTCCAATGGAGGGTGTAATGCATAATATTTTTATAAAAGACATGTCGTTTACTGTACATACATTTAAGAATATGATCATGCTAGTTACCACGTAGCGCTAATCCAATTTTTTGTGACGAAGCTGGTTATCTAAAAAATACACATAACTTACGATAAATTTCTAATTTATCACGTACTTCGTAATAAAAGCCTGAGATATTGAAATAATCTATATTTCCCTAAAGCCTAAAATCCTTGAAATCCCAAAATATCTTCACTTCCCAAAATACTTTGATTTTCATATAATTTCTTTAAAAATTTCACGATTAATTCCTAAATTCGTTTCTCCACTATATCCACGCTGAACTTTAGTGTTTGTAAACTTAATTAAATTTCTCCACAAGCCGTTATAATTAGCAACCCCATAATTCGTAACCTAAAATCACTAATAATGATATTTAAGTAATTTGACTGAAGCCTCAAGGTCTATAGCATCGTCCTTTCAAATTTAACAGGTTGGTTTCTATAAGTACTTGAATAATAGATGGTTAGATGGCTTACACAGATGGAAGGAAGAGTAAAATGTGTGTGCTATGGTCTATGGTATAATAATCGAGAGGTAAAAAGAGAACTAATGTAGAGAGAGAGTTTCTATAAGTACTTGAATAATAGATGGTTAGATGGCTTACACCGAGGGAAGGAAGAGTAAAATGTGTGTGCTATGGTCTATGGTATAATAATCGAGAGGTAAAAAGAGAACTAACGTAGAAAGAGAGAGATTACCGAGAGAGTTAAGGGCTACGCATAGGGGTGCTTGGGTGATGGAGACTCACTGTGCAGCAGCGACCAAACGCAGGCAGCTTCTGCCGTTGGCTGAGATGTAGAGTCTTGGAATTTCTGTGTATCATGGTGGGGGAGTAAGTGCTACGAGGAGAAAAAATAGAGCTTGTCGTGTGGGGTTGGATGCGTGGTGGAAGAGGATGTGCAATGGTGGTTAGCTTGGCTTTAGGGTGCTAGGGCACAACTTGTGGTGTGAAACGGGGTTGTTCATGCAGTGGGTTTCACGGTGGCTGAGCATTACCCTGGTGGTGTCTTACGGTTAGGTTGTTAGAGGTGGATGAGCATACAGTGACTTAGTAGAGGTTGTGAGGGTGCTGGGTTTGTCGTGTGGGGTTGTTGTGTGGAGGGGTTGGGTGGTTTCCTATAGTTTGGTGGTGATGGACGTAGTTGTCGTGGTTGTGACATTGGTGGGAAGGTGGTTTCATGAAAGGGAAGGGCTGTTGTGCATAGGTTTGACTGCGGTGGTCTTACCATGAGGTAGGTAGCTAAGGCGGGGCCATTGGGTTGCTGGTGGACTGGAGGTGATCTGCGTGGTTTTGGTTAAACAGAAAGTACACTAAGGCTTGAAAAAGAATGGGATACACGTAAAGTACATTGTAAGGAGTAAGTTTAAGAGTTTTAATGTGAAGATGATTTGTACAATTGTAAGAGCTTTCTATTAGGGCATGAATTCTAGTGGAAGTTGGAGACGTGCATGGCTTAGAGTTTGATAAGGCCATCAGTTAAAGAGTTTTAACGGGAAGATGACTAGTAGAGTTGTATCCTTGTTGGGAGAGAATTCCATTGGGACATGAATCCTAGTGGAAGGTGGAGACTTACATGACTTAGAGAACCGACATTAGGCCATTGGGTTCATTTCATGGGCCAAAAACTCAAAAATTTTAATTGGGTTTCTAAGAAATCGACTCATAATTTCCTCTAAAATTTCAACTTACCTTAAACACTTTAAATTAAAATTTTGAGCCTTTGGGCTTAACCAAATCCTAATAAATAATAACTCGCAGCTTATCCAATATAGTCTATAAAATCTAATAACTTCAAGAATCTTAATAGCTCGTGAGTTATTCCAATACGGCCCATTAAATTTCTTTATTAGATTTTTTATCCTATTTCATCCCTAATAATATTGGGTCAGGTCGTTGTACTATGAGTCTCTTCATTATATGAAGAAGAGAAGGAATGAGAGTGGGGAGTATGCCCATAAAGTTAGACATGTCGAAGGCATATGACAGGGTGTAATGGATTTATTTGAATGAAGTCATGAGAAGATTGGGGTTTGATAACAGATGGGTTGCCTTGGTAATGAATGTGTCATTACTGTTCAAGTGTTGATAAATGAACAACCACGTGGGGTTTTCAGACCTTATAGGGGGTTAAGGCAGGGTGATCCCTTATCACTTTATTTGTTCTTGCAGTGTGCAAAAGGTTTGAGTAACCTGATTAACTACTTTGAGCAGAATGACCTAATTAAGGGGTGCCCGTGGTGAGGGGAGGAACTAGACCGACACATCTCTTGTTTGCTGATGATTATGTCTCGTTTGGCAAGGCTAAGTTGGAGGAATGGAAGAGAATCAATGGCTTACTTTAACTGAATGAGAAAGCCTCAGGACAATGCCTTAACAAATAGAAAACTTCCATTTTCTTCAGCTCAAACACTAAGGCACAAGAACAAAAGTTAATTCAAAGAGAGGAGGGGGCAAGAGTCAGTGGCTACTATTAGAAATACATGGGACTTCCAACAATGGTAGGCAGATCCATATACAATACCTTTTGAGATACTAAAGATAGTATGTGGCAGAGGATAAATAATTGGAAGAACTAATTTCTTTTCCCCTCGGTTAAGGAAATACTTCTAAAGGCAGTGATTCAAGCAATCCTGAATTACCATATGAATGTCTCCTGTTAAGTTGTGTAGAGAAATCCTAGCCATGATGGCCAGATTCTAGTGGAGATATATGCACGATGATAGGAAGATACAATCATGCAGCTGGTGTAGAATGGGGAAAGCAAAAGACTCTGGAGGCCTGGGTTCAAGAACATAGAGAGCTTTAATCAAGCTCTACTTGCAAAGCAGTGCTTGAAGATTTTGACAAACCCCACCACCTTAGCAGCAAGGATCTTAAAGGAAAGGTACTTCAAGCATACTACTTTATTGTAGGGATATCTAGGCTCAGGGCCTTATATGATCTGGAGGAGCTTTTGGGGAGCCCTAAGGGTGCGTTTGGATGTTGAACTGAGTTGAGTTGAGTTGATAAAATATTGTTAAAATATTATTATTTATTATTATTATTATTTTGGGATTTGAAAAAGTTGAATTGTTTATTATATTTTGTATTGGGATTTAAAAAAATTGTAATGATGAGTTGAGATGATTTTAAATTCCAAACGAAGCCTAAATTTAGTCAGAGAGGGACTCATCTGGTGGGTAGGGAATGGTAAAGACTTTAAAATTTGGGATGATATATGGATCCCAAGGCCTTGTACTTTCTATATGCAATCACCAATGAAGAAATTTGATAGTAACTCTAGAATTGAGGAGTTTATAGATACAGAAAGGGTTATTGGAAAGTAGAGGTTATTAGAAATACTTTGGGTGAACAGGAAGCTGAGCTGGTTTATAATATACCCTTCAATCTTTATGGGCAACAAGATAAGCTAATCTGGCGGCACACAAAGAAGGGACAGTTCAATGTCAAAGGCACATATCCTTTGGATATGAATACAAGAAGAAGAGATAAAGGTGAAACTTCATGCTACCCAGTGGGGAGTGAGTGGTGGAGAGCTATATGGAACATGAATACCCCAGGGGTGGTTAAGACCTTCATTTGGAAAGCCATCAATTACTGTCTGCCTACAAGAGTGAACCTGACTAAGAGGAAAATCATCGAGAATCCCATGTGACCTATTTGTGAAAGAGAGGAGGAATCGATCTGTCGTACCCTGTGGTGTTGTGTTGCTGCATCTGATGTGCGGGCAGATTCGATGATCCCTATGCAAAAATGGTTTAGCAGTGAAGATGATCTCCTGAAGGTGTGGAAGAAGTTGACTCAGAATCTACAGGAGGATGATTTGGAAGTTGTGACATCCATCATGAGGAGGCTATGGACCAGAAGAAACAAATTTAATTTTGAGAAGATTTTCTCTCACCCCAGAGTGGTGGTGAAACAAGCAAGGGATAGCCTTGAGGATTTTAAGTAGCTACCAAGTTGCTAAGTGAGGCTCAAGGTTACTACAGATAGGTGCATTGCAAGATGTAAACCTCCACGTGGAAGTGAAATAAAAGTGAATTGGGATGCTGCATATGAATAAAAAAAACAAGAGAATGGGTGCAGGTATTGTTATAAGAGATTCTCAGGGAGAGATCTTGGCCTCTCTGTGCATGAATAAGTAGGATGTTGCACACCTCGTGATAGCAGAAATTCTGGCTTTGTGGAGGGCAATGAAACTTTGTGCTGAACTCAACTTCTCTTATGTAACTTTTGAAGGGGATGCTCTAGAGGTTATTAAGGCTGTAAACAACGATGGGGATTTTGGGCGTGGTTTGGCCAACTGATAGAAGATGTCAAAAGAGTTCTCCAGAGCAGACGTGGGTGGATAATTCAGTATATATATATACAAAGAAATGGGAATAATGTTGCTCATCAGCTTGCCAAGCTAGGTCTCTCTTGTAAGGAAGAGTGAGTGTGGATGGAAGAGTGTCCAATGGAATTGTACAGAGTAGTTTTACATGATGTAGCCTGTATAGGCCAACATTGAATTGAATGAAATTATAGATTTTACTTAAAAAAATGAATTGGTGATATGTATTTGGATTTAATAGTAAACATAGTACTTCTGGTCACTAAGGAACCTCAAGAGGTTGGAAGAGATCTGCTTGAATATTGATAAAAAAAAAAAAAAAGGTCCACAATTCATGCATGCATGCATTTGAGCTGGTCCATCTAACTTCAGCTAGTTGTATATATCTACCATGCATAATCACAGTATATTCATGAAGTAGAGACACAAGTTTATCAAACCAACTACATTTCTTAACAATTCTTCCCAAACCATATTGAACCTGATCATCAATTAGAAACCACATTGCAGTGTATGAATATTTTGAAAAATCAATTCAATACATGTAAATTAAAACACAACGCATACACTGGTGGAAGTATATATATAATATTTTGTCCGTGTAATAATTTTTGGATTTTAAAATTTCCAAGAAACAATTTTTTTTTAATAATTTATATTCTACTTGGCTATCCAGAGAGTTGCACAACCCTACCACGGGGTTAAATATGGCCTATGTTGTGATATAATGCTCTGATATGATGACGATGCTTAGTTATATATGCTATGCCAAATGATTTTTTAATATAAATGTTTTGATTTGTCGCTCTGATGTTTTGATAACATGTTTTGATAAAGCATTCTGAAAACAAAAATGCTTTGTTTTGCTTTTTGAAGTCTGTAAATGCTCAGGTTTACATACTAGTATTTGTTCTCTGCTTATTGAGTTGTTGATAACTCACCCCCTTATCTCCACAATTATTTTCAGATGATTTTGACGATTCAGCTAGTGATCAGGATTTGAAAGCGTGGACAAGATTAGATGGGGATATGGAGTTGAGTACCTGTGGATACTTTTGCTATTGGAGAATTTTATCTGGTAGATTCGATTTCAGTATGTGTATTTGGTTTATGGAGACTTATGAAAATTCTAGCTTATTATGTGTAGTTTAAAGGGAGTTTGTGGAACATTTGATTTATTTTATTGGATTATTGTATTGATGACATTGTAAAGGAACTTATATAGTTGGTTTAAATAGATAAACTTATTTTTTGTTTTGGAACTTTTGGAAATTATATTTTTATTGGAAGAAATGATTTTAGATAATAGAAGCTAACTCCCTAAACCTCCGGAATCAGGCGTTACAGTTGGTATCAGAGATAGGTTAGAGGTTCTGAAGACTATAACATATGAGGTTTTGGATATCTGTGCATTTTGGGAAGTAAATTTTCAGATTTGTTGGGTAGAATTTTGCAGAATGTAAGAGATGATTATGTTGTTGTTTAAAGTTTTCAAAATTTGTAGGCTTTATGGAATATGTTCTATGAAATTTGAGGTCTTAAATTTTGTGAATTATGAGAACTGGTTTTGTGACATTTGAGGTTTTAGATAAGAATTTTGGTTTCTGATTTTAGAGCTGTACATAAGCTTCATTGAATACTAGGCTTCATATTTGCTAGACTCTAGTGTATGAATTGACCAAATATGGGGTTTAGATTTTGATCAAGAATGTAAGTTTGTCTTGATGTCAAGTGTAAGATCATCGGATGTGAATTTTAGTACGTAAGTTTTAATCAAATGGTGTGGTTTGTATTTAACGAACTCTAGTTTAGTATATGGGAATGAACGAGTAAGCCAATAAAGTGTTGAATTGTTGTAAATATCTTATTTAGTTGTTACAATTACATTTAAATTATTATTTTTAATACCCTCCTTGAAAAGTATAACCAAGTATGAGTCTTCCAGGATGGCAGCTCATCGTTGTGTTTGAAATCTTGCGGACTTGAATGCAACTAGTGATGAGGGCGAATGCACTATAGAGCAGTTTAACCGGATCCACCCACTTTTGATGGGCGAGGTGACCCGATCCTAACAAAGGATTGGATCCAGGACATCGAAGAAATACTTCACGTCCTAAATTGCACTGATGAGTAGAAGATACAGTACTCCACCTTGAAGCTGACAGGGGAGGCAAATAGATGGTGGATATCAGAGAGAATCATCTGGGAAGTTGATGGGAGGGGAGTTGCTGGTTGGCTCCACTCAAGCAGCTTTTCTTTGATCGTTTATTTCTAGGATCGGCCAGAGATGCTAGGGCCAGGGAGTTTGCGAACTTAGTGCAAGGGACTATGATGGTGCATCAATACGCAGCCTGATTTGTTGAATTGTCGTGCTTTCCCCTCATATCTGATCCCTGATGAGGAGAGGAAGACCCGGAAGTTTGAGGAGGGACTGGAGAACCGAATATTTGAGCAAGTAGTAGCCCTTCAGATTCTCAGAATTACTGGATAAGGCCACAATACTCAAGCGGAAGAGGTCGACACCATTGGGATTCCCCTCTAGCGAGAATCAAAGACCACGGAAGAGGAGGAATGAAGCGAACAACTCGGGCCAGTTACTGGTGCAGGACAATCAACGAAATAACCCGTACAAGTCATGCAATGTAGTGCAATTTGGAGAATGCAAAAGGGAAACTGGATGATGTTTTTGTTGTGGTAAATATGGTCACTTCATCAAAGATTGTCAGGGTAGTTAGATAGCAATAAGAAACCTAGTGCGCCCCAGAGGACCGAACCAGCGGCATTAACCACTACTCAACACAATACAATGTCCGTCCTAGTTTATGCACTAACCCCTAGAGAGACCAAGGACAATAACAACCGGGTTACAGGTACCTTTCCTCTTCCCTCCAAGAAAGCACAATGTTACTTGAGTCTAAGACAACTCCTTCCTTTTATTTCAACGGATTACCCTAAACTTTGGTATCTACGAAACCAACCTCAAGACTGCCTGGCACTAGAAAAAGAAGCTCTGCAGAGAGTGGGTGGGTATGAAGCGGGTTAACACCACGTGCAGGGGTATTGGAGAACGGCAATGGAGACACTTTGGCCATTTAGAACCAGAGATTCTACCATCCATGCAGCTAGCTAGCTAGCTTGGGTAACCTTGAAATTTGGTGGGATATTTTGGGAAAATACTCCACGCAACCCACTAGATGCATGTAAAATAGTTGCCATCGACGTTTGTAGAATTCGTTGGGGCAATGAAGCCGGATAAGATATTTGGATCACTTGCTTTTGCTACCCAAAAAGTAGCAAAGACAGCTAGCCAGCTAGAAGGGTAAAAGCAGATCAATATACTAGCAATGCTTACGCCATTTCTTGATGAAAAGGAGGAGAGTCGGAGTACAAGAAAAGGCTTTTGATAAGTATGGGTTCTCTGGTTGGTTGATCAGCAACATTGTTCTCATGGATCCAATTCATGGACAAATACCAGCAGCTGCGAGCATATCCTCATAAAGCTTTGTCCATAGAAACGAGAAGGCTGGTGCCGTCCAATGTTTCTATATATATAAAAATTTAAAATAAAAATCTATTCCTTAATGAAGTAATTGACAAAAATAAACAAACAACCTTATGGAAGTTCCAATGCAGTCTTAAAGATTATGCTGTATAGTGCACGAGAATTCTTTTAAAACAAGTTAAACGTTTAAAACGAAAGAGCAATAACCATTCTACCCTTGAGTTTACTCAATCCATAAGGAAAATTTATACTTTCTTGTTGTCTTGTACAACCCAAACGACAAAGCTATACAATTCCAGCTACAAGATCGTCAAGAACCATTACTTTGTAGTTTCCGTGTCTTGTAATCTGAAAGGCCTGCAGTTTGATTGCAAACCGTACCGCCTTCCATAGTAATTGATCTATAGGGGCAAAACCCTTATAAATACAGCCTTCGTTCTTTTCTAGTCTAAGCAACTCAATCCATCACTTCAATCTGATCAGCTCAAGTTATCTCTTCCATGGCCTCTAAAACATTCTCCCTGAAATTCTTCTCGCTACTAGTTTCTTTATTTTCTATAATCGGAATGGCAATAGCCGGAGATCCAAACATCCTCACCGACTTTATAGTCCCCCAAAATGCCACCACGATTGATGGAAATTTCTTCACTTTTACTGGCTTGCGTTCCTTTGTCTAGTCAGGCCCTCCCACGACCTTTAAGGTGTTGAAAGTAAGCATGGTTGAATTCCCAGCACTCAATGGACAGAGTGTTTCCTATGCTGTATTGGAGTTTGCAAATGGAACAACCAATCCACCACACACCCATCCTCGCTCAGCCGTGCTCCTTTTCTTGGTTCAGGGTTCCCTTCAAGTGGGGTTTGTTGATACAACGAACAAGCTCTTTACACAAACACTTCAAGTGGGTGATATGTTTGTGTTTCCCAAGGGACTTGTGCACTTCCAGTACAATGCTGCGCAAACACCTGCTGTAGCAATTTCAGCTTTTGGGAGTGCAAATGCTGGAACTGTTTCAATTCCCAACACCTTGTTCATCACTGGCATTGATGATAATGTCTTGGCTAAATCCTTCTGGACCAATGTTGCCACCATTCAAGCTCTTAAGGCTGGCCTTGCTCCTAAACCTTGAGGATGGATAGAATTCTTTACCAGTAGAAGCTGCTATTTTATGACATCTGATCATTTGTTTTCCTCTGCTTATGACATTTCATTGCTATTTATTTTTTGTTCTTTCTTGAATAATTAAACTTTTAAGGTGTACTACTGTCACTGTTTTTCAGATATAACGTTTGTTTATCTCAACTTTGATTAATGATATATGAAATAATTCCTTTTAGTAATTAATTTGGGTATGAATAGATGGCCTAAAATCATGTTATTAATTAATATTTCAACTTACAATAATTTTCCACAAACACCGAATCATATTTCTTGATGGGATAATTCACAGCTACAAAAATGGTTTTCTTCAACTAAATCTAAAATACTCATTTTTTTCGTAAATAATTCCTCAACGTTCAAACAACATAAGAGCATTGGCAATGAGCCATTGCCAAATCCAAAATTTGGCAAGAATCTAAATTTTTGGCTATAGCATAAACTTTTGACTAGGTGAATCCACATTGGAATAACTATCTTAAAGTCAAAATAATAATATTATATTATATATTTTAATAATATTTTACAATTTTAGAAAATTCTCTCTTTCTCTCCAGCCGCTCTCTCCAAAACTTCGATGAAAACACCTCCAGACTCAGAGTTAGCGAAAGGGGGTGGGAGCTTCGACTCCTCCCCCCTCATCTCTTCCCCTTCCGATCCTTTTTCTTTCAGTATGTGTTGTTTTTTTTGGTTAGTTTTTGTGTTTTCAGGCCGAATAAAGGAGGATTGTCGTTCGTGTCTTTCCATCCGTCTCTTGTCAACACGCACCCTCCGGGACGATGCCCAGCCGCTGATCTTCAAGACCACCGAATCCGGCGTCCATCGGAGTGGAGCATAGCCCGCACGCGCGAGAGTAAGTTTTCGGATCACGTCTGGGCGTGTTCATCACGTGCCACTGGGGAGCCTTTTTTCAATGCCACGCTTGGCTTCTCTGGACTCCTCGACTCCGGGACTTCCAAGATTGACTGCTGACTTTCCTCCTAGAATGACCAGTGAGATGCATGCGCCACTGCCGACGTTATGTGCACTGTTCACTCATTTTGTTGTCCAGTTTTTGTTTTTCTTTTTTTGTCGTTCAGTTTGTTTGTTTTTTACCCGAGTGTGGTGTTGAGCTTTGGATCAGACGTAATCCAAAGCAAGAGCTGTTCTAGAGAGGCGGACGATGTTACAGCCGGTGTTCGTACGACCAGTGCTCGTGCGTAGGTGCTGCCTACGCAATGGAGGCTGTGTATTTGTGCGTGAAGCTGGGTGCTTGTGTCGTCGAGATTCGTTTTGCCGATGCTTGCGGTAGGCGTGACGTCCGGGTTCACGCCATTGCTCGTGGATTTGTAGTTTGGCTATGTGGTTTTATTTCTAGTTTATTTGTTGTTATTTTAGTTAGTATTATAATAGAAATAGGCTTTTGGATTTAATATCCATAGCAGTGTCCCGTACTCTTCCTCCTTGCGAGGATAGAGGGGGTCGTGAAGTTTTGTTTTTACAGAGCACTTTCTCTGTTTGGAGAGAGTTCCTAGAGGTTAAGACAATGTCCGCCATAAAGAAATTTGTGTGTGGAGAAGCCCCAGAGCTGATGCGTAGTTTGGCTTATAGTCTGGATTTTCCATGTATAAGTCACATTTGTAACTTCGTTTTATTAATGAAACGAGTCTGTTTTCATAAAAAAAAAAAATATTTTTTAATATTTTGCAAATACACTCCATATATTAATTAATAATTTAGTTTTTACTTAAAATTATTATTTCCCAACTATATTACAGTTTCTACCAACACAATTTCTACCATATGGTTGCAGTTTCTACCAACACTACACAAAAAAAAATAATTGCAGTGTCTACACAACATTATCCAACACAAACAAAGGCAATCAAACTAGGAGATATGAACCAAAGCAAACTAAATTGGTTGCACTTTATATCTACTAAACAATCACTGATCTAGTATATAAACTTATCCAGCCCACAACATCAAGGAGCAAGGAGAATATCTCCTAGTTTTAACATACAAGTCCAGAATAATACTAGAGAATTATACAATAAGAATTTCTTCGTTACATTAACACGATAAACTTGAAAACAACTCCAAGACCCTAAAATATGCACTCATTCAATCTGAAGCGCTTACAGCATTAAACACCAATCAAGCACTGATATGCACATGCCACAAAAACTGAATTTGACCACAGAACTGCTCGAGATGACACACCAACTGACTGATTAATGTTCTAATGAATCAGACCATAGGAAGCTCAACCCCTCGAGCCTTCGTCTCCTTCATCACCTCCTCAAACTTCAATATAGGCCTGAACTCCTCCTCCTCGTCATTATTTGTATTTAAAAATGAAAAGATACAAATATCCTTGAGTGACTTAAGCATCAGGGCCATCATCCGCCAGACATCGCCTACAATCTCCCATTATTTCTATTATTTGTAGACTCTTTGCTGTTGATTGTCAGGATGCAGTTAACTATACTAACAATATGTATTAGGTACTAATTTAGGGATCATGATCAGGACTAGCATTTCACTTTCTTCTATTACATAGATTATAATAACTCATATGGATTAGGATGATTGATTTCTCTAGGTAGTTTCATGTAGAATTGTTGACCTCTTAATTATCTAAACCTTAACTATTATTTCTACATTACAAGTTTTGCTTCAAAGTATAGCTTCGTCAGATAGACTGAATCAGATAATATTTTGAGACTCCATTGTAGAATTACTACCAAACCCACATCCTAATCTATGGTCATGGTCATGAATCTTTTACATATCAATGTAACTAAAAGTGGGGACTGACGATTTCTAATCCATACGTTTCCACAATTGTTAGACTGGCCTTATATTAGCCATGGAAACGTTTGCATTTTCTTTTTAAGAAACATAGACTTGAACACATAACTTACAAGTCGAGCTCTTGTATCCAAAATGGCCAGAGCAGTGCGTGCTAGTTTCCACCACCTGAAACAAAACACAATATTTCATTGTTAGGATTATTAACTCAATTAAGACCTAAAAAGAATTATGAAAAAATAAACTGATCCAAATCAATTTCTCATAAAGAAGTGAAATCTGTTTTACCAACAAATTGGAATGAAGAAATTACTTGAGTTGTTGGATGAATGAGGACGTATACACACTGATAGAAGGTCCCTGTGGCCACACGATCAACGGTGGCAGTGTAGGCCTTGAGGCCATTGCACACTAACTTGAACCTGCTAAGCGCATCCTCCTCATCGTTATCGCCACCACTACGGCCGTCTTCTCCAAAAACAGGAAAAAAAAAAAAAAAGGAAACAAAATATTGGAATGCCAAGAAAACTTGGATGGAGAGAGTTTAGAAGATAAAGCCCAAGATGTTTCTACTAATTAAAAGTTCCTAACTTTCCATTCCATCCCTATTTTCCTCCACTTTATACGCATCCAAACATACCAGTTTCCTCCACTTTCTCGGGAAAGTTTGTTGTTATCCAGTAACCTCAGCAGAGTAAAGAGGCCACAAATCAATCTCTTAGTGCCCCTCTGTTTTTATTTTATAACCCAGCAAACGATAATAACAAGAAAAAAATTCACAAACACCAACTGAAGAACCCAAACCGAGAGAGAGTGTCGCGTTCTTCAAAATCATACCCATTTCATACTCAATAACCCAAATAAAACTTCGATAGTGGAAAAACCCAAAGAGAGAGAGAGAGAGAGAGCGGAAATCGCACAGTCGTGGTAGATCGACCCAGGAACGGAGAGACAATTGATTGAGGAAGAGAGAAAACGGAGAGAAGAGAGAAAATAGAGAGAAGAGAGAGAGGAGTTTTAGAAAAAAGGCAAATGAAGAGAAGATGAGAAGAGTTTAAAGGAAAACAGAGAGAAGATGGAGAGAAGAGTTTCTGAAGAAAGGAAAATACGAGAGAAAGAGAAAGGGGCAGTTGGACGAAACAATAAAATAAACATCTGATATTTCAACAGTGGCTCGCCAACAATGACGAGGGAGATGAATTCACTGTAGCTGAAAGTTAGAAAAATATGACTTTGACTAGTTCAATGCAGTGATTTTAACTCAGTAAAATCTAAATTTTAGACTTGGATTTGGCAACATTGCCAATGCTCTAAATGTCAATATTTAAAATTCATAAAAGGAAAAAAAAAACTTTCAAACAGGACGTACTGGTGTTAAAAAGAATGTCAAAATGATTACTATAATTTTGAATACTTTTTCAACAAAAAGCACCTAAAGAATGTCAAAATGAGAGCTTTTTAAGTGGCCTCCTTCTTTACAAATTCTATCCATCCTATTTAACAAAACAAAACATGATATGACATTCCCGATCTAGTGCGCTGCCAACTCTGACGTCCACGAAGTCATGATTAGATTCAGTTATCCAATCTATGATTAGCATATGAGTGGCACTAGAGCCACCGTTAGAGTTACTGTTAATAATTTTATGAATTTTATTTTTTTTATATTTTATTTTATGTATTTTTTTAACACATTTAAATATTTTAAAAAAATAAAAAAAATCATAATATTATTAAAAAGTACTTACTTAATTATGAAGTAAAAAAAATAATAAAAAAATAAAAAAAGTAGAGCGGTAAAAATTATTAGTAAAACTTATTGGTAAAACTCATTGGTAAGAGTAGTATTATTCTTACCATATATAGGGCCAGATCTGACAACTCACAGTAGGAAGGAGACTTATTTTTTAACATCTTTTTCCAATTTATTTTTTACTTAAATAAAAAAATTACTATAATTTTTTTGTTTTTCAATTTCAATTTTTCAAGAAAAGAAAAGAGTTTTACATAGGATAATAATGTGCATTAAGCGTAGTCGTCTATTTAGGCTTACCATATGCTATAAGCTTTCTTCTAATTTTTATAAATTGGATATTTTTTTAATGAAAAATCATTTTCATTTTAAAATTCAAAAGTTTTAAAACTAATTATAAAAATATAAAACTTTGTTGATATTTATCAAGAGCAATGCTAGATACAGTCTTCATTTGGGGAGTAATTCTACATACAACCGTGAAGTGCGTAAACGTCGCGTAATCGTTTTGAAAAATAGTAAGGTCCACTATTAAAAAATTAATTTTTTTCATGTAGGTCTCATGTTTTATTCACTTTTTTCAAAGTGATTACGCGGTGGTTGCACAATTCATGGTTGTAAATATCTTTTCTCAAAATTTAAATATGTTATTAACACTTGTTAATATTCTATCAATTAACTAATATATAACATCAATTAGCTAATTATATAATAATTATATAAATTAATAATGTAATTTTCATCTAATTTATTATCATTGACCATATAAAATATTTTTTTATTGAGTTAATTACATAATCCACATTAATAAGTCACTTAATTTTAATTTAGTATTTTAAATAAATTCTTTTATTAATTGATTTAAAGAAAAGAAAAAAAAAAGAAATTAGGCCAGACCGATAGCTACCGGTCCAGTCCGGGTAAATGATGGTTCGGTCCATCACCGGACCGGACCGACCGATTTGCACCATTATCTACAGATCAACCACTGTAGACACTCCACACTCTACACTCCACATTTATATCTTTTTCATAGAGTGTGAGGGTGTTTTTTATAGGGTGTGTGAGTGTTTTTCATAGGGTATGAGGTGGTGAATAGTAACTGACGAGAAGAATTTTTCATTCCTCAATGACTAGTGCCTGACCTTTGCATCATCTTGTGTATCTTTAATTGGGGATTTAATTTGAAATGAAAGAGACTGTGGGATCCATTTTTGACCCCATATTAAATTTTTTTTTTCATTTCCCACCCTCCAAACAATCCCAACTCTTAAATCGGTTTAGTAGCACTTACAAGCCGCCACTAAAAAATTAGATGTTTTAGGCTATGTTTGGGTAGTGAGAATACCTTATAAGTGTTGAGAATGTTTGTGAATAGTTATGAGTAGAGATTGAAGTGGGTTTGTGAGTCCCATTAAGAGTATTTTGAGTTGTTTGGATGTATGAAGTATGTTGAGTTGTTAACTTTTGGATAGATAATTGAAAAAAGTGTGGGTCCCATCAATGATTGATTTTGTTTAATGATGATTTTATTTATATATAATACTAATAAATATTATAGTAATTTTATTTTTTATTTATATATAATAGTGATAAATATTATAATGATTTTTTTATATATAATAGTGATAAATATTATAATAATTTTTTTTATATATAATAGTGATAAATATTATAATGATTTTTTTTATATATAATAGTGATAAATATTATACTGATTTTTGGAAAGATTTTGATACGAAGATGGTTCATTATGTTTGGTATATGAAGTATTTTCATAAGTACGAGAATACTTAAAAAGTGTCGAGAGACTTTGCTACCCAAACGTAGCCTTAGACTTTAGTTGCAGTTTAGAAGTGCCATGATTGATAATGTCAATGGTGGTCCTTTTTGACTGTGTCTAGAATAATTAACTAATTTATTTTAGTAATGGCTGTTACTTTAAAATTATCATTTGTTCTTAAAATAAACTATTAGATTCATAAAAAACATCTCACTAAAATAAAATTCACCAACTAATATGACTTGTTGCGCTAGGTTAGATTATAGAGAAATTCTTTAGTCACATATAGATTACACGAAAGTAATTTTAGAAATTGATGTGACTTAATATGATTCGTCAGATTGTAAAATTATTTTTATTGTAAAGTAAATCTGACAGATTACATAAAACTATATCAGTTTGTGAGATTATTTTTATGTAATATTTTTATGGTTAATGTAGCACTCTTTTTATTAATAGTAAACTATGCATATCAGTTTATAAAGTTTATTTTTATAAAATCTATTTGTAAAGTCGTTCTACAATAATCTTTTCTCTCTCTCTCTGTTTTTTTTTTTTTTTTATATCAATATTATAAGATGAACTAGCATTTAAGAAGAATAAGAAGATCCCCTCTTTTTCGTTTCTACCACCCTAGCTCCACTTATAAAAATGAATCCCTCCAAATCCGTTGCATGCTCGTAGCATTTTTTTTTTTTCAAAAACATTTATTGAGTGGTGTGCCTCACAAATTAAGATATTGTTGATGAATCATGTTTGCCATGTCAATAGGCATGCTTGAATGCGACCCACATGCATAATATCTCCACCTTGTTATAAGCGTACGTGCTTGTTGACAAT
This sequence comes from Juglans mandshurica, assembly GCA_022457165.1. Classification (NCBI taxonomy): domain Eukaryota; kingdom Viridiplantae; phylum Streptophyta; class Magnoliopsida; order Fagales; family Juglandaceae; genus Juglans; species Juglans mandshurica. The sequence continues at coordinate 20,345,076 of CM039630.1, read as the reverse complement.
GGTTAAATTACTCTCTCTATTTATCTTTAGGCTTAAATTTTATTTAAAAAAAAGATAAGCACAAATTGTCACAAGTTAGAACAATTTAACTACATTTTTTGCCATATATTCATACCCCAAAAGGTTGAAAGAGTGAATGATCTCATTTATCATTAACGGAAGAGTAGATAAACACAAGTTCATGCTGAAAAACGTGAAGATACATCATCCTCTTGGAGGTTTATTATTCAAAGTTCAAATAGAGATAGAAAGAGAGAGCACGAAACAGTACCAAATAACAATGAGATCATTTCATAAAATTCTAGCTTCTGTTGGTAACAAACCCTATCCTCATGGCTTGGGAGCAAGAGCAAACTTAAGAGCTTGAATGGTGGCAACATTGGTCTTGAAGGATTTGGCCAACACAGTATCATCAATGCCAGTGGTGAACAAGGTGTTGGGAATTGAAACAGTTCCAGGATTTGCACTCCCAAAAGCTGAAACTGCTATAGCAAAACTTTGTGGGTCAGCATTGTACTGAAAGTGCACAAGTCCTTTGGGAAACACAAACAAATCACCCTCTTGCAGTTTCTGAGTAAAGAGCTTGTTGGTTGTATCAACAAACCCTACTTGAAGGGTACCCTCAACTAGAAAAAGGAGCTCAGCGGAACGAGGATGAGTGTGTGGTGGATTGAGGGTTCCATTTGCATATTCCAGTACAGCAAAGGAAACACTCTGCCCATTGAGAGCTGGGAATTCAGCCATGCTTGCTTTCAACGCCTTAAAGGTTGTGGGAGGATCAGACCCGACAAAGGAACGCATGCCAGTGAATGTGAAGAAATTTCCATCGATTATGGTGACATTTGGGTTGGTTAAAAAGTCAGAAAGGATATCTGGATCTCCGGCTGTTGTCACTTGGATGATGGCAAATGAAGAAATCATTAGTGAGAAGAATTTGAGGGAGAAAACTTTAGAGGCCATTGAATAGAACTTGAGATAACTGATAACTGAATTTCAGTGATGGTTAATGTGGTGGAGTGAGTGCTTAGACTTGTAACTATTTATGGGGTGTTATCTTTCTGTTTTGGACTTGAATGAAAGGATGTAGTGTTTGTAGTCATTCTGCATGCCTTTCGGATGACAACTATACATGGAAACTACAAAGTGCTTCTTCTTGTGCTTCGGTTGTTTGGTTTGTCATTTGGCTGCTAAAGACAGCAAGAAAATACAAGTTCTGCTCATCTTTTGACTTATATACTTTAGCTAAACTATACGCTTGGTTATTCACTAAGGCTACTTTCTTAAGCTAAAGAGGCACAATGGCTATTGTTCTTTAACACTCTGGACCTGAAGCAGCAAAACAGAACAAAGGTCCGTTTCGGTTTATGCTTGGAGTTTGGATATACCCTTAAAAGGCTTCTCATGCATTGAAACTTCCATCTGTCTTTGATATCATCCAAATTCATAATACATATATATCCATGTAACCTTATTTAGTGTATCAAAGTGACAGTCAAGTTGCATTTGCCATCACAGCCAGTTGGAAGAATACTATTATATAGATATATATTGGACAGTACCCAGCTGGCTACTTATATGGATGAACATCTATTTACTTTGTGATCATCTACTCCCAGCTGTGATTCATTTGTGAATTGGCTCGCTCCGAAAACCCCAGTCAATCCATACATATATACACGGCCAAAGAACCAATACTCATCAAAAGCTAGCTTTCTCTTTGGGTAAGTATCAAAAGCCTTTCCTTGTACTTAGCCTCAGGCCCTCATCTATTTGTCATCAACAAATGGCCTCAACTTTGCTGGAAAATTTTCTCCTTTCTCTCCTAGTTGTCTTTGCTGCCTTTTGGGTTGCAAAAGCAAGTGATCCAAACATCCTATCTGACTTTGTAGCCCCACCAAATTCTACAAACATTGATGGAAATTACTTCACTTTCATTGGACTTCGTGGAGTACTATTCAACAATAGCCTACCAAACTTCAAAGTGACAAAAGCTAGCATGGCAGAGTTCCCAGCTTTGAATGGCCAAAGCGTCTCCTTTGCCATTCTCAAATACCCTGCTGGTGGTCTTAACCCGCCTCACACCCACCCTCGCTCTGCAGAACTTCTGTTTCTTTTGGAAGGAAGTCTTGAGGTTGGTTTCATAGATACTACCAACAAGCTTTACAATCAGACACTCCAAGTTGGGGACATGTTCATATTTCCTAAGGGACTTGTGCACTTCCAATACAATGCGGATGGCAATGCAACTGCCACAGCAATATCTGCTTTCGGTAGTGCAAATGCTGGAACTATTTCAATCCCTACTAATGTTTTCACCACTGGCATTAATGATACAATCCTTGCAAAGGCTTTCAAGACTGATGTTGCTACCATTCAGAATATCAAGTCCGGTCTTGCACCCAAGGCTTAGTATTCAAATGCAAAGCAATATGTTCTGATATGAGGAAAGAAAATAAGACGATGTGGAATATTAGACTATATCACACCAATAAAATATTGCACAATACTCCTGCAGTTTGAAGTGTGTTGTGTTTCAATTGCATGTATTGAATTAGTTTTTCAGAAATTTTCATATAATAATTGCCTAATTAATGATCATGAGGTTCATGGTTTGGAAAGAACGATTTAGAAATGCAGTTGATTTGTCAAACTTGTGTCACTGTTTGCTGCCTTCTCAAGTTGAACTGAAGCAACTTGAATGAACCGGTATAGCTTATTGTGCCTAAAAATATGTTTTTTTTTCTTTTTAAATGTATTATTCTGGGTCTTTGATCAATAGCAGGTATCAGTAGCTGTGGTATCTAATTAACTAAATACTAACTAAAGGTTAATTTTTTTTTTTAAATATTCTCAAAGTTATCTGAACATGTGTGTATATATATATATATATATATATATATATATATGCTATGTGAACTCATGGGAGTTAGTACTTTGGATAAAGATCTCGATTTTTGTTCGAATTTGATGGTTTCAAGCGAGAAAGATAAACAGTAAGTGGCTCTAGTACAATATATGTAACACCCGGGCATAGTGCCAAGCTTGTTTTTATATTCTTGGGTTAAGTATGTGAAAAACCCAGTTAAAATTTTTCAAGTACTATTTTATGGGCCGAGAAAATTTATGGAATAGCTCTTTTTTTTTTTTTTATTATTCATTACATTTTTTTTTCATGGACCATAAAGCCCAAGCCCGTGTTACCCTATTTTCAGACTCCACGTTCTACACAGTTTCATCCCTGTGCATGCACGCCGTTTTCTCTCATATGTAGGGTTTTATTTTGCTCTTTCAATCACCTATAAATAATCATCCTTCGTGCTTGAAGGAAAACCCAAAAATAGGGTGTCGTCTCCTTCCCCAAGCTAGGGCTGTCGCACGTTAACTCCCCCACGCCTCCACGTCCAGCAAACAACCGTAGCCCCCTCTTCAACAGGGAAACCGCCCAAACCGCAAGCTGCCATCTACCACACTGGCGCCCAAAGCCATCTTTAGCCCCACCACCTTAAAGCCCTACATACACCACGCAATGTCACGTCGCAGCACATATAGCACTCGCCACTAGCGGCTGTTCAGCAACCCAAATGAGCGACCACCGAAAGCCACAACCAGCCCCATTTCATCCCAACTCGGTACGTTCAAGACATCCAAAACAAACAAAGATTGCACCTTTCAGCCATCGCTGTTGCCATCCCTGCAGCACCACCGTGGTAGCCCGCTGCTCTGCCATCGGAACCACCTGTTAAGAGAGCCACCAGATCATCCTCAAGCCAATGGTTAAATCAACATTTGTCCTCTGTTTCTCTTCCCAAAAACAGGGCAACACCACAAACTCGATTGAGCCACCGTACGACGGAATAAAGTATCGGGCTAGCCGCATGTTCCGCCGGTCTTCACTTTCCCGTCAGTCTCAAGTCGCCTCGGTTCCGCCTTGTCCCTCATGCTTTCGCCACCCAACATAGGTGGCCTCGCCACTACATGCCCTCCTCGGCGCCCAGCAGCACCACCATAGTTCCTCCAACCCAGCCGTCGTGCCTTGCCCTCCACGTACAGCCAGTTTTATTACGTCGTAAGTCCGCAGTTCACTTCCTTTTGTTTTCCGTGTTGCTGACTTATAAGGGTAGTATATATATATATATATATATATATATATATATATATATATATATATGCATATATACATATATATACATGGGTAAGTCTGTAACCTCATAGGATGGATGTTATTTCCATTATACCCTTTGATCATGTTTTCAAACGAAGTATTACAGAAACTATTGCATAGTCAGTCTAATAAATTTACATTGTTACCTTTGAGATTACAAGTTTCATTATTGTGTTTTAAACCTTTAATAAGTATTTATAAACTTTAAAATTTCCCATGTTTATATAAATGATTTTGATAAGTTGGTTTTTTTTAAGAGACTGAAATTTTTTAACAGAATATATTTTTATGAAAATACTGATTAATTCTTGAAGTGATTGGTAAGTGCAAAATCTTATTTTAAATCCTTTTAAAAGAATATTTTTGATTTAAACAAAAGTATGATCATCTACTTATAATGATTTCGATATAGTTACACTATTTTAGTTTTATAAATTATTGTAAGATCTCAATTGTAAATAAGTTGGAATTTAATGTTTTAGTCGGAATTTTTATGTTGGATATTGATGAGTTTAGAAAGCGTTGTTGGTATTTTAGGAATAATGAGAATTTTGGGTCTGAGGAATTAAAAATGGATTATTTTAGAAGTTTTAAGCTTGAATATCGAAATACGAGATTGATTGGAAATTTATGAAAATTTATGTGATTATCTTATAGGTGACGATTATTTTTCATTTGACATTTTTGAGGAAAATTCTGAAAAGCTAAGAAGTCCAGGTAAGCGGGGTTCCTATGCTAGACTTTGCATTAAAATAAAATGAGCTGAGGTTGATTTTTGGAAAATATACATATTTGGTTATGAAAATAAATTTGAACTACCTCAGTTATTTGTGCAGCATTACTCATGAGATTCTGTTTAAGAAGAAAGTATATTTTTGTCATGATTGGTGTAGACATGAGCTTATTTCTGACATTTTGTTTCTGAACTTTGAAAAAAAGAGCGAATATGAAATTTGTGCATAAATTATGTTGTGATATGATTTTTGTTTTGTTCTGAAGATTTTCTGTACTCTGATATGATCTGATGTGATTTCTGAAATCCTCTGGCATAACATTCTGTTTCCGTTTCTGTTCCGTTATAACCTCACCACGGGTGTAAAACTGTGGCCTCTGTTCGGGTTGGTACCAACTTTTTTGTTTCTGGTGCACCCACTTTGGAAACAAAGTGGTTTTCTGTGTGGTCTTTCCTATGTGCACACTCGGGGCTCCGAGAATGAATAAGGGGAAGATTCACATTATGTTTCTGTTCGGTTAGCTACCGGGGTTTGCACAACCTTACCACGTGGGTTAAACATGGTATTTGTTCTGATATGATAAGATAAGATGTGATGTTTTAGTTTATGCTATGCCAAAGGGATTTTGATTATGAATATTTTTGAACTTTCGCTCTGATATTTTTGATAACATGTTCTGACGCTGCATTTTGAAAACATTATTCTGATTCTGCATTCTGATTTCTGTAAATGCTCATATTTACACACTAGTATATGTCCTCTGCTTACTGAGTTGTTGATAACTCACCCCTTATCTCCATATATATTTCAGATAATTTTGATGGTCTGCTAGAGAACAAGAGTAGAAAGTTTAGCAAGGTGTGATGATCGTAGTGGAATAAGTGTCTGAGGGTACAAATGCTTATTTGAGGATCGTAGTTAGTAAACTGATTTATTTTTTCGGGTATTTGATTTGATGAGTTGAGGATGTTTTCGAGTTTTTGGAAAATTTCTAATTTATGTTATTGGGGATTTCTTTATTGTCGCCATGGAAGAACTTAGATTTTTGGTTTGATTAAGTGAATTAATATTTTATGGGATTTTCTGGATTTTATAGTTGTGTTATTTAAGTTAATTTTAAGTATTAAAAGCTAACTCTCCGGACCTTCGGGATCGGGGCGTTACAATATATATTAAACATTTATCGAAGCACAAATCCTCTATGTATTTTCAAGTAAATGAGAGATAGACATATCAAGTGAGCTAGCTATACACAGTCTATTGTCCATTTAAAGTTTGAAATATTTATACCGGTAGCACTAAATAATATAGGCCCCATTTAATATATATATATTTATCTCTTCCACTTTTATTATTTTTATTTTTTATTTATTTTTCAAACAGATTAACTTCCATTACTTGAAAGGATTCAATTTACAGACCAGCAACATACATTAATAAAACTCTTAACTAATAAACAGAGAAACTTGGTGGGTCTTTCCCACTATGAAAATTCAGTAGACATTGCAGTATTTTAATACGGGGTATATCTCCAAACACTGAGTTTGAGGATGCACATTGCGCAATGGAATGCGCACATCGGTTTCGAGTCAGATGGATCTTAACTGCTTTCCAGTTTTCAAAATTTGCAAGCAGTGTTCTTGACTCTCTTATCAATCCTTCAATGATCCAATCTGAGTTGCTGCTTTGATGCTCTAGAGCTGTGATTACCACCTGATAGTCACCTTCAATAACAATATTCTTCCATTTATTCCTTGCTGCCAAACTGATTCCAATAAAAGCTGCTAGTGCCTCTCCACAGTTTGAGTTACAATTTCTTGTAAATTCAGTAACACATCCCACAACATTTCTTGTATGGTCCCTACACACTTTTGTTGCTGTACTTCCTGACTGTCTAACTGCAACATCAAAAGAAACAGAAATCTGGTCTTTGGGTGGTGGATTCCACATGGGACTGTCAAGATTTTTTTTCTTTTCCCAATTCCTACTATGCTGAGCGTAATTTCTAAGAACTTTTTCCACAAATTGGTTTATAGAAATATTTTGGGATCCATGTGTAATCTGATTTCTATAAAACCAAAGATGATCCATTACTAGGATAGCAAAAATTTGAAAGTTATGAGAATCCTGATAAGGTCTATGAAGCTTGGTGATTGTGTTCAAAATAGCCAAGACCCAGTTTGAGATATCCTGCCCAACAAAGGTTTCAATGTCTAAAGGTCATGGTGAATTCCTCCAAAGTATTCTTGAATATGGACAAATTAAGAAAAGATGAGAAATTGTTTCCTCAGAAGAATTACATATAGGACAAAGAATTTGATCTTCACTTATAGAGATGCTCTGTTTTAGCAAAGACCTAGTGGGAAGAATGTTATTAAGAACTTTCCAGACAAACAACTTAAGACGATCCTGAATGTGCAAAGACCATAAAGCCTTCCAAGTTTGAGAAGAGTGATCATTGTTATGACTTTGAGTATGCATAGTTAGGGCAGCATATGCAGACTTAACAGAGAAATTTCAACTAGAGTGATGGATCCACTTCACTTCATCCCTCAGATTTTGGAAATTATATAGGGCAAGAGGAATTTTTTCTATTTCTTTGGCTGTTTCCTCTGAGAAAAGGGCTTGAAGCAACATAATATTCCATCTTCTTGGCTCTTCAAGCATTAGCTCAGAAACCCTTAGAGTAGAATCCTTGAGAATTTCAGAAGAAGAGGGAATAGGAAGAGGTGGAGACATAGAGGGGATCCAAGGGTCCTTCCAAACAAAAGTGGTTGCTCCATTATTAATCTGATAGCATAAACTAGAGGCAAGAAATTCTCTTTGTTTTATCAACCCTTTCCAAACTTTTGATTGGTTTGGTTTGACTTGAGCCTCTAACAAAGAGCTATTTGTCTGATATTTGTTTGAAAGGACCTTTTTCCAGAGGCTTGTGTCTTTATAAAAAGGGACCACCCTAGTTTGCACAAGAGAGCTTTGTTAAAGCTAGAGGTGAGTCTGATGCCTAACCCTCCCATAGATTTTGGTTTGCAAATAGAGTTCCATGATTTGGGAGTAAAATTATGAGTTTTTTTTTTCGAATCCCCACCAGAATCTCATAAAAGATCATTAATGCTTCGGGCAATTGATTTTGGAATGTGGATGCTGGACATCATATAAGTAGGGATAGAACTACCTACTGACCTAATCAAAGTAGTTCTACTTGCTTGGGAAAGAAGCTTGGTTTTCCATCCAGCCAGCTTATTCTGAATTTTTTCCTTAATCTCAAAGAGGATTTTTTTACTCCTATCTAAATTCAAATGAGTGCCCAGATACTTGGGATTTTTTGAAGATAATTTGAAATCCATTATAAACCTGATCTCTTTGATAGTGGATTGAGAAGTTGGTTTACTAAAATGAATAGAGGATTTAGCTCTATTAATCCTTTGACCAGACCACTCTGAATATTTATCGAGACATTTTTGGAAAGAGTTTGCATTTCTAACCGAGGCATTGCCAAAGAGGATCAAGTCATCAACCAAAAAAAGGTGAGTAATTTGAGGGCCTTGACTCCCCAACTTAATACCCTTTATGTTACCCAAACTTTCCTCTCTATTGATCAGTCTTGAAAGAATTTCACTTCCTAAAATGAAAAAAAAAAGGAGATAGGGGATCACCTTGTCTCAATCCCCTGGGGCTGAAAGTGCCCACATGGTTCACCATTTATTAGAACAGAGAAGGAGATAGCGGTGATACAGTTTCCGATCCAATTTACCCAAGTAGGATGAAAACCAAGACAGTTCATAACACTAAGAAGAAATTTCCATTCTATAAAATCAAAGGCCTTTTCCATATCTATTTTTATCGCCATTAATCCCTTTCTTTTCTTTGTTTTTTTTGTTGTCATAAAATGGAATATTTCTTGAGCAACAATAGTGTTATCCTGAATGATTTTACCAAGAATGAAGGCTGATTGGTTAGGAGAGATAAACTTATTGAGAACCAATTTAAGCCTATTAGCCAGTATTTTTGTAATAATCTAATAACACACATTTGAGAGACTGATTGGCCTAAATTGGTTAACAGTATTAGGAGAATCAATCTTTGGAATTAAAGCAATGTGCATGTGGTTAAGTTCTTGCAAAATGTGACTAGTTAGAAAGAAATGCTTGATAGTATGAATTACATCTTCCATGACTACCTCTCAGTAATGCTTGAAGAACAAACCAGTAAATCCATTAGGACCAAGAGATTTTGAAGAAGGGGTTTGCTTGATGGTGACCATGATTTCTTCCTCCGTAGGAATTTTACAGAGATTTTCATTATCCGAAACAGAAATTTTTTGGGGAAATAAATGCTCAAGGTTAGTAGGAAAATCTGGACAAGAGGATTGGTAGATTTGGCAAAAGTGATTTATGACCATGTTTTTTATGGTGACGGTTCATTGAACCACTAACTAGAGGGGTTCTTAAGACTTGAGATATAATTTCTCCTTCTTCTTGTAGTGGCAGTCATATGAAAAAACTTGATGTTAAGATCAGTGGTAGTTAGCCACTGCAGTCTTGACTTTTGTCTCCAAAGGATTTCTTCCCTTTTCAATTGCTCCGAGAGACACAATTTCAGATTTTCCTCTAGAAGCAGAGTAGCATCTGAGTGGTCCTCATCTTGGATTTGAGATAGCTGAAAGTTGAGGGCTTTAATAGAAGATTGAATATGGCCAAAGTTTGTTTTGTTCCAGATCCTAAGGGCTTTTCTTACAGCTTTTAGCTTTTGAGAAAGAATATAAGAAGGAGACCTATATACACTTTCTCCCAATTGCTTTTGATGACCAAATGACAGCCAGGATCACGAGTTCAGAATTCCTCAAATTTGAAAGAATTGATGGCCTTTTTTGAGACTGAGGTGTTTAGAAGGAGTGGAGCATGATCAGAAGTATGAATTGGCAAATGGAAAATCTTGGTATCAGGGAAAAGTAAATTCCAGTTAGAATTTGCTATTCTTCCGTCTAGCCTCTCACGTATATGACTTTTCCCAAATCTATTGTTAGTCCATGTAAATTTTGAACCATCATATCCTAAATCTCCTAACCCATGCTGATTCATGAAGAGACTAAGACTAGTGAGGGTAGAGGGAGATGCAAAAGGCTTTCCTCCTATATTTTCTTTTTGGTTTAGCACAGTATTAAAATCCCCTAGTCCTAAGATTGGACCTGGAAAAGCTAATACAATGGAATTTACTAGAGACCAAAAAGTCTGTTTCTCATGCGGTTGCGCAGGACAATAAACTAGAAGTAGTAACCATGAAATATGAACAGGATCCGAGTAAACTAAAAAAGCCAATACATTACTTCCAACATGAACAGGTTCTACATCCATACCCAGATGCCACAAACACAACAAACCTCCCCATTTCTTCAGGGGAGGGGCATGCAAATACATAGAGAAGCCTAAGTTATTTACAATACCAGTAGTTTTTTCATCACTTAACAGAGTTTCAGAAAGGAAACTTAAATCAGGGTGATGATTCTTGATTTGAGCCCTCAAACTACAAATTGCTAGAGGCCGGGCTAAGCCTCTACAATTCCAAGATAATATTCTCATTTGTGAGGGGGTGGCAGATTTGGGCCCGCCACCTTAGCCTCTTCATCAACATAAATCTCTTTCGGAGTAGGATATAGATAATCATTACCAGATACTACTTTGCTTCCCACGACATCTTTACTGTCATCTTTTGCCAAGCTTTGTGCAATTTTCTCCACTTTGATTGTCCTTTCAGGTTCTTGCCTTTTTATTGTCAAAGCTTGATCTGCATCCTCAATGTCTCTAATCTCAGAGTGTGAGTTTGTAAGGTTCAAGTTTCTGAACTATCGGAACAAGAACCAAGAACTAGGAATGAAAGCTCAGAAATAACCCATACACAAGAATTGACTGAACAAGATTTTATTCGTAAACCTTGTAGAGAATTTTCGAGGAATTCTCAACCTCCCAAACAGACTTTCAAGATCATTCATAGTCCCAATCATTATTCTTACCTCTGCTTTTATAGAAGCAGATGGCTAACTACTTTCTAAACAATCGTATGTAGTAAAACGCAAGAATACAAATGTAAAACGCAACTATCTATTTACATCATGAAACGCATCGTTTCAATAAAGCTCTAAACGCAACTTCTAAGAAAATAAAATGCAACACTTCTCTGAAGACTAAAACGATTCGTTTCATTAAACCATTTCCTTCTCTTGATTTCACCCAACGGATAAAACCGTTGCAACTAACTTCCTAATGGCTTCATAACAGACTTCCCTCCATAGCTTTACTGGTCTGCACCACTTCAATGCCTCTGCCAAGCACCCGTGACAATCTCCACCACTTCAAGGCCTTGCCCACAAGGCACCCGTGACAATCATTGCAAGACAGTTCCTACCAAGTGAAGATACAGAGATCTGAGTTTCCACAGCAGTTCCCAAGAACTATCCTCAATAGATGCCCCAACCCACTTAATCAATACCTTAGTTGAAGCCTGATTCCCCACCTTCTTCATTCTTCTTTCTAAAATAAGTTCAGGTTCAGGTTGCACATTCCCTTCACTGTCAACAGGAGGTAAAGTAGATAATGGAGAAATTTGATCTCCAAGTTTCTTTTTCAAGCAAGATACATGGAAAGCAAGATGTATTCTTGCTGAAGATGGTAAATTCAATTTGTATGCCACTTGACCAATCTTTTCAACAATCTGGAAGGGACCATAGAATCGAGGGGCCAGTTTCATATTCCTTCTCAATGCGACTGATTTTTGTCGATAAGGTTGCAGTTTAAGGAACACCCAATCTCCCACTTCGAGGACTCTTTTAGTTCTCTTCTTATCAGCATACCATTTCATTCTACTTTGTGCCTTTTCCAAATTCTCCTTTAAAAGAGAAAGTACTTCATCTCGAGACTTAAGTTGCTGATCTACTGCAGCATTAGCAATAGCACCTGGAACATATGTCAACAGCTTAGGAGGACAGATGCCATAAGGTGCTTGGAATGGAGTCATACCAATAGATGAATGCATGGTAGTGTTGTAACACCACTCTGCCATTGGTAACCAAGCACTCCAATTTTTTGGCTTGGTGCCAATGTATGATCTCAAATAGCCTTCAACACACTTATTCAAAGCTTCTGCTTGGCCATCAGATTGGGGGTGATATGCTGAAGTGAAGGCTAAATTAGTTCCTTGCATCTCAAATAATTGCCTCCAGAATTTGCTAGTAAAGATCACATCACAATCAGATACTATGGTTTTAGGCAACCCATGAAGCTTAAAAACTCCAGCAAAAAACACCTCGGCTACCTTGCTAGCTGTATAAGCGTGTGCCATAGGAAAAAAGTGACCAAACTTGGTCAATCTGTCAACTACAGTGAGGATAACAGTCATTCCATTGGAACATGGAAGGCCTTCAATAAAATCCATTGCAATATCCAGCCAAGGAGTCTGAGGAATGGGCAAAGGCTGCAACAATCCTGCTGGATGGGTTGTTTCATGCTTATTCATTTGGCAAGTCTGACACTCCTTAACTAATTTTCCGATATCCCTTCTCATACCAGGCCAATAAAAGTCCATCCGTGCCTTTTGTAGTGTTTTATGATACCCAACATGCCCTGCTTCTGGGTTATGATGGATATAGTGTAAAATCTTTTGTTGAAAGGAGGAAGAAGGTACTATAACCAGCTTACATTTCCTCAACAAAAGGCCTTGCTGCATAGAGTAATCTTTAGAAACTGGACTGCCTTGCTGTAAAGCAGTGATAATACTGCAAAGATCATAAGAAAGAACATAACTTTGCTTAAGCTCATCCACCCAAATGGGAGTAGGAAAAGATATGAGAGCTAATGTAGCTGTCTCCTCTATCATTTTCCTCGAAAGAGCATCTGCTGTTTTGTTGTCCCTACCCTTCTTATATTCAATCTTGAAATCATATTCCATAAGCTTGGAAATCCACTTCTGCTGAGCTTCAGTTGCTGCCTTCTGTTCTAACAAGTGTTTCAATGCTTGTTGGTCAGTTTTGATTCTAAAAACTTGACCAAGAAGGTATGGTCTCCATCTTGCCACTGCACAAACCAAAGCCAAAAGTTCTTTCTCATATGTTGAAAGTAACAAAGCCTTGCCTTTTAAAGCTTTGCTGAAGAAGGCTATTGGCTGGCCTTCTTGCATCAATGGTAAACTCCTTTGAAAAGTCTGGAAGTCTTAATACAGGAGGTATAGATATTGCATTATTCAACTGGATAAAAGCTGCTTCAGCTTCTTTATTCCAAGAAAAAGAGTTCTTCTTCAACAGCTCAGTAAGTGGTGAAGCTATTGAGCCATAGTGCTTTATGAACTTCCTGTAGTAACCAGTAAGGCCCAAAAAACCCCTCAATGCCTTCACTGTTTTTGGGATTGGCCAGTCAATCATGGAATAAATCTTGGTTGGATCTGCTTTAACTCCATCCCCCGAGATTATATGGCCCAAATAATCAATTCCAGGCACTGCAAATCTACACTTAGATTTCTTAGCAAATAAAGTGTGTTGCTGTAAAACAGTCAAAACTGCCTCTAGGTGTTCCAGATTCTGAGAAAAATCTTGGCTATAAACCAAGATATCATCGAAAAAACCAAAACAAACCTTCTAAGAAAAGGCTTGAAGATATGGTTCATTAATCCTTGAAATGTAGCAGGTGCATTGGTAAGCCCAAATGGCATTACCAAGAACTCATAATGGCCTTCATGAGTTCTAAATGCAGTTTTTGAAATATCACCTTCTTTCACTCTTATTTGATGAGAACCTGACCTTAAGTCAAGTTTGGAGAAAATCTTAGCTCCATGAAGCTCATCAAGAAGCTCATCAATGACAGGTATGGGAAACTTGTCTTTAATGGTTTCATTGTTGAGGGCTCGGTAGTCAACACACATTCTCCAACTACCATCAGCTTTTTTCACCAGCAACATAGGTGAAGAAAAAGGACTTTGGCTAGATCTTATAACTCCATTACTGAGCAAATCTTTCACTATTTTCTCAATCTCAGCTTTTTGATAATGAGCATATCGATAAGGCCTTACTGAAACTGGTTGAGCACCCTCTTTCAACAGAATCTGATGATCAAATTTCCTAGGTGGGGGTAAACCCACTGGTTCTTCAAATATACCTTTAAACTGGCCCAAAAACTCTTCGACTTCACTTTGCAATTGCTTTGCAATTGCCCTTCCTCTACACAAGTTTCCAGAGTCATTATCTGCAGTAACCACCATTGTTGCCTCACAAAAGAGGATTTCAACAGATTCAGTCAAGGTTGTACTGCTACTGAATCAAACACTAAGCCTTTCAAGGAAAGCTTTTTACCCTTCACCACAAAGTGCATGGTCATTTTGGTAAAATCCCAATGAATAGCCCCCAATGTCTTCAACCATTGGACACCCAATACAATATCACAACCCCCCAGATTCAATACATGAAAAGGAACCAAAAACTTGGTACCTTGAATGCTGATATTTTCTTCACATCTGCCTTGGCTAAGTATTTTAGCACCATTAGCCACCTTCACTCGAAGACCCACATCTTTTATCACCTTTAGCTTTGCTGCCTCCACGACCAATGGATCTAAGAAGTTATGAGTACTTCCTGAATCCACCAGGATTTCAACAGAAAATGAACCAATCTTGCCCAACAACTTCATTGCATTGCTGTTAGTACAACCAGAAATAGCATTAATAGAAACCTCAAGCTCTTCAGATTCTTTTTCAAGAACTGAATTCACTTCTGGTACCAACTCCCCCTCCACTTGTTTTTCTGCATTCTTTACACTGCTATCCACATGCAACAAATAAACCTTTGGATTTTTACAAGTATGATTGGGCTCCATTTCTCATCACAGTGGTAACAAAGTCCTTTCTTTCTTTTTTCATCCATTTGTAAAGAAGTAACCCTCTTAGCTAGGACCTGATTCTTTGGCCCTCTATTAGAAACTTCCACTACATTATCAACAACCCCTTTCTCACCAAGATTCAGATTAGACTTCCAAGGCCTTCTCGAGGATAAAACATACTCCTCTTGGATCTTTGCCAATCCAAAAGCAGCCCCAAGATTGACAGGATTAAACATTTTAACAGGTAATCTGACTTCATCTTTTAACTCACTTAGAAAACAGCTAAGTTTATGCTTTTCAGATAGTCCTTTTAATCAATTAGACAAAGCTTCAAATTGTGATTTGTACAAAGTGACAGAAGAAGTTTGCTTCAATTTCATCAAGGCCTCCATTGGGTCGTCATATGCTGATGGCCCAAACCTAACTTGTAAAGCCAAGATCAAGGACTCCCATGAATTAAATTGGCCAGAATCCAACCCTTCTTGGTACCATATCAACGCCTCTCCTTCCATATGATAAGAAGCCACTAACAACTTCTGATGAAATGATGTTTGGTGGCAGTCAAAATATTGAGTGGCTTTAAAAACCCACCCATTAGGATCAGTGCCATTAAAATGTGGAAAATCCAAACGCAACCCTCTACAAACTGCATTTCTATCCTCACCATTCCCCCCACGAGCTTCTTGATTATTGACATGATTGGATTCAACAATAGAACGTAGCATGTCAGTAAGTTGATCTAACCTTTCTGAAATACCACTGATTGCCTGCTGATGCTGCTCCAATTGCTTCTGAACCATTTCTTGCTGCTTTTGCAAACCTCTCATGCCTTCTGCCATTGTAGGACCGTCCACTGCTGATACCACTTGTAAGGTTCAAGTTACTGAACTATCGGAACAAGAACCAAGAACTTGGAATGAAAGCTCAGAAATAACCACACACAAGAACTGAATGAACAAGATTTTATTCGTAAACCTTGTAGAGAATTTTTGAGGAATTCTCAACCTCCCAAATAGGCTTTCAAGATCATTCACAGTCCCAATCATTATTCTTATCTCTGCTTTTATAGAAGCAGATGGCTAACTACTTTCTAAACAATCGTATGTAGTAAAACGCAAGAATATAAATGTAAAATGCAACTATCTATTTACATCATGAAACGCATCGTTTCAATAAAGCTCTAAACGCAGCTTCTAAGAAAATAAAACGCAACACTTCTCGGAAGACTAAAATGATTGGTTTCATTAAACCGTTTCCTTCTTTTGATTTCACCCAACGGATAAAACCGTTGCAACTAACTTCCTAACGGCTTCATAACAGACTTCCCTCCATAGCTTTACTGGTCTGCACCACTTCAAGGCCTCTGCCAAGTACCCGTGACAGAGTTCGGGCAAGAGATAATCGCATGCAAGGTTGCTGCTCTTTTCTTTGGGGGGATCTCCACCTCGTATTCTAAACCCCTTTTAGTTGCTTTCTCTCGATTCCCCACTAGGTTTTTCAATGTGCTCAGGATGGGGATATTCTCTGGAAGATGGTTTGGTTTTGCCAGTATTGGTGCTATCGGGGTTGAGAATGAAGACAGAGATGTGGGTTCAAAGAGTGGGTTTGAGGTGAGAGTGTTTGGTCTGTGGATTCTGTCTGAAGAGTTACGTTAGGCCCACTAGCAGGGGTGCTAAGAATATGTTCTTGGGAAATGGTCTGAAGAGAAGTATTCTTGGGCTGCCTTTTGAGAGGAAAATTCTTTGAATTCTTTAGGGCTTATTATTTCAGTTAAGGCAGGCCCTTTGTTAATTGCTGATGGGTCTTTAATGGGCTTTTGAAGTGAAACTAATTGGGCACTAAAGTTTGAGCCTCCAAGAAAGTCAAATTTTTTTAGGATTTGATGGTAAACAGATGGGCTCGAGACTTGATGTTTATTGGGCTTCTGCAGTGGGATGGGATGGGATGGGCTCCAATTTGTTTGGTTTTAGCAGACTTCGGTGAGATGGTCTGTATTGTGCGTTTAGAGCTGAAGTGGTCTGCTGTTCATTACAGAGGATCTCGTGAGGTAATTGCGGTGGAGGGCTCGAAGTGGGTTGGTTGTTAGGGACAATTAGTTATGGGCTGGTGAAATTTATTGGGTTGGCAGAGGTTGTCTTGGCCCACTGTTCATCATCCCTTCCGCAGGGTTTCGCCTGCTTCATCTGAAGATTTGCACCCTTAGTCGCTTGCCATCCTTCATGGCTCTTCCACGGTTCCGCATTAGAGATACCAGTAAAAATGTTCATCGTGTTTCCACTGTTTCCAGCTTAGAATAGCAACTCACCTTGTCAACAAACATTTTTCCTTTTTCTTTGCTAAAGAACATATTTTCTGTAGCAACTCTCAATTGAGTCATGCTTGCTTTTGCTTCCCTTATACTTATAGGTGGAAGAACTACTCTGATACGGGTGCCAAGTAAGGAAGGTGAATAAAGAGGAGCGTCAACATGATCGACGAGTCTCGCACAATAAGAAACTTTCTCCGTTGAATATTGCTCTGTTTTGGGAATAATATCGTTAGCTTTAATTACGTATGTTGCTTTATTTTGGAAAGTTGAATAACGTCATGAGTATATCATTGTATGAGAGAAATGAAGAACTTATCAAGAAAATTATTATTCAAACTTGTTTTGAAAGAGGCGGGTTCCTCATCAACCCAACTGTTCTTGCAAATTTTACTCAATATAGGTAAGGCACGTCGACTCGATCCGGCGTCCTTTCCAGTTGAACCTCGCTTGACTCGTTCCTTCGCCAAAGCTCGTAACAATTTGGCATCAGAGCAGATAATGGCGAATTTTGGTAGTATCATGGAAAGGCTCATGAAGGTGGACTCTATTGCTAACAGAGGCAATGGCGAGGGAGAAGACTCTGGATCACGAAATAGGAATGGGAGGATCAATGGTGGTCAGCAAAATGCAGCAACACCAAAATTTGCAAAATTGGACTTTCTGAAATATAATGGTTTGGAGGATCCAACGAGTTGGATTTACAGGGTGGAACAATTCTTTGATTATCAACAAACTGAGGAGGTGGAAAAATTACATTTGGCTACGTATCATTTAGAGGGGGAGGTGCAAATGTGGTATGAACTTTTTAAAGATAGTGAAGGGATTGTGTCGTGGGAAGCGTTAAAAGGAGGACTGAGGATTCACTATGGTCCAACTATGTTCGAGGACCATTTTGGTTCACTCAGCAAGCTGCGGCAAACGGGCTCCGTCCGAGAATATCAACTTCAATTCGAACAATTGTTAAGCCTTGTAGGGAGGTAGCAGATTGAAGGAACCTGTTCGCACGGATGTGCAAGTTGCGAGACCCACGCAAGTTGCGAGATCCACGTCCATAACATATGCGATCGGGTTGGCTAGGCTTTATGAAGCTAGGAGTATGAAGAGACCCCTTCAGCTGGACAACAGAAGGCAAACCTCGTTGGAACCAACTCCTCTGCCTATGCCTTCAGCCAACTTATCAAGAACAAAGACTCCAGTTATCCGACGTCTCAACCCCAACAAGCTGCAAGAGAGGAGGAAGAAAGGCCTTTGTTTTAATTGTGACGAGCCCTTCACGCCAGACCATCGTTGTAAGAAATTATTTTTAATTGAAGGAATATATGTGCAGGATGATGATGGGGAAGATGAAGTGGAGGCAGAGGAATAATATGATTTTAATGAAGAACCAAGAATTTCCTTGCATGCCATGCTGGGGTCCACGCTGCCACAAACAATGAGAGTGCGGGGTGCGCTTATGGGCCAAGGTATCACCATTCTTCTAGACACTGGTTTCTCTCAAAATATTTTTGAACGCCTCGTCTACAAGGAAATTCGGATTGGTTCCACAACCAACACAAGGAATGAAGGTGATGGTTGCAAATGGAGAAAGGCTTGACTGTGAAGGCCGTTACAACAATGTAGAGGTATGGATCCAAGGCAACAAATTTTCTATTGAGTTTTCTTGTTGGAGTCCTGGGCACTCAGTGGTTACGCACGCTTGGACCGATTTGGTGGGACTTTACTAAGCTTGCTATGAGCTTCAAACATAAAGGAAGGAAGGTGGAGTTGAAGGGAATAAATGGACCAAGACATATGGTAGTCGAAGAAGGGGTAGCGGCCAGAGAATTCCTGAAAAAAAAAATCTGGGTTCCTCTACCAGTTACCTCCGACGCCGCACAAGGGCCCAAACGAAGCTTGCTGAGTTATTTTCCTTTAACATGAATGTTAATGTTGCAGGTCCAAAAAATGTGAGTCATGATCTTAAAAAATTATTGTTGGAGTATGAGTTATTTTTGGATCCAGTGGGACTGCCTCCAGATCGCTCACATAACCACCACATTCCTTTGAAACATGGGTGCGGACCTATCAACGTTCGTCCATATCGTTACCCACACTACATGAAGGAGGAAATTGAGAAGATGATTTCCGAACTCTTGCAAACAGGGGTACTTCGAACCGAGTACCAGCCCATACTCTTCTCCTGTGTTGATGGTAAAAAAAAAAAAGATGGCTCGTGGCGCCTTTGTGTCGATTATCAGGCTCTCAACCAAATCATGGTAAAAGATAAATTTCTGATACCCATCATCGACGAATTATTGGATGAGCTAAATGGAGCAAGGTATTTCTGAAAGCTGGACCTTTGCTCAGGGTATCACCAAATAAAGATGCACGACAAAGATTTGGAAAAAACGGTCTTTCGAACACATCATGGCCATTATGAATTTCTTGTGATGATGTTCGGACTCACCAACGCACCATCAACCTTCCAATCACTCATGAATGAGGTTTTTAAAAAGGCCTTACGAAGGTACGTGTTGGTGTTTTTTGATGATATACTTGTTTATAGTCTAACGTGGGAGGACCATCTTTATCATTTACGGATGGTGCTAGATACGTTGAGGGCTAATCAATTGTTTGTACGAATGGATAAGTGCCAGTTTGGGCAAAGGCAGGTCAGTTATTTGGGACATCTCATTTCTGAAAATGGTGTGGCAATGGACCAGGACAAGGTGATGGCCATGACGAAATGGCCTCGTCCCACCACCGTGAAGGCCTTGCGCGGCTTCCTTGACTTGACCGATTATTACCGGAAATTTATCTGAGAATATGGCCAGATTGCACGTCCCCTCACACAACTTCTCAAAAAAGACTCCTTTTGCTGGAATGAAGGAGCAGATGCAGCATTCCTTCAACTCAGGAAGGCGATGACGGTTGGTCCAGTTTTGGCTCTTCCGAATTTTTCTAAACAATTCATAATTGAATGCGATGCTTTCGGCTTTGGTTTAGGCGCCGTCCTCATGCAAGAGGGAAGGCCCATCGCCTACTTCAGCAAGGCTCTACAGGGAAGGAACTTAAGCCGATCCACATATGAGAAGGAGATCATGGCTCTTGTCGCTGCCATTAAAAAATGGAGACCCTATCTTCTCGGAAACAAATTTGTGATACGCTCTGACCAAAAAAGTTTGAGACACTAATGGGAGCAGACCATAGCTACGGAAGCACAACAAAAGTGGTTAGTAAAGCTCAAGGGATACGATTTTGCTATTGATTATAAAAGAGGTCTGGAAAATTTTGCTATAGATAGCTTATCCAGACATGAAGAAGGAGCTCAGAATGGGAACAGGGCATTTGCCATCAGCATGCCGCTGCCTTTGTGGTCAGCCACAATCCGAGAGGAAATATTACATGAACCAGAGCTGCAGAATTTAAAAAAAAAAATATTGAAGCAGGCGAAGCCATCGGCCCATGGAGCATCAAGTCTAGAATGATATTCTATAAAGATAGAATTTACTTGAGATCAACTTCACCCTTGACTAAACTTATTATCAATGAGTTTCATGCAGGGACGCATGAGGTTTCCACAAGACATGGCAAATACTCAAGGCAGTTTTTTTTTGGCATGGTGCGATGTCCCAAATCAAAGCATTCATACGTGAATGTGATATTTGCCAAAGACATAAGAGTGAACATGCCAAACTAGCAGGACTTCTTCAACCACTTCCGATTCCGATCACTGTTTGGGTGGACCTTTCCATGGATTTCATAACGGGGTTGCCAAATTCGCAAGGAAAAAATGTTATTTTTGTCATGGTTGATCGCTTTTCGAAATTTGCTCACTTCATGGCCCTCAAACACCCCTTCACAGCAACGACAGTGGCTCAAGTTTTCTTCGAAAATATTTTCAAGTTGCTTGGACTCCCTACTTCCATTGTATGTGATAGAGATCCCACCTTTACGAGTAAATTTTGGCAAGAACTCTATGAGTTGCATGGGATTAAGTTCAACTTCAGTTCCTCGTATCATCCGCAAACAGATGGCCAAACGGAGGTGGTCAATTGCACCCTTAAAATGTACCTACGTTGCTTCACTAGCTCCACACCTGCAGCATGGGCCAAATGGCTACCTTGGGCCGAGTACGTGTATAATACCAGAACTTGAATCGAATGGCCGAAACAAACTAGAATAGGCTGGAATTTGCAGCAAAATGGAACAAGGAGGTATAGTGTACCAGATACTACACTGGAATAGAAAATTCTGGCATTTTCAGCCAGAAAATAATGGAATTTAAAACTTTGGTTTAAACCATTATTGGATATATTTGTGGTGGTGTTCATAGATGACTTTCTAGTATATTCCAAGTATGTCGAAGATTATGAAAGTCACCTAAGGTTGTTATTAGGGAAGCTTAAAGAACATAGTTGTTTGCCAAACTCAACAAGTGTGAGTTTTGGCTGGAGGAGGTTAAGGGTCACGTGATATCTAGGCAAGGAGTCACAGTGAACTCTAGTAAGATTGAAGCAGTCTTGAATTGGCAGCGTCCTACCATGGTACCTGAGGTTAGGAGTTTCTTGGAACTACCTGGTTACTATAGGAGATTCATGGAATGATTCTTCAAATTATCCAATTCTCTCACAATGTTTACTAGGAAGAACACCAAGTTCATTTGGAATACAAAGAGTGAACATGGATTTGAGGAATTGAAGAGAAGGTTAACCACAACCCTTGTGTTAGCATTACCAGAGCCTCACAAGCCATTTGTGGTTTATAGTGATACATCGAAGTATGGACTAGGACGTGTTTTAACGCAAGAAGGAAGGGCAGTGGCTTATGCATCTAGGTAATTGAAGGACCATGAGAAGATCTACTCCAATCATATGAAGGCGAGAAAGGCTAGACAAAGGGTGAGATATGAGTCTAAGGCGAGCAACGATCAAGGAGAAGAGCCATATGAACTTAAAGCTTTTCGGGATAACACAAAAATGCTCAGAAGGTAGTAGTGTCCTATGCAGAGGCCCATACTCCACCTGAAACCTCACATTTGGAGTGGGTTTGCAAAAGAAAAGTTACGATGTGCACAGGAACATGCACGTGGGAGACCCACATTCTAGGAGGTACTACGGACTGGACTAAAGACAAGCTGCAGGAATGTGCATGCCTTGTCTCGTTAGTTTGTCTCTGTCATCAAACACATTAGTAGTCAGAAGGAAACTTGAAGATCCTGCCCTATAAATGGCTTAAGGTAAAATTCAAAATCTCACTTTAGAGATAGTAGGTGTTTGAATCTTCAAAGAAAGCAAGTGGCTTCGGAGGGAGTAGTGGGAGGAGCAGTGTTAGTGTTGTCTTAGCATTTTAAATACTGTGAGGTAGGTTAGCTTCTAAGACAGTACTCAGAAATGCAGGGTAAATGTCGTGGGTATGTTGTGAGTTCTAACATTGCATTTTATGTATCTTTTTCCCTTTTTGTTCATGAATTAATAAATATTTTCCTTCATTATGTTTACGAATATCTTTACATTGCGATTTTTAAGATCTTGACGTTTGAATGGTTCAAATTGGTGATGTGATGATTTTGGGTGTGTGAGTTTTACTGTGAGTCAATTATCGTGGATTGGTTGAGGATTCCTTGGGCCATTCTTACGACATGTTTCCACAAATTTCATATAGGTAGAGAGAGAGTCCCCATGATGATTGTGGTTGAACACTTTCGTATTGGCCTCACTTGATAGATGGGTCGAGATATTCTTTGGGCGTATCATTTACAGTGTCATCTAGTTGGTAAATATGGTAGAATGTGTTTCTGGTGCAACATGTATACTTCGGCATGTGTATTGGATGATTTGAAATAGGCGAGTCAGCTTGCACGTTGGTCAGATGTGAGTGATTTTTCGAGCCGAACGGTGAAGTGATTTCCCCTACTTGCCGTTTTATTAGATGAAACTTTATGTGATGACAATCTATATGATGTGACGAGATGAGTTTTACATGCTTGAGAAGAGAGTGATTCCTCGCCTCTGTGATACATACATACATACATACATACATACATACATACATACATACATACATACATACATACATACATACATACATACATACATACATACATATATATATATATATACACACTTGAGTTTTGCATAGAGAGTAATTTCTCAGAGGGTGATTCCTTGCCATACTTGTATAATTGTGATTTTACTCGGAGGGTGATTCCTCAACATGACTATGAATGCATGCTTTTTGCTTAGAGGATGATTCCTTGTCATGCACAAATATGTGTTCGTAGATATTTTACATGAAAGTGTGCATTACATCTTCATGTGCATTGTCTCTCATTAGTAGTCTTATCATAGCTATTTGACATACCTATGGTTTCATATATCGAAATCATAAACTTGCAGAGTTCACTCCAGGAGAGGTACCGAAGAAGGACCAGACCCGCCCAAGCAATAGCAATGGAGGCCTGTATCTGTTAATAGCATTTGTATTATTTTTGAAATTTAACATTTAGTTAGGCGACAAATCACGTATGGCTTGTTGTAATTGGATGTAGGGAATCAACAAATAGTGTTTTATAATATTATTTGGATGGTGACAATGATATATGGATATTTGTGTTAATGAATGATTCTATTTATGGTTTAGACCTTTGGTACGAATATTATTTTAGTCTCCGACTAAACCTTTACTTAGTCCACTACAGTATAATTGAATAGTTAATGACATGTGCACTTCCTTGTGAACATTGCATGCATAATCCCAATTTAAATCATTGGTGTTGCCAACCGGCAACACCCTTGACACCATGGATCCTTGCCAGATTCTTTAATGAGAAACGAGGTGCACAACATCCGCCACTCTGCTTAACGTCTCAGTGTCTTCCTCATTCTTCATCCGCAAGCGGACACTACCCCTCGCTGTCGATTGATCCTCATTGAGGAGTTCCTCACTATCATCTCTCGATAGTTTCTCATTCGTGAAACTCAATAATTATTCTCTCTCTCTATCATGATTTTATAGTAGAAGCTATGTTTTCATTGTTGGTCTAGTGACTCTAGTTTTTAAATCCTTGTTCTATACTAGGCTTTATAGACTAATCTTGATATGTTTGAGTACAAATTTGGAGTAGGTCTTATCACAGTAATGTTAAGACATAAATATAAATAATAAAATTTATATATTCTCATTCGATTAAGCTTTTGAGACAAGTGGTTATTTCACATGGTATCAAAGTAGAGGTCTTGAGTTCGAACTCTGACTCTACACTCTACCCGATTTAATTAAATATTCTACGTGTTGGGTTCACTTATTGAGGGAGAGCCTGACTCATTTGTGAGCGGGAGAGTGTTAAGACAAAAATATAAATAATAAAATCTATCTCTTCCCATCAACTAGGGGTGGGCAGCGGGGCCCCACCCCCCGCTGCCCCCTTTAAAAGCAGGGGTTTCTCTTTCATCGTTTGATTGATTTTTGTTGACGTATGGCCTTAAAACACATGAAGCTCATGCTGTAGACCATCTTCTCTAACATCTTGGAATAACTTGAAAGTTGATGATGAGGACACCTATAAGTTAGTCTCAGGTAATATTATTGAAATCATTAGCAGCTATATATTATATATTTTTATTTTGTCATTTGATCATACTAATAAGTATATTTTAACTTTTCCTTTTGTAATATTAATTACCATTATGACGAGTATACCAAGTGACGAGAATTAAGGTGCATTAGTTAAGTTTTTCACTTTTTTATTTATTTTTATGTGTTGTTATTTGTGTTTAGTGGCATCTTATATATCTCATTAACTACAACTTAAAAGGGAACAATTGGCCGAGAGAAGCAATTTGGGAGCAACGGCTAGCAAGGGTACATGTTGAAAACAATATTTAGTCATATCTTTATGCATATTTTTAGTCATCTTTCTCCATTCCTTCTTATCTTGGAAACATTGTTTTCATTGTGGATGTTAATTTGGAGTTGTGTTGTGGTGTTGGTAGTTGGCTATCAAGTAGTTGGGAACATGTTGTATTTGTGTTTTTGTGGTTGGTTGGTTGCTAAGGAATATGGAACAATATTGAAGTTGCGTTGTTGTTGCTGGAAATTTGGGAGAGGGCTATACGTAGTAAATATGGCAATGACATGGTTTGTTGCTGGAAATTATGTGTTTAGTGTTGTGTTGCTTATGCCTTTAGTGGTTGCTGAAAATGATGTGTTTTCCTGAAGTTTTGCTTTGTTAACGTTCGAACATTAATGACTATTGTTCGAACGTTTAAAAGAATAACTTACACGTTCGCAATATTCGAATGCACATGAACTGTTTGAACATAACATTTTATTCGTTCGAATGTACGTAATCATTCCAAAATGACACCGTCTTGCTTACGTTAGAATGAAACAATATTATTATAGTTTGAACGTAAAACAATTTCTTGTCTACCTTTAGTGACGGTTGTCTGAAATTGTCACAAAAAATGATTTGTTGTGACGGTTTTAGAATGGTCACAAATTCAAAACCATCACAAAAATCCAATTGTGTTGTAGTGTTTAGTGGTTGTTGAAAATTATGTATTTTCCTGAATTTTTGCTTTGTTAAGTACTGAATTCCTACATGTTGTAGTTTGTGACTGATTTGTTTAGTTTTGTTCATCTAATCATGTTTTTTTTAATATTTATAGTTCATACTAGATGGTGCATGCTATTGGAACTGTTTGTTCACTTAATTTTGTTAAGCATTTCAGTGTTTTCTTTTGTAATTTGGGCCGTTACTCTATTTTCTATTTTTACTTTAAAATTTTACAGGTTCTTTACATTCATAATCCTACTTATTCAATTTGTATTTCAGTAAAGATGGTGATAACATGCTTATCAACATTCAACCTTACCGCTTGTCTCTAAAGAGGGTGGATGGATGTGCTGAGCTGGCCAGGAATGATGGCCCACCCAACACCTCTATGAGTAATAATTAGATTGTACATGACTATCATCATAAACTAGAGTTCTTTAAAATCTTTCATCAATTATCACAATTTCAAACATGGCTATGGGTGAGCACTGACCCAGCCAGAGTCGAAATTCACTAAACATTATTATACATTAAATATAATAATCTATTATTAGTAAGGTTCTCAGTTATTATACATGTATTAATTAATACCGACCCTAGGGTCGGTCTAATAATCTTTTATTAGACATTATACGAGTTAGGGTCTAACTTAATTCTATATTTGATTATGTATGGCAGTAATACTATGATGTTTACAAATATTAAACTATTATTAATCTATTTATATTATAATATTATAAGTATATTATTTTATAATAATTAATTCATACTAGTATATTATTATTATACATATTTTTATAACATATGTACAATATTGGAGTCGGAATCGGAGCATAAAGTTGAAGTTGGATCGGATTGGAGTTGAAGTCGGTTCGACAACACCTCCAACTGCAACTGCGATTGTGACTGCGACCAAAAAACTAAAAAAATAAATAAGGTTCCTACTCGGTATTGTCAAAATCGGTGCAGAGTTGGATTCGGAGCCGAATTTTTGATCGGATCTTTGCTCAGGCCTAAACATAGCATGCCACCATAGGTTGTCCCATTCATCACATAGGAACATTAAAAATATTCACGTACCAACATGATTAATTGGTATATCGTTTGAACATGTAGTACTCTTGCTTGTTCGAACGTGAAGTACTATGGAATTACATTGTGCTTCAAAAGTCTTGAGAGTATTTGTTCATTTTCTTCATTTAGATATACAAGTTTAGTTAAAGTGTAAAAATTTAAGGCTGAAAGAACGTAGATTGAATGCCCTAAGAAATTAATTGCAAAAATAATTACGTTAAAAAAAAACTCACCCCAAAAAGGTTGAGAACAAGTTATAAGGCATGCAAAAATAATATTTCACGAGTACTTGAACTATTGAATAACATTTTGTGGCTTATATTCATACCCCAAGATGTGAAAAAAAAGTCATGTTAAGCTAGCAAAAAAAAAAAGATGTGAAAAAAAAAGGAAATGATTTCATATATCATTAAAGAAAGATTAGATAAACAGAAGTTAATTAATGCAAAAAAAAGAAGGTGACGATACATCCTCTTGGAGGTTAATTATACCAAGAGAGTTAAAGAGGAGCAATTAAAGGCTATTGTTTTTTTCGTTTTGATAAACCTCCAAGAGAAGGTGACGATACATCCTATTATTTTAAGTGCAATTAATTCCAAAACTGAATGTATAGGTTGGATGTACGACGTGCACATGAAAGATGTTTTCCAAATGTGGATTGCTTGAAATCTCGAAGGTAGCACAAGTCATAACAAGCCGTCTGTAACTTTGCATGACCTGAAAGAAAAAAACAGAACAAAAGCTCCTTTTCGGTGTGTGCTTGGAGTTTTAAATGAATATACCCTTAAGAGGCTTTTCATGCATTGAAACTTCCATTTCTGTCGTCTTTGATATTATCTGAATTCATAATACGTATATATCCATGCATGTATATATCTTCCATCTTAGAGTTCGAAGTCGCTTTCAAATTATTGGATTCGCCATCACAACCAGTTGGCAGAAAGCTAGCAAAGTTGTCATCTTACAAGTTACCCACTGATATTCCATGGCTTTGAAGATTGAAAGTGTGATAAGCTTGACTGCAACCAGCTGGTTACATGGATGAACATCAATATACCTTGTGAACATCTACTCCCAGCAGGTATTTTTTTGTGAATTGGCTCCCTCCAAAAACCCCAGAAGCCTAATCCATATATATATATATATATATATATATATATATATATATATATATATATATATATATCCAGGATCAAAGAACCCTTACCCATCAATCACTACAACACAATTGCTTTTTAGTGACGGTTGGGAAATTGTGACAGTTCCTAGACCGTCACTAAAAGGCATTTTCTGTGACAGTTTTTGGAAACCGTCACTAAAGATAGAATGAGATTTTTTTTACATTCGAACGTATGGGAAATATGCGTTCGAACGTCACATATACGTTCGAACGTTATGTCTGTTTACGTTGGAACGTAAAATGTTTTGGCGCAACCGTTCGAATGTTATTAATTTTACGTTCGAACGTAAAATGTTTGCACCAATGTTCGAACGTTAAGTAATAACATTCGAACGTTCATTATAAATTTAAATTAAATGACTTTAATTTAAAAATTATGTGATTTTTATTGTGCATAATTTGTGAACAAGTCTAAAAAATTGAATTGTATATATTTATATATACACACTTTGTAATATATAAATATATATTATTGATTTATATATATTTGAAATGCAATGATTTAGTATTAAAGTTGGAAATTATAACATCAAAGAAGATTAAAAATTGAAATTAAAAAACGATAAAAATATTCAATAATATTTTTCGTTACAAATATTAAAAATAAAATACAAAATTTGATAGAACGTAGTAAATAACAGTCAGATGATAACGTTATCCGCAAAAGTCAAACTCCGTACTTCCTCAGTCAAGGTATCAACCTTGTCGTTGAGGATAGTTACACGATGGGTGAGTTCGGCAACAGACGCCGATATAGCCTCGAGCGATCGATCGATCTTATGATCAATATGCACAGTCAGCTGTGAGATGACCGCATCAAACCAAGCAGGCCGCATATCTCCTGCAGATGTACTCGGCGTATGCTGACTACTACTCCCGACATGACCTGGCTCAGGCTGCGTCGGAGGAACTAGATCCTCTACAGGGCGTGGCTGACGTCCCCTCGCCTGTCCAATGCTACGCCGATGCGTGGTCATGTCGAGGGGGCTCATCTGATCTTTGACCCGCTCCTCTGGCTGGGTCGGCACTCCCCGTGCAAGTAATAGTCGACTGATGAGGACACCATATGGGAGATTATCCGTGGAGACGATGCTCGCCTCGTAACGGATCCTCTAAAAAATGTGCAGTGGCAAATCTATAGGATCTCCACGTGCCACTCGTATCAAAAATTGTGCCCGAAGCCGACTAAATGTGGTTTTATGAGCCACAGGATCGACATTTGTAGCAACAATAAGGTGCAACATGCGGAAGAAATGAAGCAGATGGATCTGGTTGAAGGCGTTTTCCGCTCGATCTGCATGCGATCCCTCCCGGTGAAGATGTAGAAATCCTCGTCTTGGTCATCATCCCGAGCCTCGACGCCAGTATCCTCAGCCTCTGACTGGCCTGCATCTCTGGCTGATGCTGGCTCACATCCCCGGCCAGTAGATGATGTAAAAGTGCCTACATCCTCACGGGGTGTTGAGTGTGTAAATGTCTGAGCACCTCGATGAATCCCGAGGTGCTCGCCGATGACATCTGCCGATACCTCAATGGAAACACCGCGTACAGTCACGGTGTGAGAGGATGCATCCGGAGGCATGTCACACATCCCCATATAGAATTCTTGAACCATTGAGGGGTATACCTTCCCCCTCAATGTGCAGATATTTCCCCAGCGTCTACTGAGGAAAACATCTCTTAGGTTCGTCTGCTGCCAACAGAGTTCGTCGAACTCATTAATTAAGACCTCTCTCTCTACCATAACAGTACGAGCTCCGATACGAGCAGTGTCTGACGTGGCTCCTTCCCTCCCTCGTTTTCGTGTATGCAGTGGAAGAGCCATATCCTGAAAATAGAAAAGGAAAAAAAAATTATATACAATAATGCATTTTTTTGTATTAATTTTAAGATGCTCTGCATTAACGTTCGAACGTTTTATCTTTAACGTTCGAACGTTAAAGATAAAAACGTTCGGACGTTAATTTATACATTCGCACGTAAAATAATGTAAATAAATTTACGTTCAAACGTAAAACAAATACGTTCGAATGTACAGATGTACGTTCGAACATAAGCAGTAAACAAATACGTTCGAATTTAAGTTCGAACGTATTTGTTTTACGTGTGAACGTAAATATGAACGTCCGAACGTCGAAGCATGAATAATGTAGAAAATCACTATGTTCGGATGTTATAATTAAACGTCCGACCGTATGTGATTTACGTGCGAAAGTAAATATTCACGTTCGAACGTATGTCGTTTAATAATATTCACGTCCAAATGTAAGACGATTAACGTTCGAACGTGGAAGCCGTAACGGCTCTGTAATTTAAACATCGTACGTTCGAATGTCTTGGTGAAACGTTCGAACGTTTCGACGCAGAATGGCTGAGTTGACTCAGCCATTATTGAAATCTCGAAAATTTATCTACAAGGGTCTAAATGCCGAAATGTCACCATGTAAATGAAGTATACACTTCAAGAAACATTTCTACGGTGACTATTCGGCCAATGACTGGCCGTGGTGGCCGGAAAATGAAGTTGAAAATCCGGTAATACTTATCCGGTTTTAAACAAAACTCAATCCAAATCTCAATCTAAATCTCAATAAAATACATGTTATTTGCATAAAAGATGAATGCCTACATTTTAGTGACGGTTGTGGCGGAGTTGACGGCGGCAGTGACGGAGGCTTGGCGGCAAAGAACGGAGAAGACGATGGATACGTTTTGGAAATGTCGTTTCGACGTTCGGTTTTGGCCTTATATACACAGAACGTTCGAACGTACTTATTATTACGTTCGAACGTTTGTCAATTTAATTTCCAAAATTTTATCTATAATATATTATATTATAAATGTTTAAGTTATATATTAGGATGTTATATAATATTATTGACAATTAGATTATTGGTTTTTTTGTGAGCGCTTGTTATATTTATAAAGTTTAGCAATATGTTTATACATGTTGTTGTGATTTTATGCTTACTCTTGAAATAATTGTGATTATTGTTTGTGAATTTTGTGAATAGTTTATGAGTTTATGGTGTTTATTGATGAATTAATAAGTAACAATTTAATATATATTATTGATTTATATATATGGTATAGTTTATCATTTAAAGTATATTATGCTATCATACTATACAATGTAGTATATAGGTATAGATATATAAAATGTAATATATATATTATACTATAAGTTAGTATATAATAAAGAATTTAATAAGTAACAATTTAATATATATTATTGATTTATATATATGGTATAGTTTATATATTATATACGTTGATGTTCTCATTTAAATTATATTATGCTATCATACTATATAATGTAGTATATAGTTATAGATATATAAAATGTAGTATATATATTATACTATAAGTTAGTATATAATAAAGAATTTAATAAGTAACAATTTCATATATATTATTGATTTATATATATGGTATAGTTTATCATTTGAAGTATATTATGCTATCATACTATACAATGTAGTATATAGGTATAGATATACAAAATGTAGTATATATATTATACTATAAGTTAGTATATAATAAAAAATTTAATAAGTAACAATTTAATATATATTATTGATTTATATATATGGTATAGTTTATATATTATATAAGTTGATGTTCTCATTTAAATTATATTATGCTATCATACTATACAATGTAGTATATAGTTATAGATATATAAAATGTAGTATATATATTATACTATAAGTTAGTATATAATAAAGAATTTAATAAGTAACAATTTAATATATATTATTGATTTATATATATGGTATAGTTTATCATTTAAAGTATATTATGCTATCATACTATACAATGTAGTATATAAGTATAGATATATAAAATATAGTATATATATTATACTATAAGTTAATATATAATAAAGAATTTAATAAGTAACAATTTAATATATATTATTGATTTATATATATGGTATAGTTTATCATTTGAAGTATATTATGCTATCATACTATACAATGTAGTATATAGGTATAGATATATAAAATGTAATATATATATTATACTATAAGTTAGTATATAATAAAGAATTTAATAAGTAACAATTTAATATATATTATTGATTTATATATATGGTATAGTTTATATATTATATACGTTGATGTTCTCATTTAAATTATATTATGCTATCATACTATACAATGTAGTATATAGTTATAGATATATAAAATGTAATATATATATTATACTATAAGTTAGTATATAATAAAGAATTTAATAAGTAACAATTTAATATATATTATTGATTTATATATATGGTATAGTTTATCATTTAAAGTATATTATGCTAGCATACTATACAATGTAGTATATAGGTATAGATATATAAAATGTAGTATATATATTATACTATAAGTTAGTATATAATAAAGAATTTAATAAGTAACAATTTAATATATATTATTGATTTATATATATGGTATAGTTTATCATTTAAAGTATATTATGCTATCATACTATACAATGTAGTATATAGGTATAGATATATAAAATGTAGTATATATATTATACTATAAGTTAGTATATAATAAAGAATTTAATAAGTAACAATTTAATATATATTATTGATTTATATATATGGTATAGTTTATATATTATATACGTTGATGTTCTCATTTAAATTATATTATGCTATCATACTATACAATGTAGTATATAGTTATAGATATATAAAATGTAGTATATACATTATACTATAAGTTAAGTATAGTAGGAATCGTACGTTCGAACGTTTCAAGTTAACGTTCGAACGTTAAACTAAGATGCGGGAATTTTCCCGCTCGATTAAGGTATCTGTGTGATTATTCAGACGTTCGGACGTTTATACTATACGTTCGAACACCAAATCTATCAACGTTCAAACGTCAGTTAAATTAGTGCGGGAGATTTCCCGCTCAAATATGGTAACACTTTCATGAAATGTACGTTCGGACGTTTAAGTTAAATGTTCGAACGTTTATCTATAAATCTACGAACGTTCGAACGAAAAATTGTGATACATTCGAACATATATGAGGAAAGTGCGGGAACTTTCCCGCTAGATTTTATGTTATATCATAAGAAGGGTACGTTCGAACGTGTATTGTAAACGTCCGAACGTTCTGGGCGGGAATAATTTTAGAATATAACGTTCGGACGTAAAAATTAAACGTTCGAACGTTTAAACTAATAATTTTAGAACTTAATCAGTACGCGCACGGGAGGAAGCGCATTATTTCTTCTTCTCCCGTGCGCGCAACAGAAAGAGAGGGTCCTCTGCACACACAGAGAGAGAGAGAGTGAGTGAGAGAGAGGGAGAGAGTTAGAGTGGGAGAGAGTTGAGTTAGAGAGTGAGAGAGAGTTGAGTTTTGGTAAGAAAATATTTTTATTTCTTGTCTTTATTTAAATTTTATGATATTTATAGAATGTGTTTTTGTTATAGAATATTTCTAATAAGTTAGTGTTGTATTTTTTTGAAGGATTGCTTGTTTTGGGAAGTTTGAAGATTTTGATTTGTAAGAGGATATTGTGAGTGCTAGGTATATTTCTAAATTTTATCAATATGTTGTTGTGATTTGATGCTTACTCTTTATCATATTGTGATTATTGTTTGTTTAGTTTGTAAATAGTTTGTGAATTATTTTAAATATGTTGTGATATAAATTTGAAATATTGTGTTTATTATTAGAAATATATTGTCATTATGATTTGTTAATACATGTTTATTGCTTACTCAAGTTTAGAAATATGTTAATACATGTGGCATGTTATTTTGTGAATACATTGTGAGTTATTGTGAATATGTTGTGATATGGATTTGAAAAATTGTGATAATAATATTTGAAATTAAGTAATAACAAATAAAAGTAACTCTTTAAGAATTATAATAATTAAAATTATTGTATAACCATTGAAATTTAAGTATGATAATTAAATATTTATAATAATATGTGAAATTAAGTAATAATAAGCATAAAAGTAACTCTTTAAGAATTATAATAATTAAAATTATAGTATAACCTTTGAAATTTAAGTATGATAGTTAAATATTTATAATAATATTTGAAATTAAGTAATAATAAGCGTAAAAGTAACTCTTTAAGAATTATAATAATTAAAATTATAGTATAACCTTTGAAATTAAGTATAACAATTAAAATTATACTTTAAGAATAATGATCTTGTACACAACGAGGGAATATGATCTTGAAGAAATGTTGAAATTTCAATTTAATTGCTTGACTGTCATAGTCTCTTCGGCCTTGAGAGTTGTCAAGGTCGGACAGTTTGTGACGGTTAAGTAATTAGACTAAAATTTAAACATTTCTTCAAGATCATTCTCCCTCGTTGTGTACAAGACACGAAATGTAGGGTCACATAATCTTCCATCCCTCTTTAGTTTAACAATATAACACTACTTGAAGGTGACATTGTTAATTTAAACAATATGGAGATATTGTTGTATGATTTTTTGCTAGCTGCGTGTGACATTGCATAAATACCCTTAGACCCATTTGGGAATCAGTGTACATTTATGTGTCCACTGATTCCTGAATTGTCCAGTGTGGACAGTTTGAGATTATATTATCTGTATTACACATTTTTGTTACTCGCTACTTTCCACGTTTAATATGAAGTTTCGGTATCTTCTTCTACTGTTCTTCGGGTATACTGTTCGTAGGGTCACAATCCCAATATTTGAATATGTATACTTGGAGAATTATGGGGAGGTGCTGCCGGAATTTCTACTAACGTGGAAATTAGTAGAGTGACGAGATTTGTGTAATATGGAGAATATAATCTCGAATGGGATAGGACCAACTACCTTATAAAAAAAGTAATGAGAATTGGAGGCAAGACATGCATGTGAATTTTCAATGTATGTGTTATTAATATATAGATGTTTTTAGAAATGGACGAAAATTGGATGCGTCTAGACGATATACTTGGAAAGGATTACGTACCCTATGCATGTGGAGTAAGAACTTTCATTGATTTTGCACGGGCCTCTGCAGATAGTCGTGGTTACATTAAGTGTCCATGTCGAGGGTGTAAAAGTTTGTGTGCGATAGGATTGGATGAAGTAGAGCGTCATATATTTGTGAACGGTATGGATCTGGGGTATACGCGATGGGTACTGCATGGTGAGCCGTATGAAGGGTCAGCAGATGTATTGGTCGATCATCACAATTATTTACGGCACATGGATGATGATTATGAGCATGATGAGATAGAGGAGATGTTGGGTGACATTGGAGCTGGGATGTTTATGGATGAGGTTAACGACAATGCCTCAAGTGGTGGATCAGGGACTGATTGTGAAAATTTTCCTTCACTGCGGGAAGATGCAAAGCGCGAGCTTTACCCAGGTTGTACAAAACATTCCAAAATGTCGTTTATTGTGCGGTTGCTTCACATAAAATCATTGTGTGGGATGTCGACGAAAGCAATAAACATGGTATTGGACTTATTTAACGAAGTGCTTCCCGAAGGGTCTGCATTGCCTAAGAACTTTTATGAAGCGAAACAGTTGAGAAAGAGATTAGGATTTGAGTACATCTCGACTCGTCTGTATTAAATGATCATTCAATTCAAGTCAGTTTGGAGGAAGATGAAGAAGACGAGTCAGAAGATGAATACGAATCAGAATCCGGGCAGGAGGTGGATAAAGATGATGAAGAAGCGGTGCATGATGATGATGAAGATGTTATTGATGGAGATTCTGAAACAAGCATGGAAAATTCATCTGAAGGTACTAAATATTTTATTTATATAAGTGACTATAAAATATCTTAAATTTTCATAATTTCTTCTAATTAATTATTTTAAAGAATGCCGCCAAAACGCCAACGAAGAAATGTGCCTCCGCCAGTCCAAGTCCTGAATCCATTGAGGACTCCCCACTCGAGGAATCTGTTCCTGAAGATCAAGCTAACACAGAAGAGAACAACAGCCAGTCGACACCTACCAGTAAGAAAATATTGTCGTTGATAATTATATATATAGTTAATACTTTTTTTCTCAATAACTATATAATTATAATTATAGTTTATCTATTATTATCATGTAGTTCATGCATCTGCACGTCGCGGTCGTGGCTATACACGTGGAATCTCTCTTGAAAAAAATAGAACGCACGGTAAACTGAAGATCACAATTCCTGATAATTCCACTGGAGGAGTGGATGATAGTGCAGCAGCGCTTTCCTCCTATATTGGCACAGTAGTTCGAGCTTATGCTCCATTTTATGTGCGCTCATTGCGAGATGTTCCGAATGAGATTAAGGAGCACATTCAAAGTCGTGTGCTGGTGAGTTTACTTTTCAGTACATTTTTTTCGCTTATATTAATATATTATATTTTTTACCTGATTCCCTTGTTAGGATGAATTCGACCTCGACTTTGGCCGTAGCGAGGATTTGAGAACCGTGAATGAGTTGATGGCTACACTATTCCGACGTCACAAAGGACGATGTCATGACCACTTCAAGAAGTTTGAGACGTTGGAAGAGGCTGCGCAGTCTCCTTTTCAGCAGATGAAGTTAGATGATTGGAGAAAGTGTTGTGATCTTTTCGCATCTCCAGATTATCAGGTATTTTACATTTATATCTTTTAATTATTTACATTCATATTCGTTTTATACATTATATGTATACATATTACAATTAACATTTTTAATATATTTTGTAGCACTTGAGTTCTACAAATGCACAGAATAGATCCGTTCTGACTGTCCACCATCGTGCCGGTTCAAGGTCATTCCACCGTCTTGCTGAAAAAATGGTAATTAAAAAATTATAGAATTCATTTATTTTCCTGATATTCTTTCTGATAAGTACTAACATTATCTTTTTAAAATTGCTAATATTGTCGCTTTGTTAGAAACGTGATGATCCTGAAAACTTTTCCCTCATTCATGTCTATGCTGCTGCTCACACTAATGAGCATAGTGAGTGGATGGATCATGTCGCTGCAGATAATTATGTAAGCAGTGTTAATTTTGTTAAATAAATTTTTTACAGAACATTTTAATAGTTTATTTCTTATTTCTATTTCTTTTAATACGTTACTAATTATTTACGATCATTACCTTTTAAATTGCAGAGCAAAATGTTGGAGATGCAGTCGACTTCTGCGGAATCCTCTCCTAGTGACATAGACATATTCACCCAAGTGCTCGGGCCGCAGTCTAGTATGGCAAGAGGTTTGGGATGATCTATCAAGCATAAATGTTCATCCTCCTCAACCTCATCGGCTTCACAAATTAATAATCTTACAGCAGATTTAGAAGCTGCACGGCGTGAGAATGAGTATATGAGGTCGAGACAGCAAGAGTTAGAGTCTCTCTTAGAACGACAGTCTCATTTAGAGACTCGTTTTCAGGACCAACAGAGAGTCCAGGATGAAAGAATACGCAGTGAAGTGCAAGAACAAGTGCAACGAGAGATGATGGTGCAAATGGAGCGTGTTATGTCGTTGCAACAGAATCCCTGTGGGCGAAGGAAAAAGAAGAAATAAATTTTATCAATATTTCTGACTAGTTTTAATATCTACTTTTGTACTTTTATAAGACATTGTTACTTGTTAATTGGGTATGTAATATGATACCATTGGTATTTTGTTTTTAAATTTTATGAAATTAGTATTTCTGATCTGTACGTTCGAATGTAAATAAAAATCGTTCGAACGTTGGTTCACACTGTAACAAACGTTCGAACGTAAATATAATTGAATCGTTCGAACGTTAAACCGACTAACGTTCGAACAAAGAACTTGCATCCGGACGCTCCTTCGTTTACATTCGAAATAACGTCCGAACATTAAACGCGCTACGTTTGAACATTTACGTTTACGTTCGAACAAATATTTGAACGTTTATTGTAATTAACGTTCGGACGCATTAACATTCAAACGTAAATATGATACGTTCGAACGATATACAACAAACGTCAACTTCTCTCATTCGAACGCCAATCGGTCGGGTATAACGTCTGAACGTTTAATTTTACGTCCGAACGTGATTTTCTGTGACAGTTCATAACCGTCACAAAAAAAGGAACGTTCAAACGTTGTACCGAACGGAACACTTCCAACCGTCACTAAAAATATTTTTTGTGACGGTTGAACAGTAAACCGTCACCAAATGTTTTCTGTGACGCACTTTAGGTGACGGTCATGGTGACGGTTTCAAACCGTCACCAAATATGTTTAGTGACGGTTTGCCATTTTTTTGTGACAATTTTCTCTGTCACAAAACACACATTCTGTTATAGTGAATAGCTTTCTATTTGGGTAAGTATCAAAAGCCTTCTCTTGTAGTAATTAGCCTAATCTATTTGTCATCAACAAATGGCCTCAACTTTGCTGAAAAATCTTCTCCTTTCCCTCCTAGTTGTCTCTGCTGGTTTTTGGGTTGCAAAAGCAAGCGATCCAGACATCCTATTTGACTTTGTAGCCCCAGCAATTTCTACAAACAATTTTGATGGAAATTATTTCACATTCATTGGACTACGTGGAGTGCTATTCAACAATACCTTGCCAAAATTCAAGGTGACAAAAGCTAGCATGGCAGAGTTCCCGGCTTTGAACGGCCAAAGTGTTTCTTTTGCCATTCTCCAATACCCTGCAGGTGGTCTTAACCCGCCTCACACCCACCCTAGCTCTGCAGAACTTCTGTTTCTCGTGCAAGGTAGTCTTCAGGTTGGTTTCGTAGATACCACTAACAAGCTTTACAATCAGAGTCTCCAAGTTGGGGACATGTTCATATTTCCCAAGGGACTTGTACACTTCCAATACAATGCGAATACCACCAGAACAGCCACAGCCATATCTGCTTTCGGTAGTGCAAATGCTGGAACTATTTCAATCCCTACTAACGTTTTTACTACTGGCATTGATGATGTAATCCTTGCCAAGGCTTTCAAGACTGATATTGCTACCATTCAGAATATCAAGGCTGGTCTAATTGCACCCAAGGCTTAGTATTTCAAATGCTTAATTTTCATTTCCCATTGACATGAAATAAGAAAATAAGACGTACCTTGAGTGTTAGATTATATCAAACCAATGAAATATTGTATACTCCTGCAATTTGAAGTGTGTTGTGTGTTTCAATTACATACGTTGAATGAATTTCTCAGAAATTTTCGTACAGTGGTTTTCTACTTAATGATCATGTTCAATATGGTTTGGAAAGAATGATTCTGAAACCATGAACTGATGTAGCTTATTGTTTTGCCACCTTCTCGAGATGAATTTGAAGCAACTTTGCATGAACTGATATATATAGCTTATTGTTCACGAAAATAAGATTTGTTTTTTAATTTATTACTTTGTCTTTGATCAATGGCAGGTATCATTAACTATCATATGTAATAAATAGTTTGAATATATGTATATATATGTGTGTTGTGAGAGCGCGCTCATGTGAGTTATGAATTTTGGATAATGATACGAACTTGATGGTTTTAATTTGGAGAGAGATATTTGTGAATTAAGAGGGATCTAATGCATACAACATTTATTGATGATTAACACTGCTTTAAAAGTTCAAATAAAACAATAATTGTTGAACTTATTTTATGTACTTATCTCTTCTACCGTACTTGGGGCCCTAAAGTTGGACTAAAAACTTGAAGTTGTGTTAGTCTATAATTTAATGGGTGAAACTCACGAGGAAAGGCCTATGTCCTAAAAGGGGAAAAAAAAGTTCACAAATCATTGTGGCATCCCCAAATTCCGCTTGGGATTTGATGGAGTTTAAAGTGTCGGGAAATGCAACACAATGTCACATACTCATGTTCATGATAGTTAAGGAAGCAGTGCACAAGGTCACATGCATCTAACAGTATGCAGTATTCATAGTGGATAATTTGTTTTTAGCAATACCCAATGTACTAGAATACTAATCCCAAAACATCCTTACGTTTCATTCATATAAGCATATCTCAGAAGTAACATTGTTAGTCCAACCAGTCTTCAAACTAAATAGACATTGTATTGGAATTAGAACTCCTTAGTTACAGACTAAAAGAAATCTAGCCTATATGCCAAGCCACTCAAGCAGCTAGGTTATAAGTGCCAAAATCATATTAAAAAACTGAAGTATCATCCCCATTAATTCTTCGAGGCTTGTCCTCGACCTACTCAATGTCATCCAATCTGGGATATGGTGCTCCATCGGGCCCTGGCACAACTCGTACCATTCCGGGGGGAATGGTAGTTAGGACTACCACAGTGAGATTATAAATCCTAGCAAATAAGACTCATAAGCTATCAACAGTATGAATAAGCATGTATGATAGTAAAAGTCATATATGCTTCATGACATGGACTTGAACATGTGTGACATGAATTGAAAATAACCTGGCATGAACTTGACGTGGAAAAACACAACTTCACATGAATGTAACATGACTTGACATAAACATGACATGCTTGTGTGAACGTGACACCTTGTTACAAAAATATGTTTGTTTACTGAATTGTTCGGACATAGTAAAATGCCTTCAACCTTGTGTTTCGTTAGGAATATTAAAACAAAGCAGACTGCCTCCACCCGAAGTATTCCATCAAAGATACTCAAACAAGCAGAAGGCTTTCGCCATGGATATTTTATTAGAGGTACTCTTAACAAAACTTACCAAAATTTATATTCCTCATATAAATTTCATCATAAATCCAAATATGAACTCGGAAAAATTTAAAATCAGTCCCAACTACGAGAAACACCTCTTTGCTGAATAATGTATAGGCTAAAATCATACTTTTTGTTGCTATTTGGCCATTTAACACTTTAACATGCTTAAACATAATTTAGCAACTCTCAAGAATCATATCCTTAATTCTAAAATCATGCTAAGACATTAAATCACATATCTCTTAAATACTTGAACTCACTACATCAAGAAAAATGCTAAAACATCAAAATTAGGTTAAATAGAACCAAACCTTGGTGCTCTTGGTCTAATACCTTCATATCATCTCCAAGGACCCCAAACGTCCATAATTAACTCTCCTAACATCTTCATAATTCAAACCTAGGTGATAGAATGCTTGACTAATAAAAAAAACTTCACAAAATACTTTCATAGAACAACCGATTTGCATGAAAACCTAGAAACTAACATACATGCTCTTGGGCTGAAAACAACGTGACTAGATCTTTGATTTCTATGCAATAAATTTTGAAGTAACACAACCATATAACTCACATTCGAGTTTTAACTAGATCTAAGCATTAAAACTAGCATATCATAGAAACATTTCATCAAAATACTCGTCAAACCTGAGAGCCTCTATATTGAGTTTAAAATAAACTATTGCATGTTTACTATCATTCCAACAAAGATCTAAACCAAAACTCCTCAAAAATTTATTCTAAATACCTAGATCAAAGCCTCAAGAACAAAATTTATAAAAATCATAACCATTGAATCGAAGTCCTAGAGCTAAAATCACAACTAAACCAAACAAAGTTCCTTTTGAACCAATCAGTTTCCGCCTCTTCAAAAATCATGCAAAAAAAACAAAAAACCATTTTGTAAAAATACTAACATGCTTTGAATCAAATAATAACTTGTATATAAAAATGTTAACATTTCATCAAATCAAGATCTACCCAACATTTTCTCAAAATCTCACAAAAGTTTCAAAGTTCATCACAAACATAAAATACTGTAAACACCGAACTTTTCCACCAATAACACTAACTTTCATCCATCAAAACTTCAAGAACAATCGACCAACACACACCCGAGTAAACTAGAGTCAATCATTGATAAAATGGAAG
Organism: Juglans mandshurica; assembly: GCA_022457165.1. Lineage (NCBI taxonomy): Eukaryota > Viridiplantae > Streptophyta > Magnoliopsida > Fagales > Juglandaceae > Juglans > Juglans mandshurica. The sequence continues at coordinate 20,303,430 of CM039630.1, read as the reverse complement.
AGGTTAGAGCCCAAGAAAATACTTATAATTGTTGCATAACCTAGTAAAAAATAATAAAGCCAATCTTTTAATACCACGTATAGTTAAATGTAGCAAATGGACTAGGATGTCTCACATTAGGATAATGAGGATAATGCTGTGGAAAGTGGTGTAGAAAATATAGGTATGAAATCATGGAAGAACCGAAAGTTGGAATGTGTTTTGACTGAAAAGAAGAAGTGAAATCATACTATATGAAATATTCAAAAGAAGTAGAATTTAGGATGGCAAAGAGAAGTTCTAGAACTATGAAGGATAGGAAGTTAAGATACTTCACACTTGTATGTGGGAAGGTGTAACACGTAGGCCCAAGCCCACAAACTATTAATTTATTTAGGTTAATATTTATAGGAAACCCATTTGAGATTTATCGAGTAAGTTTGAATAGGCTACAAGTCCAAAATTTTATGTTGGTTGAATATGGATTTTTATTGGGTTTGTTAATTACGTTAAAATCATTTAATATTTTATGGACAAAGTGAAATCTATTGGTAATTGGCCTGAAAAGTTATGGGACGTGTTGGGTTATTTTGAAATTAGAGAATAGACCCATTGGGAATTTTGGAAACTTGGCCAATATATATATACATCCTCCCATGCACGTAGATATCTATCTCCCTCAATTAGGGTTGCTGTACATCCAAAATTTCATCAGTTTCTTTTCCTCTATATCTCTCTCACGTACAAGCATATCGTTCACATTTTGGAAACTACCATTATCAGATTATCAAGTAGTTGCGGCACCTCCTCAAGCCGCACCCTTCCTCCACGTTCAGAGAATGAAAACCCGAAGCCCCATGTCGCACTTTGATCTCCTCCAAGCCAACCCAAACCGCAAGCCACTGCATCCTCCCACGCCAAAACTCTTTCCACATCCACCGTGATCAACCATAAAACAACTTATGCAAACTCCAGTCCACACTGAGCATGTTGCCCTCCACGTCCAGGAAGCAACCGCTGCCCCCTGTACCACCCACACGATCGCAAACCACCACCCATGTTCAGCCCATGCACACAACCAGCTGTCCTCCCCTATTTATACATTCACTAAACCAAAGCATCGGCCAACCTCCATGAAAGCAAACGAAGCTGCCGTCACATCCCTCCATGCTAAACCAAGTCATGGCCACCGTAAACTACTAGCAAATAAACCCTCCCCCACCATAAACAACCAAGGGAACTCCTCTGTTTTAATCCCACAAAAATAGAGCATGGTTTTCATTAAACACAGCTTCCATGCAAGCTGCCCAGTCACTTGTAGTTCGTGCACCGTAACCTAGCCGTGCACTCGCAGTGGAGCCTCCGAAAACTGCACGGTCTTCTCCAAGACAGAACCTCCACGCTGCATCACCACGCACCCACTACAATCGTAAACCACCCAGAACGACAACCTCTCCTCAGCCATCGTGAGTTCCTACCATTGTACCGAATGGTAACTCCATCAACAGCCTCTCTACCTGGACATATGTGTGTATCCCTCTGTCCATTCGCTATGCAACGCCGTTGCCACGTTTAGCATGGGTCCAATGCAACTCCGCTCTCTTCCACCGTTTATGTTGCCCATGGTGTCTCCTCCATCTCGAAGCTTCAACCTTGGCTTAAACACCCATTGCCCCGACTTCTCACCATTGCGCCTGCTCAGCCGCCCAACTCCACCTGAGTCTCCGCCACATTTGCTTTCCTTGGTAAGCCCTTGTCACAGCCTTTGTTTCTTCAACTACGATGCCTCTTGCGTTCAAACTTAGAAATAAGTTTCCTAAGCTTTGGGTCTTCTAATGGTAATAATTATGATACCTGTATTATTTTCCAAATAGAAATTCACAAATTTTGTGTTATAGTCTTGTTTATTTTGGTTGGGCTTGATTCTAAGATCAGCCTGTAATTTACATGGGCCTTTATCGTTGGGCTAGGTTTGGTCTCTAATTGAAATTTATTTTGAGTTAGGATTATGTTAAGTGCATATTAAGTTGGATACATATTTTACATGGCTTAGTCTTAATTGACTATAAATGTTAGCCATGCTTTTTAATTTGTAAAAATAATTTATTGTTTAAATAGTCAAAGAAATTAAGTGAAAGTCGATGAATTTGAGAATTGATAATATTTTAGGGTTACGAGAATATTTAGATTTTAGGAAAAATAGGTTATTTTAGTATTTACGTTTAAGTATCAAAATATGTGTTCAATGAGAAATTTACGGAACTTCATGAATATCTTATAGGTGATGAGTAATATTTGTTCGGCACTGTTTGGAAAAATTTTGAAAAGCTAAAAAGTCTATGTAAGCGGATTTTCTTTGTTAGATTTGCATACAAAGGAAAATGAACTGATGTTGGTTTGTAAAATGTATGTTTTAAAAGAAAATGCGAAAACAAACCTCAGTTATGTGTTGTATTCACTCATGAAATCTGTATGAAAGAGAAAAATGCTTCTTGACATGAATAGTGTAGACATGAGCAATATTTGACATATTTTTGAAATGTACAAAACAACGAATATGAAATCTGAGAACTTTTGTACATGTTATACAAAACTATTTTGGATCTGTTTTTGATCATATGAAAATGATACGAATATGTTTAGCATTTTGTTTGATATGATATGCATCTGGAAAACCTTTGGCATGAATTTATGTTTCTATTATGATTCTGAATCTGGTTCTGATATGATACTTCTAATTCTGTTATATGGTTGATACCAACATTTCTGATATGATATGAGTGCACCCACTTTGAAAACAAAATATTTTTTCTAGTGTTCTTTTATGTGTGCACACTCGGGGCTCCGAGAATGAATAAGGGAAAGTTTCACATTCTGACACTTCTTGGTTTGGCTACCAGGGATAGCACAACCCTCACAGGGGTTAAACATGGTATATAATATGATATGGTGATATGATATGATACAATACGATATGATATGAAATGATATGATAAGATGAATATGTTCAATCATGTTATGTCAAAGGATTTTTGAATATGAACAATTAGTTTATGGATATGAACAGTTTGAAAAGTCGCTCTGATTTTCTAGTAACACGTTTTTGAGATCTGCATATTAAAACTGAAATGATTTGTTTTGCATTCTGAACACTCTGAAAAGGCTCATGTTTACATACTAGTATATGTTCTCTACTTACTGAGTTGTTGATAACTCACCCCTTATCTCCACAATATTTTTAGATGTTTGATTGTTTCAGCTGAGGATCAAGAATCGAAAGTATGTATAAGGCTACGTGAGCATAGTGGATTAAGTACAAAGATGATACTTTGGTTATTGGAGATTTTATTCAATAGTTTTGTTTTGCTCTGTCAACTTGGTATTTTGGAAGTTTGACGTTAATTTTGAGATTTTGCGGTGTTTAGATGAATCATATTGGAGTAGTTGATGGAAACAGTGAGTTGTATGTGCCATTGAAAATTTAGGAGTCTATGACTATATAGTTGAGATATGATTTTGAGTGACAAGGAGTAAAGCAGATTTTTGGTACAAGCTAGGATTATTGCAACTCTGTGCTGATGGAAGGTTTACTTTTGTGTGTTGTGCTCTTGAACGCACTCATTTTTTAAGTCCCAGTAAAGCAAGGTTCTTTCAATACCACAAGAAGTTAGATACTCCCACCAATAGAATACTTGAAGTAAATGGCATGGCCGAAATACACTTGTGTAAAAACTTCAAGTCTCTTGTTGTTGATACAAGGGGTTATGAGAATTTGTCTTTCAAAGAAAGAGAATGCCGCAATTACCTTCGTGAGGCGAGGCTAGTTCAACTTAGGGATGGAGATGTTGAAGTGCTCCATAACTATTTCTGAAAAATCCAAAAAAAGAATGATGGGTTTTATTATGTGATGGATGTTGATAATGAAAACAGATTGAGAAATATATTTTGGGTGGATGCTAAGATGTAATAACATTCAACATCACATATTTGACAAATGCATACAAAATGCCAGTTCCTTATTTTGTGGGGGAAAATCATCAAGGTTTAGTATATTTTACTCAGGTGTGGGCTAATATTAATCGAGAATACGAAGACTATTGTATGGCTATTTGAAGTATGGTTAGACTGTATGAGCGGTTGATCTCCAAATCCAATAATCACAACCAAGATAAAGCAATGCAAAATGCAATTGTAAGGGTCTTTCCAACATCCAAAAACAGATTTTGTGGCATTTTATGAAAAAATTGCCGAAAAGACTTGGAGTATGCTTTTAAGTATGAAGTTATTAAGAGTTGTTTACAAAATTGTGTATATGATTCTTTAACTTGTGATAAATTTGGGGAGCATTGGCAAGCACTACTCATGCCTTATGACCTCCATGATAATGATGGCTGGATTGGCTCCATTTCAAGAGGTGTCTATGGGTCCTAGCCTATGTTAAAAATACTTTTTGGGCAGTATGTCTGCAACCAGCGGATTGAAAGTATGAATACCTTTTTTTATGGTTTTGTAAACTTCAAAACAACTTTGAAACAATTTGTTAAGTAGTATGATAATGTCTTGAAATTAAAAGTAAAGAATGAAGATGCTGGTAATTTTATTCCTTCAACACTCAACATTGGCCATTATTCCATTGAGAGGCAACTGCAAGAAGTGTACACTAACACAAAATTCAAAGAAGTACAAGATGAGTTTCGGTGATTTCTATATTATTGTGTTCATTTGATTAGCCTGGAAGATAGAATATATACCCATCATGTGGCCAATCAGGTGAAAACCAGCAATGGATTAGTAAAACGAGTAAAATCTTGAGTTATATTTAATGAGGATAAGTTTAAATTAAAATTTACTTGCCTATTGTTTGACTTCATAGGGATAGTATGTAGGCATGCTCTTCAAGCCTTGACTAACTTAAACAAGGACTAATTGCTCTCAAAATATATCCTTGGTCATTGGAGGAAAGATTTGCAGCAGAAATATACACTTGTGAAGAGCAATCATGATGAGTTTGGTGAAAACCCTATTTCACAACGATATGATAGGTTGTCCATAAGTTTTATGAAATAGCAATAGCCGCATCATATAGCGAGAAGGGTTGTAATAGGTTAATGTGTCATTTAGAACATATAAGTGGAGAATATGTATAGATCCACAATGTATAATGGTAGAAAAACTTATTATCCTCCTACTACTTCCATAGGGGGGTAATAGTGCTAAGGTGCTAAGCCCCATCAAGGTGAAAAGTAAATGGAGACTACCATCAAAGAGAAAGCAGTCTACATTGGAAAAAGTAGTAAAATGGTTAAAAACACTAAAGAGTCAACAAAATAAGGTTAATCATGTGTTTTGGTATGTGTTGGTTAATTCATATGTATATCATTATTTTTACATTTTTCTCTAGCATTGCTCCATCATCATGGATTATCATAAATCTGCCCAATTATCTGAACATGAGACCCGAATTCATCTCCTGCCTAATTTTAGTGCTCCATTGACTACACTGTCAAGGATGACAATATTGTTTATTTTCTCCACAATATAGTTTAGTGTTTCTATTTTAACATGTGCTTTTTATTTTGTATTTTTTATAGATGCAACCTCACACATTTCAACTTGTGGATGAGGGCATTCCCTATTCTCCTATCAACCAAGATATAAATATAAACACTCTTGAGTATTTTTAAATATAATTTTTGTATTTTATTTTTAGCTAGTTGAAAATGAAGTTAGTGTAATAATCTATATGATAACATTTAATGCAGGTTTGGAACATTTGTATTATTATCCTAATTGTTGGTTGAAGTAGAAGAGTTTGTATTTTGTGATCATTTAGAGTCATTGTTATAGATTCCCAATGTTGGGACTTCGTATGTTAATTGAATTGTACATGGTTGTGATGGAGGGAAGGAAGTTGTAAATACTGAGAAGTTGGTGTACTGTGTCGGGAATGGTGTATTCTTTTGTATATGTGTTTTTTGGATTTCACTTATAATGCTATTGAATGGTTGTAACTATATTTATTGATGTTAGTGTTAATGATTAGTCAAACACTTTTAAACATGTAGCTTTTGGCTTTATTGTTTTTTACATCTCATTATTGGTGTCATTTCAACAGAACAATTCAAAAGAGAAAAAAAACCAGCATTTTAACACAATTTAGCACAATTCAAAACTTACAATCAAAATACTAAAGTGGTAGTTGTGAAAGAGGTAGTTGTGACCTAATTTCAACACAATTCAAGCTGCTAACAATCAAAATACTTCCTACACTCACATCAACACAATCCAAATTGTGAACAACAAAGCTAAAATATATCTTACACAATTTACATCACAATTCTAGGTTAAATCAATGTACCTTTGTTTGTAATAAGTTACAATGATTTGATACAAGTACAAATAAGAAGAAAATCCATGACACTAAAAGTGCAACCATATATCTATTGCTTTTGGTCCTCTCTCTTTCAATTTCTACTTAACATCATATTGCTTTGATTTCCATTGCCTCCTTATGCCTAGATACTTTTTGTTGGATCATTTCAAACTCAACCCAAGTAAAAAATTTGCACAATTGCCAATCTGCATTCTTGTAACACCCTGCTCCCCAATAAAGACATTTTTAAAATTTTCGGGGAGCCAGTTTACTACTAAACTTGATTAAAAACTTTTCTTTTAAAGAAGCGCTAGATACGAAAGATCTCATAAATAAATAAATTTAATCTTTTTAAATACTTAAATAGATACGAAAGTCTGCGGAAGCACTTATTTAAAAAAAATACAAAAGTTTCATGTGCTTATTAAAATGATTTATTTAAACCTTAAATCAACTGAACATGACATAAACTATCTAGACCTCTGCCTCGCCTCCCTCGGTCAAGTCCTGTCTTATAGTCTCATCCTCATAAATGTCATCACCTGGGGTGATTTAAAAACATAAAAATATACAAAAATGAGTCGAATACTCAATAAGTAACACATCATACAGTAAACATAATAAACATAAGGTTTCTTGAAAAACGTGCATACTCATAAATACATACGTAAATAACATGAATATGAACGTGAACTTATCTTTCACTTATAGGCCGATACCCACTATTGACCCTAGTGAGTTAGGGTTAGCGAATCTAAGTAGATTCTGAATCTGCCCATGGCCGCGGGTTGTGAAATCCATACATAAGAAAGACATATTGGGTGCACTACCAGCATATACGACCTGGTAGTGCAATATGCCCATAACATAGGTACCGTCTTCATATCATAATGTAGGCTGTTATATATCTTATCATTCATACTTCATCATAATCATACATGGATACTTGTCATATCATATATTTTAAAAGAAATTGCATGCATACTTGTCATATCATATCATAGATTTCAAATGAAATCACATTCTTTCATATATTTCCGTGATACATGTTTCCTCACATAAAATCATGTGTGGCTTTTCATAAATAATTTAATTCATAAGACTCAAATAAAATCATGACTTTTCATAAATAATTTTATACATATATCTTCACATAAAATCATGGATTTTTTTAAAACTTTTGATGCATAACTCCTTTCATAAAATCATGAATTTTCATAAATAATTTAATGCATAATTCTTCACATAAAATTATAGATTTTCATAATTTTATCAGGACTTGGGTACGTAAAAATGGGCTTTCAATGGATTGCGTACATGCATAATATTTTTATAAAAGACTTGCCGTTTACCGTACATACGTGTAAGGGTATGATCATGCTACTTACCTCGTAGCACTAATCCATTATTTCTGGAATGCGGCTGATTACCTAAAAACATGTTAGTAGTTTTTTGTAAATTCCTAATTAATCACGTGCTTCGTTATTAAAACCTGAAATAAATCTATAACTCTCGGATCCTAAAGTTTTGTAAGTCCTTAAATACTTTAATGTTTATAAAATTTCTCCAAAAATCTTACACTATTAAATCCTAAAATCTCATTATTCGAACTTATAATTCTATCTATGTAGGCATGTGTTGACCCCAACATATACACGCATTAAATCCGTAATATCGACGTTAAACTGTATTCGATATTCCTATATCCGTTAACTACTCTAAAAATATTTCAACTTTTTCATGGTCTAAGTGCCCTTAAATTCATATGGCATCCTGTATTCAATCTCGTGAGGCCTAACATATACTAAACTACTAACTAGTTTGTGTGAGAAAGAGGAAATAACGTGAGAGGAAGAGAGATAATTACCGAGAGAGTGAAGGGATAAAAGAGAGGGGAAGAGGCCAGGATGGCAACGACTTGTTGGCTTTCCAAGGGCAATCACGTAGTGTCTCTGCTAGCTGGGCAACTAGGTGGTAAGTGGGAGGAGCTGCGACGTGGTTGGCTTGGCTTCGAAGTGACGGGGTTGCGGGATGTGCCTGGTGGTTGCCGTGAGGGTGGTCTGCTGGACGGACTGAGGGGAGGTGGTGGAGGTTGTTTTTCCTGGACGTGTGTTGCGGGTGACTTGGACGTGGGTTGTGAGAGAGGAAGGGGTGGTGGGAGGTGCCGTGTGGGTGTGTGGGTCTTGTTTGATGTTTCCGTGGTAGTTCACGGAGAGGGAGGAGCAGCTTGGACGCAGCAGCTCACAGTGGAGGACTTGGGTCTTGGCGTGCGTGAGTGAGGTCTCTTGCAACATACTAAGGGAAACCAGGGAATTAAAGTGGGACTTGAAGAAGAATGTGATGCACGTATTGTGCATGGAGTTATACTATAGATAGGGAATCAATTTAGGAAATTTAGCATGAAGGGATTTGTAAAGTTTCAACACTGTTGTGATAGACTTCTATTGAGGCGTGAATTTTAATAGAAAGTAGAGACTTGCTTGCCTTAGAATTACAGAGAAACTAGTATTATAACGGGTTTGGATTCATTTTATTGGTTAAAATTTAGTAATTTCAATTGGATTTCTAAATTATCAGTCTCTTAATTTCTTCTAAAATTCTCAAACTTTAAAATTCAAAATTTGAGTCTTTGGGCCTAACTAAATCCCAAGAATTAATCATTCGCAACTAATCCAATATGGCCATAAAAAAATCCATTGACTTACAAAAAAAAAAAATCTTAATAGCTCGTGGACTATTCCAAATTGGCCCATTAAACCTAATTTAGGCCCAATGAAATTATCCATAATTTATTTATAATAATATTGGATCGGGTCATTACAATTCTGAAAACCGAGAAATCTATGTTATATAATCTAAATCATATGAAACCAACAAAAAATTTAGAGGGATATTATTATCAAATTTACCTCCCAACTACCGCAAGTAAATAATCGTCGTACTTCGTTGCCTCTTGAACGAACATATTTAAATCGTGCTTTTAAGCCACAATGACATATTAGATCATAGACATTCATTGATCTAGCAATTGAGCTTGACCCACAATGAGTAGACATTGTTACTTCCTTCATGCATAATAATCGAAATGTAGAATGAAAGTCCAACCTTAGAATATATCATGAGAAATAAGAAATCAATTAACATGCTATATACGTACATAAACTAAATTTGTGGTTTATGTTTGACCATATGGCTCATGATCTTCTTTTATTTCAATATCTTAAAACTTGAAATATGTTTTCATTGGACATTTTTTAATTAAGGGCTAGCTCTATCATTTTCCTTGTTGCTTTTTAATATGACCAATTATTAGATTTGAAAATAAATTTTTGGTATCATTGAACGGATATGTAATGAAATTACATCTAATAATTATATTTTTATAATTATAAATAAATAAAAATGCGTAAAACACACACACGACCCACACACCCAAACAAATTTACTTGTGTACCATAGGGTACTACAATAATTTGTAATCAATCTGCAGGCCTTTTGGATAACATGAACTATATAAGCTGGAAACTAGAAAGTATTCTTCTTGTAGCTGAAGTTGTTTGGTTGAATCATTTGGCTGCTACAAGACACCAAGAAAATACAAGTTCTTCTTCTTATTTTATCATGTAAAGAGGCACAATGCAGGCTGTTTCTGATCTTTCATTTTGATCATTTTTTAATATTACATTTACGCTTTAACTAGATTTCTTCCTTCTATACTTTATATAAATTTGCTGCTCAAAACGAAAACAAAAGAACAAATATCTTGATCGGTTCATACTAGGGGTTTCGAATGAATATACCCTTTAAAAGGCTTCTCGTGCAATATTGGAACTTCCATCTCTATCCTGGATGCATGGCATCCGAATTCACAATTAGGATATCCACGTAACCTTGTTTACATTCAAATTGGATTTTCCATCATATAGATACATTGGAGGGGGGGCCAGCAAGGTATATGGATGAACATGATCATGTATCTACTTTGTGAACGTCTCCTCTCAGCTGGGATTCATTTGTGAATTGGCTCCTTCCAAAAACCTCAGTCGACCAATCCATATATATATATACACACAATACCAAAGAAACTATACTCATCAAAAGCTTTCTTTTTGGTTAAGTATCAAAAGCCTTCTCTTGTACTTAGCCTAATCTATTTGTCATCAACAAATGGCCTCAAATTTGCTGAAAAATCTTTTCCTTTCCCTCCTAGTTGTCTTTGCTGCGTTTTGGGTTGTAAAAGCAAGTGATCCAAACATCCTATCTGACTTTGTAGCCCCAACAAATTTTACAAACATTGATGGAAATTACTTCACTTTCGTTGGACTTCGTGGAGTACTATTCAACAATACTATACCAAACTTCAAGGTGACAAAAGCTAGCATGGCAGAGTTCCCGGCTTTGAATGGCCAAAGTGTGTCCTTGGCCATTCTCCAATACCCTGCTGGTGGTCTTAACCCGCCTCACACCCACCCTCGCTCTGCAGAACTTCTGTTTCTTGTGGCAGGCAGCCTTGAGGTTGGTTTCATAGACACTACTAACAAGCTTTACAATCAAACTCTCCAAGTCGGGGACATGTTCATATTTCCTAAGGGACTTGTGCACTTCCAATACAATGCGGATGCCAATGGAACTGCTACAGCTATATCTGCTTTTGGTAGTGCAAATGCTGGAACTATTTCAATCCCTACCAATGTTTTTACCACCGGCATTAATGATGTAATCCTTGCAAAGGGTTTCAAAACTGATATTGCTACCATTCAGAAAATAAAGGCCGGTTTTGCAGTACCCAAGGCTTAATTAGTATTAATTTGTAATACTTTTCTTTATGTTTTGATTTGTATTGAGGAAATAAGGCGTACGTGGAGTATGGAATTGTATTACACAGACAAAATCTTATATATATATATATATATATATATATATATATATATATATATATATACTTTCACCAGTGTATGCGCTGTGTTTTAATTTACATGTATTGAATTAATTTTTCAAAAAATTCATACACTGCAATGTGGTTTCTAATTGATGATCAGGTTCAATATGGTTTGGGAAGAATTGTACGTTAAGAAATGTAGTTGGTTTGATAAACTTGTGTCTCTACTTCTTGAATATACTGTGATTATGCATGGTAGATATATACAGCTAGCTGAAGTTAGATGGACCGGCTCAGATGCATGCATGCATGGATTGTGGAACCTTTTTTTTTTTTTTTATCAATATTGAAGCAGATCTCTTCCAACCTCTTGAGGTTCCTTAATGACCAGAAGTACTACGTTTACTATTAAATCCAAATACATATCACCAATTCGTTTTTTTAAATTAAAATCTATAATTTCATTCAATTCAGTGTTGGCCTATACATGCTATATCATGTAAAACTGCTTTGTACAATTCCATTGGACACTCTTCCACCCACACTCGCTCTTCCTTACAAGAGAGACCTAGCTTGGCAAGCTGATGAGAAACATTATTCTCATTTCTTTGTATATACTGAATTATCCACCCACTTCTGCTCTGAAGAACCCTTTTGACATCTTCTATCAGTTGGCCAAACCACGCCCAAAATCTCCATAATTGTTTACAACCTTAATAACCCAAGAGCGTCCCCTTCAAAAGTTATAGAAGAGAAGTTGAGTTCAGCACATAGTTTCATTGCCCTCCATAAAGCCAGAATTTCTGCTATCACGAGGTGTGCAACATCCTGCTTATTCATGCATAGAAAGGCCAAGATCTCTCCCTGAGAATCTTTTATAACAATCTCTGCACCCATTCTCTTGTTTTTTTATTCATATGCAGCATCCCAATTAACTTTTATGTCACTTCCACGTGGAGGTTTCTATCTTACAATTCACCTATCTGCACTCCCATTAACCTTGAGCCTCACTGAGCTGCTTGGTACCTACTTAAATTCCTCAAGGTTATCCCTTGCTTGTTTCACCACCACTCTGGGTCTACAGAAAATCTTCTCAAAAATAATTTGTTTCTTCTGGTCCAAGCCTCCTCATGATGGATGTCACAACTTCCAAATCATCCTCCTGTAGATTCTGAGTCAACTTTTCCCACACCTTCAGGAGATCATCTTCACTGCTAAACCATTTTTGCATAGGGATCATCGAATCTACCCACACATCAGATGCATCAAGACAACTCCACAGGGTATGGCAGATCGATCCTCCTCTCTTTCACAAATAGGGCATAGTGGACTCGATGATTTTTCTCTTATTTAGGTTCACTCTTGTAGGTAGACAGTCATTGATGGCTTTCCAAATGAAGGTCTTAACCACCCATGGGGTATTCATGCTCCATATAGCTCTCCACCACTCACTCCCCACTAGGCAGCATGAAGCTTCACCTTTCTCTCTTCTTCTTGTATTCGTATCCAAAGGATATGTGCTTTTGACATTGAACTGTCCCTTCTTTGTGTGCCCCCAGATTAGCTTATCTTGTTGCCCAGACAGATTGAAGGGTCTATTACAAACCAGCTCAGCTTCCTCTTCAACCAAAGTATTTCTAATAACCTCTACTTTCCAATTGCCCCTTTTGCATCTATAAACTCCTCAATTCTAGAGTTACTATCAAATTTCTTCATTGGTGATTGCAGATAGAAAGTAAAAGGCCTTGGGATCCATTTATCATCCCAAATTTTAAAGTCTTTACCATTCCCTACCCACCAGATGAGTCCCTCTCTAACTAGATTTAGGGCTTCTCATAAGCTCTTCCAAATCATATAAGGCCCTGAGCCTAGATTTCCCTACAATAAACCAGTATGCTTGAAGTACTTTTCCTATTAGGTCCTTGCTGCTAAAGAGGTGGGGTTTGTCAAAATCTTCAAGCACTGCTTTGCAAGTAGAGCTTGATTAAAGCTCTCTATGTTCCTGAACCCAAGCCCTCTAGAGTCTTTTGCTTCCCCCATTCTACACCAGCTGCACCAGTGTATCTTCCTATCATCGTGCTTATATCCCCACCAGAATCTGGCCATCATGGCTAGGATTTCTCTACACAACTTAATAGGCAATTTGAAGACATTCATATGGTAATTTGGGATCGCTTCAATCACTGCCTTTAGAAGTATTTCCTTACCCGAGAGGAAAAGAAATTAGTTCTTCCAATTATTTATCCGCTGCCACACACCGTCAGCAGCCGACATGTTCATCTACGGGAGATGCGCGGCCTGCTTGGCTCGATGTGCACCTTACTTGGGTTGATGCGATGGTCTCAGATATTACTGCCCACATCGACCGACAAATCGCTTCAGTACAACAGAGTGTCACCAGGGTTGCCATCGGTTACCTATCCTAAATGAAAAGGTCAACATATTGACTAATGAATTTAATACATTTGTAAACAATTCATTCTGAGTATTTTTCACTTTTATCGTGTTGTTTTCAAAATTTTATCATATTTTGTATTTTACTTTTATTATATTACATATTGAACAATATTATTTAATATATGTACTATTTTTGAATTACAATTCTCAATCTTTTTTAATGTTAGCTTATCTACATTTAATATTAAATTAATTAACGTTCGAACGTTAGCGCAAAAAATTTTCACATTCGCACATAAGTAGCCTCAACGTTCGAATGTCCAGGGCCTGTTCGAACGTGAATATGTATACGTTCGAATGTAATGCAATTTCTCGGCTACCTTTAATGACGGTTTCCACAAATCGTCACATAAAATACTTTTTAGTGATGGTTTGGGGACTGTCACAATTGTCAAACAGTCACAAAAACTCATTTATGTTGTAGTGGTACAAGAATGAAAATGAAAACTGGTTAGGGATAAATAAATTTATGATGTATTCGGTTGTTGATCCCAATTCATCTCAACTGACCTCAAACTAATCATTAATGGGGTCCACTACTTTTTTAACTTCGCATAAGAAAGTTAAACTCATCTCAACCTATTTCATGTATTTCAACCTAAAAAGTTAAAAACATCTCAACTTATAAAAGTTAAACTCATTTCAATAGGACCCACAAAATACTACTATATATTCACAACTCAACTCATCTGAACATCCAAATGCAGCTGTTGTGATGGATTTACAGACTGTTGTGCCCCAAATAAAAACTATGGTGGATGGAAAGATGCAACACTTTGTTGTACTGGAATAGTTGATGAAAACACCTCATTCCTCTTCCTCCTGACCCCAAGTTGGATTAAGCGGTAATGTCATGACATGGCTCATTCAAAACCCTAGGCCCAATCAATGCTAAACTCAGCCTAAATAAAAACGACATCGTTTGAACACAACAAACCTTATTTGTTTTTCCCCTTCCCTGTCCAACGCCCCCGCCCCCCCCCCCCCCTCTCTCTCTCTCCCTTTGAGGTTTGCAATGAACCTGTCTGCCTCATAATGTTTACCTCCACCATCATCCACCTCGCCGCCCATCGATGAGTTTGCGCCAGTAAGCATCTTCCATTTCTCTCTCTCTCTCTCTCATCTTGCCATTATGTCGCCGCCCATGACCACTGCCACCCAAGCATTGCACCATGAGCATGTCGCCTAGGCGTGAGCACTAACTGAATCGAAGTCAGTATACAGGGAACCCAACAGTACTAATTGCAACTTACATAAGCTTCGATTTGATTCTGTCTCTGGTTTGTCGGAGCGAAGTCGGATTTGGGCTTTTGTTTGGCTTTATATTTAACCCATTTTTAAACATGACTTTTACGTATAAAAGATAACTTTTTATGGGATTTCAAGTTATAAGTTTACGAAAAAAATTAGAAAAAAATTTTAGATATGAAAAATTCAAAAATATAAGTAAAAATATTTCATATGCTATGCAAACGTGAAACATTTTAAAAAAAAATTTAAAAAAATTAAGAATAAACAATTGACCCTTTAGGATATACTTGATATCCTATTATTCATAATTTCATATTAGAGTTTCATACTCTCAAATCAATTAAAAATAATAAAAGGATTGTTCAACCATCTAGCCAAGGTCCAAGCTAACACTGAAGGCCCCGAAAAACAACTAACATATAAGAGCAACCACGAGCCATTATCAACAGTATGGAATAAATTACAAACAAGAAACACAACCCGACACTAAGCCATAATATTGTTCCCAACCACAATATCAACCAATAAAACTGAAATAAGACAAACTGAAATAATTACCTTACAAACAAAATCAAAACAAATATGATCAGCAAGTTTTTTCTTGCTCGCATTCCAATTTTGCCGGAAGAAAAGATGACAAAATTAGTGAGGAAATAAGATACAAAAACATGACAGAATTAATATAGAGAAGCAATTAGAGCAACAATTTTAATTTCCAAGTGTGTAGAAAATTAAGCTATATAATTTTTTTAATATAATTTTTGTTTTGGAATTTAAAAAAGTTGATTTTTTTTTTTTTAGAAATTTGATAAAGTTGTAATAATTAGGTTCTAATGATTAGATGAAAAAAGTTAAAATTTGAGATTGAAAAATATTTGTAATTATAGTGTTTAGATATTGAGATAAGATGAGATTAAATGAAATGAGAGGCTTTTGCTCCCAAACCAAGCTTGTGTTTTCACGATCATCAATATGCGTGGGACTCATATGCATGATTAATTATTAGGTACTCCTGGAGTACGGACAAGTGATATGTACTCTCATTCTATTTTAGGATGTCAGGTTAAATAAAATTGATACTTACACATAGACCTGCACGTTGGCCCACCCAAATATTTTTTTGGCCTGACCCAACTTGGCCCGCAACCATGGATAGAGAAAAATAACCCGACCTGACCCATTTGGATTAGGTAAAAATTATCGAGTTTTTTTTTTTTTTTAAACCTTCCTTTCTCACTACTTAAAGCCCTTCTCTCTCTGCCCTTGCCCTTGCCCTTGCCCTTGCCCTTGCCCCTACCTCAGGATCTCTTCGAATTGCTCAAAATATCTCCTTATGATATCCCGTTCAAAATATCTCCTCATCTAATGAACCCGTCTTTGATCGGGTGGGCTATATCGGATATCTCGAACAGAGCGGATCCCAGCACTTTATGCATAGGCCTACTTACACATAAATTTAATTATATGATATCTAGTAATAGGATAAGAGTACTATGTCTTTCGTATTCTAAAAGTACCTAATAACTATTTCAAAAAAAAAAAAAAAGTACCTAATAACTTTCCCGTACCTAGCATGAGTTCTGCGTGAGCATCACGCGTTAGTTATATGATAACGTTTTTTGGACTACATTGCAATATCGACATCTGGGAATGCTTTGCGTGTAAACTTTGGTTGGCTGGAAGGCAATCGATAAAAGGCATTTCCAAAGTTGTTTATTGAACATTTGAGAATGGGCAATATTATGAGTATGTTTGACTCACATGACTATTTGTGAGTCTATTTGCACTCGGTTGGGGAACCTTCGCGTACCCAGTCCACGTGTACAAATAATACGGTGTGTTTCATATACCAAACTGCGAACACGAGATGCTTGAATAGACAAGCTTCCCACAGAACGTTGTTACCTTCGTCTACCCACAGAACAGAGCAAGCTTCTCACATTGCAGATTCGGCTAACATACATAAAGCAGACTCGTTGGTCATGGGGATGGCAAGTGACACCAGTCCATTCGCATGGGGACTCATCAGAAGCTTTCCAGTTACTGAGGACGTTTCTAGCTAGTGTCGTTCAAAGTACTTTTGATTTCCAATAATGTCAGACCTGGAATGTAAAAATCACTTAGAAAAAGTATACTTCCAAGCTTCATTTTGTTGCACAAAAATTTCAAGCTTTAAACCAAACATCTTTAAAATTTTCCTAAAAATAAAGCATGCTATTTGACTAGGTTAGAGTTGCCTTTTGCACCCTCACAAAACTAAGAAAAAAAAAAAAAAAAAGAACAGAAACTGAAGGAAAAGTTTTCTTTCATTACAATGGGCTACCTGACATTTTATCATGAACCAAAAACTCCAAGGAAAAAGAAGATGAAATGCAATGTGGCTTTACCATCTTGATTGAGAGGAAGAGAGCTAGGGCTCAAATGGGTATTCGCATAAATCAGAGAGAGGACCCAAACAAAAACACCCATTTCCATCCCTTCTTCCAAAATGGTCTTTCTAGGTAGACTTCTCTTGGTATACCATTCGCATGCAAAAACAGAGGAGAGAGAGAGAGAGTGGGGAGAAGCTGAACTGCTATGATAACAGTAGTGGGTGGAGTAGTTTCTTCGGCTGGAGTGATTTTCATGTTTTCCATCTGCTTTTGCTTTTTATTTTATTTTATTAATATATCAGCTGACGTGGCCAGCCGATTCTCCAAGATATCCAACTGCGATTGCCTTTAGTAGAATTGTTTGATAAATGAAAAATTTTATTCGCAGTCTCTACTTTGGGACTGCATGTACAGTCCCCAAATAGATATAATGATGATAGGTTAAATGAAAATTACATAATAAATTATATAATTATTATATAAATAATATATCTATAATTTTTTTTCATTTGGTCCGATCCGAGATGGAAAAACCCTAGACCGAGATATGATCGAAACTTTTCAATCTTCTAAATATGGACCGGTCCAATTCAATCCGGACCGAAACGATCAGTCCAGTCGGTTTCTCGAGTCCGGACCAACCATTTACCTTAAAAAAAAACGCTTAAAAAAAAGTACAAAAAGCAGTTATGAGTACACTTTTTGCCTGAGGTACACTTCTTCGGTCTACTAAACATTAAGTTTAGCCCATAAAAATTAGTCTACGACTCTACGTTCGCTTTTATAAGAAAATAAATTTAAATAAAAGAAAGATGATAATAATTAAGAAGCTGATGATATTGTCTCCATCGCTTTTTTTTTTTTTTTTTTCATTTTACTCGTCGATGGGTATTTTAATAAGTTTATTTTTCTCGAAAAACTTTTCCCTTTTTTGGAACTTCATGTATCTTGATGAGTATTTTGGTGCAGAGAAACTTCTGAAATTCAATACTTTTCTTTAAAATTTAATTTTTCTGTTAATATCTCATTTAAATTCTCTATCAACAGTATTCTTTAAAATTACAAATTTCAATCATGATAAATGAT
Organism: Juglans mandshurica; assembly: GCA_022457165.1. Classification (NCBI taxonomy): domain Eukaryota; kingdom Viridiplantae; phylum Streptophyta; class Magnoliopsida; order Fagales; family Juglandaceae; genus Juglans; species Juglans mandshurica. The sequence continues at coordinate 20,285,033 of CM039630.1, read as the reverse complement.
ATTTACAATCCTAAAATGTGAAAGCTCCACGCACTCCCTTTAAAAAAAGTGGATAAATTCAGGATTCACATGAAAAAAATTATTTATTTGGATAATGAGATTAGTTGAGTTGAATTGTGTATAATTGTATTTTGTAGATCCTATTGAGTAGGGGTGTAACCGGTCCGGTCCGGTCGGGTTTTGGATAAAATCTAGGACCGAACCGGTATGTACCGATTTTGTATTTTTCAAAAATGATTACGCACCGGTTACCCTTCTAAACCGGTACTTCCTGTTTTACCGCTTTCCAGTCCGGTCCGGTCCGGTTTTCCGGTTTTTTAAAAATATAAATTTCACAATTTGTCATTAAAAATTTGTTTATAAAAAAAAAAAATTGATTTAAAAAAATTATTTTATACTTTTATTAATATATTAGACTATATAATAGTATTAATATTAGACTATTGGTATAGTTATAAGGTATATATTAGTATTAGTTATAAACTTTTAGTGATTTAGTATTAACATTTTATGTAATAATTTATAAATTATAATTAGAAACTATTTTATATATGAATATATATGTTATATATAAAATTTCACATAAAAATTTATAATTATACATTATATATAAAACTTATATATATTAATATTTAATATATATAAAATATTTTGTATAAAACTTATATATAAATATTTTATTTTTTATTTTTTTTAATCAACCGGTCCGGTCCGGTTCGGTCCGGTCAAAAAAATTCCGGAACCGGCCGGTTTTTACGTTTTAAAAACCGGTTCCGGACCGGACCGGTTCAAAACCGGTCCGGTTCGGTCCGGTCCGGTCCGGTCCGGTTTTCCGGTTTGAGTTTACACCCCTACTATTGAGATGGGTTTAACTTTTTAGGTTGAAATGTATGAAGTAGGTTGAGATGCGTTTAACTTTTTTATAAGAAGTTGAAAAAGTAGTGGATCTCATCAATGATTAGTTTGAGATGAGTTGAGTCTAGTTCAACAACCAAACAGAACCTAAGAATTACCCAACTATAAAGAATAATTGAGCATATACTTTTTAACTTTTCTATGTCATGCATGAGTTACAAGGATAAGCAAAATTTTGTAGTTTCTTGGTGTCCTGTACGAGCCAAATGACTGTAAAACAGCAGGCATTCACAAGAACAATGACCTCGTAGTTTTCATCTCGAATTTGTCATCCCGAAGCCCTGCAGGAGTGAAACATATATCCCCTTTCCTTAATATTCCATAGGGGACTCACAACACCCTATTTAAGAGAGCCTTTCTTTTAAGCCTATGCACCTCAGTCCACCACATTCAAAATCATCAAAATACCATATCCCTTGCATCAAGTTCTCTTCCATGGCCTCTACAATCTTTTCCATCAAATTCTTCTCATTGTTCATTTCTTTGATTGCCATCATCGGAATGGCGACAGCCGGAGATCCAAATATCCTCTCCGATTTTGTACTCCCCGAAAATGTCACTTTAATTGATGGAAATTTATTCACATTTACTGGCATGCGCTCCCTTTTCCTATCTAGCCCTCCCACAACCTTTAAGGTATTGAAAGCAAGCATGGCTGAATTTCCAGCTCTCAACGGGCAGAGTGTTTCCTATGCTATATTGGAATTTGCTAATGGCACCATTAATCCACCCCACATCCATCCTCGCTCTGCCGAGCTCCTTTTTCTACTTGGGGGTACCCTTCAAGTAGGATTTGTTGATACAACCAATAAGCTATTTACTCAAACATTGACAGCGGGTGATTTGTTTGTGTTTCCCAAAGGACTTGTGCACTTCCAGTACAATGCTGACCCTCAAGGTTTGGCTTTAGCAATTTCAGCTTTTGGTAGCGCAAATGCTGGAACTGTTTCAATTCCTAACACTTTGTTCACCACTGGCATTGACAATAATGTGTTGGCTAAATCCTTCAAGACCGACGTTGCCACCATTCAAGCTCTTAAGGCTGCTCTTGGTGCTCCCAAGTCCTGAAGATAGCATTCCTTTCCATTAGTTGCTATTTTAGTATTCAGTTCAATTTTCTATGCTTTCATTCCTTTGTGCTGCTCTCCTTTTTGGGGTTTATTTTTTGGCGTTAAATAATAATCCTTCTTGTTAAGAAGAGTATTTACCATTTATCATTACATTCGTAAGCATTAATTGTTGTCTCTTCTCCATCAACAAAGATACATAAAACTTAAAGACTCTTTTAATAGTGTTGGATATGGATGTTTATGCATTCAATGATTTGTCATTTAAACGGTGTGGATGTGGTCAAAGGCACTAGTATCTCGACATACAAGGAAGCACTCTCTCTTGCACCACTGCTGAGACCAGCTACCAAAGTAAATAAAAAACTCAACTGCATTGTTGTTTTGGGCTTTCATGTATATGCACATGAAGTAGCTTGATAATTACACTCTGGAGTTATGATTTAAGTGTGAGAGATTCAGTTATGAGCATGTAAGGGTAAAATTGGACGGCCACTTTGAGCTCAGGCAAATGAGATGCAGTCTTATATGCAGAGCCAAAAGAATAAAATACAAAACTCAAATGTTGTTCAGAGAAGTTAAGGAGTTGGAAAGAAACCAAGGTTGGCTCAAGTGAACCCCTAAGGATTGGCTCAAGTGGTAAAGGCCTTCGGCGTGAGGGTATGCTCCCTCAGGTCTAAGGTTCAAATCCCCTTGAGTGTAAACAATTTCTAGGGGTCATCGAACTAAGAAAATTCTCTCATTGAATTACCTGATGTGCACTTGCGAAAAACTCTATGTTGAAGGCCCATGCACCCCCAAGATTAGTCGAGACGCTGGTCTTGGACACCCAATGCCAATAAAAAAAAGTTAAAGAGTTGGAAAGACACTGACGAAAGGTCGTTAAATGAAAAGAGCAATGTTATTTGTCATCATTTGGACTAATATTCTTCCATCGCTCCATCATATGATTTGAAAAGACATTTGTTATTTTCTCATTTGATGCTACATTAGAGGGAAAATCCCTATGTTCCAAGTTAAATTTATCCTTGATTAAGAATAACACTGTCCCAAACAAAGTGACGAGATTTTCACAACAGGTTTACACACGTGCACAAACAAATTCAAGTCATGTATAATAATCATAGAAATGGGACATCAACATAGTATCGTTGTCCAAAACCAAGAAAACCACAACTCAACAAATATAAGCAAAAAACAGAATCAACATTAGGTTGCTGAATGAAGCATCTCAAAAGACTATGGATCTCAAAGGTTGAGTTTTTTAACCTTTATTGTCTGCTACTAGAGTAACAAAATGATTTTCATAGATTAGTCATTTAAGAATAACAATCTCACAGGGAGCAGGAAGCAGGAAGCAGGAAGCACCACAAGTCGTGAACACAAGTCAATTGTGAGAACGAAAGCAAACCCGCAAAATGTTAAATAATAAAAATAAAAATATGTTCGTCTGGTAAACCACCCAAGATTGGGAAGCAACTAGGGGTGAGTTCGGTCCGGTCCGGTCCGGTCTAGGGTCGGTCCGGTCCGGTCTGGACATGTCTAAAATGGGCCATTCAGCCCATCTAAATCTAATTTTTTTTCGGCCCAATTTCAATTTTTTTCGGCCCACTTCAAATTTTGTACATTTTTTTTTAGCTAAAACTACTAAAAAAAGCTTGATCTTGAAAAATACAATGATAAAAAAAAACTATTCTATATAAAAAACTAAAAAAACCCAAATATTATGCTATTAGCCTATTAGGTATATATAGTTATAACTTATAACTTTTAGTGATATTAATACTATACTATTATACTAATATTATGCTATAATACTATAACTTTTATAATATGCTATTAAATTATTAATACTATTATACTATAACTCTTATATGAGTAAAGTTATTATAACTTATAATAGTTATATAGTTGGTACTTACTACTTAGTTATTATGAATCATGAATCCATGATTAGTATAAGTTATAACTATATTATAATATTAGTATAACTATAACTATAGTCGTAGACTCTTACTTTATATTAGACTATTAGTATTTTTTTTTATATGTCATATTAGAGTATAGAAGACTAGAAGTAAAGTCTAGACTATTAGTATAAATATTAATATTAGTATAAAATTATAAATATTAGTATTAGACTATTAGTTAATAATTATTTAATGGTGAGTTAGTGATATGTTAAATGAGAATTATATAATTAAATTTTTTTTTTCAATTTTAATTCGGTCTGGTCCGGTCCGAAAAATCCATACACCGTGGACCGGACCGAATTAAGTCGGTCCTATAAAATTCGGACCAAGACCGACCGGCACCATTCTCGGTCCGATCCGGTCCGGTCCGGACCGAATTGGTCGGTCCGGTCGGTTTTTCCGGTCCGGACCGACCGAATATCACCCCTAGAAGCAACCACATCACCAGTACTAAAGTTGAATGATGGGACAATTGGGCGAAAAAGGCCAATGTACAGTCTTCTCCCTCTTCTACCACCCTTTCTTCGTGTGCTGTCACTGGGAATTGGTGTCACATCCTCTGTAAGTATAAACCCAATGTAAGATTCAAGCCCATATTCAGATTCCCAAAAGTAAATATTTTTAAAAAATAAAATTGTAGGATAAAAGAAATATCAAAACTCCGACAGGGATGGCTTCTTAGCAATCCAACACGAGATTTTCTCTGGTTGCTGAAAGGCAGGAAGATGCCCACCCTGCTAAATAAACTGCTAAGAGGGGGGAAGGGGGCAGGACTTTGAAAAGGAAGCCATGATAAGAAAAAAGGAAATCCTAAATATTCATCCTATGTTGGGATATTTTGTCCAAAGCCTTTATGTAGGACAAACTCTTTCAAGGTGTCCACCAGGTAATTATGGTTACATATGCCAGATCTGGTGCTTACACTTTAGGCATTTAAAAATGTGTGAACCCTACCAATGCGACCAATCTTCATTCCAGAACGAGCAAGGGCCCGAAGTGCAGACTGAGCACCAGGACCTGGAGTCTTGGTTTTATTTCCTCCAGTAGCACGGAGCTTGATATGAAGAGCAGTGATGCCAAGTTCCTGTATGTGATGGAATCACAATTGATCAAGCTAGCAAACAGTGGAGACGTATCACTTCGTAACAAAATCCAGAAATACCTACTTATCAATGCTAATTGAAAATCAAATAATTATAGTTTGAAGTAATGAATAGGAAAAGAGAAAACCTTGCATCTCTGTGCTACATCTTGAGCTGCAAGCATGGCAGCATATGGTGAGGACTCATCCCTATCAGCCTTTACCTTCATGCCACCTACAAATTAAGAAAGATTCAATTTCACCTCTCATGGGAGGATCCAGATTCATTTCACCTCTTACAAAAGGATCCATGAGTGAGACAAATTCACAGGCACCACAAGGTAATTAATTATACAAGACAATTACAAAAAAAAAATTAAAATCATTTACTTTTCCAAGGTTTTGAAGAAAGATTAAATCACACACTAACCAAATGTGCAAATACAGACGAAGTAATGCACGTGAATGCTCAAGTCTAAATATACTGTAAAAAATAGGCATTCGGTGTTCAACTAAACCATAAGAAGCAAGATCAGTCATACCAGTGATGTGAACTAGTGTCTCTCGTCCAGACAAATCAGTCACATGCTGTTTTTATCAGGCAAACAAATCATTTATAATTAACTCAAAAAAATTATAGTTGGACTAACAAATATCTACTTGCGAAAACAAATAATGGTACTTACCAAGAAGGTATCATTAAAGGATGCATAAATGTGAGCCACACCAAAAACTTGTTCTCCTTCACGCGTAGCAGGCCCAAGGGTCACATTTCCTTCCTTTGGCTCCCTTGTCTTTCGTTTCGACTAAGGAACCCCAATAAATGTATGGAAAATGCTACGAGCATGCAACGGATTTGGAGGGATTCATTTTTATACGTGGAGCTCGGGTGGTAGAAACGAAAAAGAGGGGATCTTCTTATTCTTCTTAAATGCTAGTTCATCTTATAATATTGATATAAAAAAAAAAAAAAAAAAACAGAGAGAGAGAGAGAAAAGATTATTGTAGAACGACTTTACAAATAGATTTTATAAAAATAAACTTTATAAATTGATATGCATAGTTTACTATTAATAAGAGGAGTGCTACAGTCATAAAAATATTATATAAAAATAATCTCACAAACTGATATAGTCTTATGTAATCCGTCAGATATACTTTACAACAAAAATAATTTTACAATCTGACAAATCATATTCAGTCACATCAATTTATAAAATTACTTTCTTGTAATCTATATATGACTAAAGAATTTCTCTATAATCTAACCTAGCGCAACAAGTCATATTAGTTGGTGAATTTTATTTTAGTGAGATGTTTTTTATGAATCTAATAGTTTATTTTTAAGAACAAATGATAATTTTAAAATAACAGCCATTACTAAAATAAATTAGTTAATTATTCTAGACACCGTCAAAAAGACCACCATTGACATTATCAATCATGGCACTTCTAAACTGCAACTAAAGTCTAAAACGTCTAATTTTTTAGTGGCGGCTTGTATGTGCCACTAAACCCATTTAAGAGTTGGGATTGTTTGGAGGGTGGGAAATGAAAAAAAAAAAAAAATTAATATGGGTCAAAAATGGATCCCAGTCTCTTTCATTTCAAATTAAATCTCCAGTTAAGATACGCAAGATGATGCAAAGGGGCACTATTCATTGAGGAATGAAAAATTATTCTCGTCAGTTACTATTCATCACCTCATACCCTATGAAAAACACTCACACACCTTATAAAAAACACCCTCACACTCTATGAAAAAGCTATAGACGTGGAATGTGGAGTGTGGAGTGTCTACATTGGTTGATCTGTAGATAATGATGCAAATCGGTCGGTCTGGTCCAGTGATGGACCGAACCATCATTTACCCAGACCGGACCGGTAGCTATCGGTCCGGCCTAATTTCTTTTTTTTTTCTTTTCTTTAAATCACTTAATAAAAGAATTTATTTAAAATATTAAATTAAAATTATGTGACTTATTAATGTGAATTATGTAATTAACTCAATAAAAAAATATTTTATATGGTTAATGATAATAAATTAGATGAAAATTACATTATTAATTTATATAATTATTATATAATTAGCTAATTGATATTATATATTAGTTAATTAATAGAATATTAACAAGTGTTAATAACATATTTAAATTTTTATATTATTAATGATGATAGGTTAGATGAAATTACATAATAAATTATACAATTATTATATATATAATATATATATAATTTTTTTTTCATTTGGTCCGATCCGAGATGGAAAAACCCTAGACCGGGACATGACCGAAACTTTTCAGTCCTCTAAAACATGGACCGGTCCAGTCCGATCCGGACCGAAACGACTAGTCCAGTCGATTTCTCGGGTCCGGACCAACCGTTTATCACCCCTATCTGTAGAATTACTTTTGAAGAATTAGGTTGTTGGAATGGAAAACATGAAATTCTTTAGAAGGAAGAAGCAATCAAAATATGTAGCATACCCTTGAGTAAAAGAGAGGCAGAGGAAAAAGCAATTTGGAGCTTTTCTAAGGATGGCAAATTTTTGTCAAGAGTGCCTATCATTTGGAAATGAGCTTAGAGAAGGAAAAGCTTGAGGAATCTTCAAAATCATATGCACAGAAGCCAGTATGGGAGATGGTTTGGATGCTTAAGGATCAACAAAACAGTTTTTATGGAAGGCTTTGATAGATATTTTCCAACAAAGCATATGTTATTTCAAAAGAAGATTATAAATGATGACTTATGTTCAATCTGTTGTAGGGAGGCTGAAACAATTCAGCATGCATTATGGACTTGCCCCGCAACCTGTGATGTATGGCCAGAAAAATAAAGTATAGTTCATGGAGTGTTTGTTTTTTTTTTTTAAATACAAAATCAATACACAAACAAATGCTTTAAAAATAATTCATCTGGTTGGTAAGTTTTCTTTCTCTCTTTGGACAAGTTTTCTATCTACCCAAATAGCCAGCTATCTAAGCCTCTCCACCCAAGGGGGTTGGAGTTTCGGCTCCTCCCTCCCTCCGACTGTCCAGCCATCAACAGCCATGTATATCAATTTTTTTTACCTTTTTTTTTTCTTTTCCAGCTATAGCACCAAGATGTTCCGATCTGCTACTTACCGGCCTTCTACGACTGCCACGCACCCCACCATTGGACTCCTCATCCTCCAATCTGTCGGACGAAAGGAGAAAATTGTCCAAACGAGTGGCACGTGTGTCTCATGCATGGCTTACAATGCGCATGAATCTCATGCGCTGCCGTGCCATGATGAGTCTTATGCCGCCAAGCGCGACACCATCGGAGTCAGCGGCTTCAGATCTCTTAGATCCGAGTACTACCTTCTTCCCTAGAGTGGTGCGTGAGCCGCACGTGCCACCACCACCAGCAGCAGTCCTACACCGACGTATCAGCTCATCTTCAAGTTGCTATTTCCCTATTATTCTGCTTTTCCTGACCAAGGATCAAGATAAAGTGATCATGAAAGTTTCATTCAACTGGAACAGACCAGCAAAATAAAGCACAGAACTCTCAACTGCGGCTTTTAGTCATAGTTTTATAGTCTATTTATCAGACTATATTAAATCCACTTTAAACTGCTTCCCGTTAGTTAAAAATGGGTGGGAGTCAAATTTTTTACTCCAGATCCTGCCTTTTTTTTTTCTGGTGTTGCTTTTGCTTTTCACTCCTTTGAATCTTGTATCTTTATAACCACTTAGTTAATCTATGTTATGTTTACCTTAAAAAAAAAAACGCTTAAAAGAAAGTACAAAAAATAGTTATCAGTACACTTTTTGCCTGAGGTACACTTCTTCGGTCTACTAAACATTATCCACATGTATATGCCAAAAATTAAGTTTAGCCAATAAAAATTAGTCTACGACTCTACATTCGCATTTATTAGAAAATAATTTTAAATAAAAGAAAGATGATAATAATTAAGAAGCTGATGATATTGTCTCCATCGCTTTTCTTTTTTGTTTTTTCATTTTACTCGTCGATGGGTATTTTAATAAGTTTATTTTTCTCGAAAAACTTTTCCCTTTTTCAGAACTTCATGTATCTTGTAATATCCGAATTCTACTACGTAGGTCTTTACGTCATTCATTAATATTTTTAAGTTAAATACTTTTGAAACCAAGACTCATTATCTTATTATTTTTATTTTAAGATGGGTATGCCCGTATTTTTATAGTAGGTTATTTTAAGACCTTATAATATTTTTTTAAGTCCTCTATTTTTATCCAATTAAAAAGTGACTCAAACCTTCTCAACCATAGGATGGGCAGGTGAGAAAATATTCTCCATGCACGAATCCCCACCGTCCATCCTTTGGCTTGTAAGACAAGCCTTGACTAATCCACTTTTCCCTAAGTGAAACCGTCGGCTTCTTCAACAATCCACTTGACCCTCCTTCCTTCTATTGCACGTCAGTCCCCAAAGCAGACAAAGAAAATATTTCCTCTGGCCTTCGTCCTTCACACGAGAAGCGTTCGGTTTCCACTCACCCGTGCGATTTCTCTCATTTCCTTCAAGCGGATCTCCCTCAATTTGTAGACCCAAGCTTTCCTTCGAGAATCCTCAAGGAACCTAACCCCGTAAGTGAATTCTATGGCTTTAAATTCTGGATTTGGAATCTTGGATTTTGGGTTTAACCTAGGGTTCCTTTCTTCGGAATTTTCTGTTGTGTTCCAGCCCCAAATATTTCGGATTCTCTTCCTCTTCTCGTTGCCGTGTGTTTCCATGGCTTCTAAAGGGACCCAAACAGGTATTATAATCCTTCCATGAGTTTCTTGCAAATTGGGGGTTTTTGGATTTTTGTGTTAGCCAAGTACCATGTGGTAGTTTCTAGAGACATTCCTCATTTGTTTTCTCGTTTAGCTGCTCTACTTGGTAGTAATCGAAAACCTACTTTTTTCTGGTTAAAATTGAGCACCTTGAGGTTGTCTTGCCGTGGGTCATGCCCTGTTTTGGTGAATTCGAGTTGTGTGTATGTCTATGCTCTGTTATGGACCCAGCCGTGTATGTGTTTTGTTTTATGGTCCTAAGCCGTGTGTGTGTATGTCTATGCTCTGTTATGGACCCAGCCGTGTATGTGTTATGTTCTATGGTCCTAAGCCGTGTGTGTGTGTATGTCCTGTCTTAGTGTGTATAACAGCCAAGTGTTCCAAGGCAGATATTTTATCCCTTCTCTTACGTTTTCTTGAGTCCAAGTTATGTTTTACTTTTGTTAAACTCATGCCTTTAATTGTTGATTAATAGAGTTAAGGTTCATGATTCTTAAACATGATTTCCTCAAGTTATGGCCTAAGTAAGCCATTAAGGGTTTTACACCTGAGCTAGTAAGCTTATTTAGAAATTTTAAGTTGCCAAGAGTTTTTATCTTTCATTGGTACTATTTTCAGAAAAATATATGAGGTTCTTAAATATTGGAAGGAGGATACTAAAGGTTTGACTTAGTGCCATGAAAGTAGTTAAATGGATAAGGAAGACGCCTTAATTCCATTTATGGAAATTAAGGAAGCACGTATGGGTATGGGATAGTAAAGTGTTAAGTGAAGTAAATTTTAATATGTTATTTCATTTCATTGAATAGGAGTGTAATTTCAAGATTTAAGGAATCTGCTTATAAAGCCCCGAGGTAAGTAGCTATGATCATGCTCCTTACACACAAAGCTCTCTTATGAAATAATATCTCTCTTTCTTTGTATATGTTCTCTTATGAAAGAATAAATGTATATATATGTTGTACAAGCCTTTCTTGGTAGCCCTTGTTAAGTATCCTATTGATTACAATTGTGTGTATGTAAGGTAATGCATCATGAAACTTTTATGCATGCTCTTTCTTAGATAGTTATGCCTTACCTATACGTAACATGACATGAAATACTTTTTAAATAAAAAGCATTTGCATTTGGACTAAGGGAAGATAATGAAAATGTTTAATTGAAAAGAAAGGAAAGAAATGAAATGAAAGTATGAACGTACGTAACGGCCATATGAATGAAAAGGTACCAAAGAATGGGTAGATGACAATGCCGGGTAAGTAATACTGGTAGTGCACCCAGTGCTGCCCCCATGAAAGGGATTCCCAACCTGTGGCCACGGGTGGAATCCGGGTCCAAAAGACCACTAACCCCAACACACGGGGCGTAATAGTGTGTAATGGCCCAAGAAAGAGAAATATAAAGTAAAGTCATTTCTTAGGAAATGTTTATGCATGAAAAGTATTGTTAAGCACGAAAGGTACAGTTAAGCATGAAAAGTACAATTATGCATGAAAGGTACGGTTAAGTATGAAAGTACAATTATGCATGAAAGTATAGTCATTCCTTAAATTGTTAGGCATGAAAACACTATCAAGAATTAACAATTGTTTATGTATGCATATTTTCAAAAAAAAAGATTATGTGATTAATAAGTTAACGGCATGGTGTACTGCTTACTGAGTATTAGACTCACTTTGTGTTTATGTTTTAAACGTCCAGGTATGAACGATGAGGCTGTGGAGCTGGGCACTGCTGAGGAGGGAAGGGCTGATGCTTAGAGTTCCCTGTTAGTTTGACTTTTGAGGACAATGGTTATGTTTTCCTTATGTTTTTATGATGGGTCCCATATTGGGACGTTTTGTTGGTTTAACTTTAAAACAATATGTCTTCGGGCATAATGTAAATACTATGGTGGAGTGATGGTAACGGCGAAACTTCTATGGTGGGGTGATGGTAACCCCACATACGATGGTTTAACGCCTTTCTTTTGAATGTGTTGGTGGGAATAAGTCCCCTCTTTATTAGAACTAGTATGTTTTGATGAATGAATGAACTCTGAGAGTCCTTTTTGTAGAGTGTGAACCGATTATTTATCAGGTGCTTACTTTTAAACTAGAAACGCAATGTACATGCATGACATGTTCACGTACGTCCCTTTTATCCCTCGTAGAATAAATATATATATATATATATATATATATAATGACTAAATACATACTATTATTAATAAGGAAAGAACAGATAATTTGTCACGACCACGTCCCAATCATAGGATTTGGGGCGGGGTCGTTACAAATCTTGATGAATATTTTGGTGTAGATATCATAATATATTTTTATCTATTAACTTTTGAAATTCAATACTTTTCTTTAAAATTTAATTTTTCTGTTAATATCTCATTTAAATTCTCTATCAACAGTATTCTTTAAAATTACAAATTTCAATCAAGATAAATGATATTTATAATCCTAGAGTGTGAAAGCTCCACGCACTCCCTTTAAAAAAAGTGAATAAATTCAGGATTCACATAAAAAATATTTATTTGGATGATGAGATTAGTTGAGTTGAATTGTGTATAATTGTATTTTGTAAATCCTATTGAGATGGGTTTAATATTTTAGATTGAGATGGGTTTAACTTTTTAGGTTGAAATGTATGAAGTATGTTAAAATGCGTTTAACTTTTTTATAAGAAGTTGAAAAAGTCGTGGGTCTCATCAATAATTGGTTTGAGATGAGTTGAGTTTAGTTCAACAACCAAACAGAACCTAAGAATTACCCAACTATAAAGAATAATTGAGCATATGCTTTTTAACTTTTCTATGTCATGCATGAGTTACAAGGATAAGCAAAATTTTGTAGTTTCTTGGTGTCCTGTACGAGCCAAATGACTGTAAAACAGCAGGCATTCACAAGAACAATGACCTCGTAGTTTTCATCTCGAATTTGTCATCCCGAAGCCCTGCAGGAGTGAAACATATATCCCCTTTCCTTAATATTCCATAGGGGACTCACAACACCCTATTTAAGAGAGCCTTTCTTTTAAGCCTATGCACCTCAGTCCACCACATTCAAAATCATCAAAATACCATATCCCTTGCATCAAGTTCTCTTCCATGGCCTCTACAATCTTTTCCATCAAATTCTTCTCATTGTTCATTTCTTCGATTGCCATCATCGGATTGGCAACAGCCGGAGATCCAAATATCCTCTCCGATTTTGTACTCCCCGAAAATGTCACTTTAATTGATGGAAATTTCTTCACATTTACTGGCATGCGCTCCCTTTTCCTGTCTAACCCTCCCACAACCTTTAAGGTATTGAAAGCAAGCATGGCTGAATTTCCAGCTCTCAACGGGCAGAGTGTTTCCTATGCTATATTGGAATTTGCTAATGGCACCATTAATCCACCCCACATCCATCCTCGCTCTGCCGAGCTCCTTTTCCTACTTGGGGGTACCCTTCAAGTAGGATTTGTTGATACAACCAATAAGCTATTTACTCAAACATTGACAGCGGGTGATTTGTTTGTGTTTCCCAAAGGACTTGTGCACTTCCAATACAATGCTAACCCTCAAGGTTTTGCTTTAGCAATTTCAGCTTTTGGTAGCGCAAATGCTGGAACTGTTTCAATTCCTAACACTTTGTTCACCACTAGCATTGACGATAATCTGTTGGCTAAATCCTTCAAGACCGACGTTGCCACCATTCAAGCTCTTAAGGCTGCTCTTGGTGCTCCCAAGCCCTGAAGATAGCATTCCTTTCCATTAGTTGCTATTTTAGTATTCAGTTCAATTTTCTATGCTTTCATTCCTTTGTGCTGCTCTCCTTTTTGGGGTTTATTTTTGGGTGTTAAATAATAATCCTTCTTGTTAAGAAGAGTATTTACCATTTATCATTACATTCGTAAGCATTGATTGTTGTCTCTTCTCCATCAACAAAAATACATAAAACTTAAAGACTCTTTTAATAGTGTTGGATATGGATGTTTATGCATTCAATGATTTGTCATTTAAACGGTGTGGATGTGGTCAAAGGTACTAGTATCTCGACATACAAGGAAGCACTCTCTCTTGCACCACTGCTGAGACCAGCTACCAAAGTAAATAAAAAACTCAACTGGATTGTTGTTTTGGGCTTCCATGTATATGCACATGAAGTAACCTGATAATTGCACTTTGGAGTTATGATTTAAGTGTGAGAGATTCAGTGATGAGCATGTAAGGGTAAAATTGGACGGCCACTTTGACCTCATGCAAATGAGATGCAGTCTTATATGCAGAGCCAAAAGAATAAAATACAAAACTCAAATGTTCTTCAGAGAAGTTAAGGAGTTGGAAAGAAACCCCGGTCGGCTCAAGTGAACCCCTAAGGATTGGCTCAAGTGGTAAAGGTCATCGGCTTGATGGTATGCTCCCCCAGGTCTAAGGATCAAATCCCCTTGAGTGTAAACAATTTCTAGGAATCATCGAACTAAGAAAATTCTCTCATTGAATTACCCGAAGTGCACTTGCAAAAAACTCTATGTTGAAGGCCCATGCACCCCCAAAATTAGTCGAGACGCTGGTCTTGGACACCCAATGCCAATCAAAAAGAGTTAAAGAGTTGCAAAGACACTGACGAAAGGTCGTTAAATGAAAAGAGCAATGTTATTTGTCATCATTTGGACTAATATTCTTCCATCGCTCCATCATATGATTTGAAAAGACATTTGTTATTTTCTCATTTGATGCTACATTAGAGGGAAAATCCCTATGTTCCAAGTTAAATTTATCCTTGATTAAGAATAACACTGTCCCAAACAAAGTGACGAGATTTTCACGACAGGTTTAAACACGTGCACAAACAAAGTCAAGTCATGTATAATAATCATAGAAATGGGACAAAAACATAGTATCGTTGTCCAAAACCTAGAAAACCACAACTCAACAAATATAAGCAAAAAACAGAATCAACATTAGGTTGCTGAATGAAGCATCTCAAAAGACTATGGATCTCAACGGTTGAGTTTTTTAAACTTTGTTGTCTGCTACTAGAGTAACAAAATGATTTTCATAGATTAGTCATTTAAGAATAACAATCTCAAGGGGAGGAGGAAGCACCACAAGTCATGAACACAAGTCAATTGTGAGAACGAAAGCAAACCCGCAAAATGTTAAATAATAAAAATAAAAATATGTTCGTCTGGTAAACCACCCAAGATTGGGAAGCAACCACATCACCAGCACTAAAGTTGAATGATGGGACAACTGGGCGAAAAAGGCCAATCTACAGTCTTCTCCCTCTTCTACCACCCTTTCTTCGTGTGCTGTCACTGGGAATTGGTGTCACATCCTCTGTAAGTATAAACCCAATGTAAGATTCAAGCCCATATTCAGATTCCCAAAAGTAAATATTTTTAAAAAATAAAATTGTAGGATAAAAGAAATATCAAAACTCCGACAGGGATGGCTTCTTAGCAATCCAACACGAGATTTTCTCTGGTTGCTGAAAGGCAGGAAGATGCCCACCCTGCTAAATAAACTGCTAAGAGGGGGGAAGGCAGGACTTTGAAAAGGAAGCCATGATAAGAAAAAACGAAATCCTAAATATTCATCCTATGTTGGGATATTTTGTCCAAAGCCTTTATGTAGGACAAACTCTTTCAAGGTGTCCACCAGGTAATTATGGTTACATATGCCAGATCTGGTGCTTACACTTTAGGCATTTAAAAATGTGTGAGCCTTACCAATGCGACCAATCTTCATTCCAGAACGAGCAAGGGCCCGAAGTGCAGACTGAGCACCAGGACCTGGAGTCTTGGTTTTATTTCCTCCAGTAGCACGGAGCTTGATATGAAGAGCAGTGATGCCAAGTTCCTGTATGGGATGGAATCACAATTGATCAAGCTAGCAAACACTGGAGACGTATCACTTCGTAACAAAATCCAGAAATACCTACTTATCAATGCTAATTGAAAATCAAATAATTATAGTTTGAAGTAATGAATAGGAAAAGAGAAAACCTTGCATCTCTGTGCTACATCTTGAGCTGCAAGCATGGCAGCATATGGTGAGGACTCATCCCTATCAGCCTTTACCTTCATGCCACCTACAAATTAAAGAAAGATTCAATTTCACCTCTCATGGGAGGATCCAGATTCATTTCACCTCTTACAAAAGGATCCATGAGTGAGACAAATTCACAGGCACCACAAGGTAATTAATTATACAAGACAATTACATGGTTGCACAAAAAAAAAAAAATTAAAATCATTTACTTTTCCAAGGTTTTGAAGAAAGATTAAATCACACACTAACCAAATGTGCAAATACAGACCAAGCAATGCACGTGAATGCTCCAGTCTAAATATACTGTAAAAAAATAGGCATTCGGTGTTCAACTAAACCATAAGAAGCAAGATCAGTCATACCAGTGATGCGAACTAGTGTCTCTCGTCCAGACAAATCAGTCACATGCTGTTTTTATCAGGCAAACAAATCATTTATAATTAACTCAAAAATATTATAGTTGGACTAACAAATATCTACTTGCAAAAACAAATAATGGTACTTACCAAGAAGGTATCATTAAAGGATGCATAAATGTGAGCCACACCAAAAACTTGTTCTCCTTCACGCGTAGCAGGCCCAAGGGTCACATTTTCTTCCTTTGGCTCCCTTGTCTTTCGTTTCGACTAAGGAACCACAATAAATGTATGGAAAAATTGAAAATTTTATGTCATTTCTCAAACATCAAGATTTCATATCCTTGTAAATTTTAAATCTTGAACAAGGGAATGAGGAAAGGCCTAAGTAGAAGTTCACATCTTTGATAGGCCTAAATTAAAGTGCAAACCTATCAAGTGGAAATGGTGACTTTGAGAAAAAGAAAAATCCACGATACTTTTGAAAAATAAAAGCTTCTATGAGACAAAATTTACAAAGTACAGTCCAATTGCTGAATAAAGTGCCTGGTCCAACTATACTACATGCTAAATTTTGCAGTTTTTCACACAAAATATGCGACCATTTATGAGGGACAACATTCATTTGTCCAAACCACTACCCAAATCTAGATCAACATAGAAGGGAATCAACTTGTGTGAGCTTTAAAAAGGTAGCACAATCCAATGCACATTTTCTCTTAATAGTGAAGCCAAAAAATGATGGGTTAAGTCCAATCATTCTTAACATATTTTTAAAAGAGAAAAAATGAAAAAAAAAATACATGGCGGCATTATAAACTATTAAGAAAGATCCAAGTAATTGGGTGGTCCATCCTCTTCAGTCCAAATAGTAAGTGCCATGACAAAACTAAGGCAAATATCCCACCATCAGAAACATAAACACCACATGTCCAAAAGTGACTGTACTTAGATATGGTTATTGATATACATATACTCCTAAATCACTATTGCCATCATTAGTATTTGTCTCACTAAAGTTCATTAACTTTCTGATATAAACAACTATTTACTAAAAAGAAAACGACATGATTCCACTACTTCCGTGAGTACATATCAGATTTTTAAAGTTGGAAAAGCATTCAGAGTTCTCATCTCAAAGATTCCACAACATCAGTACGAAGTATTGCAAGAGCCTGCTCTTATGAAAACTAAACAAATAAATTTAAAAGCATAACTATACGTAATCCTTCAGCTTTACCTATTGTTTTTGTAGGTTTCTCGGCAAGCTAAGAGAGCTTCGAAAATAAGACGACATTTTTAAAAAATCAATAACATTTATTCACTTTCTAACTTCATTCAGCATCCAAACGTACACGAGAATCCGACTGTGTTTCACCATACCACCTTTTGCAATAACCCTTGCAGATACAATTAATAATTTCCCAGTATTTTTACAACCCTTTCTCGATAATCAACCAGAATATTAAAAAGAATAACATTGAGCTTCGATTTGCTGAATATATTAGAGAAGGGATTCAATTTGCATACCATAGTTGCTTCGAATAGACGAGAGACTTAGAGAGATCGAGAGTGACTATTGGCTGAGGAGAACGGCTTTGGATGAGGAGAACGGCTTTCTCATCGAGATGAAAGCTTCGCTTTATATGAGGGACTGGGGACTTAGGGTTTTACAGGCAGAGGAAAAGTTTTTGTAAATTACTGAGGAAGTCCCCATCTATTTCTTTATTATGAAATAACGCCTTGACTTGGGGTATCATTTTATTTTAGGCCTTGGACCCCCCCGTCCTTATATTTTCTATTTTTTGTTTTCTTCCTCAATAATATTTATTATTTTCCCATTTAAAACCCACTAAACGTATTCTCCATCATATACAAATTTAGAATAAAATAAACATAAAACTCAGCTAATAATAAGTAATTTGTAGCATATGGAAAACAATTATTGGTTTATTGGCCTATCAATTTAAATAAAACATTCTACGTACTGCACTTTCGTCTCATTCTTATCCCACTATAATGAGGTGGCATTACTCCATCAATTGTCAAATTCTTCTTTAAAAAGTTTGATGATTTAAGAGGGATGAAAAGTGTCACATTTATATAGTATATAGTAAGATAAAAATACAGTAGAAATGTAGAATTACTCGTTTAAGTAGGAGTGTAACCGGTTCGGTCTGGTCTGGTTTTAGACAAAATTTAGGACCGAACCAGTATGACTGGTTTTTCATTTTTCAAAACGGATTACGCACTGGTTATCCTCCTAAATCGGTACCTCCGGTTCAGTCCGATTTTCTGGTTTAAATAATTTGTAAATTTGTTATAAAAAAATCTATTTATAAAAAAACTGCTCTAAAAAAATATGTTTTATTAAAAATCTATGCATGCAGATTCGGCTCTTTTCTTCTGAAATCCCCCTCCCTCCGAATTGTTCTTCCTCTCTCCCCCATCTCGGCACATCGTTTTCAACGAATTCCGACATATACCAACGAACCCCTCCATATAGCATGCCGATTCAATTTCCAACATGCAGTCACATTATAAAACATTCAAAATCCTGCCAAATTGAAACCCTAAAAAATACCAAATTTTTGTAAATTTTTCATTCTTAACCATTCATCTCCACGGCAACACCCAAAAATACGCACACCCAAAGATAAACACCAAAACCCACATGTCAAGTTTAAAGCTTTCAGGAAATACCGAGAGAGAGAGAGAGAGAGAGAGAGAGAGAGAGAGAGAGAGAGAGAGAGAGAGAGAGAGAGAGAGAGAGATGTTACTGTTCATTCTGTACAGCGAGGTTTAGGAGAGCGAGGAGAGAGGCTTCCCGGGCATCCAAACTAGGAGAGACAAGCATGAAAACTAGGGGCTGAATTACGCCCGCCGCTCTAACTTTGAGCGGGTTTTCAACAAAGAAGACAAAGACGACGAAGAAGATTCATATCGTTTTGCACATCGTTTTGCTTCTCAGAAATCAGAAATCAAGTCCATTCACCAATCCCATAAAATATAGTCTTTTACAAAAACTGATACAAAAAATAAATACAACATGTGGGAGGGGAGGGAGAACGATTCGGAGGGAGTAAGATTTCAGAAGAAAAGAGCTGGATCTACCGCACGCAGGTTCATGGAAGTTTTTCCTAGAATGCTTACGTGTCATCCATCTATTGGCTGGTGCAAAAATGGATTTGATACCCATCCGGCTGCAAGCTTTTCCCCTAAAACAAAATTTGATACAAAAAATCTATAATAAAAAGAAAATTATTTATGATATTAATTGCTAATTTCTTACTAACTTAGAGTATATCAATGTACTAATACTATATGTTATATATTATGGAATATATATTATATATTATATAATAATACATTGATAATAAATTATTACTAATACTATATACTATACTAATAGTTGTATTAATATTATATAATAATATATGGTCATAGTGATAATTATATAATATCTTATATATAATTATAATATATCTTATTATATATAATTATAATTTACATATATTATATAATATTAAAAAATTAATTTAAATATATATTATAGTGAACCAGTCCGGTCCTAAGAATCATAGAACCGGAACCGGACAGGTTCCAACCAGTTTTTGCATTTTAGAAACTGGTTCTGGATCGATTCCACCGGTCCGGTTTTTTGATTGGTCGGTTAAATTTACACCCCTACGTTTAACATTTATTATTTTGTTATTCTTTTCAGTTTAAGTGGCGATTTGAAAGTCATACCCTATATGTTTAGACACAACATTATTTTATACTATTGTAACACATTCAGGTGTTCTTTTTTTTTTATTCGCACCCGGTGTTCAGGAACTGTGTCTCTACTAATCCTGGGGGTACATAGGCACACGGCAAGGAGTTTCCCACAAGTACCCCTCGAGTAATTAAAGGAGAAAATTTTTCAATCCGATAATCCTTAGAGATTGTTTGCATCTAAGGAAATTTGAACCTTAGACGTGGGGGAGCATACCCTACGCCCAAGGCCTTTACCATTTGAGCCAATCCGATTATAAGTGTTCTTTGTAAACAAATAAATATTATTATATATTTATTATAGATATGATATGATAGGCAGGTAATCTAAACCAGAATCAATGACTTGCTCCCATCAAAATCTAATTATTATATATAAATACTACTCATTATTTTTTTAATTATCATGATTCCATCCTCTTCTGAATTAGGGGTGAAAGAACAAGATCTTCATACCCCACTAATCGTAATCGTGATTATTACTTTTATGATAATGCAATTTTGATCACTCTGAATGAGATAAATTAAAGGACTAGTTAGTCTCGATCAAATAAATTCGAAAAACTTGATTTTTAGACCAATCTCAAGGTGGGATTTTTTCAGCCCAAGTAGATCAAATTTAATCTATGAATTTTTAAATAATTTCTTATATAATATTTTTTAATTAGTTATATAAATTTTAAAAAAGAAAATGATTCAAATTGATTTTTATAAAATCTAGGTTCCTTTGTTTAAGTTGTGTAACTATTTGGCCTTCATATTAGTTATCTTTTTTTAAACAAACAAAGATCAATCTTATTCATTGAGCTAAATATCAATACAATGATTTTCACTATTAATACATTGTGTTAACGCCTAAAAATAGTGCAAGAGTCCGGAAGGGGAGAAATATACATTCTCAACCCCATTGAGGTTGTTCTGGGCCTGGGCCTAGATTGGTATTGTGTGGAGCCCCTGACAGTAGTCCCGTCAGCTATACGGTGTCCGACATACATTCATGGCGGTGAATAGCAGATAAATGCAGGGGAAATAAATAAAATGAGGCACACAAATTTACATGGTTTGGCACTGGGCCTACGTCCACAGGGGTTTAGGGAGGGGAGAATCCACTATAATAAGCTTGTTTTACAATCTCTCATAGTCTCTCATCCTCATTGTATAATAGATTTCGAAAGTCTGTTTTCTGGAGGAGATATCGTCGTTGGAACTCCTTTCCTGGGGTTGAAGAAGCCTTCAAGAAGAAGTTTGGTCAAAAGTCCCCGAAGTCGTATGTGTCCTTGCCTTTTATCTCATGCCCCTTTTGCTTTGTGTCATTTCCCTTTGCTTTATGTCACATCACCTTTCATTTATGTTCACTCCCTTATTTTCCTTCCGATACACTTTTCAACCTATTGTCTCCTCCTTCCCTGTATCTTTCTTCTGTCCTGATGAGTTCTCCCATGTTAGGCTGAGCGTAGGAAATACCATAGGCCTGTGATTTTTTATCCCTTACAAGTGCATAATCTCACCCGACCCTTCCTCTATCCACATTATTTCCTCACCATAGTCTAATGCTAACTTAGCTAGTTGATGTGCTACTTGATTACCATCTCTTGGAACATACTGAATCTTCATTACCTCTCCATGACCGAAGAAATTGTTGATATCTTCTAAAATCTGTCCATACCAAGACTAGTTCTCTTCTCTACTCTATCCCCCTCAAATATTACATGTTGAAGACCTAACTCCATGCTTAATTCTTTAGCTCTCTCAAGTGCCAAAACTTCAACCTATAGTGGACTGCGTATAAATCTCCTTGGCATACCTGCAGAGGCCGCCAACTCACCTTCACATTCAGTGCAGCATCCCAATTCACCTTATACCAATTAACATTAGGCTTGCTCCATCTAAATCCAGTGCTTCTCTGATTTGCCACTACTACTTGATCTTTTGTACTCAGTTTAGCTTGCTGATAATTTTCTACTTCCATCCACGCTCCCTGTAGCAAATTCAAAGGGCTGTCAAACTTTCCTTAAAAAAAAATAAACCTATTCCTCCTCAGTCATATCCTTCTAAATACACAAGCTATTTTTTCAATCTCAGATTTTTGTAAGCCTGAGACCAAATCTTCCCAGATGTTATAAAAATTTCCATCAGTACACTTCCATTTCTATAAAATACTTAATGAATCTGCCCAGACATCTTGAGTTGCAACACATTTCCACAAGGTATGACTACTGGTCTCCTCGTGTTGTTCACATATTGGACAAAGGCCATTGTCAGTGATTTTCCTTCTGAACAGATTTCTCTTTGTTGGCAGTATTTCACTTACAGCTTTCCACATAAAAACTTTTACCACATTTGAAACTTGTAGATCCCATATCTTCTTCCATGCAACTGAGCCCAGGTTAATTGCTAAAGTCTCACCCATAACAGACCTTTTCATTTGACACTCAATAAAGTAAGCTGACTTAACTGAAAAAATATCATTCTTAGTAGGGCCCCATATCAATTTGTCTTCAGAACCTCTTCTGCTTACTATCAAACTCTTCAACATGTCTACCTCATCTTCATTGAGCACTTCATTTATAAGATTTACTCTCTAGCATCCCTTAGCATCAATAAAATCCTTAACACAAGCTTCCCTTGGTAGAATTTTGATTGATGACTCGATCATGTGAGTAGAAGGACTTGGTAACCATATGTCATCCCATATCTTGATCTTCTCCCCATTCCCCACCCTCCATCTCATCCCTACTTTGACCAGATGTCCAGATCCCCTTATACTCCTCCAGATCTGTGATGTGGCACTGCCAACTTTCGCCTATAATATGTCACCATGCTTATAATATTTCTCTTTCATAATCTTAGCTACGAGAGAGTTAGGATTTTTGAACTACCTCCAATATTGTTTTGACAATATGGCCTAGTTAAAACACTCCATATCTCTAAACCCCATCCCTCCTTGACTCTTTGACATTCCAACCTTACTCCACTACTTCCATTGGATTTTCCTGTTCTGGTTCATATGTCCCCACCGAAATTTAGCCATCATTTGAGATAGTTCTTTACATAACTGATTTGACAATTTAAAGATACTCATAGCATAGGTTGTGATAGCTTGTATGACTGACTTTATTAGAACCTCTTTACCAGCATGTGATTGAAACTGGTTTTTCCAACTATTTATTCTCTGCCAAACCATTTCCTTAATTCCTCGAAAAGCTTTATATTTTGACCTACCACCATAGTAAGTAGACCTAAATACTTCTCTGCATCCCCACAAACCCTTGCCCCAACAGTTTGTGTCAACTCATCTCTAATTTCAAATTTTGTATTAGCACTACAATATAAGGATGTTTCCTGCATATTCAATTTCTGACCTAATGCCTCCTCATATTTATGCAGTATAGATTTCCTAGCCCTCCATTATTGCATTTCAGCCCTAAAGAAAATTATGCAATCATCTGCAAACAACAGATGATTAATGCTAGTCCCCCTTACTCACCTCCACACCCTTTATAGACCCATTACCTTCTACCTTATACAACATTGAAGTCAACCCTTCTGCACACTAAAGGAACAAGTAAGGAGATAAATGATCCCCTGTCTCAATCCTCTTGTAGGAGTGATCACTTTGCTACTATTTTGCCCATTCACTAGAACTGAGTACTTCATTGTGGATACACGTCTCATAATCTGCTCTATCCATCGATTCCCAAAACCAATTTTCTCCATTACTGCCCTAGATAAGGTCATTCTACCCTATCATAGGCCTTTGACATATCTAGCTTGAGTGCTACACTTCCTCTTTTTCCTTTCTGCCTAGTCTTCATAGTATGCAAAGCTTCATAAGCTATCATAATGTTATCTGTTATAAGTCTTCCAAGTATAAATACACTCTGATTATGAGAAATTATATCAAGCAAAACCTTTTTTAGCCTATTTGCTAGTGTTTTGGCCATAAGTTTATACACTACATTGCACAAACTTATAGGCCTAAAATCACTTACTGAAATAAGCCTGTCCACTTTATGAATTAGCACAATATGAGTATTGTTAATCTTCTCATCAAAATTCTCATCATTTAGAAAACCTAGTACTGCTTCAGAAACTACATCTCCAACTAAAAGCCAATATCCTTGATAAAAGCATGGCCCATATCCATCAGATCCTGGAGACTTCAGAGTAGGCCTGTGTAGAAAAACTAAATATCTGATCCGTTCGAATGACCCGACCCGACCCGACCCGATAAAACGGTTTAAACAATCTTTCGGATTGAACCCGATAAACACCAGTTTCAACTGACTAACGTTTAAAAGAAAAACTCACTTAAAGCTTTTTCATATCAACCCTAGCTGCTAGCCCTCCTCATTCCCTTCGTCATCTCATCTCCATTTGACAGAGTCGTAAGCTAAGATCATGGCTTGACGTTCCATTTTTACTCGCGGCAGGCGAGCGAGAGAAATCAATGGTGCCGAGGCAGAGAACCCCAAAGGTGAGCAGGAACCCTGATCTGGTTTGTAGTTTTGGCAAATACTCCAGGTCGAAGATGTACCACAAGAGGGGCCTCTGGGCCATCAAGGCCAAAAACGATGGCGTTTTCCCTCACCAAGCATAAGGCAACCCTTCCAACCGAGAAGCCCCCCAAGTTTTATCCTGTGATTGATGTCAAGAAGCCCCTCTTCGACAAGCGGAAACCCAATACCACTAAGCTCAGGGCTAGTATTACTCCGGGTACCGTTCTAATCATACTTGCTGGGAGGTTCATGGGAAAGAGAGTTATTTTTCTGAAGCAGCTTCCAACTGGATTGAGTTTGGTCCACTAAGCTCAGAGTGATTGTTTCGGTTGGCTTCGAGTTCGAGGATTACCCAGAAAAGAAAATGTGGGCAAGGCAGAATAACCAGACAGGGGTGCTTTACGTTGGGAGGAAGATGTCGGGAAAACTAAGCAGATGAAGTTTATCCATTGTCTCGAAAACACACACATAGAGAGAGAGAGAGAGAGAGAGAGAGAGAGAGAGTATAAGGGAACGGGATAATGGGAAGGTAGTAAGGATTAGATTGATTTAATTTTACGTCACTTCAATGGTAGCCAAGTCCTTTTAGGAACTTTTTTTATTCTTATCTTTTTTGGATTCAAAAAATTAGAGAGAGAGAGAGAGTAATGAGAGGAATGGGTAGAAAAAGTGACTGAGATGAAGAAGATAACATCAAAAGTTTGTAAATTAATCGTTTATTTTCCTTAATATTCAGTTCTTTTTTTAGTTAAAAAAAAAAGAAAGAAAAGTAAAAACGGGTTGACCTGACCCGAATTGATCAGATCGAGTCACCCCGAATCGATCAGATCGGGTCACCCCGAATCCAGTTGCTAGTTCGGGTCGGGTCGGATTAAAAAATTGACTGAAATGATCGGGTTGCTGCAGGCCTACTTCAGAGGACCCATCTGAAATAGAGCCTTATCCACTTCATCTCTAGTAAAAGTTTTTTCTAGCTTCTCATTCATCTCCCTAGTAACTCGACACATCAATGAAGATAAACCATTGTCAACTACTTCCTTAGATGGGTTAGCTGAACAATACACTGCTCTAAAGTGAATTTCAAAAGCCTATTCAATATCATTCTGACTTGTTCTGAGAATGGACTGGGAATCCTTGACCTCAAATATCTAGTTTCTTCTCTTTCTCTGAGTAGCACATAGGTGGAAATACTTAGTATTTCTATCTCCAGACTGATACTAATTTTTCTTGGCCCTTTGCTTCCACTTAATATCTTCTTGTTCTAACAGTTGCCCCACTTCCTTCTACATATTCTTAATTTGATCAGCATTATTTGGTCCTTCCACTTCCTGCAATCTCCTAAGTGCTTCTACCATCTCCTTTATCAAATTCTCCCTTCCTGTACATTTGTTCCTATTCCACTTGACAGGTTCAACACTACACCTGGAAAGAGTTGATTGTAGTCTTCCCGAAAAGTACCTAACAGATAGCTCATCTCTACAAGCCTCCTCCACAATCTTATTGCATTCTTCATCTTTAATCTGACTTGCTTCAAATTTAAAGGCTTTACTCTTCTTCAACTGACTTCTAACTTCTTGGAAAATTGACACAAATAGAGGCCTATGATATGAACTCTTAGCCTCCAAACCTTGTACCTCAGTTCTACTAAACACAATTTTCCATAGTAGATTCATGAAGACTCTGTGCAGTCTTTCTTTAGTAAAATTATCATCAGCATGTCTGTTACTTTAAGTGAAAGGATCCCCTTACAACCCATATCAAAAAGCTCATTATCTTCAACTACCTCTCGAAAAACTCTCATCTGACTCTCATGTCTACTCTTGCCTCCCACTTTCTCAGACTGCATTAGTATTTAATTAAAATCCCCCATAATACGCTAGGGAGAATTGCCTGGATTAATCTTAGCCATTAATTCCCATGATTGCATTCTATGACTGACCTCTGGAAATTCAAAGAATCCAGTAATTAACCACCTAGTAGACTACCCCTGGCATGTTATCCACCCACTTATGTGTCTTAATGAGTAATTGTAAATACTGAGATCAACTTCAGATTTCCACATTAGAGCTAAACCCCAACTTCTGATCATTGGGTCAACAGTAAAACACCTATCAAACCCCAATTGCCTCTTCACAAACTCCATGCCAGCTGACACTAATAGTGTTTCCATAAAAAACACTACTTTGGGAGACTTTTGCTTTACCATCTGGTGGTAAAGATCATGAACTATCTGAGGGTTCCCAAGCCCTCGTCAGTTCCAACTTAGTAGATTCATAATCCTCGACAGGGCTGGCTAGCAACCTCTGCTGATACCAAGTCCTCTCCACCATCAATAAAGTCCTCCTCAGTCCTTTATTTTTTCCTTTCCTCACCGACAATCTCCTTATCTACTAATACCAAAACATCACGTTTTAGTATAAAGATAGATTAGAAGACTAACCTCTGGTCCATTGTAGCCTAGCCCTTCTCTTCCACTTGCCCCTTGTGCTGGAGTTCAACCTTTGTGATCTGGTGTTAAGTTGTATGTTAGCCTCTTCACATTGCACTTTCAAATATCCCAGACTCTTAGTAGAAATTCCTACCTCCCTTACCATTTCCTTTTCAAAAGCCTTGTTCGTATAATCTTGGGCCTTGGGCCCATTTGATGCCCCACCCTCTTAGACTCCACCTCATCCCTCCAGGTACCTATACCTTCCCCCACCTGTTTGGTCCTATCTGCACTCTCCTTTCTCTACTTATCTACCTTAAGAGATAGATATAAGTTTGAATCATTTTCAACTTCCTCAACTCTTGGTAGGATAAGATCCTCAACTGAATCATTGAAATTTTCGGCACCACCCTCTGGGACTTCACTGGTATCACGTCTCTTACCCCATGCTGCTCCTTCCAGTCCCTCCATGGAGCTCAATGACTAGCGTTCTCTGTCACATTTTGCCTCATATTTTGACGAACTAGTACTGGATCCCTCTCTAGCAGCCAGATCTCCCATCCCTTTTCTATCCATTCTGTTATCCACCCTCAACAACATACCAAACTGCCTATCACTGGTACTTTGTTTTCCATTACTCAACCCTGCATCACACCCACCATTACCATGAACAATCCTTCCACAATGAAAGTAAATTTTTGGTAATTTCTCGTGCTTAATTGGTACCCATATGCTTTTAGAGTTGAAATTTATAATTCTCCCACAGGTAACTGGCTTTCTCAAGTCAATCTCCACCTAAACTCTAAGAAATTTACCCCACCCGAGTTCATCATCCGGAATATCAACCTTCACTACCTGGTTGATTGAACTCCCAATTTTCTTCCCAATTTGCCTATTCATGCAGGCCATTGGTAGATTATGGAGTTGGATCCAAAAATATTCATAATGCAAATCAATCAGATGGGGTTGTACAGTCACATCAAAAGGCCTTAAAACAAACAAATTGTTATCGAATAACCATGGTCTCTCAGCCAACACACGATCCCTATCCTTACCATTTGCAAAAATGATAGCAAATGTGTTCTCACGTATGCCTCTGAATGTGATTATTTTATCCACCTTTCAAACCTTCAACATAGTAGCCTGAATTACTTCCTGCCCAATACGCCTATCCGCATAAATTATGCCTATCAAACTGTCTCTCACAGTTCCTCTAATCCTTAAATTCATCATTCTGAACCTCTATTACATTCCGAACCTCTATTACAAATCTTGCTCCCTTCCAACATTCTAACATTTCACATGAATGTGCACATGTTGACCAATAACGTTAGAATGTCTAGTAGTAAGAACTAATGTTTGAACTTAATTTTGGTTCCCGTTTGAACGAACCAAATTAAACCACATTTAAAAAATATTTTGTTACATTCGAATATTTTTTAATTATATTCAAACGTTATAAGATAACATCAAATTATGTATGCTATTGTGTGCATAGAGTTACGTTTGAATGTAAATAGGTGAACGTTGGAATGCAAATAATTCTTGAGTAATAATGTTCGAGCATAGAATATAACACTCAAACATTGGAAACTTGCAAATGATTTAGGTTGTGTTTGGTTGTTGAACCAATTATTGATGGGACACACTACTTTTTCAACTTCTCATAAAAATGTTAAACTCACATCAACCCACTTCATGCATTTCAATCTAAAAAATTAAATCCATATCAACCTAAAAAAGTTAAATCCATCTCAATGAGACCCACAAAATACTATTATTTAAAATTCAACTCAACTCAATTCAATATCCAAACGTAACCGTCAACTCAGTGGAGCTTCACAACTAGGACTTTTCTTCGTCATTAGCCAAAAGGCCACCTTAGAAACAAAGGGTGGAGTGTCGACACCTCATTTACGATGTTCTTTTAGCTATTTTTTAGCCACCCTAGTCGAAAAAGAGATTTTTATTTTATTTTTTATTTTGTGAATTGAAATATATTCAATCTTGATTTCTAGACATGCATTCATTAATGAGGGAAATGGGTACTGACCTCGGGCGGTGAATGGATGGAGTTACATGGCCTTAGGCATTGTTGGTGGTTAAGAGCATCCTTTCAAGACTTGAAAATAATTGACTATGCGTTCCATCATCTTTGTATAAGATGTTTCATTGGCTAGAATACTCTCCCTCCAAAGATGATGCACCTTGTCTTACTACGATGCCTTTAATACATTTATCGTAGAATGATTTTGAAATTAGAAAAAGGTTAATGATGTCAATCATTGGGCCCTTTTGGGCCATGTGGGTGAAGATACATATTTATCATGTAACAATGTTATTATAAGGCCCCGTTTGGAACTTGGACTGAACTAAAATTAACTTAGTTCAATCTAATTTTAAGGTGAGTCTAACATCCAAACACTCAATTCTTAAATCACTAAACTCGTCTCAACTCAAAACCTCTTTACACGTGGGACCCATAATCTTTTTCAACTCAACATGATCTCTTTACATGCGAGATCCACAACCTTTTTCAACTTCTCATAAATACATCTAAACTCTAAACTCATCTTAACATCCAAACACATCTTAGATGGGCTCCGCAAAACTCACTCCACCATCTCAACTTACTACTATTCATAAGAAACTCAATTCATCTCAACTCAGCTCAACATCTAAACAGGGCCTTGTCATGATACTTTGATGAATTACAATATATTGATAAGGTTTTATAACAGAACTTTGATTTGATCTTGTGCATGTTGAAAATACATCTGCAATGACTCTTAGGAGGGTAATATATGACTATGTCGTTCTTTGTCTCCAAAATCTCAACATACAAAACATTCAAGGGCTGGGAAACAATGGTACCAATAATATGCGTGTGAGTGAATTGGTTTACAAGCTTTAATTTATATCCTAATGAGTATCATTTCTCATATTATGTGCATTGTATGGCCCATTGATGGTAACTTGTAATAGTTGCATCATCAAGGGAAGTAATTTCAATTCATCAGTTCTTTGCAAAGTTAAGTTCCATTGTCAACATTATTAGTGTTTTTAGTAAATGTTATGATGCATGCTGCTTAAGAATTAAGCTGAAATTGTGCATTTAGTTGTTATTTGTGAACTTGGAACCGATAAAGGAGTTAATCAAACTGGTGTTTTAAAACGAGCTAGGGATGCAACATGGAGTTCTCATTTTAATTCCATATGCAACTTGATAAATATGTGTTAAGTGACTTTGATTTTATTCAAAAATAATATTACAAATGAATCTACTTACTCTCAACGTGCTGATGGTGAAGCGACTTTCACAATTATGATGTCATTTGAGCTTGTTTTTATCTTGCATATAATGAAAGGAATCATGAGAGTATCTGATTCTTTATGCAAAGCACTACAACAACAAACTCAAGACATTTCAAATGTGATGCATTTGGTCAAAACTACAAAACTTCTAATTCAAAAGTTGAGAGAAAAGGATTTGGAGACTTCTTTTGGGAAAGTGGAATCTATTTTGCAAGGGCATGAGATTGAAGTTCCTAATATGAGTGTTGTGTACACGTTGGGTCTAGGTAGATCTCACACTCAAAGAGATTC
Organism: Juglans mandshurica; assembly: GCA_022457165.1. Classification (NCBI taxonomy): domain Eukaryota; kingdom Viridiplantae; phylum Streptophyta; class Magnoliopsida; order Fagales; family Juglandaceae; genus Juglans; species Juglans mandshurica. The sequence goes on along the minus strand of CM039630.1, from coordinate 20,254,510 downwards.
TATTACATTTGAGCATCATTATCTACTTAATGTATTTATGGCGATTATAGGCTCTCAATAATAAGTATGTATTGAATTGTGGGTTTAGTATTGGTAGAGTGGTATAATAAAAGAAAAGTAGATGGTATGGTGACTTCAAGAAAATTTGTATGTTATAAAGAGGAGTTTCGAGCCCAATGGGAGAGAGATGGACAAAAAAGATATGAGCAAGCTAAAACAAGGACAAGTTGCGAAACACATATGATAACTCGACATGATAAAGAAAAACAAAGAGATTACATACATGGTATTGAGCTCAATCATGATCATGCTCTACATATTCTACAATGTGCTCACACGATGCCAACACAACAAAAGATCTTAAAAGCACAAGTATTGGAAATTGGTTTGCCAGATGGTGGTACAAGATTGAAGGATTTCTATGAGTTCATAGGTAGGCAAGTTGGTGGGAAAGATGTTCTTGGTTACATCAAGCAAGATCAAAAGAATTACCATCACAAAAAATGACAACAAGAACTAAAATATGGCAAGGCAGGAGTTTATTGAGATACTTCTAAAAGCAAAAACGAGAGAATCCTTCATTTTATAATGTTGTACAATTAGATACTGCAAAGTAGATAACAAATATATATATATATATTTGCAGATGCCTAAATGATCGTTAATTATAATTTATTTGCTGATGTAGTTTCTTTTGGTACGACATATATAGGACTAACAAAGTATTGACCACTTGCAATGTTTGTTGGGTTTAATGGTCACAGAGTCATTGAAATGGTTATTTGAAACCTTTTTTTTTGAATCAATGTTAGAAAAAACTAGAAACCATATTTGTTGGTCTAGATCCAACAATGGCAAAATCTATCTTAATGGTGATGTCAAGTACTTATCATCGAGTGTGTAAGAGACATTTAATGCAAAATACAATGAAAAATGTTGGTCATTTATTAAGAGGTGAGAGTGGCTTTAGAATTGATCTTGATGCATGTTTTAGAATTTTGGAAGATGAAGAAGAGTTTTCAGTGCTTGGGATTCTATGCTTCATAAGTACAATGTATATGACAATTCTTGGCTACAACATTCGTTTAATTTGAAAGAAAAAAGGGCAAAAACTTATGTAAATATGTCATTTTCTGCAAGAATGACTTCCATACAATTGAGTGAAAGTTTGAATTCTGGCCTAAAAGATTACTTACAGTCAAATTATGATATTGTATGATCCTCCATGCATTTTGAAAGGTTACTCAATGCTATACGATACAGAGGGTTGCAAACAAAGTATAATTTCATGCAAAAGTTACCAAAAAGTTAAGATTGCATCACTTATGTTGATATAAGCAGCAAATGTAAAAACTCCTCAATTTTTCTTGAAATATCAAAAACAATATGAAGAGTTTCAATGAGCTTTTGTTAAAGAACGTAATGAAAGAGACTCGTTTCATGAATATGGAGTGTGAATATATGGGAAATCTAAAGATCGTAAAGTCATATGGAACACTTTAGAAAGCAAACATCATGAAAATACTGTAATATATTCTACCCTTGTTTGGCTTGGAAATTCACATCAACTTATCTCATCTAATCATTACAACTTTCTCAAATTCCCACACAAAATATAATAAATAATTCAACTTTTTCAAATCTCAAAATAATAATAATATTAAAAAATAATATTCTAACAATATTTTATTATACTATTCACATACCATCTCAATTCATATCTGAATCCAAACATAAATAAATTTCTTTGCAGTTATTGTTGTAATGTCTTCAATAAATTTTCTTGATAGTGTCTCAGCTGATTTTACAACCAATGTTACCTGTTGGTATGCTTCGTTGGATGTATCACCTGCACTCTCTCCCTAACATAAATAATATAGCAAACATGCAATCCTCTCCATTACCAAACAAACGGGTCCGGCTTGCCAACAAGCAACACTGGCCATTGAATTTTATAGTAAGAGAAGTCCTGTTGCTTTTGCAAGCCGGACCCAAAGTTTTATATTCGGGACCCAACAGACGTAAATGATTCATTTGATGTGCTTGAACATCTCAATACCAAGAATTTTTCTACATCTACGATGCCTCAAGAATTAGCTAAGATGGAAAAGTAAAAAATAATAATTGATTGATTTTCATCTTCTTCTTTTTTTTAAATTTCTAAAGTCTCAACAACTATTACATAAAAGTATTACAAAAAAAAATTATACAAGTCTCAAATAAATAAGTCTCATGCAAGTGCTTGTAAAAATATAGATTCTACTCTAAAAAATTATTTTTTATTAGTATAATTATTTTTTTTTATGAAGGTTATACGAAACTTATCTATTTAAAATTTGTATTTAGTATTACTCATTTTTATTTTATAATATTTTTGTATGTTCGTGACATCTTAGCTAAGTTTTAATTTAGAGATAAGATAGTTTTAGATAAAAGTTAATAAAATATTATTAAAAAAATAAAATTATTTATTATATTTTATATAAAAATTTAAAAAATAAGATAAAACGAGATGACGAATTAAAATAGGAAAAGTGATAAACACACAATACTTTATACAACAATATTTTAAAAGGATGGATATTTTTGTAAAATACCTTATAAAACTAACATTAATTTATAAAAATATCCTTATTTTATAATATATATTGTAAAAAATATTATATAAAGTGTTGTGTGTTTATCACTGCTATCTTAAAATAGTTACAATATCCAAACGGACGTAAGCGTAGATAGGGTTGTAACTTGGCGAGTGTCATGTCTGATGTCAGTAACTTTTGGCCGGTATCTGAGGAAAAGGCACCGTCCTTCTGCCACGCACCTGTTCGTGTCCCTCGTTTGTTTCTGCCAACCCTATTCCCCCATATTTTTCCGCTGCGTCGCTCACAGCTCTCAATCCCCTGCATCCTTATCTTCAACTGAACCGAATCAACACTGTGCCTACGCAAAGCTCAACAATATAAATTCAACAACATCGACGGCTCTTGATGCGTACATTATCTACAATAGTCACAGAGGAATATTGCAAATCTCGGTTATAACCCTCTCCTTCCTAACCACACCTCTCACTTTGTGGAGCCGGCCTCCCGAGATCGGCGAGATGGACCTCAACGGTCCCAGCCTATTCCGTCCTCGAAAATCTACCGTCCGCGACCGCTTCCTCGGCTCTTCTCCCCATCATGACAACGGTAGCTCCTCCTCCGCCACAGCCTCAAGCGCCGGTGTCGAGCTCAACGAAGACGACGTTCTCTGGACCGGAGAATTTTCCGACTTGGACCATCACCACCACTCAACCCCTCCGTCCTCCGTTTCATCCACCCCTCACCACAACCTCCTACACAATCACCACCACAAGAGTTTCGCTCGGTCCGAGAGTTTCGGCATCCTCGCAGCGCTCCCTGAGAATGAAACGTCCCCCAACCTCCGAAATGTTTCGCATTTGTACCCAAAGGCTTCACTTTCGGTCTCTTCCTCGTCCTCCTCACCCTCCACTTCCTCACGTATCATTCCGACGATCCCCAAACCTTCGCAGGATCGAATGTCGTTGCCTTCCTCGGTCAGGTACCAGTCGGCGCCGATGAACGTGCCGGTCCTGGCCAAGGCCATGCGGAGGCATCGCGAATTCGACGACATTGATGACGTTGACGATGATGGGGACGGCGAGATGTTGCCACCGCACGAGATTGTGGCGAGAGTGCAGTCGCCGATGCTCGCGTGCTCCGTGCTTGAAGGTGCAGGGAGGACGCTCAAGGGGAGGGATCTTCGCCAGGTTCGGAATGCGGTGTGGCGGCGAACAGGTTTTCTTGATTAAGAACTTCTATTTCTCTCCAATTTCTCGAGAAATGCGTTCTTTATTTTTATTTTTCCCTTAATTTTTGCTTCATTGAGAATTATATGGGCACGAAGTGTTGGTTTAATTATGAAGCCTTTCCTAGGGGATTTGAGGTATATGTTGCTGCGAGCTTTGAATGGTGCTAAATCTGTTTCTTCTTCCGTTTTATGTAGTTTCTTAGAAAATGTACTGACAAAAAAGAAAGGAAAAGAAAATTAGGTCTTTCGAATGTTTGAATACTTATAATTTCATTTCCTTTTTTGGGACTCTTCTATGGAAGCAAGAGATGGAAAGTATTGTTCTAAATTGTGCCTTAATCCATTCCATGAAATATGCAATTTTGCAACTTAGATGTGCTTAATTCATTTTAGGAGTTCAAAGCAGGAACCAATGTGAAACATAACTAATCTGAGGTACAACAGGGGGGTTTTATGTTTCCTTTTAGTTTTTGGTTGAACTGTATATGCAGTTCCTTTCCGTTTTATAATATTCGAAGTGGTAATCTATTGGGCTTAATGAGGATCTACAGTTGAAGCAATATTGGTGAAAGCATTTAAAGCGCAAATGTTGTCTAGAGCCTAGGCATGCTTGACTGAAGTAAGGCGGATATTTTTTAAAATGATGTATAATAGAAAAAAACTTAAAATGGAAAATGGCAATATATATAGCCTATTCTCTCAATTTATTAGTGTATCATTCAATAGAAAAATCAAGTAATATGCTGGCTACATAAATTTTACACAACATTTCATATAATTTTCTTGTACTTTACTATATATAACATCTATGATATTTGATAACCATAATCAAATTAAAGTACATGATTCAATCAAAATATGCTATTGACTTTTATGCTAACATAAGCAATCAAATACCAATCCATATAGCCAACTTGAACTATCGGGTCTGAAACATATACATCAATTGTGACAACACGGAGTGCCATGATAGGTAAACGATCTTCAATATGAACTAAATATTTAAGAATATTGTGTCACTTCATTTTCTAGGTCTTGAACCGATTTTTATAATTTTTTTCTATAAACAGTTTCAAAAACATACTTTTCTACACTTAAACTTTACACTAAAAATGCCAGAAAGTGCACTTTTGCTATGTGAAGCGCTTCGGCCATGTTGCTTTGTGCTTAAGTAGGCTTTTACCTACAAGTTGAAGTAGTTAAATATATCTCATATTTTTCTTTTTTCCTGTTTTTGCTATTGTATTCATATATTGTGTAAAAGATTAATTTCACATATATTGACATACAAGCATATGCATAGATGTCAATTTCTTGTATGTAATGTTCACAAAGTTTAACATATGTTTCTGTATGTAATTTCACTCTAACTTTGGTGCATGCTTGCAGTGTTCATGAATTAGTAAGACCTAATTTTTTGGGTAGTGATCATTTTAGGTAAGCCCTTAGTAATGAAGACTTGAGTTATGATATCTTTGCACATTAATTGTAATTAATTATCACAAATCAAAAGTTGTAATTAATTATCATATAATAAGTTAGCGGAATATTTAATGGTTTTTTCCTAATACTCACAAAATGTTTATGTAGTATGTAATGGTGTTAGGACCTTGATTATGCTTAGCTATTGAGATAGGTTGGATTTTAGATTCAATTGGTGAGGAGATTGATGGCTAAACTCTTCATAACTGAGTAATGATTTCACAGAGATGAAAAATATTTTGGAAAACGAACATTTATACTATATTCTATGTAACTTGTTGGGATTATTCATCTGCTAGTTTCAGGGTAGTAATTGCTAAATGGGCAACTCTGGTCATGTGGACTGTTATAAAATTTCACTTGAGGGTTTCAGAGAACAATTATTTTTGGGGGCTCTATTTATACTAATTACTGGAACAAGGCACTGACATGGGCAGTTTAATTATTTAATCCATTTTAGCATTAGCTGGTTCATCAAGGGGATATTCCTTTTTTCCCGCTTTCTCAATGTTCCACTTAATGATAGTGCAATGTACTTTTATGGCAGTGGTCTTTTGAAGAGTTATTGATGCCGGGTAGGCTGACGACTTTTCAAAATTATCCGATAGGTTGTGGCAGCTGCAAACCTAAAAAGAACATTTGCAGTTAAAATCAACCACCAAGTTGAAATAAGGGGAAGACTTCCCTTCCTTTCCTACTTTATCTTCCTCATTTTGTTTCCATTTTTCGTTAGAACTTTAAAGGCTAGATCTCACACTCTTCTTCCATTTTCAACAAAGGGGCTCCCTGTAAATGGAGTCTTCTCCACGAGTTCCGCCAAGGCCAACCTTCGTCGGTACCAAATAGCTAATGCATGACCCTCATGCATGCCAGTTAAGCCTCTATTTTTTTCTTGCTTTATTGCCAGTCCTCAATCTATTTTCCGATACTCTTATTTTCCGCACATTCTCTCCTATCCTCTTTTTTTACTAGAATTAAAAACCTCAAATCTATCGTTGTCTGCCTGCCTGCTGTTGATGCACATCCTCTTGTTGATCTAAATGTTTGCCCTCCGAGGGTGCGGTGCACGGGACCGGGGTTTACTCTACAAGAGTGGGTCCTAAGGGCCCTGCCTTGGAGAGGTTCCCTGACATAAAAAGTTTGCCAATCTACTATCCCCCTGCCACCAGACTAGCAATTGAATCAGCAAGTAGGGTCCACACTCCACTCAATCCAGCTATACTTGGGTTTTTACTCTTCAAAGCTCTACTGGACACTGTGAAGCGGTTGTCAAGTGCATCATTATCAGTTTTGACTTTCAACCACACTATCGCCAACCCTTAGTGTTGTTGCATAAAAGAAAACTGCCTTCAGGCAGTCCTTTTCTCGGTCTAGCCAAGGAACATGGTCCGAATCAATGTTATGGCTCCATTGCCTTTTTTGTGTTTATTTCTATGTGCTATATTGATCCGATTGGGGTGTTTTGTTGAGGCAGCCTTTTGAAAGAAGCTAATGTGATGGGTGCTAAGTGGTTTCCTCAGACCCTTCCCATCGATTGTTGTTGTATGATTTTCATTCTCCATTTTCTCTCAGGATCAAGACAATTAATGGTCAAATTCCTCGAAATCATGTATGTGCTACAGAAGCCATTAATCCAAAGTACAAGAAACAGAAACTCACACATTTATAAATTAGGAGTTTTCGGGACACTACAGAAAGCAGGGATATATAGCATGATCTTTTCTGGACGCTTACTTGCATGTTGGCCATTCTGAAGTTTGTTTTTGTTTTCTGGTGCCATTTATAGAAACAGGAGTACACCACGTGTTTTAATTAGGACGTGCATTTGTGCTGCTCACTTGTAGGCATCACCCATTGTACTGTACGAATTAGGAATACTGTATAAACGAGATGAGATGTGACATTGCTTTGTGTCTTGGTATGTTTCAGACTTGTATGTAGCAGAGGATCGATCATGTTTGACAGAAAACTGAAGCTCGTGATCGAGTATCCTCTGGTTTTTACACAGTTAAAGCTATAACTTGTGCTTGCCGTCCCTCAATTCTCTTTATGAGTCATGTTGTTTTATAAACTTGAAATTAAAATATATATATATACATGTTTTGATCTCCAAAAGTTTCTCAACTCTTTTGCACATTCTCTAGCACCAACCTCGAACCATTAAGGTGGCATTCCCCTAATCTGGTGATGAACTACCTAGTGGTGAGCATTTAGTAGTGAGTTCTGCAAAGTTATTTTGTTGTCAAATTTTGAGTGATTTCCTTAAAAGACACCTAATAATAAATTTGAACCGAAACACGTCATTGTTTCTTCTGCCTCTTATCATAGACTCAATTTTTGCCTCTTTCCTACTCTCTTTGCGAGCTCTCCCTCTTTATTTATGGAGACTAGGCTTGGTTTTGTACAAACCTTTCAAACTATCATTTCATCTCAATGTCTAAATATCATTCAAATTAGGAGTGAGACCGAAACCGCACAGACATTTTTTTTACAGGGTCCGACCAAAGCAGGTCTATTAAACAGAGCCGGCCGGCGTAGTTTCGACCGGTTATGATCGGTTCATCGGTGTTCCCGTCGATTTGCCCTTTAGAATTCCATAAAAAAATTTCACAATAAAATCATTACAAAAACTAGAAAAATCAAAAGAATCCCATCAACAAATCTCATAGCAAAATCATTACAAGAACACCATCAACAAATCTCAAATGGATCGGTAATGAGAGGATTTGAGAGAGAGAGAGAGAGCCGAAAGCTTGAAACGGTGCAAATGGATGGCAGGAGAGAGGGACGGCAACAGAACAAGAATCCCATCAACAAACTTCAAATGGATCGATGACATCGCGGAGAGAGAGAGAGAGAGCTCAGGCTAAAACGACGCAATAAGGGGAAGTGATTATATATAATTTTTTTTTGTCAAAACTGTAAGTATCAGACGATGTCGTTTTACTCACTTAAGTGATTACATAAGATATATGTAAAAAAGTGTATTTATATATTATTGGTCGGTTTGGTGGTTTGAACCTAATTCAAATCGGGACCAAACCGACAGACGTCAGTTTCATTAAATTTCTACAGCCGGCCGATCGATTCTTTGTCGATTTCAACCGATTCCAGACTCCAGCGGCCAGTCCACGTTGGCAACGGCCGGTCCCGTTGGTTTTTGTACAACCCTAATTCAGACATAAACATTTTTCAATTTAAAAAATTTTCAATTTTTTTATCTAATGATTATAATTCTATTTTTTTCAAATCTCAAGATAAAATAATTTTAAAAAAGTATATTATAACCCTCTTTTAATTTTTAACTTTTGTATTCAATTTTTTCTCTCTCATTTCTCAATATTCTATAAAATATCTTAACTCAAACTATTTAACTACTATTCACTAATTATCTCGATATATTAACAAATTTCTCATCTCATTTGTGTAAGATACAATTTTGCTTTTGTTATATATAGTAATGACAAAACAAATGCTTTGTGTTTCTAACAATTGTTTTGTTTTGTTTTTTGTTTTTTGGGAGGTGGGGGCTGGATTCCGATGAAGGTTGTGCACAACATACATATATGAGAATAATTTCACACAGGACAATTCGTTTTTCTCCATATAATAGAGTCGAATCAAAACGGGCCATGTAGGCCATACATCACATCTGTTGTGGTATGCATTTCAAAGGAAAAAAATAAAGGGAAAAAAGCTTCCCCCCTGCGGAGAGAATGCCTCATGCGTCCCACCCTCTCTTTCTCTGAAACACTTCTAAATAGCCCAGACCCTCGTACGACTTGGTTTCAATCTAAACTTGGCCACCTGTATCCCCTTTACAAAAAAAGTCAGATTTGTTTGGATAAACTTCATCCCTTCAGATGTACAGAAGAATCATGCCTTGGCTGAAAGTTGGATATTGGGATAGGTTGAAATTTGGAGTAATTTCTTTTCGATTTTAATGGTTGTGATTGATATCTCGTGTTGCCATTATTTTTTTTTTGAATTTTGGGTCTTTCTTTTTGTGTGTTGCTTGTAGAAAACACAAGCAAAATTTGAAGTGAGAGCAGTTGGGATCGAATATAGAATGAGAAAATATATTTACAACTGTTAATTGTGCAACTGTTGCGGAATCGTTTTGAAAAAAATGAATAAAACATGGGACCCACATGAAAAAAAAATTAATTTTTTAATAATAGACCTCACTCTTTTTCAAAGTGATTACGCGGCGTTTATGCATTTCATAGTTATATGTAGAATTACTCATATAGAATATGGAAAGGGAGAGAGAGAGGGGTATGTAGCGTTCCGAGGTAGATGGTGGATACGTGCTTATATTTCACAGTTGTTGAGACTCCAGGAGTTAGAGAGAGAGGGGGGTGTATGCGCAGAGCAACGGGGGGAAGAAAACTGACGAAGGAGAGAGAGAGAAATTGGGAAAGAGTTCTAAGCATTTTGTAATTGTCCGAAATGCCCTTACTATGGTGCAACCAGTTCTAAACTTCAATTTTGTGTAATGATGAAGTATTAGTGTCCAATAAACCTATCGGATTGCCCTGCCCAAAGAGGATCTCATTTTATTTTGTTACTAAAGTTTTGAATGTGACTCATTAGCTAAGATACAACATTAAAAATGTATGTACGGTGGTCTACAAATTAGGTGTGGAAAATGTGGGCAACCAACTTTTCTTGTTTTCTCACATAACGTTGTGATCACTCTTTTCCGGAGAGAGAGAGATAACAAATCTTATTATATGCTTTCCAAGTTGATATCACCTAAATCTGATATTAATATTATGAGATAGATGTAAGAGATATACACATATATGTATGTATGTGTGTATGTATAAAAATGTATATTCAATAATTTTGCCATGAGCTTGATGGCCTGATGGCACACAGCTAATTCTATTATTCATTCAAAGTTTTATTATCCATAATCACACATGTTGATGTAACACATTTTTAGGAATTTTGTATGTTTGCCACTTAAATACATTTATCATAGAAAAATATTCTAGCCATAAAGTGATTACATAAAAATAATCTCACGAAAGTTAGTTTTATTATAAAATAGATTTAACGGATCAGATGAAACTATGTCAATTTGTGAGATTATTTTTAAGTAATACTTTTATGAATGTAACAGTACTCTTTATCATCACATGTGACTTGAGATAACAAAGAAAATAGAATTAAAAACATCATTTGTCGAGAGAGGATTATTATCTGATTAAATGGAGTAGTTTTCGGGTATCCAATGCCTATCATTATTAACATATGGAAGTACCATATTTTCATTATCTTACTATTAATTTATTTTTTGTGTTTTTGGAACAGCGAAAAAACAAAATTGCATTCAATCTAAAATTTCAGATATATATATATATAGAAATTATAATTACAGTCGTGAGTGTGCAAGTGCCGTGCAATCACGTTTAAAAAAGTGAATAAATACGGGACCCACATGAAAATAAAATTTAATTTTTTAATAGTGGATCTTACTCTTTTTCAAAGCGACTGTACGACATTTGCACACTCCACGACTGTATGTAACATTACTCATATATATATATATATAATGTTAAAGGAAAATTCTAAACCCACCGTTATTAGACACCAATTTTGAGTCCCGCTTAATGGCTTTCTAAATCTGTCTTCAAAGAACAGAAGCTATCAAAGTAGTACATGGATGAGTTTCATGGTCATTTCCACAAGGACAATAGTATTCATACAGAGCAAACATATAATGAAGTATATTTTATGTGAGGAACTTGTTTGTGAAATGGCTATTTACGCAACCAAGAAAAGAAACAAGAAAAGTATATTTATGTACTAATTTGGAGTGTATTAATGAAGAATGGTTTGGATCTTTTCTCTATTTTTTGAATAACTTTCTGAATGCTTGTAAGCTTAAAAGAAATGGAAATTGAAAGAAATGAGAAAAGAAATGAATGCTAGAGAAATGGTTGCAAGGAATTAGGAATTGCAGAAAAATAAACACCTAAACTGTAGTTTTCATCCTTTCACATATTAACAATGAAAATGCTAAAATCTCTCTTCTACTCAACCATGAACCTATACGAAAGGATCATGATCGGAAAATGTAACAAATCAAGTACAAGTTATATCTTAGCCCTAAATTTTCTATTGAGTTGTAAAGCCAGTTGACCAATAAAAGAAGATTATCAAAATCTTAAATCAGATCAAGCATCAGTTGTGCCTAGCGTCTACAACAGATCAAAATGCATGAGAAAGAATTCCAAACTTCTCCAAATATAACAACATTATAACTCAATAAGATGTGAAATGAAAATCAATGGGAAAATGAGCTAAGTCAAGCCAATCTGTTTCTGGATTACTCCCCACAACCTAGGCTTAGAAATTTAGCCTAACATCTTTAAGTCCAAATACTTCATCCACATTCTTGAATCTAATCGAAAGAAAATAAATAACATTAATCTTCCCAAAACAGGGGTCTGAAACCGAAAACCCCTCAAGAAAATCAAACTAAGAGAGAGCAAGAAAATAAAACTAAAAACTGCTAAAAAAGAGAGAGAGAGCGCCCGCATGGAAAAATGCCTTCTTTTTATACTCTGTGCGCGTCCGTTCCAGCCCCTCTGTTGCGCATCTCTAGCCCCTGCATTTCGCGTCTCGTTCCCTAGTTCCTGCCTACGTGAGCTGCGTTGCTTGTGAGGCCACGTTTTAGGTTCTTGCTCGCGTGAGCTACTCTGCACTTGTGAGGCCACGATCCAGCCTGCCCGCGCGAGCTGCATTGCGTGCATTTCATTCCAGCCTTTCATTGTTGATATGAACCTGCGGGAAAGAAATCCCTTGAACCCATAGTCAATTTGAAAACTCTCCAAGAAAGTCAAAATCAAGTCAATGGATGGAGAACCTAGACCCGATGAGAACTCGTTTCAAGAACCTAGATTATATTAAAATCTAGACCCGTTGAAGAACACGTCTCAAGAACCCAGATTACAAATGAGGAACGCCACAAAAGTTGTGATTTACCTTTGATAAGTTCAAAAGTTCAATTAAGAACAAGAGGAGTAAAACTCAACTCACAATGAATAAATTCATCAAATTTCATAAACTTCATAAACTGATAAGAATGAGGCTACATAGAGTATTTAAAGCAAAACCTAATGAAACCCCAGCCCAAAATAAACCCCCATCTTCCAAAAGTGCCCCTGGATGAACACTGCCGCGCTACAGTAACTCGGCTACAGTAACCCTAACCCTAGTTCAATGAAATAATAACTTTCCCAACATGCCCTTGCATAGGCCCCCTTAAGTGCTTCCCATAATAAACTCAATTATTCTAAACTAATAACATAAGTTCTTTAAATGAATTAAATAAGTTGAAACACTTCAAGAGCTCAAAGCTTTTAAGTCTTGTCGTTGCCCTCTTCCATAGCTAATCAAATGAATTAAAACTGGATCTTCATCCTTCAAGCCCCATCTTGAATGTTGGGCTCTTGCTAAACTTGTCACAAGTGGATTGCATCAATTCTTGCATTGTCTCCTTGATCTTCTTGGCCCATTTGAAAGTTGCAAATGATCTTTAAGACTATGCCCATCTTGGTTCCCATCAATTGTTGTCCGTCCATGATGCGTGAACTGATGCGTGAGTTTCCAAAGCTTTCTTTTAGGTATTGCCGTGTCAGTTGGGTATTTCCAAGAATACCCATGTGTTTTAACATCTTTCCCATAATGCCATGCAACATAAGTAAGATATGAGAGGAGTAAAATTTTGGGGTATTAATTTTGGTGTGGACTAGCTGCATCACAACTCTTTTCAAGTGCAAAATACCAGAATTTAACATTGAGTCAAGTACTAAAAACTACTACATAATTAAGTGCTTAATTCATTTTTTGGTTAAACAATTCATTCACTTAGCAGCTTAATCATGTAGTTTTTGACACTTTATCACACCCCCCAACTAGCTTCTTGCTAGTCTCTAGCAAGTAATGCGAAAAAAAAAAATTGAAGGATCCAAGAGTGAGCCACTAAACTCAAAAATCTCTACAAAAGATCTATCATATTGAAATCCTAGGCATTAGAATGTCGTCAGGTTAGGTCATAGCTCAACACAAAAGCTTATAAAATTCTCAAGAGCTCAAACAAGAGAAATGCATTTAAGTTGAAGATCTTTGAGTGCATCAAGTGTGTAAACATATTGTCATTTGTTGGTTTGAAGATTTCTCACAATAGTTTCAGCCTATCAACTTTTTCTAGAAAAACCAAAAGGTCTTTACTCCAATTCAAAACCATTACATTGGCGGCTTTCACGCTATCACACTTTGAAAGACCCTTTTGTTTTTTTTTGGTAAAAAAAAGAATCCCAGTGATAGGCAGCCTTTTCCAATGCACTTGCACCAATTGTTTTTCTTGATCTCTGGCCTGTCCCTTTTCTCAAATATTTTTACCTCTTTTTTTTTTTTTAATTGGAGAATGTCTTTCACTTTTCCTAGGCCATTAAGATATGGTTCATTGTAGTTCTTGTTAGTTGCTTAGAAGAAAACACTGATTGACATCAAACAAACAACAAAAGGTATCTGCTTGTGTCAATTAAGGTAATCAATCAATATCTTTGAAATAAATTTCCTAAGTTTGAGTTGCTAAGACTTATCATAAGGTCTAGTGTTGAACTTAAATCTAAACCAGTGGGAATTAGTGTAGCCCAAGACTACAACTATCTGACCTTAAGTAGAGAAATGTGAAAACAGTAACTTGTTAGTATGAAAAAAAATTCAGACCCCAGAATTATAAATCCTGAGAGACTAAGTGATAGAAGACTCTCCTTACCCCCAACTAAAAATGGGCAGTGTCCTCACTGCAAATCATGAATAGAACAAGGCATGAAAGAAAATAAGGCCGAAGGAAAATACCTGAGATGGCTGAAGGGATCATGAACGTAAAAATGAAACCAAAAATAAATAAATAAACAGTGTTGAACCTGAAAAGATAGACTAAAGAAAAAAAAAAGAAAAAAAAAAGGAAAGAACAAAAAATATGAGTGAAACAAATAAAAACAGAAAAAGAAAAGAAAAATTAAAGCAAAACATAAATAAACTAAGGATCATGAGAATAAGTGGGATCTTCCAAAGGAATGGAAGTATCCTCATGTGAAAGTTTTGCCAAAAAATGTTTAAGTCATTGGCCATTGACTTTGAAAGTATTTCCATTTTGAGAATTAATAATCTCAACAGTTCCATATGGAAACATAGCCGTAACTACATAAGGACCACTCCACCTCGATCTTAATTTGCCTAGAAATAGATGGAGACGAGAATTGTAAAGTAAGACTTGTTCATTGGGCTCAAAATTCTTTCTCTGGATGTGCTTGTCATGTAACACCTTCATGCGCTCTTTTGACAATTTAGAATTGTCATATGCATCTCGCCTAAGCTCATCCAATTCTAAAATCTGAAACTTTCTCACAGAACCAGCATGGTCAATGGAAAAATTAAATTGTTTAACAGCCCAATATGCCTTATGTTCAAGCTCAACGGGAAGATGACATGCTTTTCTATATACCAAGTAATAAAGGGACATGTTAAGAGAGGTTTTAAAGGTTGTCCTATAAGTCCAAAGTGCATCAGTCAGCCTTAAAGACCAATCTTTTTTGTTGGAGTTGACTATTTTTCCTAAAATGTGCTTAAGCTCCCTATTAGCCAATTCAGCTTGCCCATTCGTTTGAGGTTGATATGAAGTGGAAACCTTATAGTGTATACCATATTTTTTCATGAGGGCATCAAAGGGTTTGTTGCAAAAATGGGTTCGATTATCACTAATGATAGCTCTAGGCATGTCAAATCTAGCAAAAATGTTTTCTTTCAAGAACTTAAGCACTACCTTATGGTCATTTGTTTTACATGGGATGGCTTCAACCCACTTGGAAACATAATCAACAGTCACTAGAATATACAAATAACCAAAAGAAGATATAAATGGCCCCATAAAATCAATCCTCCAATAATCAAAAATCTCAATGACCAAAATGGGTTGTAAGGCATCATGTTTCTCTTAGTGACTGTGCTTAGTTTTTGACATGGCTCGCAAGTTTTGTAAAAATTATACGCATCCTTAAACATATGTGGCCAATAAAACCCACTATGTAAAATTTTTATAACGGTTTTATGTGCAAGAAAAATGTCCCCCACAGGCCTCAATATGACAAAAAGAAAGAACAGCTTGTATTTCATGATCAAGCACACATTTCCTTATGATTTGGTCAGAACAATATTTAAACAAGTAAGGATCATCATAGAAGAATGACTTTACCTCATACTGGAATTTTCGTATGTCTTGAGCACTCCAATTGGGTGGAGTTTGTCCTGTCACCAAAAAATTAACTATGTCAGCAAACCAAGGTAAATTTTCAACTGACATTAATTGTTCATCAGGAAAACAGTCAAGGATAGGGACAGTGTGCTCATTTTCAGCAAATGTAAGCCGAGACAAATGGTCGGCGACTACGTTCTTAGCACCCTTCTTGTCCTTTATGATAAGGTCTAATTCTTGGAGAAGAAGAATCCATTGGATTAAACGTGGTTAAGCATCCTTCTTCGACAATAAGTACTTTAACGCTGCATAGTCAATAAAAATAACCATAGGGGAACCAATAATATAAGTTCGAAACTTGTCTAATGCAAAAACTACAACAAGCAATTCCTTTTCGGTGGTAGAATAATTTCTTTGGGCTCCATTTAAAGTTCTACTTGCATAAGAAATGACATTTGAGAACTTATTTCTACACTGTCCAAGAACAGCTCCTATGGCTACATCGCTAGCATCACACATTATCTCAAAAGGAATAGACCAAACAGGGGGCTTCATGACAGGAGCTGTAGTGAGCAAAATTTTCAGCTTATCAAAAGCATCTTGACAAGAAGATGTCCATTCAAAAGCAACATCATGCATAAGTAACTCACACAAGGGCTTAGAGATAAAATTAAAATTTGGAATGAATCTCCTATAGAACACAACATGCCTAAGAAATGATCTGATTTCTTTTACTGTTTTGGGTATAAGAAGCTTTGAGATAAGCTCAATCTTAGCTTTATCAACCTCAATATCTCGTGATGAGACTATATGACCAAGAACTATGCTTTGTTGAACCATGAAATGACACTTTTCCCAATTGAGAAGCAAATGCTTCTCTTCACACCTGGCTAAAACAACTTGTAAGTTAGTCAAACATGCATCAAAAGAACTATCAAATACTAAAAAATCATCCATGAATACTTCCAAACAGTTTTCAATCATGTCGCTGAAAATACTAAGCATACATCTTTGGAAAGTAGTTGGTGCATTACATAGTCCAAAAGGCATTCTTCCAAATGCAAAAGTGCCAAACGAGCAGGTAAAAGTTGTTTTCTCTTGATCTTCAGGTACTTTTTCTATTTGGTAGAAACCAGAAAATCCATCAAGAAAGCAATAGAAATCATGGCCAGTAAATTTTTTTAACACTTGATCAAGAAATGGCAAAGGGAAATGATATTTCCTAGTGGCGCCATTTAACTTCCTATAATCAATACACATTCGCCAACTAGTAGAAATCCTAGTAGGAATTAGTTCATTTTTCTCATTTTCACAATAGTGAGCCCATATTATTTTTGTATTACATGAATGAGACTTACCCACTTGTTGTCCGCAAGAGGGTAGATAATTCTTACGTCAAGTAGTTTTAAAACCTCTGTTTTTACTACCTCTTTTATGGTAGGATTTAATATCATTTGCATCTCCCAAGAGACTTTAGCATTTTTTTCTAAATAAATCCTATGAGTGCACACAAGAGGATTTATACTTTTTATATCCACGATTGTCCATCCAATAGCACATTTGTGCTGCCTTAAGACCTCCATTAGTTTCCCTTCTTGGTTATGAGTGAACTGGGCTGAAATCACCACTAGGAAGGTGCTGTCAAGACCCAGAAATGCATACTTCAGGTCATTCGGCAATGGCTTCAACTCTAGTGTTGGGATTTCATTTGTTGAAGGCTTCAAACTTGCTGTCAATGGTGGGAACTGCTCAATTTTTTACCTCCATTTAGCCTCAAATTTATTTTCTGCATTAAAAGCAGGAGAATCATCAATGGGGGTGTCATCAATGATGAGATCACAAATATTTTCTAACTCAAACAGCAGGTCAGTGGGCTGGTATGCCAAATAAGCCTCTTCCTCAATGATGTTTTCCAGCAAATTTACTTCTTGTACATCTTCCAAGTCTTGAGGTTGCCTACAAATATTAAAAATGTTTAGTTCAAGGGTCATGTTCCCAAAACTCAATTTTAGAACACCACTCCTACAATTTATTAATGCATTTGAAGTAGTAAGAAAAGGTCTCCCAAGAATCACAGGTGCTTGAAAAGAAGATTTTGGTGTTAAGTGAACATCCAACATAACAAAATCTACGGGGTAAAAAAATTTATCCACTTGAACTAAGACATCCTCAACAACCCCTCTTGCATAAACTGTTGCAAGGTGTTTGACAATTGTTGTACCGTCTCCTCAAGTCCTTTTTTTTTTTTTTTTGCATTGGAGGCGCTTGAATTGTGAGTTGAGAGGGTCCTAGAGCCAAGGCTGCTGGAGCTACTTGCTGGTCACTCCACCCAAAATTTGGGTGGTTTCTCCATCCTGGATTGTAAGAATTAGAGTAAGGACCAGAATATGGTTTATGTATCATATTTACAGCATTAGATTGATCCAACAATACATCTTTGAACGTAGGGATTGTGGGACACTCATTAGTTGAATGCTCATGATCCTCACATATGCCACACTTCTCAGAATTTTTATAGACAGCATGCACTTCATTTACTTTTTCAATTCCATGGCTTCCATTTTTCTGGTCAGCAAGGTTAATTTAGCACGCAAATCATCATCTTCCTTTAAAATATATTTTCCATGAGCAGACTCAACGTGCCTAGACCTATCATGCACATCAGTTGTGTCCCAAGATTGAGCATTTTCAGCAAGGTAATCAAAATATTCGAATGCATCCTCAGGCTCTTTGTCAAAAGATTCTCCATTACACATGGTTTGTACAAATTGGTGAATTTTAAGTGTCAAACTTTCATAAAAAAAACTTATCACACGCCAATTTTCATAACCATGATGAGGACAAGCATTTAAAAGATTTTTTAACCTATCCCAACTTTGATAAAAAGTTTCGGGATCTTTTTGGGTAAAGTTCATGATTTGTCTTTTAAGTACATTTGTCCTACGTATTGGAAAGAATTTCTTCAAAAATTCAGTTTGCATTTCCTGCCATGTGCCTATGGTTCTAGGTCTTAATGAATTCAGCCACGTTTTAGCCTTATCTTTTAAAGAAAATGGAAACAACTTTAGTCTAATAACCTCCTCAGTGCATGTCTGGTCCATGAATGTAGAACAAACATTTTCAAACTCTTTGATATGAAGGTAAGGGTTCTAGAATTCCATGCCATGAAAATGTGGAATTAATAGAATCATTCCAAGTTTGAAATTAAAGGCATTTGCATTCAAAGGTTGGATTATGCATGAGGGTGTGCTAGTTCTAACAGGTTGTAAGTAATTTCTAAGTGTCCTGTTCTGATTTACTACTTCTCTATCATGATTCTCATTTTCAGCCATGTGCTATTAGTGTCAGAAGATGACTCAAGAGAAAGTGATGCTGAGTAAAAGATGCTAGTGATTCTGTCCTAACCAACAGAGAAGTTTGGTCCCTAGTCCAACCAGTCGTACAAACAAGAGTAGAAAATAAAAGAATATGTAAGACAAAGAGGGAAGAAAAAAAAAAGTAAAATAAAACAAAGAAGAATGTCACCCAAGCTGTGAAGAGGTTCACAACACTACAAACGTCTTCTCAATAGTATGAGAATGCTCTGATAAACACCAGTTGTCCCCAGCAACGGCGCCAAAAACTTGATGGCTTTCTAAATCTGTCTTCCAAGTGCAGAAGCTACCAAAGTAGTACATGGATGAGTTCCATGGTCATTTCCACAGGGACAATAGTATTCATGCTGAGCAAACATATGATGAAGGCATATTTTGTGTGAAGAACTTGTTTGTGAAAGGGCTATTTACGCAACCAAGAAAAGAAACAAGAAAAGTATATTTATGTATTGATTTGGAGTGTATTAATGAAGAATGGTTTGGATCTTTTCTCTATTTTTTGAATAATTTTCTGAATGCTTGTAAGCTTAAAAGAAATGGAAATTGAAAGAAATGAGAAAATAAATGAATGCTAGAGAAATGGTTGCAAGGAATTAGGAATTGCAGAAAAATAAACACTTAAGCTACAGTTTTCATCCTTTCACAGATTGACAATGAAAATGATAAAATCCCTCTTCTACTCAACCACGAACCCATACGAAAGGATCATGATCGGAAAATGTAACAAATCAAGCACAAGTTATATCCTAGCCCCAAATTTTCTACTGAGTTGTAAAGCCAGTTGAACAATAAAAGAAGACTATCAATTCATTCTTTGGTTAAACATTGAGTCAAGTACTAAAAAATGCTACATAATTAAGTACTTAATTCATTTTTTTGTTAAAAAATTCATTCACTTTAGTAGCTTAATCATGTAGTTTTGAACACTTTATCACCGCTTGACGTGTACATGCCACTATGGCATTTCTTCACCTTTTTTTTTTCACTTGCTTCCGTTCGCACCCGCGTTTGACTTTCTCCTTCACATTTTCACTTTTCACCTCTGCACTTTCACTTTCACCCATTTCATTTTCCCCAAACCAGTGCTGACTGCACTCAAACCCCGACACGCAAGAGACCCATTTCCGGCGCCGTTCACTCTTTGTTCGACCTCAAATCCGGGAAACAAAACCTCTGCATTTCATGTCCTTCACGGTAGATTTCTCCATTTCCACATTTCATCTAGATTTCTTGATTTATTTACTAGTCTAGAAATCAAGAAATGGGTGAGTTCTAGCAATGGTGGGGTCACTAAGCTAATTCGGTGGACTACTCTTGTTTATCACTGGTCTAGGTTTATCACAGTAGATTTCTTGATTTATGGTTGTAATATTGTTCCCAATGACCTTGCATGTTGATCGCTGCTTGCGGCTAATTTTTTCAACGCAAAAGGAGGAACATTTGGCAATTACCTTTTATGTGATTGCTTACCAAATTTCTCTACTATTCTATAATTTATTTGGATATTCATACAAAAGTGATGAAAGTGCATAGAATTTTGGGGGGGGGGGAGAAGAAAATGAAAGTGCAGGTGAAAAATGAAAGTGCAGAAGTGAAAGTAAAAGTCAACCGCGAGAAGCAAGTGAAAAATAAAAAAAATAAAGAAATGTCACAATAGTCAACTATTGACTTTCCATCCTAGTTCAAATCCAATAATTTATGGAATTGACAATCACATTCAATTCCTTAAATCACTCTTCCTAAAATACCTCTAGTTAACTATTGACTTTCCATCCTAGTTCAAATTCAAATTTCTTCTTCCATAAAAGATTCCTTCCATCTTAGAATCTTTCCATACCCATTTCAAATCATTCAACCCTAGCCAACTCCCTCCAACTCACCAAGCCTAATTCCATCTTAACCATTTCGGCAACCCTAGCCAACCAAACCCTAGCCTCACTCTTTCACCTCATTTCCAAACCCTAGCATCATCCTAAACTCCAACCCTAAGCCAACTCTTCCAAATCTCGAAATCCACCCTAGCCACCTCACAAAACCCTAGCTACACTTCACCATACCAACCCTAATCACCATCCAAGTGGCTCAAACATCAAGGGCAACCCTTAAGCCATCCCCATTGCATCAAACACCCATAATCCTAAGCCAATCTTCCAAGACCATGTCAACCCTAATCCTACCATAGTCCACGACAATCCTAGTTGCCTCCAACCCGTAACCCTAGCCTCATCTCATCCATTCAACCCTAGCCTCTATCATCTTGGCACCTCACTCAAGAACAAGTCTAGCTGCCTACATTTATTTGCCTTAGCCTAAACACTTAGCCTACCCAAGTGCATCATCTCCATCATTCCATCACTCAAACACCATTCCTTTGTTGAAGGCCAAGCAAGTTGGCAAGATCACTCGGTCATCATCTTCACCAAGGCAAGCTCGTAGACCTTAGTGTTAGAGACAAGGTCGGGGTCCCTAACAGGTATGCATTTTAGAGGAAAAAAAGTTTCCCCAGTGCATCTACCCCCCCTGGCGGGTGAATGCCTCTTGCATCCCACCCTCTCTTTCTCTGAAACATTTTTGAATAGCCCAAACCGCCGTACAACTTGGTTTCAATCTAAACTTGGCCACACGTACCCCCTTTACAAAAAGTCAGATTTGTTTGGATAAACTTCATCCCTTCCAAATGCAAATACCAATCATGCCTTGGCTGAAAGTTGGATATTGGGATAGGTTGAAATTAGGAGTAATTGCTTTTCGATTTTAATGGTTGTGATTGATATCTCGTGTTGCCATTAATTTTTTTTTTAATTTTGAGTCTTACTTTTTGTGTGTTGCTTGCAGAAAACACAAGCAAAATTTGAAGTGAGAAAAGTTGGGATCGAAGATAGAATATGGAAAGGGAGAGAGAAAGGGGTATGTAGCGTTCCGAGGTATATAGTGGATACGTGCTTACATTTCACAGTTGTTGAGACTCCAGGAGTTAATCGGGTGGCGGGGGAAAGAAGAAATGAGAGAGAGAGAGAGAGGGATATGTGCAGAGTAACAGGGGGAAGAAGACCGACGAAGGAAAGAGAGAGAGAGAGAGATAGATAGATGGGGAAAGAATTCTAAGAATTTTGTAATTGTCCGAAATGCCCTTGCTATGGTGCAACCAGTTCTAAACTTTAATTTTGTACAATGATGAAGCGTCATCTTATTATTAGTGTCCATAAACCCACTCTATGGGATTGCCCTGTCCAAGGAGGAACTCATTTTATTTTGTTACTAAAGTTATGAATGTGACTCATTAGCTAAGATATAACATTAAAAATGAATGTACGGTGGTCTACAAATTAGGTGTGGAAAATGTGGGCAACCAAGTTTTTCTTGTTTTCTCACATAACATTGTGATCACTCTTTTCCGCGGAGAGAGAGAGAACAAATCTTCTTATATGCTTTCAAAGTTGATATCACCTAAATCTGACATTAATGTTATGAGATAGATGTAAGAGATATACGCATATACGTATGTATGTGTGTGTATAAAAAATTTATATTCAATATTTTTGCCTTATGGCACACGACTAATTCTTTTATTCATTCAAAGTTTTATTATCCATAATCACACATGTTGATATAACATTTTTAGAGATTTTGTATGTTTAGCACTTAAATAGATTTGTCATAGAAAAATACTCTAGCCACAAAGTGATTAATAAAAGTAATTTCACAAAAGTTAATTTTACTATAAAATAGATTTAATGCATCAGATAAAACCATATCAATTTGTGAGATTATTTTTACATAATTTTTTTTTATAAATGTAACAGTACTCTTTCTTATAATCATTAGAATAAATCTTCACAACCTCCTCACACTCCATACTCCACATTTTTTTTAATTTTTATTATTTTTTTTCTTTTATCAAATATTTATTATATGAATAATGAATAGAAAATTTGAAATAATTTAAAAAAAATAAACTCAAAAAAAATTTTAAAAAAAATATATAAAAAATCTAAAAATTTAAAAAAATGTAAAGTGTAGAGTGTGGTAGAGGTTGTGTAATAAAATTGATTAATCATATCCACGTGTGACTTGAGATAATAAAGAAAATAAAATTAAAATCATCATCTGTCGATATCTAGAGGATTATTATCTGATTAGATGGAGTATTAGATTCGAAATTCTACCCCTCTTGTACAAACAGTAAAAAAAATCAGATATGATGATCGATGACGGGAGATTTTCGAGAACTTTCAATTTTTGTCCACAGAAGGACAGTGTCTCTGTATTAATGAGCTCGAAATTAATGTATCCCAGTATCTGTGTGTCTCAGAATACAATAAAGGGTGCTGGTCTCCTTAATTATTTGCCTGCTTTTGACTTTGAGGTCGATATATATCATGTCATCCCTACACAACCACAAAAATCTCATACGTTCATGTACTTGTTTTTTTTTTTTACCCTTTGTTCCGATCTTTTTCTTTAGTAGTTTCATGTGATTTTTGCAATATTATTCTAGCATCATGCATCCTTTTTGTGCCCATTTTAGCAGCAAGAGTAGACAATCACCTTCTTCCGTTCAATCGATTTTAGCTCGCCACAATATGTGAGACTAAGGGTGAGTTTGGTTGCCAAATTCATCTCAACTCCTTTCAACTCATCATTACAATTTTTTCAAATTTCAATACAAAATATAATAAACAATTCAACTTTTTCAAATCTCAAAATAATAATAATATTAAAAAATAATATTCTAACAATATTTTATTATCTCAACTCAACTCACTTCAACATCCAAACACACTCTAAGGGTCGGGATATTTGGAAATGAGATGAGATGAAAATTTTATAAATAATAGTAAAATAATTTATAAATAATAGTAAAATAATTTGAATTAAAATATTTTATTAGATTTTGAGAAATGAAATAGAAAAAAGCCTCGTTTGAAAACTCATGATCTCAACCCATCTTATCTCACCTCATGTTAATTTATTTCAAAATTTAATTTCTAAACATCACTCAAATACAAAATATTTTTTAATTTTAATTTTTTAACTTTTTCATATAATTATTATAATTTTTTCAAATTTTTAAATAAAATACAAAAAAATCTAATAAAATATATTAACTTAAATAATCTCATTAGTAAAGACTACGTATTATTTATAAAATTTCCATCTTTATCTCATTACTCAATAACTCCACATTTATCTTTGTCGTCGTGTAGTACTAGCTAGCACGACATTCTTGTTACCTTAGGTTATCTCTTCTAGAAAAACACACAAAAAAAACTAAAAAAAATACAAAAACAAAAACAAAAGTCAAAGAAATGAGAGGTGGAGGCCGGTAATTCCCTAGCCTCCACCGCCCTAGGTTCCAGCCTCATATATTAATTGTGTGTCTGTGGAAGGGGCTGGCTAAAGAATAGGGTGGTTGGAGCAAGGTAGGTAGGGAGCTGCATGCATGCATGGACTCCAATTTTATTTAATTAATTTGTAATTAAGGAAAGATCATATATATATATATATATGTATGATCAACGTGACAAATTAGGAATCTGATAGATCAGTACTACATGTCTACCATATGCATCGATCCAAGTCCAACATGATCTGGAAATTAAACATGTATTTGGTAAAATTGAAAATTGAGAGTACACAAGTACTTTTTAATAAGAAAAAAATTTATTCATCATCTTAATTTTTATCATCTTCCTATAATCTCATGATGTAGCATTAGATGATAAATTTATAAGTGAAATATAATAAATAATTTCTAATTATCTAATGACACATAATAAGATGATGAAATGATGATCGAAATTAAGATGATGAGTAGCATTACTGTTTCAATAATCATGCGGGCCATAAAGCACGCGGACATGCAATGACTACTGCAGTCTTATAAAATTGATACCATACGATTCTGTTGCCTTCCCAGTGGGCCAGTAATTACTTAATTTCAAACAGAGTGTACGTACGTATAACTTTATAAGGCTATGCATGTTTAAGTCAACATTGATAAATGATCAAAACGCGAAGAAAAAGAAAACAAAAATATGATAAAAAAAATAGTATTTTTGGTGTTAATGTTGATTTGATTCATTGGTGTTGAAAGAAACTTTCAAAACAAAGTTTTTAAACATTATGGAAATGAACCAAAAAAATACAACCTTAATATGTTTTTGTGGCCACCGATCCACCATCCATGCCATGGCATGGCATGCAGCCCGATCGATGAGTCTCAAGCTGGAGAGGTAGATATTACAAGTAAAATTGATTGTACTGCTAAATGTCAGAAGAATTGCCACGCTTTGATATTATCGACCATTCCTTTATGGAAACGAATGCAGCTGCTGCGCGTTAATCGAGATCATCAGCACTTTCTACGGACCTAAAATAAATGCACTTCTCTAAACCCATCTACTAAACTCTGCATTGGGTCCCCCTTCAATTATTATGGTCTTTTCCATAATCCTATATTTACAAGCTCGCTCCTCTAATATTATTGCCTGCTTGCATGTATCTTCTTCACATGCAGTTTTAAGCAGTTTGCAGCTTAATTCGATCCATGGCTTTCCCTAAGTTGAATATCACAGCAGCAGCAGCACTTCTCTTTGTCTTTGCTCTTGCTAGAATCGAGCTTTCATCATGCCAGTTTGTGAGGGCCAAGGTCTCTTGCCTTGATTGCAATCAAGATTATGCCTTCCCGGGTTTGTCCTAATCGATCTTTTATAAATTTATTATTTATTCTATGCACACGGCCATGATCATCTGCATGCATGCATATCAATTATTATTATTATTTTTTTTTGTCAAATTATCAAGAGTCTTGGTGTATCGTTATATATAGGCATTAAGGTTTTGGTGAAGTGTGATAAAGTGAAAAAGTTAGCCATGGCAACCACAGAAGATGATGGCTCTTTTGAAGTAGAGCTTCCTTCAGACAGTACCAATATTTCAAAATCTTCTGACCATCTTCCAGTACTGAACTGCCATGCAAAGCTGCTGGGGGGTCCAACTCAGCTCTATTCCTCAAGGAAATCAATGGTGTCCAGAATTATCGAGACCCACGAGAAGCCAAACTCCTACACCATCTCCACTCCTCTCAGCTTTTACACAGCTTGCCCCACAACGTATACGATATGCAGGGACATGAACAAGTTTGGTTCTTCCAAGAATATCAATCTGCCTCTGCCACAGGATTGGGGTTTAGCACCATCTAGCTTTTATATTCCTTGCTTTCCCATCGTCACAGGCATACCTTGATTATCCATATATATTTAACTAAATCTACGCTAGTACTCTGTTTGTATTAATTCTATATACACTACTGTTGAGAGAGAGTGCTAAATAATTATCATGTCTGTATTATATATATATATGACTCATGTGAAGAATGTAATTAATCTCTAGCATCTCTGTCTCTCTCTATATATATCTTCTTTTATTTTTCTTTTGCTTCCAATAGTCAACTTTTAAGCCTGATCTTGAGAAGTTGCTTTTTGTGTTAGGAGATGATACGATAATTTTATGAATAGTAGTAAGATGATTATTTGTGATTAATAGTAGTGAAATGATTTAAGTTAATATTTATTGGGTTTTGGAAAATGAGAAAAAAAATTAAATAAAAAGAGTAATGTTATATAGCATTCACTGTAGTGGTGCATGCACACAATGCACATACTACATTCTATTAATTTCTTCTCTCCAGATGAATGGTTGGAATGATGTCACATAAAGTGTGCAAAGTGGTTACTCCCAAACAGTGGTTTCTTTCAAGATTGTTTCTTTTTTTTATGTTTTGTTTGATATTTTGAAAAAGTTATAATTATTATTTTGAAAAAATTGTAATAATTAATTTAAAAGTATTTATGTTTAAATGATATTTTAAAAAGAATAAAATACAGAGATAGATCTAAAATTTATTTCCCCGCAACCCGCAAGTCTCTACTAAAAGAAGATGTAATAGTAGAGGTTGTGTAGCAAAACTCTTTTTCTATTTTTGTGCAGTACTAAACTGGGTGGAGTTTGGAATAAGGCTGCATATATGATCAGAATATTACAAGGCTCCCAAGGCTAAAATATATTTTTTTCTTGACTTCTTCATTAATAAAAAGATAGAAAGTGATCTTAGGTGCACGGTACTTGATAATAAGGGTAAAAATACAAGACAGAATTTTCTTACTGCATGAACAGTAAAATCTTAGTCAGTTCATGCGTATTTTTGTGATTATCCGTTTGACAATAATAAAATCAAGTATTCATATATACATATATATATATATATATATATATATTTCTTTTCAAATATTAGTCAAACAAAAAATATTTTTAAATTTTAAATTTTCAAGCTTTTTGTATAATAATTACTTAATTATTATAACTTTTCTAAATTACTAAATAAAAAATAATAATACAATTTTTTTAAATTTTAAAATAAAAATAATATTTAAATAAAATTTTAATTTTATAATATTTTTATTCAATCTTTTTCCTCACATTTTTTAAATTTTAATAAAATATTTTAACTCAAATTATTTCTTTATTATTAATATACTCAAATATTATAAATATCTAAATGCGGCTTAGTTTCTTCCATTCCATGTCCTGTGTAATTGAAAAGGAAAAGAATAAAGGACACAGCTGTCAGTTTCGTGATGCCATCTATTCAATAGATTCTATTGTAGCATGACAAAGCACTCAAAAGAAGTCGTTAATTTGTGAGAAGCAATGACAGAACTAGCAAATGTTTTTTTAGGGGATCAACTTTTTTTTAATTGTGTGACATATTTATGTAAAATAAAAAATATTAAAAAAAATATAATTATAGACAAAATTAGATTTTGATAATTTGTTACATATATACACTTAGAAATAAAATTTTAAAAACATAAATTATCTTATCTCATATAATCTAATCACTATAACTTTTTTAAATTTTCACACAAAATATAATAAACATTTCAATTTTTTTAAATTTTAAAATTTTAATAATATTTTATTCAACTTTTAACTTTTATCTCGACTAATCTCGTCTTAACTCACTATCCAAACTTCACCTTAATATATGTTTCAGATTTCTAACGATAATATATATTTCATGGAATATTAATATTCATTCATTATCATATTTGTAATGAAATATTTAGGATTTATTTTTTTTCATATAAAACTATCAAGAGATCTTTTAGAAGGTCATCTTTTATTCTAGTATGTAACCTAGTTTATCACGTTTCATGTAAAATATAAATATTTTCGTGTTACATTAATCATATAATGTTATAATTGAGACCTTAAATAAATTTTTTCTTACTCAATGAAGTCTAGAGGATAAAACCACTCGACTATTTTTCATATAGATCATCAACCTTGAATGATTTTTCTTATATATATTTTCACTTTAGATTCCATATTAAAAAGTCTAATATTGTATAATAGAAATTTTCAGGATCCATATTAATAAATTTATTATTTTTTTAAAACTTAGAATTAATTAAATTTTGGTGAGGTCACACCCTTAAAAATAAATAATATATAGAAATTATACAAATTTGGGAACTATAGAAAAAACAATTAGAGAGAAGCATTTCTAGATATTATATTGAATCTTTAGAAAATTTTAGAAAGCATACGAGGATTATAAAGTTTTTTTAGGGGGTCACTTTCTCTATTTACAAAATTACGAATAAAATCCAGGAGGTATTTTGAATTAAATTTCAAAACATTTTGGGTTGAGCTTAACGTGGGTCCGCCACGGGTGTAAATTCCATTTACTCACTTAAAAAAAAAAGGACAACAATATTGCTAGCTGAAATTAGTGCAAGAGAAAGGAGAGTGTGTTAGAATAATTTCAAAATATGGATTTTCATTTGATTGCATATTTTGTGTTTTCTAAAAACGGGTTAGATGTATATCTTATAATGGTACTTTGGTTGAGTCTAATATGTTGAGCAATTACTTGGATTTTTTTTACCTTAGTTACGTATGTAGGCTAGAAAGCTTAAAAGTTTTATTCCAGAAACTTCCTAAACCCTAATTAGGGTTAGAGTCTTTAATGGGAGGACTCCATAAGTTTTCTATAATTCGCGAACTATGTTTCTTATGTTTTTTCTTTACACTGATGCTAATTGATTTACACAATAAACTAAATATGGTAGATAATAAGTCATATTACCATACATACTAGAATATTATAAATATATTACATAATAAGTATAGTAATATTGTAACACATAGAAATCGAAGACAGGTCAAAAGACATCATTAAATGATCTAGAGGTGACAGCATCAATGGCTTGGAGGTAGAAAATGGTCTATATATACTTGCACCCATCCATTTTGGAGACATCAATGGGTGCGAGCGATGGTCCGGGTGAGTGATCTCCTTGTGCTTTTGTGACATTAAGCCTGGTATTGATACGTCCGATGAGCCAGCTATTGGTGGAAGATGTAGTGAAATTTTATCAGTCTAAGATGCATGCTTACTGGGTTCCAAAATCTGTGGTTTTTGGACCATTGCAAAAGACAGCTACTAGAAAGTATAGAAGCATTTGGTGAGAGTTAAGGCGAAAGAGATGGGGCCGATAACAAAGTAAGTTGTACCTGTATCATGGTCACTGAAAAAAGGGGTACTGGGGGTTTAGAGAAAATAAACGATAGAATAAAACAGTACTGATACTGAATCCTTAATTATGACATTTATATTTGATTTTGTAATGGTTGAAAGTTTGTTAGGCAGTTAGTTAATAAAGAGAGATCAGTCGAGAGTGTTGAAGGGTTTAAACGGGGAGTTTCATCTTTAATGAAACGGTGAGTTTTGTTTAGTGTAAGGTGAATAACGGTTTTAACCGAATAGTTTTAAGGCGGTGAATTTGTTACATTTCAATACGGGGCGTTTTGATCATTCGAGTATTATAAATACCGAGTGCATTGTAATTACTGGATGCATAAGAATCAATAAGAAGATTGTTTGGAGGTTGGAGGTTCCTCGAATACCTCTTCCGAGAATCAAGAAGGGATTCTTGGGTTTCTTCTCAATTGTGTTCTTGTTCTTCTCTCTGAGTGTTGTTCTTACACGTTGGTTGTCTAAGTTCTGGGTAATTCACTAGTTTACCCATAACAATTGGTATTAGTAGTAATCGATCCTGTGATGGCAGAAGGCACGCGAGGAGCTCTGAAAAATCAACAAGATGGACCCCAAAAGCAGCAAGAAATGGTTCATAGACAGTTGGAGAACCATCAACAATGCATTATTGCAATGTCAACAAGGTTAGAACAAGTTTCTGATATGTTACGTTCTTTGGTTGAGTCTTCTAGTGTCAATACAAATGAACCTAGAGGTCATGAAGATAGAGCTGTCCAGAGAAGTTTTCGTTTGGATTTTCCACGTTTTAGTGGATGTGATCCTGTTGGATGGGTTTTTAAAGCAAATCAATACTTTGATTTGTATCAAACACCATTTCATCAAATATTAATGGTGGCCTCATATCATATGGAGGGTGAGGCATTAGTTTGGTACCAAACGGCTTTTAACTCAGGTCAGTTCAATTCTTGGGAGTCATTGGTTATGGCAATGCAAGTGAGATTTGGGCCATCTGCATATGATGACCCAATGGAGGCATTAACCAAGTTAAAACAGACCACATCTGTGGCTATGTATAAATCACAGTTTGAAGCCTTGACAAATAGGTTGACAGGACTGTCTGAGAAGCATTTGCTTAGTTGTTTTGTGAGTGGCCTGAAAGATGAAATCAGGTTACCTGTGAAGATGTTCAATCCAGTGAATCTTGGGGCTACTTTTGGATTGGCAAAAATCCAGGAAGAGTACTTATCAGCTATTAAAAAACCATGGAGAGGTGTTCCAACAACGAGTGAATCTATGATGGAAGGCAACAGATTCCAGAAACCTCCCGTAGCAGTTAAGAGGATTTTGTCTTCACAAATGGATGAAAAAAGGAAGAAAGGGTTATGTTACCATTGTGATGAAAAATGGAACCCCACACATATATGCAAGGCTCCCAAAGTATATCTGTTACATGTTGAGGATACTGTTGGTAATGCCTTGGAAATACAGAAGCAAGGAGATGAGACTCTAGTGACCAATGAACAGTTGGTGACACAAGAAGGAGAAGGGCTGGAGGTGTCCATTAATGCAATATCTGGCTGCTCTAACAATAATGCCATGAAATTGTTGGGAAGGATTGGAAATTGTGTGGTTGAAATTTTAGTGGACTCGGGGAGTACACATAATTTTTTGGATCCATTGGTGGTACAAGCAGCAAAACTTAAAGTACATGATGATTTGAAGTTACAAGTGAGGGTAGCTAATGGTGAAAAGTTGGTAAGCAGTGGCAGCTGTGAAGAAATCATCAAGGTTCAAGACTCAAAGTTTAAAATTCCATTTCATGTGTTAGCCTTGGGTGGTTGTGACATAGTATTGGGTGTTCAATGGCTAAAAACCTTGGGGCTAATCTGTTGGGATTTTAATTCCATGTCTATGAGTTTTACAGTGGGACAATCCAAAATCACCTTACATGGGTTGAAATCTGATGGCATGAGGCTTCAAAATGGAGAGGGTAAGTTAAAGTCTTCCTTGGTGAGGCAGCAGGGTTGGTTTTTGCAGCTGAGAACTGAAGACTCAATAGAAAGACCTGGAAGTCAGGTGCAAGAGGTAGAAGAACTATTACAAGGGTTCAAGCATGTCTTTGCTGAACCTGTGGGTTTACCTCCCATCAGATCTTTCGATCATCATATTTCTCTTAAGGAAGGAACTGGTCCTGTTTCAGTCAGGCCTTATAGATATCCTCATTATTAGAAAACTGAGATTGAGAATATTGTTCAGGATTTGTTGAAATCCGGGGTGGTGAGGCCAAGTCAGAGCCCCTTTTCTTCACCAGTGCTTCTTGTTAAAAAGTCTGATGGTTCATGGAGGATGTGTGTGGACTATCGAGCACTAAATCAAGTAACCATCAAGGATAAGTTTCCCATTCCTGTGATTGATGAGCTACTTGATGAATTATATGGAGCAACAATATTTTCCAAGCTGGACTTGAGATCTGGATATCACCAGATTCGAGTTAAAGATGTGGATATTGAGAAAACAGCCTTTAGAACTCATGAGGGGCACTATGAGTTCTTAGTAATGCCTTTTGGGCTTACTAATGCTCCTGCTACATTTCAAAGTTTGATGAATGATGTGTTTAAACCTTTCTTAAGAAAGTTTGTCTTGGTTTTTTTTTATGACATATTGGTTTACAGCAGGAACTTGGTAGACCATATTGCACATTTAAGATCAGTGCTAGAAGTTTTAAAGCAACATACACTCTATGCAAAGAGGTCAAAATGCAAGTTTGCAATGCAGGAAGTTGATTACCTCGGCCATATCATTTCTGGTTGTGGTGTTAAAGCTGATCCTTCCAAAATTTTGTCCATGATTGACTGGCCTATTCCAAAATCCTTAAAAGCATTGAGAGGATTCCTCGGACTTACTGGTTATTACAGGAAATTCATCAAGGATTATGGATCTATTGCTGCCCCACTAACAGTGTTGTTGAAGAAAAATGTTTTCCATTGGACTGAGGAGGCATCTCAGGCTTTCCAACACTTGAAGAGGGCTGTTACTAGTTCACCAGTACTAAAATTACCTGATTTTTCTAAAAGCTTCACTATCGAATGTGATGCTTTAGGTTATGGGTTAGGAGTTGTGCTCATGCAAGACAATCAACCTATTGCTTTTTATAGCAAGGCATTAAAAGGTAAGGCATTACTTTTATCCACCTATGAGAAGGAGTTACTAGCTCTTGTTTCTGCTGTAGCTAAATGGAGGCCTTATCTTTTGGGTGCTGTGTTTAAAATAAAGACTGATCAGCAAGCTCTTAAGTACTTACTAGAGCAAAGGGTTGGCACAGAAACTCAACAGAAATGGCTTCTGAAGTTGATTGGCAACGATTTCACCATTGATTACAAAAGAAGGAAAGAAAACAAGGTAGCTGATGCTCTTTCCAGGAAGTCTGAAGAACAGTCAGCAACCTTAGCACTTATCACTTTTCCTACCTCTCTTTGGGTGGAAGAATTAAAACAAAGTTATCAACTTTGCCCCATAATCCAAGACATCTATGAGAAGTTGCAGCAAGGATCAGAGGGTCCTAAGCACTTTACATTACAACAAGGCTTGTTATTGAGAAAAGGGAAATTTGTGGTGGTTTCAGATTCACCATTCAAGGCTAAAGTATTGCATCACATTTACAATAGTCCACAAGCTGGCCACATGGGTTATCATAAAACATTACATAGGGCCAAGTTGGATTTCTACTGGAAAGGAATGCGCAAGGATATTAAAACCTTAGTTCGAGAATGTGAAGTATGTCAAACATGCAAACATGAAAATGTGCATCCAGCTGGCCTCTTGCAACCTCTACCTATTCCTTCATTACCATGGGCAGATATCTCTATGGATTTCATTGAGGGTCTCCCTCTTTCTGGTGGCTACAATGTGATTTTTACTGTCGTTGACAGATTCACCAAGTTTGGACATTTTTTTCCCTTGGCACATCCCTATTCAGCAAGTAAAGTAGCCCAGGTCTTCTTCTCTGGTGTCTTTAGGCTACATGGGCTACCTCAATCAATTGTATCAGATCGTGATGCTATTTTCACTAGTAATTTTTGGAAGGAACTTTTCAAATTGCAAGGCACTTCCCTCAATTTCAGTTCTGCCTATCATCCTCAATCGGATGGGCAAACTGAGGCCTTGAATAAAACTCTTGAAGGGTATTTGAGATGTTATACCAGTGACAAACCAAAGGAGTGGAGCTTGTGGATTCCTTTGGCTGAATGGTGTTACAACACCACTTGTCACTCTGCCATTAAAGTCTGTCCTTTTGAAGCACTTTATGGATACTTACCTCCTAAATTGGTTTCTTATGTAGCTGGCACATCAGTCAATCCTGCAGTAGACCAACAACTTAAAACCAGAGAGCAGCTTTGGTTAATGTTGAGGGAGAATTTGCTGAAGTCACAGAACAGGATGAAGGAGTTTGCAGATAGAAAGAGAACTGAGAGGGAATTTCAAGTAGGCGATTGGGTCTTCCTTAGATTGCAGCCATACAGACAGAAAACTGTTTCCTTACGCCACAATCTGAAATTATCTCCAAGGTTCTTTGGACCTTTTCAGGTTTTGGAAAGAGTGAGAACAGTTGCCTACAGACTCGACTTGCCTCCTTCTACAAAGATACATCCTGTTGTACATGTGTCATGTTTGAAGAAAAAGTTGGGTCAGAATGTAATTCCACTTCCTACACTACCTCCTTTGGATTCTCAAGGACAAGTGCAACCTGAACCTGAAGTGATCTTACAAAGAAGGATGAAGAAAATCAGAAACCATGCTGTCACAGAAGTGTTGGTGAAATGGTTAGGAGCTTCTATTGAAGATAGTACCTGGGAACTTCTATGGACATTGCGGGATCGTTATCCCCACCTTGTGGGCAAGGTCCTCTAGTGGGGAGGATTAAGTCCTTGTGGTCAAGGACTTTATTAAGGGGAAGGGAATGTAATGGTTGAAAGTTTGTTAGGCAGTTAGTCAATAAAGAGAGATCAGTCGAGAGTGTTGAAGGGTTTAAACGGGGAGTTTCATCTTTAATGAAACAGTGAGTTTTGTTTAGTGTAAGGTGAATAACGGTTTAAACCGAATAGCTTTAAGGCGGTGAATTTGTTACATTTCAATACGGGGCGTTTTGATCATTCGAGTATTATAAATACCGAGTGCATTGTAATTACTGGATGCATAAGAATCAATAAGAAGATTGTTTGGAGGTTGGAGGTTCCTCGAATACCTCTTCCGAGAATCAAGAAGGGATTCTTGGGTTTCTTCTCAATTGTGTTCGATCTTGTTCTTCTCTCTGAGTGTTGTTCTTACACGTTGGTTGTCTAAGTTCTGGGTAATTCACTAGTTTACCCATAACAGATTTGTGATAAAAGATTTAGCGTTATATATATATCGTCCGTGTTGTGATAAAAGATTTATATATGAAGTTCATAAAAGATCTGGGATTGCCCCTATCTGGGTTCTCGACTAGCTACCACTTGGGCAAAGGCTAATTATTCAGATCATCACAAACGTGTTTTTAGCCTTTGATCACCAGATGCGGATGTTTTTAGCATCTAGCTTGCAAATTATGCGTGCATGTTAGTTTCAATTAACATATCAATGATTATATTCTTAAGGATTAATTCAAGTATATATAGTACTAAGAACATGACTCTCTCTCTCTCTCTCTCTCTCTCTCTCTCACATAATATTTTCATTATAAAATTATAAGAAATAATGCTATTGAAAATAATATATACTAAGTTATTTGAGTTGTATCGTTAAATAATATATGTATCATAACTTTTTGTTCCTAAACTACTCATTAAATAAACGAATCGAGTTAAACTGGAGTTTGACCAAGCTGACTTTGAGCAACTTTATCTCGCAGTCTTATTTATTTATAACCTTGGAGTTGCTAGGAGATCTTTATAATTTATATCTATTGTGACAACTCCTATATATTTCTTTTTAAAGATCAAACTATATATGAAATAGAACCCTATATCTCATAGAATTAATAAATTAAGGCGACCAGGATAATCTTGGGAAAAACATCAGTTCATTTAAATACCAGCTTCATTTAAATACCATAAA
Source organism: Juglans mandshurica (assembly GCA_022457165.1). NCBI lineage: Eukaryota > Viridiplantae > Streptophyta > Magnoliopsida > Fagales > Juglandaceae > Juglans > Juglans mandshurica. Next base: position 20,218,908 of record CM039630.1, on the reverse strand, counting down.
ATACGAGACAGGAAATCGAATTTAAATACAACACCATATGATGATAGATTTACGTAACAGTCTCCTCACTAGCTAGCCTTCTCATCACGATTATTGGAGTAGTGATACCTGGTCATGTCTTACATTTGGGTGTTTTGAATGATGATATCCTATGTATTGAAATAATTTGAACTGATCTTTGCCATTGCATGGGTGAAATCAGTACTCTAATATTAATGTTTATATATATATATATATATATATATATATATATATATATATATATATATACTATATTGTTGGATGTCAGAGCTAGCACAACAATTGTGATCATGAAAAACAACTCTAAATAGTTTGTAATGAAATAATACTTATTTTTATGTCTCAAAGGCAAAATGATTTATACGCGCATAGTTAATTTGAAAGTAAATGATCATTTATTGTTTTTAGGATTCCCTAAATCATAATGGCGCTTCATGATTCTGGAAGCGTAGAGATATTGGCCAAATATGTACATGCATGTGAGCATGATGACTAATCTACATATATAGCAATTTGTTGATATATATATATATATATATATATATATATATATATCTAGACGTTTCAAATATTAGAAGGAATAAAATTGTCGCACAATTAATATAAAAATAAGACATCTTTGTGCAAGTCTTGTAATAGTCTAGTAAATATCATGAGAACCAATATTTATACTATTAGTCTTAGGTGATTATTTAGGATTTTACAGTACAATACAACATTTTTCATTTTTCGTATGAAAAGTGCTTGGAAGAACCTTTTCTTTTATTTGGGATACTTAGGAGTCGAAATTTATGAAATGACTTACACCACTAGACTTGTATGATAATTTAAGATCTTATGGTGTAATGTTTATTTTGTTTCAACTTTTTTGGATGAATAGTATTAACACCCGGGATAGCGATATGTGGCAACTGGCTCAAGCGATTGTCAAATTGCTATGTGGAATGTCCAAAATAGTCTTGTGGAGTTTTAGTGAACACTTAGTGAATAGTGTAGGACACTTGGCAGTAAAATGAAACATGATATGAAAATGTGGAGGGGCAAAACACCACCCCAAGTAGTGGTTGATGGGAGCTAGGCCAAACCACCAACCATCTGCAACAACAACTGAATACCATTGGCAGAGTTGCCCATGGTTTTAACCCTAGTTTTGGCTTACAAAACCCCATCAATTGGTCATTATTACATCCCCTTCAGCCCTCCACTCCTATAAGACGTCTATGCCATTCTCTTCACATTCTGGTCACTTTTATTTTACTTACTTGAAGAGAACGCGAGTAGAAGTTTTTGATAGTATTTTTGGCCAATTTTACTCTAATTTCTCAAAGCCATTGTAAGTGGATTCTCACGGGACTTCTTTGCTATGAATTGTTCCTTTTCAAGCCTAGTTTCCATTATCGTATGTTTTGAAATTTGCATGGGGGTATTGTTTGGTTAAAAATGGCTTTGAATGTGTAACGGTCATACTGGGCGACAATTTGGATGATGGTGTAAAATCTTGATATTTTGATAAAGTTTTTGTTATAGTTAGTTGATATGATGAAATTCTAACACATTTTTATACATGTCATGATTTGATCCAAAGCATGTTAACATTTTTATTTAAGAGTTCTATACGTTTTGTTTGGAGTTGAAACTGGAACACACAAAACAATTTATGTTTTGAGGTTGTGATGTTAGTTGATTCTTGAAACCTAGTCTAATAGCTATGAAATTCATATATGTTGTTCTTAAAACTCTCATTCAGGTTTTAAGAGTTTTTGTTTTAAGAGAGTTGGTTTAAATAATTGTTGAAAGCATGTTTTGCATGAAAATGTTCGGTCAAGGCACAAACTTGAAACTCTCGGGTATGCTTGGTGTTTTTGTACATGAAGTCTTGCCATATGAATTTTAGAAATTGTTTTAAAATGGCTATGCGGTTGTGCTCAAATGTCTTGATGTCTTCTTCACAGGTAATTTGGATCTCTCTAATCTTCTTTCAATAATGGATGATCAAATTGCAAAAGCGAAAGAGCAGGCACTAAGCAGGAAGGATATCTTGGACAAGGTAGAGAAGTGGAGATATGCAACTGAGGATGAGAAATGGCTTGAAGAATACGAAAGGGTAAAATGCAGAAATTCAATCATTCTGTTAAATTCCAATCCGTTTTCTGTGGACTAATAGAACCTTATAGAACCTGCTTCTTCCTCTTATATAGTTTGCTTTTTTTTCCTTCTAGTTTCGTAACATAGTTGGGGTCTTTGTATGTACAGATTCTTTGTCAAGTGCTTTCTTTAAAATTTATGATGTTATGTTCTTTTGATTCTTTTAAAATTGCAGCCCCTTGAGTGAAAGTGTTAAGAGCAGTTGGGGCTGGTTTTGTTGTTCCCGCAACTCAAGCTGGATGTAAGCCAATGACTGAGGTCTTCAAATCTGTTGCGCTATTTTGCATGAATGGGTATACACTTTACAGTTTATGAACTTTATTTTATTCATTTATTTTGTTCAAGTACAAAGTTTTTTTTATATAATTTTGTAGAAGAGTATATCTTATAGTGAAAATGCATGCATATGGACCCAAATCCTACTTGAAAATTTATGAATGATCTCATGAACAACATAGAAAGCCTATAATATGAATACGTATTGTATTTTTCATGCATCCTGTTTAGTGTAATTTTTTTTAATTTTTTATGGGACTATTTCCGACGACAATAATGCGCTGGAAATATTTTTTAGAATATGAGATTATTTTTGGCGATCCTACTTCGCCGTAAATAATTAAGTGCATCACTAGATAGAGACGCAAAAAATTATTTCTCGCGCCTGATATCGCGGAAAATTTCTATTTGCTGCCAAAATAATCGCCGGAAAAGGTTTTCCCTGTGATGATTAACCATGGTTTAATTCGTTTTGCAGTGAAATTTTAGGCCTTTTGCGGCAACACAATATCACCAGAAAAACTCGATATTTTTTGACTGCCCAGCAAAATGTCGGAGATTCATAATCCGCACTCAACATCAGCGACAATGTTCCTATCGCCGGAAAAAACCCTTTTTCTTGAAGTGACGTTTTATTATTTAAGGTTTACTTGATAAAAGTTTCAGATTTAGTGTGTTTGTAATAAGTCAAAATCATATGATACTTGGTTTGGACTTAATGATCATGTCGATTGGCTTGATGATGTTTTTTGTGATTTTGGTTGTTGTTGAAGCATTATGATCACTTAGGTTGGATTTATAAACATGTTAAGAGTGAGTTTATGGACTTTTGGAGTCCTTGAAGTTTATTGGAAATGTGAAAGACCAAGAACATCAAGGAGTTGTCCTTTTTGTCCAAGACTTGGTGTTTTTGGCACTTTATTGACATGAAGAGTTTAGATTTTGGTGATATGATTGTTTTGATGTATTGGTATGATTTTAGAGACTAGGATATGATTTTTAGTGTAGCATAAATCGGTTTGACTATATGGTTTGAGAGTTTGAAAGAATTGTAACAAAAATCAATACTTTTGCCTTTATATGAATCAACCAATGCTTGGCTTGTGCAATTGTGTTTGGTTTTAAGTTTTTATGATTACATATTTGGCTTTGGAAAAAGATTTAGACAAGGAACGTAAAGTTTGATAGAATTTGGAGTTAGTATGCAGAATCCGTAATTTAGGGGCAAAACGGTAATGTTTCCACAACTAGAGGGGTGAAATGGAAATTTTGTCAAAGTCAGCAAATTTTATGTTTCTAAGTGTTTAGTAGGATATTCTAACCCTTAGAATTATCTCATTTCGGTCAATGCTATTTCACGCCTTTTTATGTACATAATGCTACAGCCACTGTAAGTTAGCCTCTAACTTACTTCCTAGTATATTTGTGCATGTGCGATGGTAAGCTTATTATTTTTATATTCTTGTCACTTATGATTATTATAAATTGTTTAATATGTTATGCCATGTTAATTATTTCAAGTACATGCCCATCTTTTACATGCCACGTTATGCTATGTCATTGATCACACATTCATTGTTACATGTCACACCATGTCCCATGCATAGATTATGTCATGAAAAATAATTCTTTCAAGTTAGTGGAGTCTTTTATTTTTATCACGACTCCAAGTGTTAAGATGGAATTTTATCTTAGTGAAACTCCATTGTCCACGCTAGAGTGTTTAAACTAGTATGAAATTCCCTGAGTTGACAAGGTAAAGATCAACAGATTTCGAATGAGACCTAAATAACTGATTTTTGAAGTGAAGTTAGGCACCTAATGCAAGTGGTGCCAACCTTAGTTTTAATTCAGTATATTGACATACTCACAGCTAGTGTAGATACTTGTGATGTGATGCGGTACCAACATAGCATTAACATTGTGGCCTCTGGATTCCAGTCCTGGATCTCCTCTGCAACCCCTTTCTATACCCACAACAGTGCCAACCGAATATCAATCGTCTCTTTTCAAATTGTTGTTATGGATTGATACTATATGTGTAAAAGAAGTGGTGAAATAGTGGATGATTTTTACTTCACTATGAGGTGGCCAGGGTCTTATGGGATGAGATTATTAGAAGGACCAGACTTGCGTTTGCAATGCCTACGAGGGTGGTGGATCTCCTTGCTAGTTGTAGAGGTGTTCAAGGTAATCACCAAATTGCTCTAGTGGGGGAATATGATTCCCTTCTATCTCATGCGGTGTATTTGGCTTGAAATGAATGGTTGGAGTTTTAAAGATTGAGAACGCATTTTAGATGATTTCAAATGTTTATTCTTCTCTGCTTTATTTTTGTGGGCTTCTGTGATTGTCCTTGATGGGACTAGTTCCCAGTTTTTGACTTGTACCTAGGTGTTATCCATGTATGCTTCCTGTGTATATGGGCTTTGCCTATTTACTTGATCATAAAATCTTAGTTTACCTATAAAAAAAACAAAAGAAAAAAAAAAGAAACCCAAATTGATATTTCGGTGATTCCTTTTGGTTTTTGTTTACCATGTATCTTGTCGTAACTAAGATTTTCCCTCTCTTTCTCTGTGTCTAGTTCACTGGATACTTTTTGATGCACTGATTTTTCCATCTCATTTGGGTTAAATTTATAACCTCTCCTTATTCAAGGAATTTTCTGGCTTGTGCTACAGAGCATGGTAGTGATGTTGATGATGCAAGAATGGGGAACTTGGTTAACCAACCGGTGTGGTACAGTGAAGCAAATGAGCAATTTGAAAAGTGCTGCGGGAGGAATGGACTTTGCTCGCATGAAGTTCTTCGAGATGGGGAAACTGATTTTGATTCCAAGATGGTCAGAAAGGTAGTTTCTCAGTACTCACACAGCTAATGAGTCCTAGCTTTTTATAATATACCATTTGTTTTGGACTGCATAATTTTATTCTGATATCTGTTAGTCCAGTTATTATTTATTACTATTTCTCAATGTGCCTTAAGCTCTGCAGACTCTATGGAGAATGTTTAACCTAATCTACTTTTTCATTCTAGTAATAATATTTATGTTTTTGTTCTTATTTATTGGAGTTAATTTAGTTATTCATTTTGTCTCCCTTATTCCATGGTCATATAGATGCAAAAATCATTAGATAGTAATCAATATTGCAGCACAACTAACGCCTCCAATCTTAGGATTGAACTATAATATAATTATGTTTCTGAGACAGGCTTCATTTAAACTTTCATAGTGATGCAAAGGTGAACAAAGTGATCAGCACAAACATGACATTGTCTCTTTTGAAAGAGGGAATATAACAACTGTAGAACGAAGCAGTAAGCAGGTACACAACTATTCTCTATGTAAGAGGCTATAGTTCTGCCACTAATTTAACGTGTCAAAGCAGTGGCTTTTGCCACTGATCTATCTATTTGCTCACCTTTACACTCTTTTCTCAACTCTGCTTGCAGTCTTTGAGTGACTGTTAGAATAGTTCATAGGTGTCTTCATAGAAGTGGGAATAGCGCATGGTAGGGCCAGGTCTAAAGATCGCTTCACCGTAGAAATGAAGTATATACTTCAAGAAACATTTCTACGTTGACTATTCGGCCAATAGCTGGCCGGAAAATGGAATTGAAAATCTAGCCACCACTTATCCGGTTTTAAACAAAACTCAATCCAAATCTCAATAAAATAAATGTTATTTGAATAAAAGATGAATGTCTACCTTTTAGTGACAGTTGTGGCGGAATTGACGGCGGCGGTGACGGAGGCGTGTTGGCGTGCAACGGAGTAGACAATGGATTGGAAATGTCGTTTCGACGTTCGGTTTTGGCCTTATATACACAGAACGTTCGAACGTTTGTCAATTTAATTTCTAAAATATTATCTATAATATATTATATTATAAATGTTTATGTTATATATTAGGATATTATATAATATTATTGACAATTAGATTAATTTGTTTTTTTGAATTTGTGAGTGCTTGTTATATTTCTAAAGTTTAGCAATATGTTTATACATGTTGTGATTTTATGTTTACTCTTGAAATAATTGTGATTATTGTTTGTGAATTTTGTGAATAGTTTGTGAGTTTATGGTGTTCATTGATGAATTAATATGTGTATAAATATTGTTATGAGAATATTGTGAATATTCTGTGATGTGGATTTAAAATATTGTAATTATTGTTTTTAAATTTTTATTGAATATGTTTAACAAGAAAATTATAAGTTTATGATCTTAATTTAAGTAAAGATTAAAAACATTTAATATACAGATAATATGAAGTTTAATATATAACATGGAATAAGTATATATAATATATTCATACTAATTTAGTCAGAATATGATTATTATTCAAATTATAAGTATAATATAAATTATGTCTTAAAAAAAATTAAAAAAAAAAATACAGGACCGACTAGCTAGCTAGCTTGGTGATCACACTGTAGTTGCGTACCTTCATTTGTTGCGTTTGTGGCTATGAAATGAGCCGTACGTATCTTCAGACATCAAGATAGGTGTCCAAAATACACATTTTGATTGTCTATATATATATACAATGTAGTATATAGTTATAGATATATAAAATATAGTATATATATTATATTATAAATTAGTATATAATAAAGAATTTAATAAGTAACAATTTAATATATATTATTGATTTATATATATGGTATAGTTTATATACTATATTATTATGTTCTCATTTAAAGTATTATGCTATCATATTATACAATGTAGTATATAGTTATAGATATATAAAATGTAGTATATATATTATATTATAAGTTAGTATATAATAAAGAATTTAATAAGTAACAATTTAATATATATTATTGATTTATATATATGGTATAGTTTATAAACTATATTATTATGTTTTCATTTAAAGTATTATGCTATCATACTATACAATGTAGTATATAGTTATAGATATATAAAATGTGGTATATATATTATATTATAAGTTAGTATATAATAAAGAATTTAATAAGTAACAATTTAATATATATTATTGATTTATATATATGGTATAGTTTATATACTATATTATTATGCTATCATACTATACAATGTAGTATATAGTTATAGATATATAAAATGTGGTATATATATTATATTATAAGTTAGTATATAATAAAGAATTTAAAATGTAGTATATATATTATATTATAAGTTAGTATATAATATAGAATTTAATAAGTAACAATTTAATATATATTATTGATTTATATATATGGTATAGTTTATATACTATATTATTATGTTCTCATTTAAAGTATTATGCTATCATACTATACAATGTAGTATATAGTTATAGATATATAAAATGTGGTATATATATTATATTATAAGTTAGTATATCATAAAGAATTTAAAATGTAGTATATATATTATATTATAAGTTAGTATATAATATAGAATTTAATAAGTAACAATTTAATATATATTATTGATTTATATATATGGTATAGTTTATATACTATATTATTATGTTCTCATTTAAAGTATTATGCTATCATACTATACAATGTAGTATATAGTTATAGATATATAAAATGTGGTATATATATTATATTATAAGTTAGTATATCATAAAGAATTTAATAAGTAACAATTTAATATATATTATTGATTTATATATATGGTATAGTTTATATACTATATTATTATGTTCTCATTTAAAGTATTATGCTATCATACTATACAATGTAATATATAGTTATAGATATATAAAATGTAATATATATATTATATTATAAGTTAGTATATTAGGAATCGTACGTTCGAACGTTTCAAGTTAACGTTCTAACATTAAACTAAGAGACGAGAATTTACCCGCTCGATTATGGTATCTGTGTGATTATTCAGACATTCGGACGTTTATACTATACGTTCGAACGTTATTTGATGAAAATCACTAGAAAATTATGAATGTCCGAACGCCAAATATGTTAACAGTCGAACGTTAGGAAAATTAGTGCGGGAAATTTCCCGCTCAAATATGGTAACACTTTGATGAAATGTACGTTCGGACATTTAAGTTAAATGTTCGAACGTTAATCTGTAAATCTACGAACGTTCGAATGAAAAATTGTGATACGTTCGAACATATATGAGGAAAGTGCGGGATCTTTCCCACTAGATTGTATGTTATATCATAAGAATGGTACGTTTGAACGTGTATTGAAAACGACCGAACGTTCTGGGCTGGAATAATTTTTGTTTTTCATTACGTTCGAATGTTAACTTAAAATATAACGTTCAGACGTACAACTTAAACGTTCGAACATTTAAACTAATAATTTTAGAACTTAATCAGTATGCGCACGAGAGGAAGTGGATCATTTCTTCTTCTCCCGTGCGCGCAATAGAGAGAGAGAGAGAGTTGAGAGTTGTTTCGGCCCGAGGCTCCTGTAGGGGGAGAGAGAGAGAGAGAGAGAGAGGGTTAGAGTGAGAGAGAGTTGAGTTAGAGAGTGATGTGAGTTACGTAATACAAGATTTAGAGTGAGAGAGAGTTGAGTTTTGGTAAGAAAAAATTTTGATTTCTTGTCTTTTTTTTAATTTTATGATATTTATATTATGTTTTTGTTATAGAATATTTCTAATAAATTAGTGTTGTATTTTTTTGAAGGATTGGTTGTTTTGGAAAGTTGGAAGATTTTGATTTGTAAGAGGATATTGTGAGTGCTAGGTATATTTCTAAACTTTATCAATATGTTGTTGTGATTTTATCCTTACTCTTGAAATATTGTGATTATTGTTTGTATAGTTTGTAAATAGTTTGTGAGTTATTGTAAATATGTTATGATATGGATTTGAAATATTGTGTTTATTATTTGTGAATGACGTTTTGAAGAAACATTATTAGAAATATATTGTCATTAGGCTTTGTTAATACATGTTTATTGCTTACTCAAGTTTAGGAATATGTTAATATATGTGGCATATTATTTTATGAATATATTGTGAGTTATTGTGAATATATTGTGATATGGACTTAAAATATTTAAATTATTATTTGTGAATGAAGTTTGAATATATTTACATTGCTACAAATATATTGTCCTTAAGTTTTGTTAATACATGTTTATTGCTTACTCAAGTTATAGAATATGTTAATATATGTGGCATGTTATTTCATGCTTACAATTGAAATATTGTGATTATTGTTTGTATAGTTTGTAAATAGTTTGTGAGTTATTATGAATATATTGTGATATGGATTTGAAATATTGTGATAATAATATTTGAAATTAAGTAATAACAAATAAAAGTAACTCTTTAAGAATTATAATGATTAAAATTATATTATAACTTTTGAAATTTAAATATGATAATTAAAATTCAACTTTAAGAATAGTAATAATTAAATATTGATAATAATATTTGAAATTAAGTAATAACAAATAAAAGTAACTCTTTAAGAATTATAATAATTAAAATTATATTATAACTTTTGAAATTTAAGTATGATAATTAAAATTCAACTCTAAGAATAGTAATAATTAAATATTGATAATAATATTTGAAATTAAGTAATAACAAATAAAAGTAACTCTTTAAGAATTATAATATTTAAAATTATATTATAACCTTTGAGCATAAGTATGATAATTAAAATTCAACTCTACGAATAGTAATAATTAAAATGTGATAATAAATTTGAAATTAAGTATAACAATTAAAATAACTCTTTACGAATTATAATAAAATTATAGTATAACCTTTGAAATTAAGTATAATAATTAAAATTATACTTTAAAAATGATGATCTTGTACATAATGATTAATGAGGGAATATGATCTTGAAAAAATGTTGGAATTTCAATTTAATTGCTTGACTGTCATAGTCTCTTCGGCCTTGAGAGTTGTCAAGGTCGGACAGTTTGTAACGGTTAAGTAATTAGACTAAAATTTAAACATTTTTTCAAGATCATTCTCCCTCATTGTGTACAAGACACGAAACTTAGGGTCACATAATCTTCCATCTCTCTTTAGTTTAACAATATAACACTAATTGAAGGTGACATTATTAATTTAAACAACATGGAGATATTGTTTGTATGATTTTTTTATAGATGCGTGTGACATTGCATAAATACCCTTAGACCAGTTTGGGAATCAGTGTACATTTATGTGTACACTAATTCCTGAATTGTCCAGTGTGGACAGTTTGGAATTATATTATCTGTATTACACATTTTTGTTACTCGCTACTTTCCACGTTTAATATGAAGTTTCGGTGTCTTCCTCTACTGTTCTTCAGGTATACTCTTCGTAGGATCACAATCCCGATATTTGAACATGTATACTTGGAGAACTATGAGGAGGTGCTGCCGAAATTTCTACTAACGTGGAAAGTAGTAGAGTGACGAGATTTGTACAATATGGAGAATATAATCTCGAATGGGATAGGACCAACTAGCTTATCAAAAAAGCAATGAGAATTGGAGCATGACATGCATGTAAATTTTTAATGTACATGTTATTAATATATAGATGTTTTTAGAAAAAGACAAAAATTGGATGCGTCTGGGCGATAGACTTGGAAAGGATTACGTACCCTATGCACGTGGAGTAAGAACCTTCATTGATTTTGCACGGGCCTCTGCTGATAGTCGTAGTTACATTAAGTGTCAATGTCGAGGGTGTAAAAATTTGTATGCGATAGGAGGAGATGTTGGGGCACATGGATGATGATTATGAGCAGGATGAGATGGAAGAGACGTTGGGTGACATTGGAGCTGGGATGTTTATGGATGAGGTTAACGACAATGCCTCAAGTGGTGGAGGGACTGATTGTGAAAATTTTCCTTCAATGTGGGAAGATGCAAAGCGCGAGCTTTACCCAGGTTGTACAAAACATTCCAAAATGTCGTTTATTGTGCGGTTGCTTCACATTAAGTCTTTGTGTGGGATGTCGACGAAAGCAATAAACATAGTATTGGACTTATTTAACGAGGTGCTTCCCGAAGGGTCTGCATTGCCCAAGAACTTTTATGAAGCGAAACAGTTGAGAAAGGGATTAGAATTTGAGTACAAGTCCATACATGCATGCAAGAATGATTGTGTATTGTTCTAGAAGGAGAATGAGGAGAAACAAGCATGTCCTATATGCGGAGAGTCCAAGTGGAAGGTGTTGTGGTATTTTTCCTTAAAACCTAGGTTGCAAAGACTATATATGTGTAAGAAAACAGCTCATAATATGAGGTGGCACGAGGAGAAAAGAGTTAAGAATGATGCATATATGAGGCATCCAGCTGATTCACTTGTGTGGCAGTCTTTCGATAATCAGTATCTAGAGTTCGGGATAGAAGCTCGGAACGTGTGCCTGAGACTCACAACTGATGGATTCAACCCTTTTGGGAATATGAGTACAAGTTATAGCACTTGGCCCGTGGTATTGATTCCATACAATCTTCCACCATGGAGGTTCATGAAGGCGCCAAACCTTTTTTTAACTTTACTCATCCCTGGCCCTAGATCACCTGGGAATAATATTGACGTATTCATGCAGCCGTTGATTGAAGAGCTGAAAGAGTTATGGGAAACAGGAGTTAGAACTTATGATGCATCTAAGTCGACATCTTTTCAGATGCATGATGCGGTAATGTAGACCATAAATGATTTTCTGGCATATGGGAATCTTTTCGGCTGGAGTACGAAAGGGAAGTTAGCGTGTCCGACGTGTAATAAAAAAACTGCTAGTGAGTGGCTAAAATATTCTCAGAAGTTGTGTTTCATGGGTCATCGATGTTATTTACCAGCAAATCATGCATGGAGAAGAGAATGTGCCAAGTTTGATAGGAGAGTAGAGGATAGGATTGCACCAAAAGAGTTGTCTGGAGAAGAGATAGTGGAACAACTGCAACATGTTAGAGCGAACAATTTTGGCAAAGGTCGGGGAAAGAACAATAGAAAACGAGGCGCAGCAATTATGTGCTAAATAATTGCCGAGAGATTGATGATTATCTCAGGTATGTCATTTCATTGCTTTGAATAATTATAGTTTTCTTAAAATTAATTATAATTATTGTGCTCAAAATATACTTCTTTTGCAACATGTTATAACAGTGACCACATGGACAAACTTAGGACGGAAGGCGTAGAAAATATAGAGGCAAGACATGAGGAAGAATTTCCCGGATGGTTTGAAGAACGTGTATGAACTAAAATTATATATATGTTATATTGTGAATTTTTTAACTCTGGATAATGAAATAATAAATATATACTATTTCAATTGTTAGATTTTGGAACAACGTGCTCGTGATCCTGGATCAATTTCTTCTGAGTTGTATGCATTGGCACGTGGTCCCTCAAATAGAGCACTTCGATACACTGCATGCACAGTTCGAGGTTATAGATTCCATACTTTGGACCGTGAACGTAATAGAAATACTCAAAACTGTGGTGTGTTGGTCGAGGGGAGTCATGGAACAGATGATATTGACTATTATGGTGTCATACGTGATATTATCGGATTGAAATATCTAGGTGGGTCTTCTGTAACATATGTCTTTAAATGTGATTGGTGGGATTTAGGCGGTAGTCAGGTTTCGATACATAGGGATAATCACTTTACGAGTGTCAATACTGCATCTAAATGGTACGAAGATGATTCATTCGTATTGGCTTGTCAAGCTACCCAAGTCTATTACTTGATTGATCCAATGAAAAGTGTTGATGAAGATAGTGGAGAGATAACTTGGCGAGTCGTACAAAAATTTATTCCTCGAAATATATATGAAGCAAGAACGAGTGCAGATTACGAGAATAGTAGAGATGAAAATGACACTCCGATTGTTGAGGCATACCAGGAAGATAGAGAGGGTATTAACTTGTTTGTTGACTTCGGTGCACTCGAGTTGCTCCCCTTGTGTAGAGATGATGTCCCACCCGTCCATCTCGACCCGTCTGTATTAAATGATCATTCAATTCAAGTAAGTGAGCAGAAAGAAGAAGAAGACGAGTCAGAAGATGAAGACGAATCAGAATCTGGGCAGGAGGTGGATAAGGACGATGAAGAAGAGGTGCATGATGTTGATGAAGATGTTATTGATGGAGATTCTGAAACAAGTATGTAAAATTCATCTGAAGATGAAGAATAAAAGTACTAAATATTTTATTCATATAGGTGACTATAAAATATTTTGAATTTTCATAATTTCTTCTAATTAATTTTCTTTGATATAATTAATTATTTTCAAGAATGCCACCAAAACGACAACGAATAAATGTGCCTCCGCCAAGTCCAAGTCCTGAATCCATTGAGGACTCCCCACTCGAGGAATCCGTTCCTGAAGATCAAGCTAACACAGAAGAGAACAACAGCCAGTCGACACCTACCAGTAAGGAAATATTGTCGTTGATAATTATATATATAGTTAATACTTTTGTCTCAATAATTATATAATTATAATTATAGTATTTCTATAATCATGTAGTTGATGCATCTGCACGTTGCAGTCGTGGCTATACACGTGGAATCTCTCTTGAAAAAAATAGAAGGAACGGAAAACTGAAGATCACAATTCCTGATAATTCCACTGGAGGAGTGGATGATAGTGCAGCAGCGCTTTCCTCCTATATTGGCACAGTAATTCGAGCTTATGCTCCATTTTATGTGCGCTCATGGCGAGATATTCTGAATGAGATTAAGGAGCACATTCGAAGTCGTGTGCTGGTGAGTTTACTTTTCAGTACATTTTTTTCATCTAGATTAGTATATTATATTTTTGACCCGATTCCCTTATTAGGATGAATTCGACCTCGACTTTGGCCGTAGCAAGGATTTGAGAACCGTGAATGAGTTGATGGCTACACTATTCCGACGTCACAAAGAACGATGTCATGATCACTTCAAGAAGTTTGAGACGCTGGAAGAGGCTGCGCAGTCTTCTTTTCAGCAGATGACGATAGATGATTGGAGAAAGTGTTGTGATCTTTTCGCATCTCCAGATTATCAGGTATTTTACATTTATATCTTTTAATTATTTACATTCATATTCGTTCTATATATTATATGTATACATATTACAATTAACATTTTTAATATATTTTGTAGTACTTGAGGGCTACAAATGCACATAATAGATCCGCTCTGATTGTCCACCATCGTGCTGGTTCAAGGTCATTCCACCGTCTTACTGAAAAAATGGTAATTAAAAAATTATAGAATTAATTTATTTTCCTGATATTCTTTCTGATAAGTACTAACATTATCTTTTTAAAATTGCTAATGTCGCTTTGTTAGAAACGTGATGATTCTGAAAACTTTTCCCTCATTCATGTCTATGCTGCTGCTCACACTAATGAGCATAGTGAGTGGATGGATCCTGTCGCTGCAGATAATTATGTAAGCAGTGTTAATTTTGTTAAATAAATTATTTATATAACATTTGAATAGTTTATTTCTTATTTCTATTTCTTTTAATACGTTACTAATTATTTACAATCATTACCTTTTAAATTGCAGAGATAAATGATGGAGATGCAGTCGACTTTTGAGGAATCCTCTCCTAGTGCTTGGGCCGCAGTCTAGTATGGCAAGTGGTTTGGGACGATCTATCAAGCATAGATGTACATCCTCTTCAACCTCATCAGCTTCATAAATTAATAATCTTACGGCAGATTTAGAAGCTGCACGGCGTGAGAATGAGTATATGAGGTCGAGACAGCAAGAGTTAGAGTCTCTCTTAGAACGACAGTCTCATTTAGAGACGTGTTTGCAGGACCAACAGAGAGACCAGGTCGAAAGAATACGCAGTGAAGTGCAAGAGCAAGTGCAACGGGAGATGATGGTGCAAATGGAGCGTGTTATGTCGTTGCAACAGAATCGTGATGGGCGAGAGAAAAAGAAGAAATAAATTTTATCAGTATTTCTGGCTAATTTTAATATCTAATTTTGTACTTTTATAAGACCTTGTTACTTGTTAATTGATAGTATGTAATATGATACAATTGGTATTATGTTTTTAAATTTTATGAAATTAGTATTTCTGATATGTACGTTCGAATGTAAATAAAAATCGTTCGAACATCCTCATGCTAAAACGAACAAACCGTTCGAACGATAAAGCGATTAACGTTCGAACAAAGAACTTGCATTCGAACGCTCCTTCGTTTACATTCGAAATAACGTCCGAACTTTAAACGCCTTACGTTTGAACATTTACGTTTACATTCGAACGTTTATTGTAATTAACGTTCAGACGCATTAACATTCGAACGTAAATATGATACGTTCGAAAGATAATCAACGAATGTGAAATTCTCTCATTCGAATGCCAATCGGTCAGGTTAACGTCCGAACGTTTAATTTTATGTCCAAACGTGATTTTCTGTGACAGTTCTCAACCGTCACAAAAAAAAAGAACGTTCGAACGTTGTACCGAACGGAACACTTCCAATCGTCACTAAAAATATTTTTTGTGACTGTTGAACAGTAAAACGTCACCAAATGATTTCTGTGACGCACTTTAGGTGACGGTTTCAAACCGTCACCAAATATGTTTAGTGACGGTTTGCCATTTTTTTGTGACAGTTTCCTCTGTCACAAAAGACACATTCTGTTGTAGTGAGTCAGCTTGAGTAAACTTCTTAACCTTTAACATTCCTTGACAAATCACACCTACCCAGTGTTTGATAGAATGCCACAACCTGTACCGATTCAGATTTACCTTCCATACGCGCAGAACATCTTCTACCCCATAATTTCCAAGAAATACTAGTAGGCAACAAACTCAGAATGACACCTATTTGAGAAGAATTTGAAGCTCTTTGAAACCAACTTAGAGCAGTTTCCCGCCATGTTCTACCAATCAACAATCCCAGAAGAGAACCACATTTCTGCTATACCTCAGTTGCCCTATCAAAGAGGACATGATTTTGATTTTCATACATTCCTTGCCTACAACAGTCACATTTCGAAGCAAGAGGAATCCCAATCCTTCTTATTCTATCATCCATAGCAAATGCACCATGCCATGCCTTCCACATTAGAACATAAAATTTTTTAGGAAGCATATTATTCCATATCCACTTATGCCCCTCCAAATCAGGACCTCTAACTCGAATGCACTCCCAAGTTGATTTAGTGGTAAAAATACCACTATCAGATTTGGTCCAAATTAATACATCTCCTCCCTCTTTACATTTTTCAAGCACATTGAGAGCAATATCAATTGTATCGATGCCCAACAACCTTTCTAAGAATGCCACATCCCAGCCACATTCAAGATTACATTCCTTAACTTTTAGAAGAGGCTGCTCGACCCCTGGTAAATTTCCGGCAAGAGTCCCCTGCTCCATCCACTTAACATACCAAAAGAAAACATTTCCATCATTAAGTTTCCGTTTAGAATTACTCAAAACTATAGAGATACATTTAGCAATCATACGCCAAAATCTTGTACCCTTTTGAGGACCTAACAACATCAAAGGTTTATTCCCAACATATTTGGTTCGAAGAAAATTAGCCCAAAGAGAGTCCTCATGCATCAGTTTTCATGTGAATTTTCAATGGAGAGCTCTTTGCATATCATCAAGATGTCTAACTCCCAAACCACCTTCTTCAGTTGGCCGACATATTTGATTCCAAGTAACCCATTTTTTCTTTCCTCTTCCTTCACTTTCTCCACAAAAGAATGAGCTCATCAAGCGATTTAATGATGAAATAATAACTTTAGGAACTTGCAATACTGCAAGGAAGTGCAAGGCCATACTAGCTAGGACATGCCTCAATAAAATTACTCTCCCACCCACAGATAACTGTCTCATTTTCCAATCCGCAATTTTAAGCCTCCCCAAAACTATGGGAACCCCCAAATATTTGAATGGAAATTTATCTTAGAAACCAATCATTCTTTTGAGATTACGTCTTCAAGCCATGGGAATTTTATTAGAGAAAAACAAGATTGTTTTCTCTTTGTTAATCAATTGACCAGACCAATCTTCATATGTAGACAATATATTCAATATGCAATGAATAGAGTTGTGTCCACCATTAGTGAAAATAACCACATCATCCGCATACATTAGGTGAGAGATCAAACAGGTACCTCAGGCTTGTGAGAACTGGCCAAATCTCTTCTCCTCCACACTTTGCTTTCTAAGTCATGATAAGATTTCCTGCAAAATAATGAACAAGTAGGGAGACAAATGATCCCCTTGTCTTAATCCTTGGCTGCCTTGTAAGAAACCTTTAGTAGTACCATTCATCATGATAGAATACCAAGGTGTAGAAATACACTCGCCAATCAAACCAAAAGAGCGAAAAACCTCCAGTAGGAAATCCCAATCAACTCAGTCATATGCGTTTGCCATGTCCAGTTTTAACACCAACTCTTTCACAAAACTGCCTCTGAATTATTTTAGTAACCAAAATTTTTTGGTAAAGAATTTAGCTTAGCTTTTCTCTTAAGATTATTGACCCAGGGTTGGTGGTAGAATAGGCGCTTTGGACCAGCTTTTAAAGGTTGAAAACACTTCTATCATTCAAAATTTTCCTCACAAAACAACATAAAACTAACGATTATCTTTCAATATATTTGCTCAATCTGGGATTGGAATTATACAATCTCTCCATCAAGTTTACACAGCTCCTCCACCAACCTCATGATTATATATTGGACCACAATGCCTAAAAGCGACAATCCTTCTTCAAATGACGCCTTTCAGCCACAATTCCAAGGAGATTTGCTGATATCTGGGAGGACATTCTTTTTCTTGATGCTATATAGTTTTGTTTCACAATCTTATCTAGTACCTATTATATAAAAGCTAAAACAACATCTTTATAAAATATTATTTACTAATGGAATGTTTATTTTACTAGAGCATATTAGGATCAAGATTGGTAGGAATAAGGCGGATAAGATGGTTTGGACTGATTTAGAGGGTACGAAGTTCACTGTTCCATCTTTGTACAAGGTTTTGACAAGGCATAACCTTAATCCATTTCCTTCAAACATATATGGAGGAGCAAGGTGTCTCCCAAGTATGTTTCGTTTGTTTGGACTGCTTCTCTTGGAAAAAACTTGACAATGGACTATCTGATGAAGTGATGACTTGTTGTTATGGATTGTTGCTATATATGTGTGTAAAAGAAATGGTAAAATAGTAGATCATTTTTACTTCACTGTGAGGTGGCCAAGGTGGTCTTATGGGATGAGATTATTAGTAGGACCATACTTGCGCAGGCAATGCCTAGGAAGGTGGTGGATCTCGTTGCTAGTTGGAGAGGCCTTTAGGATAATCACCAAATGAATATGATTCTTGTATTATGTCTCATATGGTGTATTTGGCTGAAAATGAATATTCAAGAGTTTTAAAAATGGAGAACACACGTTGGATGATCTCGTATGTTTTTCTTCCCTGCTATATTTTTGTGGGCTTCTTTGATTGTCCTCAATGAGAGTACTTCCAATGATTTTCTTGAATCTGTTTCTAGTTTCTGACTTGTAATTAGGTATTATCCATGTATACTTCCAGTGTAATGGGGCTTTTCCTATTTACTTAATCATGAGAGAGAGAGAGAGAGACCCAAATGATATTTTGGCAATTCCTATTGGTTTTGGTTACCATGTATCTTGTCACAACTAAGATTTTTCCTCTATTTATCCGTGTATAGTTCACTGGATATATTTTTGGTACTGATTTTTCCATCACATTTAGGTTAGTCTTATAAATTCTCTCCTTACTCAAGGAATTTCTAGCTTGTGCTACAGAGCATGGTGGTGATTTTGAAGATGCAAGAATAGGGAACTTGGTCAACTAACCAGTGTGGTGCAGTGAAGCAAATGAGCAATTTGAAAAGTGTCGTAGACTCGTAGGAGGAATGAACTTTGTTCCCACGAAGTTCTTAGAGAAGATGCAAGGGAAACTGATTGCGAGGGGATAAAAATAGTAGGCTCATGCCAAGCCAAGCCCATTAAAGGGCCATCATTAGAAGGCAAGTGGGAAGAGATAAGGGGTAGACAATAAAAACTA
Source organism: Juglans mandshurica (assembly GCA_022457165.1). Lineage (NCBI taxonomy): Eukaryota > Viridiplantae > Streptophyta > Magnoliopsida > Fagales > Juglandaceae > Juglans > Juglans mandshurica. Next base: position 20,199,473 of record CM039630.1, on the reverse strand, counting down.
GTGTCAGAAGAGGAGAAGGCATGTGTCAAGTAAAAAATGAGAAAAGAGAGGAGGTGAGAGTAAACAGACTCTTGAAAAGGAGTTTCCGCAACTGTATCTTGAGTAATTCAAGATATATAGTTTAATATAAACTCAATTCTAGACTAATATATATAATGCATGCAAGCATTTTACAAAGCCCAAATCTGATTGCTCTACTAGTACAATATTTACCTATTAAAAAATATGGCATAAATAAATTGCAGAAAATAGCCCTTAGAAAAAAAAAAATATATATATATATATATATATAAATATATGAGATCATAGTTTTGTATTCATACCTGACCATTTCTGCACATTGAACTTGGACAGAATTTGAATTCGATTTAGTCAAAATAAGCTCAGTTTGTGGGTGTGATTCCCACCTCAACCAGATTTGAAAGAAATTGAGGCTTAAATTAGAAAAAAAAAATGAAAGACCCCAAAATTGTGTTCATTAGTATGTTCATTTATGCCAATTAAGTTTGAAGCCAACACGCCCTATGAGGCTTTGATTAGACAATAGATGACATACTGGGAATGTTTGGATTATGAGTTGAGTTGAAATAAGTTGATATGAAAGTTAAATAAATTATTGTTAGAATATATATAATTCTTTATATAATTTTGTTTTGAAATTTGAAAAAGTAATATTGTTTATTATATTTTGTTTGGAAGTATGGAAAAATTGTAATAATTAGATGATATAAGATTAGCTGCCTCGATCGGCGTGGTTTGGATCACCTGATGGTTTGGTGCACCTAACGGTAGTCTAGAGCCCCCGGTGGTAGTCTGGTGCGACTGTACAGCTTTCGTGCATACATCCATAGAAGTGAATAGAAAATAAATGCGAGAAATATAAAAGGAGATGAATATACAAATTCACGTAGTTCGACATTGGACTTACATCCACAGGTTATTTGGAGGATAAATCCACTATAATATGAGTGTTTTATAGTCTCTCATGGTCTTTCATTTCTCTCTGTACAATAGAGGTTGGAGAATTACATTCTGGAGAAGATCCTTGTTTCTAGAGTTCTCGTCATCAAGTTGAAAAAGTTGAATATGAAGTCGAAGTCTCCTCCTTTGGCACGAGTCCCCTCACAGTGCCATTACAAAAAAAAATGAAAAAAGAAAAGAAAAAAAAAAAGAAAACAGATACCCTCGTCTCACTGCTACATGGTCTCTTTTGTAACTGCCACTATATGCGTTCTGTTATTTGAGCACTAAAATCGCAACTACAAAGGCAATTTAATGAACATCGAGGAGTCTAGCTATATACTATTCATGTACTAAGAAAAAGAAGAGGAAAGAACTGGTTAAGACTCTACGCATTACATTAGCTCTGAAAGGGACTGACTGAAAATTAGAGAGCGATGAGGATGTTGTCCCCCCGATCTCTCTCAGAAACAATTCTAGACATGGTTATTTAAAAGCTCCAGAAATTATTTGGCGGCAATTATCACTCAGTGATGTTGTAGAATGTGCCCCCATGTTACCAAGCTAAATGTTTTCAAGCTGATTGTGGCTTCCATCCATACAAACTCCAGTTATGTAATTTCTTTCGTTAATCCTTAGTTGACCATTTGAATGCATCTAACTAGCATAAATTGTTTGGAGCCTTAAATCCCACACACTAATGAACTTCACCCCCCCCCCCCAATGCACAAGCCTGCCCAGTAATTATGAATTGGTCCTTAGACGTACAGAACAGAAGAAATCACCTAATGGGAGTTATTGTAACTATAGACTACGTTTGGATAGCGAAAATATCTCAACACTTTTTAAATATTCTCGTACCGATTAAAATACTCTACATGCCAAACACAGTGAACCATCTTCGTACCAAAGTCTCTCCAAAGTCTCTACACATAATATTTATCATTATTATATATAAATAAAATCATCATTAAAAAAAATCAATTATTGATGGTACCCACACATTTTTCAATTATCTATCTAAAAGTCAACAACTCAACATATTTCATACATCCAAACAACTCAAAATACTCTTAATGGGACCCACAAACCCACTTCAATCTCTACTCATAACTGTTCACAAACATTATTAACACTTCTCAAGTATTCTCACTACCCAAATGTAGCATTGAGAGTTCTGATGTGATTAACATCAAGCACACACTGCAAATTCTATTGCTCTCTCTCTCTCTCTCTATGCTAAAAGACTTTGGGTTGCGTTTAGATGTTGAGCTGAGTTGAGTTCAGTTCAGTTATTTATGAATAGTAATGAGTTGAAAATGTTGAATGAGTTTTATGGGGTCCACTTAAAATAAGTTTATATGTGTTTGGATGTTAAGATGAGTTTATATATAGGAAAACTCTGGTTGCAGGCGATCTGCGCAGGCGATTGCGCACCTATCCAACGTGGCAAGTGAAACGGTGCGATTTAGATAAGTTTAATGAAACGAACCGTTTGGGCTGAAGAAATTGGGCGAGATTGAATTTTGAGCTACAGGCACCTTCTTCTTCTCTGGTTTGAGCCCCGATGCACCGCAATCTGCTTCTTTTCTCCAGGCCGTTGGTTCTCTTCTCTTTTCAAGCCGTAGTTATCTTCAGCTCATAAGTCAATAAAACTACAGTAGATGTATAATCTACACAGAGAGAGAGAGAGAGAGAGAGAGAGAGAGAGAGAGAGCATTGAAAATTTTCAGCAGTTGAGGTTTGAAAGACAGAAAAGCATTAAATATGGCTCCCAAAACCAGTTGGCGTTTGTCGTTCACATCATATTCACAGTTCTGTTAGTAATAGTAATTTTTTCTTTTGCATTTATAACTTGCAACAGATTCGTTGTTGTCTCTCTCTCCTTCTCAGCTACTCTCTCCCTCTCTCTCAACAAATCTCGTCTCTAGAACAAGAGAGGGAACAATGTTCGAGATACCTCGTCTTCCCAGAAAATCGGCTTGTGCTATTTGATAACAAGACCAAGGATGAAAGTAAGAGGATTGAACAGGTTCAGCAACTTCTCTCCCTTGTAAACATGGTCATCACACAGAACGAAGGTCAACCATATACCGATGAGTTATTTTCTGAACTGAAGGTGATTTTTTCCCTTTTCAGGGAATCAACATGCTCTTGTTATTTCACAATATCTCATTAGTCTTTCTATCAAAATATCATGATAACGACTTTTATCATTTGACAGGAGGGGTCAATTAAACTCTGCAGTCAATAAGAGCAAGTTGATTCCTTGAAAGGTTACTCTAAATGAGAAATATCAAAGTTGAAGGAACAGATAGAACGTTCATATGAAGAGCAGCTCAAACGAATCACTGAGATGGTATCTTCACTACCTTTTACTTCTATTTGCCAACTGCTTCTGTGTTTGCATCTTGCACTCAATATGTTCTGTGATCAATGTTTCAAAACTGTGATATAAATCTGGGAAGGAGTGCAGCTACACTCTTGATCCGTGATTGTTGAAGAAGACTGCCCCCAGTTAACACGAGGCTTTATTTGTATTTTCTAAACCTCCATCTTACCTTCAGTAAAAGATATCTACTAGAACTTCATGATTCAAATATGCAGATACATACGTTTTTCTTCTATCTGCATGATAGACATGAGTGTGAAGCTACATTTTGATCTGATGCGGTCTGATTTCAAAAACCATATAAATTAATGAGACCTTTCATAGTAACAAGTTGTTTGTGACATTCTGGTCAGATTCTTCTTCGTGATTTATATGCACACACAAGGTGTATGACAAAGTAATAGATAATCTCCTCCCTGGTTTACCCATGATTTCAGATGAACTCACTGAGTGTTGATATCAAATCCAGTGATTTCACAAAAATATACTGCAATTTAAGTGTGCTGTTTGGACTCTGAAGAAAGTAGGATATGATAAGCTGAAGAGGAAGAGATTTGAGGGAGCCTTCGGAAGAGATTTCGGAAACAGAGAGGAAGTGCGCTGGGAGGGAAACGAACTGACAAAGGATCTTCTTTCTTTTGTTTGTTTTAGTTGTTTTTATTTTTTTGCTTTCTATAATTACGTAAATACTCCTGTTGCCTACCATGTCACACTTGGGTACGCAATTGGTGCGCGGTTCGCTTGTACCCAGCAGAATTGTTATATATATTTATGAAAAGTTGTAAAATAATTGGGACCCACTACTGTTGACCTGACATAAAATAGTTGTAAAATAATTGGGACCCACTACTGTTGACCTGACATTTTTGTTCTCCACGCGCTGTTCACAGAGATTCTATAAAAAAAAAATTGTCCCCTGCACAAACCGAGAGAGATGATAGCAAAAAGAAAAAAGAAAGGAAAAATCAGCTTTTGTCAGAAGAAAGAGAAAATTGACGGTAATAAAAAGTAAAGCTTTTTCAGCCTTCAGTCATGTCTCTCTACAGGAAATGAATTCATCGAATTCATGTCTTGATGCAGTTAACGTGAGTGTTTGGATGGTTGACTGAGTTTAAAAGTGGAGGATACTCAACTCAGTTTGGGATCCAAACGAAGCTTTGCTGTATCATTTTGGTGTCTAATTTGAGATTTGCCTTTATAGAAAAAACCTCGAATTCAAATTATATTATTTTTCTTCTTTCCGTTGAGGGATCAGAAAAAATTGGACATGTATGTTGAGCCTGCGTGCGAGTTGAACTTCTTACAGGGTCATCTTACTTCAGTTTTGTACAAGCATGGAAAGATAGTAAGTAGTGCAACATTTCTTCGGACCAGTTGTTATAAAACATGGAACTTTGTTTATTCCTTATTGCAATGTATAGAGAAACCTTGCATACGATAGATGATTAAAACCTTTTCTCAAAGCTCTTATGATTATTGTCATGATTGTAACACCCAGGTCCAATCCTGACCCAAGCCCATGGAGGAGCCCAATCCACCTGTAGAACAACATCGTTTTGGTAAGTGAATTTCTTTCTATTTTTCTCTCCTTTCTCCTGACGGTTTCTCGATTTTGTCCTTCCCGTATTTCTCTCATCTCCGTCAGTTTTCTTCTCACCATTTCATCCATTTCTCACGCCACTTCGGCCTATCTACTCCAAAAAAATCTCTCTTCTCAGAAGTTACTTCACTCTCCCACATTTTTCTTTTTTATGGCACCCAAAACGCAAACGCCTCTCTCTTCAATCTCTGTCTCCCACCTTTGTCTTGAACCTCCTGCCAACTGCAGCCTTCACAGTTCTCTAGCAAGCCGACCACTTTCATGCTCCCACAACCGACCAACACCCTTAACCTAGGACTGCTACCGCCAGCCTCCCTCTCACGAAACCCCCCCCCCCCCACCAAAAAAAAAAAAAAAAATCAAAATGTCATTATACAGAGCATGTCTCTTGGCCTCATGAAAGTTTTACCGGATAATGACTTGGTAAAAATATCTACTACTTGCTCAGTGGCCGTGTGACAATATTGGAGCTCTGTTGTCTTTTGCTTCACATGGTCTCAAGCAAGTGGAGCTCTTGAAGCTACTAAATTTGGTATTCATTTGGGACTTCACCAAATCAACCTGGAGGGAGACTCACTACAAGTAATTTAGGCTATAAATAAGGATGAGGACTCTTGGTCTTGTGCAGGAATGATTGTTAGGTGACATCAAACAACAGCTACTACACTACAGTCTCTGGTCTGCTCAACATGTTCAAAGAGACGTCAGTGTAGTTGCTCATGATGTTTTAGCACTAGATGCACTTCTTAGATCGGATGATGCGGTTACGTTTAAGTAGTGAGAATATTTGAGAAGTGTTGAAAATGTTTGTAAATAGTTATGAATAGAGATTGAAGTAGGTTTGTGGGTCTCATTGAGAATATTTTAAGTTTTTTGGATGTATGAAGTATGTTGAGTTATTGACTTTTGGATAGATAATTGAAAAAGATGTGAGTCTCATCAATGATTAATTTTTTTTAATGATGATTTTATATATAATAGTGATAAATATTATAGTGATTTTATTTTTTATTTATATATAATAGTGATAAATATTATATAATGTTTGTGAATAGTTATGAGTAGAGATTGAAGTGGATTTATGGGTCCTATTGAGAGTATTTTAAGTTGTTTGGCATGTGAAGTATTTTCATAAGTACCAGAATACTTGAAGAATGTTGAGAAGACTTTGCTCTAGTCGACATGGAGGATCCTCCTCCTTCATGCATTCTCTCTTTGTTATAATCTGGTGATTAATGAAATTATTCCCTTTCAAAAAAAAAAAACAAGAAGACCTGCATTAATGCTTCACCGCAAGTTCTCGATGAAAGAATGCAGCAAAGATCAACAAGTATTGGATATCTTAAATATGACAAACTATACAATAAAAGAAATATGCTTTTTTGGGCTTCTTTCTTAAAAAAATATTATTATGTTCCATTAACATATTAAAGAATGAAAATAATTGTCTCTCTTCCACAAGAAGAATTGAGAGATTTTTTGTGGTAAAGAAGAAATAGATTTGATTTTTTTACAATTTCAAATATATTATGTTCCGTATAAATTATATGAGTAATGTTATATACAGTTGTAGAATACGTAAACGTCGTACAGTCGCTTTGAAAAAGAGTGGAGTCCACTATTAAAAAATTAATTTCTTTTTATGTGGGTCCTATATTTATTCATTTTTTTCAAAACGACTGTACGGTGCTTGCACACTCACAACTGTAAGTATTATTTCTCAAATTATATATATATATATAATACGATCACTTATCATTAAAAGTATTTTACACATTTTTATTGTAAAATTATAAAATATTAAATACAAAATTATTTTAATTTATGAGTCGAACGAACTTTAATTTATACGTAGTAGCAGATACAGGAACGTACGTACGTCTAGCTATAGTAGGCCTTGGAACAGAATATTTCAGATCGAAAGCCATTAAATTTGTTATCTTTGAATCTTTCAATTGTAATATTTAATTACAATATTCATCGACTAATTGTACGGCCGTTGATTTTGCAAAGATCCGTCCAAAATACGTGCAAACTAAGCAAGTATACATCATTTCATATATATCGATCATTCTAGTTTTGGAGGTCAACCTCAGCCCCATTACAAGGGATGGAATGAGTCTAAGATAATAAGTTATATGGACGTCAAGTCTCATATTATATCATATTATATATATATCTTTGGAAATCATTACGTAATCTTTCAAACTCGTGATGAAAAAAGCACTAATCAAGAGTGAGAATAATTAGCACTGAAAAATGCATTTTTTTTTTTTAATACTTGCGAATATAAATGCACAAGAAATGTATGTTTTATAATACTTAGATTTTTTAGAAATAATTCATGTGTCACACACACACATATCAATTAGAACTTGAATATCCCAAATCTTAGGGAAACAAATATTTACCTGTTTTTCCACTTAATAGCCTCTTAGGTGACGTTTGCATAATAAGTTGAGATTGAATGAATTGATATGAAAGTTGAATAAAATATTTTTAAAATATTATTTTTTAATATTATTATTGTTTTGAGAATTGAAAATTTTGAATTGTTTATTATATTTTACGTGAGAATTAGAAAAAGTTGTAATGATAAGATGTGAGATGAAATGAAACACTTTCACTATCCAAACGTGACCTAAATGGATATACCTTATTCATGTTATTGGTCGCTATTTAATTCTAATTTTGCAAGAAATGCAACCGCGCATGCATAATTTAGTTCAGGGTATTGAAACACTTATAATTATTTTACAATTCATTTTAAAATTAACCAGTATAATTGTGCTACTTCATTAAAAATAATCTCAATTTTGCATAATTAAATTTTTATTTAAATAAAGTTATAAAATAGTTATAAAATAATTTTAATGTATCGGAAAAAAGGTTGCAAAGGTTCAAAAGATAAAAAATGATGATACAATGATGACATAATTTTATAAAATAATTATAAAAAAAAAATTCGTCAAAAAGCCACCATCGGTTACAACTCTCGGTACAAGATTTCGGACAACATAACATTATTAAAAGATAAATGTATACTTTACAAACTGAAAAAAAAAAAAAAAAAAAAAGTTTACTTTATAAACTTCTTTTTTCTTCAAAAAGAACTTTAAATAAAATAAAAAAAAGGCAAAAGGAAACAAAATTGACAAGAGACAAGATTTTTTCATTCCTTTCGTTGGTGTTACAAAAAAAGTAGTATTACATATAGTCATAGAATACGTAAATATTGTGCAGTTACTTTGAAGAAGAATAGAGTCAATTATTAAAAAATTAATTTCTTTTCATGTAGATCTCATATTTATTTACTTTTTTAAAACGATTGCACGGCGTTTGCACACTCACAATTGCATATAACATTTCTCTTAAAAAAAAAAAAAAAAAAAGGCAGCAGCTAGAAACGAATCATGTCCCCTGTCGATTTCATACTAATATTAAAACCCAAACATGGCGTTTGAGACAGTTGCCCCCCAGCAATTGGTCCGCTAAAATATTCCTCAGTCCTCACTGCTCAGTACTCTTACCTCGGCAAAGTCATACCACGTGCTTTTCCAAAAGTACCCCACAAAAACCCCATCTGGCACTGACTTTATCCATCACTTTTCTCAACACGGCTAGGCTACGAAGAAGTAAGACTAAGGAATCGTATGCATTCAAAACTCACCTCAACTCATTTCAATTTATTTAATCTCATTATTATAATTTTTTTAAATTTTTATACAAAATATAATAAACAATTTAACTTTTTCAAATTTCAAAATAATTTTTCCAAATTTCTACACAAAATATAATAAATAATTCAACTTTTATTCTACTATTCACAAACCATCTCAAGCCACCTCAACTCATCTTTGAATCTAAACCACTCCTAAATCATACCCCACCATTCTATTTTATTTACAAGAGATATTTTATTTACAATTTGAGCAGGAGATTACGTCTCTAATTTTATTGATGAATAAAAATAAAATAAAAAAATTATTTTAAAAAATATATTATTCTAATTTTAAATTTTTTTTAAATATAATTATATGAACTTGCATGAGCAGGATAGACTAACTCATTTTACAATATATTTTACAACACATTTTAAAATATGATTATGTAATGTGTTGTAAAAAGTGACGGTAGATTAGATTTTTTTTAATAGCATCAGACATATTTTAAATTGAAAAAATATCTTATAAATCTTTTGAAAAAATATCTTATAAATCTTTTTTATTATTATTATAAGATAGAGTTAAAAATCACGTTAAACTACGTCACGTATGATTTTTATATAGATCTAATACTTTCTAAAGTCTATTAGTTATTAATATTTATTATCTTCCAAAAGTAAAACCATGACTTGGTCTTGAATCTTGATGTTGATGTTGGACCCAACGTACGCCTAACTACTGGTGCTTATGAAATCCGACATGATGAGAGAAATAGGGAAAAAAACAAGAAATAAAGGAAGAAAGAAAAAGCCTACGTGGCATTGGAGTATACCACATATTTGTATTTTTTTTTTTTAACTCGTTTTGTTTTCAGAAAATACTTAGATTTGTTTTTAGAAATAATTCATGTGTCATACACACACACAACTTAGGCTTCGTTTGGATGATGAACACATCTGAGATGAGTTCATTTTTAGAGTGCTTCTGACGTCCAAACATAATGTATTTTCATTTTAAGTTATTTCCTCTTAAGACTTCGTTGACCGAACTCTCTCTTATTTCTCTTTCTTTAATGGGACCCACTGACACTCTCTTTCTCTTTAATTGTGGGACTCACTATCTCTCTCTATTTCTCTCTCTTCCTCTTTATTTACACGCCCACTCTCTATTTCTCTCTCTTTAATTGTGGGACCCATTAACACTCTCTCTCTATTTCTCTCTCTTTCTCTTTAATTTGTGGGACCCATTCATTGACTAGTAGCTCATTGACTCTCTCTCCCTCAATGCTGTGTTCGGCGATGAGAAAAGAAAAGTTTTTACTACCAGGTGAACAGTATAAAATTAATGGTGGGACTTTTTTTTACAATTTCTTATAAATATATCTAAACTCATCTTAACATCCAAACACATTTTAAACTCATCTTAAGTGGACCCCACCAAATTCATTCAACAATCTCAACTCACTACTATTCATAAAAAACTCAACTCATCTCAACGTCCAAACGCAACCTTAATATCCCAAATCTTAGGGAAACAAATATTTTCCTGTTTTTCCACTTAATAGTCTCTAAAGGTGTCGTTTGGATATTGAGTTAAGATGAGATAAATCGAAATGAAAGTTAAAAGTTGAATAAAATATTGTTAAGATATTATTTTTTAATATTATTATTATTTTAGGAATTAAAAAAATTGAATTGTTTATTATATTTTGTGTAAAAATTTAAAAAAATTATAATGATGAGATGTGAGATGAGATGAAACACTTTTACTTTCCAAACGGGACTAAATGGATACACCTTATTCATGTTATTGGTCGTTATTTAATTCTAATTTTGTAAGAAATGCAATATAATAGTGCTTGCATAGTTTAGTTCATGGTATTGAAACACTTATAACTATTTTACAACTAATTTCAAAACCAACCATTATAATTGTTCTATTTCATTATAATTGTTCATGGTATTGTTCTATTACAAAACTATCCCTCCTGAAATGATATTTTTTCTCATTTAATAAGGGGCCTGCACATGCAGTCCTCAAGTGGGGACTGCAAATAGAATTTCTCTTAAAAATAACCTCGGTTTTGCATAATTAAATTTTTATTTAAATAAGGTCGTAAAATAGTTATAAAAAAATTCTAATGTATCGGAAAATAGATTGTAAAGGTTCAAAAAATAAAGAATGATGATACAATCCTCGAGTTGAACAGAGTAAGAAGTTTGGATGTTGAAGTGAGTTGAATTGAGATAATAAAATATTGTTAGAATATTATTGTTTATTATTATTATTATTATTTTGAGATTTGAAAAAGTTGAATTATTTATTATATTTTATATTAAAATTTAAAAAAATTGTAATAATGAGTTGAGATAAATTGAGATGATCTCAACTTCCAAACGCGTAGAGGTACTCTCGGAAGCCAAACTAATCCTAAGCAGCAGCCAGAAACAACTCATGTCCCCTGTTGATTTCATACTAATATTAAACAATAAAGCTACTTTAACTTCTCATTTGACATTTTGATTTGACCGCTGGTCATTTTTTTTATTTAATAATTAAAAAAGTAACTTTAAATATATTAATAATTTTTTTATTTTTTAAAAATTTAAAAAAATATTAAAAAAATATAAAAAATGGGGCGAGATAATAGCTCCACTCAATATTAAAACCCCAAACGCGTTTGAGACAGTTGTCCCCAGCAATTGGTCTCCTAAAAAATTCCTCACTGCTCACGAGAACTCTCACCGCTCTCACGTCGTCAAGTCATTCCACGTGCTTTCCCAAAAGTACCCCACAAAAACCCCCCCCATCTGGCACTGACTTTAGAGCATGAGCATTGCTACGTATCTACACTCTCTACACATCATGCACTCAAATTTTTTTTTTTTTTAAACTCAATACACTAAGTATGTGGAATGTGTGATAAATAGTCGAGTGTGAAGAAGATTTTTTCTTAGAGCATTTACACTGCTCTATACATCTCTAGATATAAAATTATATTTGTATAATATGAGTTTAAATTCCTCTATATTATCTTATATATTTGTAAATATTTAGTTAGTTACGAACAGAATCTATATATATTTAAAGATCAAGTATTTACTTCTCAAAATATATTTTATTTATTTATTCTCTCATTTTCTTGAGAAATTTGTATTGTATTGTAATGATATTGGAAAAATTTGTATTGTAATGATTTTGAAAAAATTTATATTGTAATGAATTTGTATTGTATTTGTATTGTAATGTATTTATATTGTATTTTCATGTTAATATGTGTTGTTTATGAGCACATGGGATTCATTTTTTGTGTATATAAATTTGATTTTTTTATAAGAATTTGATGTATTTTATTATATATGAAATTGCTAAATTTGGATGCATGAAATTGTATTAATATATGTACTGGATGCTATGAAATTGTATTTTGGCAAAAAGTTAATAATAATAATATAATACTATTTTATTATTATTTTGTCTCAAATATGCATAAGTCAATGTGAGAGTTTTGTTTAAATGACAAAGTGGAAATGTAAAAGATGTGATTTTGCATATGCATATGTATAGGCCAATACTAATACTCTTATCCATTTTTTTTCTCAACACGGTTACGAAGAAGTAAGAGTGATCATAACCCAACATCATATTTTATAAAAATATTCTTTATTTTAAAACATGATTGCGTAATGTGTTATAAAAAATACTTGCGATTGGACTTTTTTTAATAGCATAAGACATATTTTAGAAAATATTTTGTAAATTCTTTCTTTTATTATAAGATAAAGTTGAAAGATGATATTAAACTGGAAAAAAATTTAATTGTAAGCGATTCTGCGCATTAATACGCACACTCATTCAATATGATTGGTCAGAAAGTAGATTTTATTGAAAACAATACTAATTTGAATTTAGAATTTGAAGGCAACAAGATTAGTACGCAGATTAGTATGCAAACTTGCTTGTATATAGCAAAACTCTATTAAACTACGTCAATATATAAACTTTATTACGTCAATATGTACGTTGGGTCTATTAGTTATTAATATTTATTATCTTCCCAAAGTAAAACCATGACTTGGTCTTGAATCTTGATCTTGATGATGGACCCAACGTACGGCTAACTACTGGTGCTTATGAAATTCCACATGATTAGAGAAATAGGGAAGAAAGGAAGAAAGAAAAAGCCTACGTGGCATTGGAGTATACCACATATTTGTATTTTTTTTTTTAACTCGTTTTGTTTTCAGAAAATAGTGAGTGTGATGTATATCTAATTCTTATAAATGTATAGAATTTTAGTGGGGATTAAAGACTTCTTCAAACTTTCTAGTGTTGGACCAAGGTATTCAATTAAGGTTGTGTTTGGATAATGAGATATTATGTAAATAGTAATAAAAAAAATAATAATATAATTTTGAATAATAATGAAAAGTATATAAAAAATAATAATAAAATAATAAATAGTAATGAATTATTGTCAGATATTTTTTAGAATATTTCACTACTCAAACTAGGCCAATTAAGATCTTAGATGTTAGAGAAATAGATATATAAAATGAATTCTAAAACATTTATTATCTATATTGTAGTAATATTTATATCTGTAATAATAAATATTGTAGATTCTACTTTATATGTCTGTCTTTCTTCGATTTGAAACCCTCAAATTTCGAAATCTTAAAAGAAATCTTATTGCGTCACTTAGTATGTACATGAGGTTTATATCATTGCATAGCACATTAATTAATTAAGAGCTGCAGCTTGTTTAATTATGAGTGCCAAATATAAATTGTTTCAAATGAAATGATGTCTTTAAAGATGAGAGGAATAATCCTCAAAACAATTTCAGAAGGAACTTGTTAGTATACATGGATTAATTAAGGACGAAATGTGGATTATTTATTAAAGATTTTTCAATGTTTCTTCTCACCAATCAAGCTTTCTTGATTGCTATTAATTACCTTTTTATAAATGGATTATAAACTGTAAAAGTAAATGAGTTTAGATCAAATTTTAGGGACTAAACCTAGTTTTAATAAGGAGTCGTACTAAATTTTATGTCTAATGTGCCAATATTGTGTCTATATATATATATATATATCCATAAATATTATTAAATTATTTAATAAAAAATTCTAAATTGTATTTGGGTAGTGAAGTATTATCAGATATTCTGTGAATAGTAGTAAAAAAATAATGACAAAATAATGATAAAATATTAAATAATACTGAATAATAGTGAAAAATAATCATAAAATAATGAATAGTAATGAAGTATTCTAAAAATACCTCAGTATCCAAACTAGACTCCGGACCTCTTGTCTCTATATTGAGTTTTGTACTTATTATAAAGAAAATGAAAGACATATAACTATTTTTATAATTATTTTTTAAATTATAAATGCTTTTTTATAAAATAGTGTACAAAACTAGCAAAATTGTACGTATATCATTATTTTTTTAAAAAAAGTTCCTAACTTTGTAATAAATTCGCTCTTGATAAAAGGAAATTGATGAAAAGTAGTCTCGTGACTTTCTTCCTGCATGTGGACTTTTCACTGGACAATTCACCATGCCTTAGAAGAAAGAGCAATTCTAAGGAACAGTCGGAAAGTCGCACCACACTGAAGAATTTTTTTTTTTTTCAACCAAGCACGTTAAATGTGTTAGGACTTCTTCACACAGTAGAGTGTGAAGAAGAATTTTTTTAGAAGAAAGTATTAAAATGTGATGCATCTAGAAAGATTCATTTTAGGCACATTTTTCCTTTCCTAAACGTTTTAAATTTTAATTCATCCTCCAATTTTTATTTTTTAATCAAAATCAATAATATTTGCAATTATGCCTAGTTTGTTTTTAGAGATGAGATGAGTTGAGTTGAATTGAGATTAAACTTAAAAAATTGAATAAAATATTGTTAGAATATATTTTTTAATATTATTTTTGTTTTGGGATTTGAAAAAGTTGAATTGTTTATTTTATTTTGTATTAGAAGTTGGAAAAGTTGTAATGATTAGATGAGATGTTTTCTGAAAACAAACAAGGTGGTCAAACAACTTTAACTAATTAAATAAAACAATAATATATCTAATTAAATTAGTTAAAAAATAAAACTATTAAATGAAAAGTAATATATTTAATCATGTTTTTATTTTTTTTTATAAAAAATTAGCAATCTTTTAGTTTTCAAAATGCATTTCTTTTAAAGAGGAGAATAAACTTGAGAAAGAGAATAGATACATGACTAGACCTAGTTTGGGAACACATCTCATCTTATCTCAAAATTTCATTTCCAAACATCAATCAAACACTAGGACTTGTTTGGAAAAAATTTATATTCCAAAATTCTCATCTCATCTCATCTCATTCTCAAAATCACTCAAACATAAATACTTTCAAACTAATCATTAGAACTTTTTAAAACTAATCATTAGAAATTTCTCAAACTTTCAAACAAAAAATAAAAAATAATTCAACATTTTCAAATCTCCAAACAAAAATAATATTATAAAATAATATTTTAATAATATTTTAATTTTATAATATTTTTTTATTCAACTTTTTCTCCCTTTTTTCCTATAACCCAAAAAATATTCAACTCAAACTATCTTACTACTATTAACAAATTATCTTATTATTATTCATAAAATCTTCATCTCGTCTCACTTCCCAATCATGTCTTTAACACTTTTCAATTTCAAATTTTTTATGTTTTTCATCTAATCATCACCTAATCATTATAATTTTTTCATACTTCCAAACAAAACACAAAAAATAAATAATTTTTTTCAGATTTAAACAAAAATAATATTATAATATTATTTTAACTTTATAATATTTTTATTCAATTTTTTTCTCTCATTTGCCAAAACCAAACAAAATATCTTAACTTAAATCATTTCGTTATTATTCACAAATTATATCACTACTATTAACAGATTTTTCATCTCATTAATTCCCGGCCTAGCTAACTCTTTTATTGACTGGTTACTCAAATCTTTTCTTGTATGAAGTGAATCTAAACAAGCATTTAATAAATCTTTAAAACATCTAAACATATTTAAAGTGCTTTAAAAATAAAAATATTATTTTAATTAAACATCTTACATCATTCTGGCGTATTGCGGTCTTTGCGGCTTTTAACGTAAATTTAGAGGGCATTTCACCAAATCAACGAATGTGCACGTGGATAAGTCAGCATAATGCTAATATATCCTCTAATTTTGACCCTCATACATTTATTTATTTTTTTTAAATAAAAATTTCTTAAACTATAAATATATTGGTATTTTTTAAAATAATGTTTAAACATATTTAGAAAATATTAAAAAAATAAGTACAATTTACACTAGGGGCACACTAAACGGACAAATTGAGGGGCATAATAGCACTACCTTATAAGTTATTTGGTAATGTTATATACACTTTTGTGTGCATCTTGACGTACTCTCTTTAAAAAAAATGAGAGCCAACATTAAAAATATAATTTTTTTAAGTAGATCTCAGATTTTTTCTTTTTTTTTTTTAAATAATATGCAGGAACTGCACATTACAAAATTGTAAATATCATTTCTCAAGTTTATTGGTTATTAACTATTCGAGCATGAAGTACAATTAAATATTCAGTTCCACTCAAGGAAGCCTGAATTGGGGAATCGAAGGGAATAGTGAGAAGGCTGACTGATTCAAAAGAGGATATGATTTGCTTGCAATTTTCTATCAGTAATAGGGAAGAACATTAGTGGACAATAATAGAATTTTCTACAATAACCGCGTGGAAGTTTCTCACCAACCAATCCCAAACATCCAAAGCTCTTTTCTCAACCCACTAGGCAAGTCTCTCTACCCCACGCATTCATTCTGCTCCAGCTCTATATATATAAGCTCATTCCAATTACAGAGATAGTATCAAAAAGAAAACTAGAAGCTGTGAAGAATGGAGGTGCCTCATCCAGGTTTTAGATTCTACCCAACTGAAGAAGAGCTGGTTTCCTTCTACCTTCGTAACAAGCTTGAAGGGAAGGGACCAGATGTGCAACGGGTTATTCCGGTCATTGACATTTGCGACATGGAACCTTGGCACCTTCCAAGTAGATATCTCTTCCAGCAATTCTTTCAACATTGTATTCATTTCCTATTCAGTTTTGATTGATCATTTGAGGTTTTTAATCGAACTGGGTAGTTAAAAGTGTGTTCCAAGTTTGAGCAATTCTGTTACAAGTCTGCTCATTTATTTCTGTTATGTGATGCAGAGCTTGCAGGAGAACTCTGTCAAGCAGACACAGAGCAATGGTTTTTCTTCACGCCAAGACAGGAGAGAGAAGCTAGGGGAAGAAGACCCAGCAGAACTACAGATTCTGGGTACTGGAAGGCAACAGGCTCTCCTGGCTACGTTTATTCATCGGAAAACCGGGTGATTGGAGTGAAGAAAACCATGGTTTTCTATAAGGGGAAGGCTCCTACAGGAAGGAAAACCAAGTGGAAGATGAATGAATACAGAGCCATTGAAGAAGAGATCAACCCATATAGCAGAGTCGTTCCCAAGGTATACATACCACCTATTAACAGTTTGTTGGGCTTCTTTCTTCATTTTCTAGCAGAATTTCCAAGTATTGTATCTTATTCCACTGTTTCTTTTCCTGTAGTTGAGGCATGAATTCACTTTGTGCCGAGTGTATGTGATCTCGGGAAGCTTCCGTGCATTTGATCGGCGCCCGGAAGTGTCAACAATAAAGACACAGCATGTCATTGATGGGGCTGGGGCTGGCGCTGGGGCTGCAAGTACATCTCAGAACGCCACAATGGAGGAAAGAACAAGTTCATCTGAAACTTCTTATTCAGGAGGAGACCTTCCTGATCTCCCAGAGGTTGCAGGAAGTATTAACTGGGATATAAATGATGGTTTAGAATCTCTATTGGAATGGGACCAAATAGATTGGCTCTAACCCAAGCCATGTGAAGATCTGCAGCCCTGTTGAGCAACACTGATATTGTCCTGGAGGTTGAGTACACAATTAGCACTAGAAAAGCTTACTTTAGATCTAATAAATTCTTTTTTTCTTTTATTCATGAAGTGACAGAAGGGTACGTAGGAGTGAGGATGTAAATTTTATAACATGAGAATTAAAAATATCTGTAAGAAAACTGAAGCTAGGAATGAGAAGCAGGGTGAAGCAAGCTTAGGAGTAGCAGAGCTAAGTTGTCGATTACGTTCAGCTTTAATTAGTCTCAAGATTGCTCATTGATAACCTTCCAACTTTATTTGAGTTTGAAAATGGCATCACCTTTTCTCATTCCTGTTGATATTGTGCCGTTAACTTTCCAAGCACAACTTGTGAACCTGGAATAAGCAATAAGAAGTCGTCATATTCAAAACCGACCAAACAGTGTGTTTATATATGTATATATACACACCAAAAGAGAGAGGTAAATACCCAGGAGTAAGCAATAAGATTTCGAATCAAAACTTCATCATTCAGGCATAGATCCCAAGATTGCTTTTGCCGTCTACATCTTAATTCACCTGCATCCCTTGTTTGCTTCTGTGAAAATGATTGTCATCTTCAGTTGCATCAATTAAAACTTACAACTTGGCCAATGTACAAGCATGCGATCTGCAGCTACTTTGAGGTTAGAAAATTCATTATAACTGTCTTCATGGTTGGCATGGTAAAAGCAGAAGAGAATAAGATTTGCACAAGATTCAATAGGACATCAAGCAATAAGATATAACTCTGCAGCCTCAGCTGATAAAAGAAGCCCGTCAAAACAAACATGATGGTAACCTAAAACCCACACCATCATGTTTTAATTGATGGTAACCTAAAACCCCCCACAAAAAGAAAATTAGACAAAAAAACAAACAAAGCCTCCATCTCTGTGCTGTAGTTTGATACAAAGAAAACTACTTACTATCTGATTTAGATGGACAAAAGGGTAATGACTGGGTCCACAGAGTAGTTCCCCAAATTTTGGTATTCATATACTTATTTTCCCTCTCAGTCTATAAACTAAAGGTAAGACATCATAATTAGTTATGCCATATGTGGGATGGTAGGCATCTGAAGAGTGGATCTAGACATATGTCCCCATATTGTTTTCACATTTAAGTTTCTGCAGGGAAGAAAGCCATCTTGTTTGCAGGAAAACATAAAACACTGAATACGATTCCTGAGAAAGTGAAAATACAAATCAACAAGCTTCTTTCTTTATTGAAGAATTCAAAACTCAACAGTAGTGGCATTGCACAAATAGCACCAGTGTTCTATTACATCTCCAACTAACAGTTTGGTAGTCAATTCTCTTTCAGTAATAACAATATGAGCCTTTTTTTTCAAAAGAAAAAATGGTACCTAGAAAAGGTTTTTTGTTTTTTATAAGTAATAAGAAATTTTATTGATGTAAAGATAGGCGTAAGCCGGGTACACTGGAAGTATACATGAAAAACACCGCTTTAAGAACTAGAAACCGTTACAAGAAAATCATGGAAGTTGAGACCATTAAAATCTAAAGCAATGGCCCACATAAATAAAGTCTTCTATAAAAAAACTCCTAAACTCTTGAACAGAGCATTCGTGATCCTCAAAATGTCTATCATTTTTTTCACTCCAGATACACCAAAAAATACAAATGGGAACCATCTTCCACAAAGCTACAATTTGTGTTGTCCCTGAGAGCCCTCTCCAACTTACAAGTACTTCAACAACCCTTCCCGGCATCGTCCATGCTAACCCTACCCTGATAAAAAAATGATTTCATATATCCCGGGCAAACTCACAATGTAGGAGTAAATGGTCCACTGATTCCCCACTGTTTTTGCACATACATCACCAATCCATAATTACAAGACCACGTCTTCTTAAGTTATCAATGGTTAGAATCTTCCCCAGGGCTACTGTCCAAACAAAGAACGCAGACTTAGAAGGTGCTTTACTCCTCCATATGATCTTCCACAGAAAGTTGGGCGAAGGTTGAACTGTAAGCTTCTTATAGAAAGAACCTACCGAGAATTTCCCTTTCTTAGAAGGTCTCCAAACCAACTTATCTTCATCTGCAACAGCCGGAGGAATGTTATGGAGCAGATTAAAAAATTCCACTAGCACACTCACCTCCCAGTCATGTGCCTCCCTAGTGAAATTGATGTGTAGATCCCCTCAAGTCCGCCACCATTGCTTCTTTCTCCTGTGCTATTCTGAAAATGGTGGGAAAAGTAATTTTAAGAGCTGTAGCACCCACCCAAACATCATGCCAAAAACTTATCCTCGGGCCATTCCCCATACACAACCCGGTATTGCTAGAAACAACCCCCCATCCTTTCCTAATATGCTTCCATAACCCCACACCATAAGCCTCTCTCCCCTCATTAGAGTACCAACCCCCACTTGCACAACCATACTTCGCATCGATCACCCCTTTCCATAAGGCTTCCCTTTCAAAGTTATAGCGCCACAACCATTTCCCTAATAAGGCCTTATTAAAAACCCTCACATCACGAACCCCCAAACCACCATCTCTCAATGGTGTACACACCTTATCCCACCCAACTAGATGAAATTTAAACTCATCACCTAGACCACTCCACAAAAAATCACGTTCAAGTTTTTCAATCTTAGAAGCAATGCTAGCTGGAAGGGGAAATAGAGACAAGAAATATGTGGAAAGGTTAGATAAAGTACTCTAAATAAGTGTGATCTGCCCCCGCTTGGATAAATACAACCTTTTCCACCCGGCCAACCTACGCTATAATTTTTCCACCACCTCCGTCCAAATTGTCTTAGCTTTAAAAGATGCCCCTAATGGAAGTCCAAGGTATTTCATTGGCAGCGAAGAGACCATACACCCCAATATGTTGGTCAGCCCCCTAATGTTTCTTACATCACCCACCGCAACCATCTCCGTGTTGGCGAGATTTATCTTTAAACCATATACCCAATGTTTTGAATACCGTACCGGACGTCGTACCGGTCAAGGCACTGGAACGAAATATTTTGGTACCGGTACCATTTCGTGTACCGTTTCGGAATAGTTGATATATGAATAAATTATATATATATTATATTCCAAAATAATAGTCTATATATGAATAAATTATATATAAATACATATATATAAATTATAAATAGTCTAGTCTGAATTGGGGGTAAAAAAATAAGCTTGTAGTTTGAAAGAATGAAAAAAAAAAAAATTAAAGGCCAGTACAGGCCGGAATATAGGCCGGTATTTGGGCCGGTACGAAACATATATGATACCTGTACCGGCCCAGTGGCCGGTATGGCAAATACCGGTCGTATTGGCCGGTACGGTACGAGATTAAAAACACTGCATATACCACTTCAAAACAAAGTAGAATGGCTTTCAAAGATTGAATATGCCCTGAATTATCCTCACAAAATAGCAACGTATCGTCTGCAAACAAAAGATGGGAAATAATAGTGGGGCCATGATTCCCCACTGAGAATCCTAAAAAAAAACCACCTTCTACAGCAGCCGACACCATTCTACTAAAAGCCTCCATGACAATAACAAATAATAGCGGGGATAATGGATCTCCTTGTCGTAACCCCCGCGAGCTATTAAAGAAACCCATAGACTCCCCATTTACCAAGACCGAGAAACGAGCCGTCGACACACAATGCCTCATCCATCCCCTCCATCTTTCCCCAAAACCACAACGACCCAGTAAATAGAACAAAAAATTCCAATTGACATGATCATAGGCCTTCTCCATATCCAATTTGCATAAAATACCCATATCTCTCAACTTGAGCCGGCTGTCCAGACATTCATTGGTACCTAGAAAAGTGAATGCATGTTCCAATGGAAATAACAATTTCATTGGAGAAGCAGCAAAAACTGGATATACAATTTTCTCACACATTGAACATACCTGAGCATAAAGAAATGGCAGGGACAGAAAGCTGCCTTGTTTGCTGGAAAACATAAAAATGGATTATGGTTCTGAGAAAGTTAAAATTCAAATCAACAAGCTTCTTTCTTTATTGAAGAATTCAAAACTTGACAGTAACAGCACCGTACAAATAGCACCAGTGTTCTATTACATCTCAAACTAATGGTTTGGTAGTCAATTCTCTTTCATTAACTCAGTTAGGTATAATAATAACAATGCACTCCTTTTTTTCAAAGGAAAAAATGGTATAGAAAAGTGAATAGATGTTTCCAATGGTAATAACAATTTCATTGGAGAAGCAGCAACAACAGGATATACAATTTTCGCATGCATTGAACATACTTGAGCATAAAGAAGAAGTGCCAATAACATAATTGCAAACTGAAACTGCAAGAGATTTAGGGAATAGAGTACATCCTCACATCTTTGTTTGCATTCACATGCAGAATTCGACGAAGTAGGTAGTGTATGCGACTGGTTTTAACTCAAACTCTGGGTAAAAATGATAATATCATGTTACTTATGATATCCATGCATAGAGCAGATTAACTCAAGAAGCTAGAAATGCTGAGGTAGCAAAGTCAAGCTGCTTATCACATTAAACAAGGCCAAATTGTTAATTAATCTTAGTGAGTCTCAAGTAACTGGAAAGTCATGAGAAGAGTAAATGGAATTCTGATTGAAAGACAAGCAAGGAAGGGATTTTTTTATTTTCTTTTATTATTGAGTAAAGCTACTGACATGTTTAAATGATGTCTAAACCAACAAATTTATACATGGACCATTTGGTAACAAACTTCAATGAATTAAGTTTTTGTCATAATTAAAAATGAAGTCAGAATTGATGATTGGTGGTGTATTAGGATCAAAACAAATCCAGCTGATGTAAATGAAGTAAACTCCTTGTGAATAGGAACGTAAGACCTTACATTGGACATGAACAGTCAATTATATGAGGTAGTTAGTGATTACTTATATTGGCCAGGGGAAACTAATGAGTACATTATCTCTTTTGCCATCCATATCAACTGTATATCACTATGAATTCATGTTGATATACAGTTGATATTGCAATTGCCCATGGTGGATTAGTTGTTGAGGCTGTGTTGTGTTTCAGGGACACCCATGGCTCATCACAAGGTCAATTACTACATACAGCCTTTAAAGCTCCAACTCCAACATTAGTCCTACCCCTATAAATTGGCTTTTAATAAATCTAAACTCATGCCTAACAATTAGAAGCAAGCCTTATCCACCTCAAACAATGACTCAAATTTCTGGAAGTTGCGATATGCTCTTTTTCCAAATTATGAAGTCTTCATTGAATTTTAAAGCCCAGGAGTGTATTGACTAAGTTCACAAATGGTATTACAACATGGAGAACGTATAAAATATTCTTGACCATCAAAAGAGCATATAAAGGACAGAGAGTTCCTAGCATTAGCCACAAGGAACCATAGTCTAGCAGTTTTTTAAGCTCATTAATTTATTGGTTCTGATTGCAGTTCTTTTTTAAAAGAAAAACATGCGCCGCTTCTAACGATCTATTCTTTAAGTAACTGATCCATGCTGCATGTACTAATGTGCCATTGTTCAAGTTTTGTTACTCGTGATTTGCCAGTTCTATTGCACAAAAATAATTAGCAATACCTTCACATTATCTACATTTTAGCAGTTATCTATTATTCTTCATAAATATAATACATGAATTATTTTGTAACAGAAAATTAACTGAAAGTTTGTGTGCATCATGGAGGCTAATACCTCACCTCACAACATAATAAAAGCCTTCTCATGCTTCCTCCATCTAATACACTAAAGTCACATTCTGTAGACAGTAAACTATCAAGAGTTCTCTTGGCTGACCTGTATTGAATAATGCACACCAAGAGTTTGACAGAATGTTTGAGAGAAACTTTCTCTTAGTGAGAAGAGGAAATGTATTATATCAACAGTATTACCAAGGCAGTGCGTACAGTAATGAATATATAGAGAAAACAGAAAACAACAGAACCCTTATGATTGGGACACGTCACTCAATCAGTTACAATGCAAATCTTCTTGAATCTTCTTCTTGCTTCTAGAATCCGTTGGTAATTCCACTGCCTTAATATCCCCCCGCGAGCCAAGCATCACTGGAACAATGGTGAGGCTTGATCGAAGCTGTGCAAACCGAGGTGCTGAGAGAGGTTTGGTCATGATGTCTGCAATCTGATCTTTGCTGGAAATGAAAGAGACTTGTAAAGTTTTGGCTGCAACTCGTTCCCGAACAAAATGGTAATCTAGCTCCACATGTTTCGTTCTTGAATGCATAACTGGATTAAGTGACAGGTATGTAGCTCCGAGATTATCACACCAAAGAATTGGTGGATTTGAGAGCTGAATACCAAGTTCTTGCAATAGTGACTGCAACCAAATAACTTCACAGGCAGCATTAGCAACAGACTTATACTCGGCTTCCGTGGAAGATCGAGCAACAGTGGGTTGTTTTTTTGAACCCCAAGAAATTAGATGACTACCAAAGTATATACAAAAACCTCCTGTGGAGCGACGATCATCTGGACACCCGGCCCAGTCGGCATCAGAGAAGGCATCAAGTTTATAGGATGAAGATGAGGAAAAACAAAGGCCAAAAGTACGGGTATGATTCAAATAACGAAGAATGCGCTTGACTGCCTTCCAGTGGGGAAGGCGAGGATTATGCATGTACTGACAAACACGGTTAACAGCAAATGAGATATCTGGTCTAGTGAAGGCCAGATATTGAAGACTTCCTACGACACTTCTGTACCAGTGAGGGTCATCAAAAAGAGGACCATCTAAGGCTGTTAATTTTTCAGTGACAGACATAGGTGTATTTACTGGTTTAGATTCATGCATATGAGTCCGTATCAGTAAATCATGAATATATTTGGATTGAGACATACACAAACCAGATTGCATGCGAGACACTTCTATACCAAGGAAAAAATTGAGAAACCCTAAATCTTTAACAGGAAAATATTGCTTCAAAGAAGAAATAAAATCAGCAATAAGAGTGGAACTTGAACCAGTCACCAATATGTCATCAACATATATCAGAAGGTACAAACAGTCAGAAGCAGTACGCAAAATAAAAAGAGATGAATCCGAAGCAGAACACGTAAAACCAAGATGAAGAAGCTTGTCACTTAATTTGGCAAACCAGGCCCTAGGGGCCTGTTTTAGACCGTATAGAGATTTTTTTAACTTACAGACATGTGCCGGAAAATCGGGATTCACGAAGCCGGGAGGTTGCTTCATGTAGACAGCCTCCTCAAGGTCACCATGCAGAAAAGCGTTCTGGACGTCAAGTTGGTGCAGCGACCAGTTTGAGGTAACAGCAAGAAAGAGCAAAAGTCGAATGGTAACCGGTTTCACAACTGGACTATAAGTTTCATGATAGTCCAATCCGAGCTGCTGATGAAACCCTTGAGCAACAAGGCGTGCCTTGCGACGCTCAAGAGAACCATCAGCACGACGCTTGGACTTTAGAACCCACTTGGATCCAAGGAGATTATAGGTCGGTGAGGGAGGAATGAGATCCCAAGTTTGATTATGGAGCAGAGCATCAAACTCAGTAGCCATGGCAGTACGCCATTCAGCGTATTTAGAAGCTTCTGAGAACGAGGTTGGTTCTTCGGGAACTGAAAGGGAAGAAGAAGGTTGGGGAATTGTGGATGTGGTAAGAGAACCAGATGGTTGACGCGAAGGCCACGGAATCGTTCCATCAGTGCGATGGCGAGGGCACAGAGTATGGGTTTTGGACCTTGTAACCATGGGATGAGTGGAAGAAGAAGGACGTTGATCAGGAGAAGAAGATGGAAGATCAACAGACTCGAGGTGAGAAACTGTATTCGACAGAGGTGATGTGGCGGCAGCAGGAGAAAAGGAAGATTGAGACGAAGAGGAAGAACTGGAAGACAAGCTAACGGCAGATGAGCGGGTAGGAGAGAATAAGATGGAGTTAGGGTTAGATGGAGACATGGGCTGGGTTATAGGAGAAGTGGGCCTTGAGGAATTTATGGGTTCAGACGGAAGGAGGTTAGACCGATTTTGAGAAGACCAAATGGAAGGTTGGTGTTGTTGGGTCACGGGAGAGAGATCAGTCTGAGACGCAAAAGGAAAAACTGTCTCATCAAAAATTACATCTCGAGAAATATAATTGCGACCCGTGGGAATATGAAGACAAATGTACCCTTTGTGATCTGGGCTATAGCCCATGAAAACACAGGGCTTGGATCTATAATCCATTTTATGTTGATTAAAAGGCCTGAGATTGGGCCAACATGCAGACCCAAAGACTTTAAAAAATTTATAATCAGGAAGACGGCCCAGTAATACTTCAAAGGGCGACTTATTTTGCAATAGCGGAGTTGGCATAGAATTAATCAAAAAAGTGGCGGTTTGAAAGGCCTGGGCCCAAAAGGAATGTGGAACCGAGGCATGAGATAAAAGAGATAGTCCGGTTTCAACAATATGACGATGTCGACGTTCCACACTTCCATTTTGTTGATGAGAGTGTGGACATGTGACCCGATGAGTTATGCCACAAGACTGAAAAATGTTTTTAAGGGGGCGAAATTCGCCACCCCAGTCAGTTTGAACTGAGACAATTGTGGTATTAAAAGTATTACTCACATATCGAAGGAAAGCCAACACTAAAGAAGTAACATTAGATTTCATTTGCATAGGAAAAAACCAGACATATTTGGAATAATCATCAACTAAAGAAAGATAATAGCGCATGCCATTCATAGAGAGCTCAGGGGCTGGACCCCAAACATCAAGAAATAATAATTCAAATGGGCGAGTTGAGCGAGACGAGGTGGGTGGGTGAGGCAGAACATGAGCCTTGGCATTGCAACAAGCAGGGCAATTTTTTATTGAAGTAGAACTTGTAGACGGAAGATTGAAACGACGAAGAATAAAAGCAGTAGTGCGTGGAGACGGATGACCCAGTCTGGAGTGCCAGAGTTGAGCTGAAGTTCTAACACCAAGGAAGGCACGGGGAGGTGAGGAGGTCACTGCACTAGACTGGAACGCATAGAGGCCATCTTCAACGTGACCCTGAAGGAGAACTTCCCGGGAACGTGAATCCTTCACAAGAAACAAATCAGAGTGAAATTCAAAGAAAACTTTATTATCATTGCAAAATTGACGTACAGAAAGAAGGTTTCTAGAAATTGAGGGAACATGAAGTAAATTATGTAAGAGAAAATTGCCAGCTGTGGTCGGTATTTGAGCAGAACCGAGATGATGAATAGGAAGTGATGAGCCATCTCCGATGAAGACTTGGTCAGGTCCCTGATAGGGCGTCGACTCCAGGTTGAGATTATTGAACTCTGAAGTGAAGTGGTGAGAAGCAGCTGTATCAGGATACCAGGTTGTGGTATTGGGTGATGTAGTAGAGAGAACTGTGTTATTGGCTAGGAGAGGGGCGGAAGAAGGTGATGGATATGGAGTGGTTAGCCGATGGTAGCAGGTCAAGGCAGTGTGACCAATTTTCTGACATAGTTGGCATTGTGGACGGGTATCAGAACGTGGAGAAGCAGGATAAAACTGGGGTGAAGTGGGACGTGGAGAAGCAGGACCACGCCCACGACCTCGTCGACCTCCACGGGATGGAGCACGAGAGGATTGAGGATAAGAAGGATATCGAACAGTATGATGGGCAGCAAGAGAAGTATTAGCAAGTAAATTCTGGGTTTGATAAGAAATACGGGACTCATGATTTAGCAGGTAACTGTAGAGCTGAGCAGAAGAAATGGTATCAGCACGAGTGGTTAGAGAAGTAACCAAAGATTCATACTCAGTGCCTAGACCTGCGAGCAAAGAAATGGAAAATTCTGAGTCGCTGAGAACATGACCAGCAGCAGTTAAGCTAGCGGCAAGGGACTTGGCTCTGTTATAATAATCAGAGACAGATTCGGGACCCTTTCGTAGAGTAGCTAACTGAAATTTTGTGTGACACACATGAGCAGAAGACCTTGCGGAAAAGAGATTTTGGAGAGTGGTCCAAATTTCAGCGGATGTATGACAATCAAGAACTTGTCCGAGGACTGATTCTGAAAGAGACGAATTCAGAGTAGAAATAATGAGTTTATCTTGCAAAACCCATTTTTTGTGCTCTGGATTAGGGGCATTGTTAATAGAGGAAGGAGGCATTGGTAGAGAACCATCAACATGCCCATACAATTGATGGCCCTGCAAGAAAGGAACAATTTGAGCTTTCCATAGAAGATAGTTATCTATGGTAAGCTTGATTGTAATGAATTGAGATGCAGTAGTAAGAACATTTGTGGTTTTGTCTGATGGAGCCATTGTGAGAAGAGAAGAAAAAAAAAAATATATATGTAATAACACAGGAAGAGGAAGGACGTGAGTCCTGGTCAGGCTCTTGATACCATATTGAATAATGCACACCAAGAGTTTGACAGAATGTTTGAGAGAAACTTTCTCTTAGTGAGAAGAGGAAATGTATTATATCAACAGTATTACCAAGGCAGTGCGTACAGTAATGAATATATAGAGAAAACAGAAAACAACAGAACCCTTATGATTGGGACACGTCACTCAATCAGTTACAATGCAAATCTTCTTGAATCTTCTTCTTGCTTCTAGAATCCGTTGGTAATTCCACTGCCTTAATAACCTGTAGTAGCTTCCAGCAAATCCCAAGAATAAAACTTCTCTCTTAGGATCAATTTACACATTAAAGTCATTTTGGATTTAGCTTCAGTATTGGTATGCATATTCATTCCACAATAGTTCCATTTACCATTTCAGCATTGGCCTAATATTATTGGGTTCTTCTGCAGGACAGCTTGCTCCATTATTAATTTCACAACCACATAAGTCTGTTCGCTACTAAAAGACCACTTGTGTGTAATGAATTTAGCCACCTTGTATAAAAATCTATAGCTATTTACACACAAAGGATTTTATCATTTTACATACTGTAGCGGACAACCAAACCATGTTCCTTATCTACCTAGTATTGGATACCCATAGCTTATTTTTAACAAATGCATTTTAATTCCAATTGAACTCTGATATAAGTAGTTAATGAATATAAGGTTCTTGTTCAAGTAATAGAACCTTATGGACCTATTAGCAGCGCAAATCCCTGAAATATAAACACCAGGTAAAAAATTGGTGGAGCATTTAAGAATGATGGCATGTCTAACTAATTAGACAACTACTAGCTTCTGGTCTTCCCCTCCGTGCACTTTCAGTTCATTCATAGTTCCACAAGTCCCTTTTTTCTCGAAATCTCCATTTGGTTCAAAACCAAAATGTAGAAATTTATAGGGGAAAAACCAAGAAATGGACAAAGGAAATGCAGCTTTCCCAGCGTTATCATTGAGCACTTTCGTTTCGATTTTGCCTCACACAATTCAAGAATCAAATGCATTCAGAAAGGCAGAGGTAAGATTGAGAACAGGGAGCCAATGCGTTGAGCGTTGGAAGTAGAGAGATAAATTTATGCGGAATAAAGACGAACCTTTGATCTCTTGTCGCCATTTCAGCAACTTCGAATCTTGTATTGACCGAGGTTGGTGGCAGAAGGGAAAAGGGACAGAGAAGAGAGATACAGCATTTATCATTATTCTTCGAGAATGATATTCATGTGGTTACTTGTTCAGCTAGATTTTTGCTTAACTCGATCGTTCTCTCATGCACGAGGTAGATGTTATAGCATATGTTACAATCTCCCAAGTCCCATGGCCGGCTTAACGCCTACGCGCGACTATGGCGACTGCCTACGAGCACTGCTTCTCTACTTTGCAATTTTTTTGTAAAATAATTATTAAATTAATGATTATTTGTTAAAATCTTTTATCGAGTTATTGATGTCATTTTGGCAACAAAGATATTTTATTCACATTAATATATAAAAAAAATATTAAAAGATCTGAGAATATTACAAATATATTGGTAATTAGAAAATATTTAAAATGAATAAAAATATTTAAATTATAGAAAAAAATAAATAAACTGATATATAATGTATTATAAAAGTCATTAATTAAAATAAAAAAAATAGACTTTGATGATATGTTTTAAAAAACAAAATACAAATATCATTGGGAGTCTTCTAAGGCCCCCCGGTTGATACAAGGTCCCAAAACTGTGAAAGATATAATTAAAAATATAATTATTCTATTTTTAAGTCACTATATAAAATACATTATTTATATAATTTAAAATAATAAGATTTAATTTATAAAATTTAAAATTTATCTTTTAAATTAAATTATAACTTATAAAAAATTTATTACATGTGTTGTATTTTTCTTTTAGGTAACAGTAAATAAAAAGAAAGAATGATACAGTGGGAGAGAAATGAGACAGCCACCTGCCACGGTTGACGTCCTTGCCTGGCAAAGAAAAAAAAACTTGCTTAACGTTGACTTAAAAATAAATAAAAGTTGAACCGATTGTGACAGAAATAAGAAAGTGTATTATATTTTATCTCATTTTATTTAATCATTATAATTTTTTTAACTTTCAATACAAAATAAAATAAATAATTTAATTTTTTTAAATCTTAAAATAAAAATAATATTAAAAAATATATTCTAATAATATTTTATTTAACTTTTTAACTTTAATCTCAACTCATTTCATCTTTAAAAACAAACCAACCCTAAATTTACTGTCTTAAGTCATACAAGTGAAGTCTGTAATAGCAGTGAATATGTACACTTTGTAATGATGCTCTATTGTCACTTTTTGCAGATTACGACGATAGTGACCAGTAGTAAAACGGGCATTCACTTCCACTATAAAATAGCATCACCCCAAAATTTAATAAACAAATGAGATTGAAACAACAATGTTCGTGCTATATTAAGAATATGTTGATGTTTTCTTTCCACTACAGAAATTTTATTGAGGAGTCTCAACACAACTATATTGATGAATGACATATTTAAAATTCAGAAAAGTGGAAAGGAAGAATTTTGTACCATGGTCAGTACTTATTTGTTTTATTTTGGTATGAAATTGTGTTTTGACTAACTTGAAAAAAAATTTAATGAGTAATGTCAGATTTACTTTCAAAAATATAAATTCAAGTGGCACGAGTAGAATAATCAACAATAGTAAAAAAAAAAAACTCTAACCTTTAACAGTAGAAATAGAGAAAGGTCCTCATATATCACAGTGAATAAAGTCGAAAAGGGAAGTACAAAAATGATTATTATTAAGAAAATGTAATTTCTTCTGTTTGGCCAAAGGACAAATCATACATGGAGTATTAGGTACAACCAGTTGAGGAACAAACTTATTAAGAAACAAAACCTGTTATGCCAAGTCTCAAACTAAGAGTATTTGGTAGATATAGAACAAACATATGAAAAAGGCTTAGTAGAAGAAGAAAAGCCTGATGATTGCAGTATGTAAAGTCCTCCTTGCTGTCTACCCACTCCAATTAGCATCCAATGAATCAGGTCTTGAATAAAACACATATCAGAAGAAAACACAAAACAGCAAGTGAGTAACTTAGTAAGCTTGCTGATGGAAATAAATCTGAAAGTAAAAGAAGGAACACAAAGAACATCATGAAGAACAAGATGTTTTAAAATACAAACAGTACCAATATGTATAACAAACACAGATTGACCATTAGGAAGCTTAACAGAAGTATTAACAGTAGATGTAATGGAAGAAAAATAATTGATTGAAGGAACCATATTATCTATGTCTCTTGTGTCAATAATCCAACAATTAGGGCTAAACAAATTGGATTTAAGAGACGAAAATACTGAGTGGGTATTATTGCATAAGTGGTGAGGCAAAAAAATACCAGAAAATGTAGAAGTTGAAGCTACTGCATTAACAACATGAGTAGGGTTAACAGAGGTATTTTGAGGGTGAAGCATAGACAAGAGCTGTTGATATTGAACCTCAGTTAAGGAAAATGGAGATGTAGCCGAGGGATTGTTGTCACTATGGACAACTTGATTGGCAATAGACTGTTGCCTCTGTTTTGGCTTGTATCCCAATAGAAAACCATGCAATTTATAGCACTTGTCAATAACATGACCAGTAATTCCATAATGCTTACACACTGATCGTTCCTTCTTGTAACAAAAGCATGTGAGTCAACAAGGGGAAGAGAGACAACTGAAGTTTCTCTCTGTTGCTCTTCCTGTAAGACAAGAGAAAACACTTTATTCTGAGCTCTCGCAGAAGGAAAATATTCATTCAAACCCATCAAAAATTTTAGAATGTGCTCCTATTGAACATAATAATTCAATGTGTGCATAACTCCACAAGAACAAGCCGGAGCAGGTTTGTAATTTACCAACTCATCCCAAAGGGCTTCAAGCGAGTAAAATAGGTGCTCACCGAAAGCTATCCTCGAGAAAGAGTAGAAATGGATTTCTGTAACTGGAAAATCCTTGGACCGCTCTTTTTCTGAAAGAAACATTCCCTTAGATCTAACCAGATCTCATTCATAGTAGAAGTATACAAAATACTAGCAGATATATCGAATGAAACAAAGTTAAGAAGCCAAGATATCACCATATTATTGCAGCGTAGCCATGGAGAAAGCAGATGATCGTTCTAATCTAAAGGTTTGATGACGGAACCATCGACAAATCCTAACTTGTTCTTGTCTGAGAGAGCCATGGTCATAGATCGAGACCATGTGTGGTAATTGTCTCCAATTAAGGGTTGAGTAACCAAGACGACACCAAGATTGTCACTTGGATGGAGGAAAAAATGGCTCGTAGCATCATCTGAAAGAGAAGAATGAGTCCGCGCCATGGAAGAAAACCTCTGATACCATAACAAGAGTAAAACCCTAGCAGATGGAAGGTTCTCGATGGCTTGGGTAAAAGACCTCAGTAATATTATTTCTGATGTGTAAAAGAAAATAATAATAAAGTTTATAAAGTATTTATACTATGGACAGATAAATAAAAAAACTAATGTATTTACAATACAATTGACACGTGTAAAATGTAAAATATACTTGATATTTTCCTTTCATATTCGTTCTTTATTCATTTTGATTCTCCAATCTTAGACCCAACATTTTCGTCTTCAATGAAAATTCTGTCATAAAATTACTTTAAATGTAGAGGAATATGTATCTAAACTAAAGATCACCACAAGTATTTGAAAGATACACACATCGCAATCTATAATCTATATTATATGGATCTATATTATGGCAAAAACTTTACATGGATTTCCGTTAACTATTTTTTTTTTATAAGTACTTAGATGGATTTTCATAGCTTGGAGACCCAGTCTATAATCTATATTGCTCCTACACATGATGTGATCCAGATGAAGTTTTGAAATTGGCATTCTATATATCTTTTTTGATCAGTAGCCATTCAATATTAGAAAGAAAATCCCTTATTGGATTTAGCAACGCATACTCCAGAAGATTTAGAAGGAAAACATTCAAGTGATTTCTCTTGAGCTAGCACTGTTGAACGGTGGCTGGCCACCGAAAGAGAGAGAGAGAGTAGAGAGCAGAGGAGAGAGAGAGACTACCCGTCTCGTTTTGCTGCCGTTTACGGTGGCTCACCAGCGGGATGAGAGTTTGCACTATGCACTTCGCCAAGGTGGGGATGAGCTTCTTTTGGGCATGATGAAAAAATACCACTTGAATAAAATAGTCGATTTGAATAAAGAAGCTTCATATCTAAGAGGAACAAAAAGCTTCTGACAAAGCAGACAGTCAAGTCTCTGATATATAAGCAGAGCCAACAATAGTAGGCAGAAGGCAGGGGACATGGGAAAAGAAAAGAAAAAACTAATATGGTTAGTAAACGGGTACTCTCGAGTGGTAAGGGTATCATTACCAACATATATATATATATATATATATATATATATATATATATATATAAATGGGAGAGAAACACAAAAGAGTCTACAAGATTGATGGTAGATAGTTGGGGCAGTTTGACATAAAATAAGGTCTAAGGCGAAATTGAAGATGAAGTATTTTTATCTTTAATATAATAATAGAAACTATATAATTATATTGAATATTTAACCATTTAAAATTTATTTAAAGTTAACAATATCCCTAACTACTTTTTTTTTTTTAAATAAATCAATCTTTCATTCATAACTCATGCATTACATAGTTTTTCAAAACGGATACATTGCATAATCACTTCTGGTCCCTCTTCAATCCACACACACTCATTTTCACAAGATAATGCAAACTTAGCTAATTTATGAGCTGCTTGATTCCCATCTCTAAACACATGTTGAAGTCTCCAAGTATATCTATCTTGAAACAATTCCTTGATGTCCTCTACAATCTGTCCATACCATGAACAATGCTATTATGTGGCTTTATCGCTTTTACTACTACTAGAGCATCCCCTTCAAAAATGATATTATCCATCCTTAATTCAGAACACAGCTCCACAGCTCTCTCCAATACTAGCATCTCAGCCTGCAATGGATTGGTTACAAAAAGTTTTGGCATGCACACAACAACCATTAGCTCTCCTTCCCATTGCCTAATCACAATACCACCACCCATTTTGCAGCTAAGGTTCCATCTCAGTTAACTTTACACTCGGTCAATTCAAGTTTTTTCCATTTAATAGGTGCTAATCTTGCCCTTTGAGTGAATTCTTCAGTTGCTGGATTGTTGCCCACCTGTGCCTGCTGGAATTCCTCTTTTTCATCCCTAGCCTTCTCCACACAAAACTGGGGCTGACAAATTTGCCTTCAAAGATAAACTTTTTTCTTTGTAGCCATATTCTTCTCATAACACAAGCAACCTCCTCAAGTTGAGGTTTTTGTAAAGCTGCAACCAACTCCTTCCATATATTAAAAAAGCTACCATCTACACAGCTCCACTTTTTTAGACAACTTAAAGAATCAACCCAAACATCCTATGCAGAAGCACAGCTCCATAACAAGTGAGTATTAGTATCCTCAAGCTGCCCACATATTGGACATATGCAATCAGGGGTAACTTCTCTTCTGAATAGATTACTCATTGTTGGAAGTGCATCACCTACTGCTCTCCATATAAACACCTTAACTACATTTGAAATATTTAAATCCAAAAGTTTCTTCCAGACCTCTAAGCCATTTGTGTGGGTAGATGACTTACCTTTATAAGCCTTCCTCAAATGATATGCTAAGAAATACGCAAACTTCACTGTAAAAAGTCCCGACTTAGTAAGACCCCCATATATAAGTTTATCCTTTTTCCCTCTCTTACTTAGTGGGAGCCTCTTCACTATTTCTGCCATCCTCATTTAGCACTTTACTAATTAGATCAGCATTCCAATAACCATTATGATTAATCAGTTTATTTACACAAGCATCTTGTTGCAACTTCTTAACTAGAGACTAAATCTTATGGGTTGAAGGAGTAGGTAGCCACTTGTCACCCCATATTCTTATCTTGTTCCCCTTCCCCACCCTCCATCTCATACCTTCCTTTATAAATACACTGGACCCCAAAATACTTTTCCATATCTATGATGGTCCATAGCCCACTTTTGAGGTATCTCCATATCTATAATATTTTTCCTTCATAATTTTGCAACTAAAGAATCAAATTTTGTAAGCAACCTCCAAAACTGTTTTGCCAACATAGTTTGATTAAGACTTTCAAAATCCTTAAAGATCAACCCTCCTTGACTTTTTGACAGCCCTATCTTACTCCACTTCTTCCACTGAATTCTTCTATCTTTAGCCATATATCCCCACCAAAATCTAGCCATCATACTTGATATTTCCTTGCACAACTATTTTGGTAGCTTAAAAACACTCATTGCATAAGTAGGTATTGCTTATATTACTGATTTTATTAGGATTTCTTACCCAGCTTGAGCGAGACATTGATTTTTTCAATTATTGATTTTCTTCCACACCCTTTTCCTTGATCCCTCTAAAAGCTTGGTATTTCAATCTACCCACCATAGTAGGCAATGCCAAATATTTCTCTGCATCACCATACATTTGCACCAGTAATGTTAACTATTTCAGTACATACCTCCATACACGTATTTGAATTGAAAGAGTGAAGTTTTCTGCAATTTGAGCTTCTGTCGAGTTCCCATCTCGTACTTTGCCAAAACATGTTGCACAACACTCCATTGTTGAGTATTCCTGTAAAAAATTAAATAATTATCTGCAAAAAGTAGATGGTTAATACTAGTACCCTCTTGCTCATGGCTACACCCTTAATAACCTTAACTGCCTCAGCCTCATGTAACATCAAGCTTAGTCCTTCTGCACACAGGAGGAAAAGGTAAGGAGACAATGGATCACCTTGCCCTAATCCCCTTGTTCGGTTTATAACACAGCTAGGCTAACCATTCACCAACACATAATACTTAACTGTACCTATACATTTCATAATCATCTCAATCCACTTACTACCAAAACCCATTTTCTCCATAGTTGCCCTCATATACCTTCATTTCACCCTATCATACGCATTTGACATGCCCAACTTTAGAGTCATACACCATTCTCTCCCCTTTTGTCTATACTTCATAGTGTGCAAGGCTTCATATGCTATCATAATATTATCTGAGATTAACCTGCCAGGTATGAAGGAACTCTGGTTGCATAATATAACAACAGGTAATATCCTTTTCAGTCTGTTTGCAAGAGTTTTAGCAATAAGTTTATACAAAACATTGCATAAACTTATTGGTCCAAAATCAAACACAACCATAGGACACTCCACCTTAGGAATTAAAGCAATATGTGTGTTACTTATCCCCTCATCAAAAGCTCTATCATTAAGAAATCTAAGTACTACACACGTGACCTCTTCCCCCACCACATTCCAAAATTCTTCATAAAAGCAGGCTCCAAAACCATCAGGTCTAGGAGCTTTTAATAGACCCATTTCACTTAAAGCCTCTTCCACTTCCTCCTTAGTAAAAACTCTCTCCAATTGTTCATTCATTCCTTCAGTAACTCTAGGTTGTAAATAACTCAAACAGTTCTCAATTGCCTCTTGGGAAGGCCATGTGGAACAATACACATCCCTATAGTGATCTTCAGAAGCCCTCTGAATATCTTGCTGATTTGTTTATCATAACTAACTACGAATCCTGCACCTTCAAGATCTGATTCATTCTCCTTCTTTGAGTTGCACACATATGAAAGAACTTTGTGTTCCTATCTCCTAGCTAATACCAATTGATCTCAGCCCTTTGCCTCTACCTTATGTCTTCCTGTTCTAACAACTGTCCTACTTCTTTTGGTAAGCTCTTAATCATACTAACATTGTTTGGATCATCTACCTCTTGTAGTCTTTTTAATACTTCTGTCTTTTGCTTAATATTCTTCTCACCCCCAGTACATCTAGTCTTGATCCATTTTGATAACTTTCTACTACAATGAGAAAGAGCTAATTGCATATTCTCCATGGAATGTATTTGCTCATTCTTCCATACATCCTCAATAATTTTACCACATTCTTCATCCTTATACTAGCAAGCTTCAAATTTAAAATTGAAAGCTCTCATTACCAGATCCCCTCTTCTTATCTCATTTAGCATTGACATCACCACATGCTTATGATCTAAACTTCAAGATGCCTAACATTCAACCATCATATTTGGATGCAAGACCTTCCAATGTATATTTGCTAATATTCTGTCCAATCTCTCCTTAGTGAAGCTATCATTAGCATGTCCATTGCTCCAGGTATAAAAATCCCCCTACATCCAAGATCAAACAAACCAATCTTCTCCACCGCAGCCCTAAAACCCCTCATTTGATTCTCAAGCCTAGATCTACCCCCAACCTTCTCTAACCGAAACATAATCTCATTAAGTCATCAAACACACACCATGAGAATTTACCAAGGTTAATTTGTGACAGTAATTCCCACGATAAGTACCTTCTACTAACATCTGGATAGCCATAGAATCCAGTTAGCAACCATCTAGTGGACTAATCATGCATTTTAAACCACCCAGTTATATGCCTCAAAGCAAAATTAGCAATCTGAAAATTAACTTCCTACTTCCAAAGGATTGCTAAGCCACCACTTCTTCCTACTAGGTCCACCATAAAACACCCATAAAAACCCAACTTTCTTTTAACTTCTTCAATTATATGTTTTGCAATTAGTGTTTCCATCAGAAACACTATTTAGGATACTTTTTCTTTACCATTTGGTAAAAATCATGAACTATTCGGGAGTTTCCAAGCCTTGACATTTCCAACTTCCAAAATTCATAATCCTCAACGGGGCTGACTGATAGCCATTGCCGATCCCAGGTCCACATCATTCTCACTAAGTTCATTCTTCAATTTTTGTTTTTTCCCTTCAACCACTTCCATTTCTTCATCAAATAAAGATAAACCATACCTCTTCCTTCTAGAAGACATTACAGAAGACTGGCCAGTATTCCTCTGCTGCCCTCTATACCCATGTTGACAAGCACTTCTTTTCCAACTCATTCTCTCACTAAAATCATGTCTTTTTGCTTTAACATTGTCAACTACCATAGTAGTTTTAAGCTTCTTGTTGGAAAGCATATACTGCTCTTCTTGAATATTAATCCCCACAGACATGTTCTGCCCCATTATACCTTTCAGACTAGGTATGGACTCACTGGGCCCTAAGCCCATAATGACAACATCCTTTTCCACCCTATTATCCTTCCTCTGTTCAAATATATCCACATTATCCCCATTTAAAACCTGATCATCTGTAGACTGAGTCATGCAACTTCTTTTTCAACTACTCCCTTATTCTCTGCCACATCCCCTTCTTGATTTGAACCAGCATGATTCTTTCTAACAACCCTTGAGAATCCACTAGCTTCTTGACTCTCACCTGCCCCTTCACTGAACTCACCCACTGCTGCACCCTCCTGACTGTTCACTGAACATGACGGCCAGAGAACAAGTTCCCTCTTGTCATCATACTTCCCTGAATTTGATCAAGACCCAATATTCATGATGGATTGCCCCCCACCTTGTTGCCATCCCCCACTCTCTGCTCTTAGCTACTACCTAAATTGTCTATCATTATCCATGCCTCTCTTGTTTCTTCCAATCCCAAAATCACATACAATCGATCCATGAAAAATTCTTCCACACTTGAAACAAATCTTGGGCAATTTCTCATACTTAATTGGCACCCACATACTTCTTGAGTTTAAAGTAATAGTTCTGCCCCACACAATCGGCTTCCTCAGATCAACCTCTACCTGAACTCTAAGATATCCTCCCCACCCCCACATCATTTTTTGGAACATCAACGTCCACCACCCTACCGATGGAGTTCCCAATCCGCTCCCCAATCCTCCTTTTCATGCAGGCCATAGGTAAATTGTGGAGTTGAATTCAGTATTGTTCTTGATGGAAATCAATCTGGTCAGGTTGCAAAGTCACATTGAATGTTTTCACAACAAACAAGATATTATCAAAAAGCCAAGGTCTTCCAGCCAATACTCGATCACGTTCCTTACCTGTTGCAAAAATAATGACAAAAGTATTGTCTTGATTCGGCCTAAAACTCACATTCTTATCGACCCTCCACACTTTAAGCATGGTAGATCGAATTACCTCTTTCCCGATACGTCTATTCGCAAAAACTCTACCAATCAAACTCCTCCTCTCACAGGTTTTCAACTCTTCAAAGTCCTCCAATTGTATTTCTATTTCTGTTTTCTCCTCCTCATTTAGACTCAGCTTCTCCCAATCTTCACTCAGATTCTCCATCATTAGATCAAAAACACCACACACCGTGGAACTATTTCTCTTTACTCAGTGGGAGTAAATAGTCAATATCCTTCTCCTCTTTTTGCCAAGATGAGGATAGAAAGAAGACAACGCTTTTGAAAAGGTATACCCTAACTACTTAAATATGATACACTTACAATTACGACTGTATCAAAATTCAAATAAACAGAAGGGCTTAACACCTTGACAATTTCAATGGGAAACTAAATTCATTAGAATATCCAAATAAAATCAATAATATCATATAAATAAAAAAGTAAAAAATTACAAGAAGAAAAGAAAAAAATAAAAATAAAACAAAGAATCTAAGCGGTAGAAAGAATGAAAGATGAAGTGTGGAAGAAAATACATGAGATGAGATAAGATGAAAGTTGAATAAAATATTGTTAGCATATAATTTTTTAATATAATTTTTATTTTGAGATTTGAAAAAGTTGAATTGGTTATTGTATACAAAATACAATAAAAAAATTCAACTTTTTCAAATCTCAAAATAAAAATAATATTAAAAAATAATATTTTAACAATATTTTATTCAATTTTAAACTTTTATCTTATCTCATTTCGTCTATGTAACCAAACGAAGATAATATTAACCTTATTTCTCATGAAAATTATGATATATTAACGGAATTTTTTTTTTACATTTATGTTTTCTATTTCTTAAGCCACTTTAAAACTTAATTTCATTAATAACATAAACTTATATTATCAGGCATGTTTCATTTAACTATTAGTATTTATTAATATAATATAACTATTAGTATAATTATTATTAATATAACTATTAGTATTTATAAAATATTATAAATACTAATAGTAGCAATGATCCACCTTAAACACTTACTCCATTTTCTATTTCTATTATTAATGAGGAATGTTATAACGAAATTGTACACCACACGTTCATTTATCCAATATATGATTTGTTAGTTTTATCATAGATAATTCTACTAATCATCTCTATATTACACACATACTTTATTATTATTATTATTATTATTTTTTTCTCTTAACAAGTATATGGTATAAAGATGATGAGTAAAACAATTCAATTAGTTTAGTATAAATTAAACAAAAATTAAAATAACAGTAATGTGTGGTTTAGGCAGCTAGATAGAAAGATTCTTTTATCATTCTATTAAATACACGAATATTAAGGCCTCGTTTGAAACTTGGACTTAGTTCAGTCTAATTTTAAACTAAGTCTAACATTCAAATACCCAACTCTCAAATCGCTAAATTTATCTTAACTCAAAATCTTTTTACACATGAAACTCATAACTTTTTTCAACTCAACACCTCTTTACACGTAGGATCTACAACCTTTTTCAACTTCCTATAAATACATCTAAACTCATATTAACATCTAAACACATTTAGGCTGCGTTTGGATGTTGAGCTGAACTCAGCTGAGCTCAGTTCTTTATAAATAGTAGTAAGTTGAATAGTGGAGTGAGTTATATGGGGTCCATCTAAACTGAGTGTAAAATGTGTTTGGATGTTAAGATGAGTTTAGTACTTTTTATGAGAAAAAAAAAGTTATAGTTTCCACGTATAAAGATGTGTTAAGTTGAAAAAGGTTGTGGGTCTCACGTGTAAGGAGATTTTGAGTTGAGATGAGTTTAGTAATTTGAGAATTGGATATTTGGATGTTAGATTTAGTTTAAAATTAGACTGAACTTAGCTAAATTTTACAACCAAATACAGCTTTAAACTCATTTTAGGTGGGTTCCATAAAATTCATTCTACTATCTCAACTCATTACTATTTATAAATAATTCAACTCAACTCAACTCAACTCAACTCAAGATTTAAACTGGATTAAAATACAAGCTTTGGGTTGTTCAACCGCGTTTGTTTTGGAACAACCATATGGCCATATTGAACCGCATTGGCTTTTTTAAGTTCGAAAAAAAAAACACCAAACCTCAAAAACAAGATCACATTAGCACGCGTGTCCAATGCCCTCTCCGACAGCCAATCAAAATCCACGTACCTAAACTAAGCACACCGTGGACTCGCCGGTAACATCAGACCTTGTCTGCTCCTCACCTTCAAGTTTCAACTGAAAATTAAAAATAATTAATTTAAATACACAAAATTGCCAATCTATTGATCATTAGCTATCCATAGCTCGAATTCTTTTTGGTTTTTTGAGACCCAAATTATAGAGAGGGATTCGGATCGCCCTCTGAATCTCGAGGAGCCGCTGAAGGGATGGCTATACTCTACGCGGTGGTTGCTCGGGGAACGGTGGTGCTGGCGGAGTTCAGCGCTGTTACGGGTAACACGGGTGCGGTGGCGAGGCGGATCCTCGAGAAGCTTCCGTCGGAAGCCGATTCCAGGCTCTGCTTCTCCCAGGACACCTACATCTTCCACATACTTCGATCCGATGGCCTCACCTTCCTCTGTATGGCCAACAACACCTTCGGCAGTGCGTTTCTACTTCTCCTCCTCTTTTTATTTTAATCTTTCTAATATCGAAACAATTCTTCATTTTCGATTGTGGTTTTGGCTGATGGATTTTAGGATGCGGAGGGGGCTTTGGGTTTATCGATTTTTATGCTGGAAATGATAATGATACTTGATTTATCCAATTGTGTTCCAAAAAATATTTTGATCATGCAAGAATCTAATCTAAACTTCAATGATTAGCTTTACTTCGTTCTTATAAAAAAAAAAATTAAACTAAGCTTAGTTCCATTTGCTCGGTAGTCAGACCAATTAAAACTAGTTGATTTGCTCGGTAGTCAGACCAATTAAAAAAATTAAACTAAGCTTAGTTCCATTTGCTTATATCTAGATTGAGCAGAATTTCTACTAAGCTCCTGTTGATTTCGAAGGAAACGGGGGGGGGGGGGGGGGGGGGGGGGGGGGAGAGAACAATGCAGAGTATTAGTTGTTAGATCAGTTTCAGTCTTAGGGGAATGATAACATACTTATTTTTATAGGTAAAATAAAATTTTGTTGATAGAAGTAAGTAGGCGTAGCCCAAGTACCTAAGAGGAATACAAAAATAATCTAATCTTAACTTCAATAATTAACTTTACTTTGTTCTTATAAAAAAAATTAAAATAAACTTAGTTGCATTTGCTCGGGAGTCAGACCAATTAAAACTAGGTTTCGGTTTGATTCATTATGCGTTAGGAGCAATTGCTTATATCTAGATTGAGCAGAATTTCTGTTAGGCTCCTGTTGATTTCGAAGGAAACGGGGGAAACAATGCAGAGTATTAGTTGTTAGATCAGTTTCAGTCTTAGGGAAATGATAACATACTTAGGTAAAATAAAATTTTGTTGATAGAAGTAAGTAGGCATAGCTCAAGTACACAAGAGGTATAGAAAAATAACATCTAGATACAATTATAGAAGCCCATAAAAACAACGTTTTGAAGAAGAATCTCTTAAGTTCATCCAAAGATGTTCCTGATCTTCAAATCTTCAACCATTTATCTCCATCCAAAGACACCACATGAGACATAGGGGGAGCATTTTCCACAAAACTCCAATTTAGGGGTTACCCTAAAGACCTCCCCAACACCCTTGCAAATCCGGTCCTTTTTTTTTTTTTATTGGCATTGGGTATCCAAGAACAAAGTCCCAACTAATTCCAGGGGTGCACAAGCCTTCAGCAAGGAGTTTCTCGCAAGTGCATCTCGGGTAATTCAATGGGAAGTTACTCCAATTCGATGGCCCCTATAAATTGTTTGCATCCAAGAGGATTCGAACCTTAGGCCTGGAGGGAGCATACCACTAAGACCAAGGCCTTTGCCAACCCCTAGGGGTTGGTCCTGTTGAAAATGCCCCCTATAATGTGCTGGCCACTGCACAATGCAATAATAACGATCCACGAGTTCATCACTTTTTTTTACAGATATAGCACCAATCAATAACAATAAGCCCACATTTCCTCAAAGAGAGCTACCTTGAGAGGCACCTTATATCTCCAAATGCACTTCCCAGGAAAGGTGTGGCGGTTTGAACCATCAAAGCCTTGTACAAGGACC
This sequence comes from Juglans mandshurica, assembly GCA_022457165.1. Lineage (NCBI taxonomy): Eukaryota > Viridiplantae > Streptophyta > Magnoliopsida > Fagales > Juglandaceae > Juglans > Juglans mandshurica. Next base: position 20,156,192 of record CM039630.1, on the reverse strand, counting down.
GAACTGTGAATCTCCTACTCCCCACATGAATCCATATCATCCTATCCGCCTCAACGTTACCAATATTTGCAGCATGAAAAAATCAGTGATGGCTCCTGCTAGAGCTATTCATCAAGTCTGCCACATATCACGCACAATCCGATAGAGTACTGGGAATGCAATCTTGAGGGTCCTATCTCCAAACCAAGGATGCTACAATACTAGCCTGTTGAATTTTCATTTTTGGATTTATAATTTTGAGGGATTTGAATATGCTCATTAAATAATACTAACACCTAACACACCACTTGCCTTTTATCAAGCTTATGTGACAAGCCAAACTGATTCATTCTCCACTGGTGTTTTACCATATCCGCCCTTTCTTCCATCCAGATCTGTAGGAACTCTCCTCTTTCAAATATCTCGGAAAAAGTTCGATATTGGTCAGAGAGCATATCTTCGTATTATGATCTATAAGTTGTTTTCAATCCAGATTTAAACAATCCATTTTATTTTTATGGATTCTCTCCTAGATTTTCTTTCCATTTGATATCTTTTGTGGTATATTTTCTTCCTGCCTCTTTAAGTATTTATCATATCATCTACTTATTTATCGTAGTCATCTCATTTTGTGTACATTTATACTTCTCTTTTGTGTGATAAGTAACCCTGCACGTTCCGACTTTTAAATCTCATTATCATTTAGATTTTCACATGAGAAGGATGTCAATCTATCGTTTTTTTTTTATTGTTTTTATCCCCCAACAAAAAAAGCTGCATACCCCAGTGTTCCCTCTTTTCATGTTCGTCTTTTAAACATCGTTTTGTGACTTCTTTGTGCCTTGGTCCAGGGAGGATCCCTTTTTCTTACTTGGAGGATATTCAAATGAGGTTCATGAAAAACTATGGCAGAGTGGCCAACTATGCACCAGCTTATGCAATGAACGATGAGTTTTCCAGAGTCTTGCATCAGCAAATGGAATTTTTTTCTAGTAATCCTAGTGCAGATACCCTAAACCGTGTAAGAGGTGAAGTTGGCGAGGTAAGTATCTTCAGTTGTTTTGCAAATTGCTTTCTGTTTCTTCTTTCTTATTTATGTATTCCTGTAATGACGTGTATACAGCTGCCTTTATATGGTTTTCAATTACAGTGCTTCCCCAGTTTATTTACATGTAAATCAGGGTCCAATATTAATCATTTAAAGTTAGCTATTTCAACTAGTGCCTGCTTGTGACTTACAATAAGACATTGTCAACTGTAGAGCATTTGGTCAAATTGTGTTTGCAAGTTATATAAAAAAGAGAGCTTGTGCTTTTTACCCACAAATTACCACCTATTTTTCACTTTACACCCCCAAACTACTAAAATTTCAATTTGCACCATATAGAACTTAATATTTTTTTTATTTGCACCCAAACTACCAAAATTATGATATTGCACCCTCATTTCTTACTTTTGTATCTGTAGTATCTATCATTTTCCTGTGGCATTTTTTTTTCTCACAAGCTCCAAAAATCTGGTGTCAGATACGGACTATCATGGTGGAGAACATAGAGAAGATATTGGAGAGAGGTGACCGGATTGAACTTCTTGTTGATAAAACTGCAACCATGCAAGATGGTGCATTTCACTTCAAGAAACAATCCAAGCGCCTTCGTCGAGCTCTTTGGATGAAAAATGCCAAGCTTTTGTGGGTTTCTTATATCCTCTTATCAGTTTGGCTTTTGAATGCATTAATGTTCATTCTACCTGTTGTTAGTAAAGATTAAGGCCTCATTTGGTTACACAGATGAGATGAGATGAATGTTGAATAAAATATTGTTAGAATATTATTTTTTAATATTATTTTTGTTTTGGGATTTGAAAAAATTGAATTGTTTTTTGTAGTTTGGAAGTTTGGGAAAGTTGTAATGATTAGATTAGATGATATGAGATAAGATGATTTGTGAAAACAAATCAGGCCTAATTATATATTCATAATAGTGCACAAAATAAAATAAAAATTTGGATTTGATCAACTGCTTCTTTTTTCCTATCTTTCTTTTGTGGATTTGGGGGGGGGGGGGGGGGGGGGGTTAGGGTCATTATTATTTTTTATTTTTTTGATAAAATATAATTATATCAATACTAGAAATAGCATAGCCCAAGTATACAAGGCATATAGAAGAAAACACCCAGTAAGGAGTGAGATAGTTACAAGGAAGTCACATGTAAACTAAGACTATTGGAGTCCAAACCAATGATCCATATAGAAAGGGTGTTGAAAAAGAAACTTTTCATCCAATGAGTGTACCCGATCTTCGAAGTTCAGGTCATTCCTTTCTGTCCATATGCACCACAAAAGGCAAATAGGCCTCATTGTCCAGACTGCTGCGATTTGGGGATTGCCATAAAGACCTCTCTCGCTTGCAAGAAGATCAACCACCCTCCTGGGTATAACCCATCTAACTCAATGAGGTTTTGTGAAATTACAAACAATGATTCCCTGTTCTTCCGCATCTATTCTTTCTGGTGTATGTGGAGAGTAGAATCATTATTGCTGTGGCCTTGTGCTTTTTCATTGTTGGACTTTCGAAGCAAATCTTGGGAGCTTTTTAAGAGATTAGGCTTATATCTGCCTTGTGACAATCCTATTTTCCATATTTTTTGTTTTATATTTCTTTACATTGTTTTGTCCTGGGAGTTGGCTGCTGTTCTTTTACATCAGAACTCTCTGTAGTTATGTGTAAATACTCTAAAACAATAATTCATTGTACCTCTCCTAAGGTATTCAGTGACATGTCTATGAGCTTAGATTTGTTGAATAAGGAAGTTGAGACTTGGAGATTAACTGGCTAAACAAATGACAATAGATTTTGTTAGGGATATGATGTGTAACAATTTTAATCAAATTTGGTTTTAATATTATGTTCTATCTTTTATTTTACTGAGCTTTTATTTTGTGATTAAAGACATCGGAATCCGTTAGGATTAGGGTTCGGTATAAGAGTCAGGTTTTATTTTTAAAGAATTTAAAAATCCTGATTATTTTGGGATATCCGTTAGTCTATTTAAACGTCTTCTGTACTTCAAAGAGATAGATTTTGTTGGAATAAAATTCTGAGAAAGTGATATTCTCTCCTCTCTTTTCTCTGGACCATGGACTTGGTCCCCTCTCCCTCTGGTTTGTTTTCTGCACTCCATAGCTCTCTTCTTCTTCTTTTCTCTCTCTTTTTTCTTTTCACTTGCATCTTCTCTCTGTTTATCCTTCACTAATCTCTAAAGTCCTTTGTTCTGCATCGTAATACATTTTAGAGAATTTACAATTAAGGACCATGCTCATAATGACCCATCACTTCTTTTTTGGTTGGTGATTTTGCTTCCAGTCATAAAGATCAGTTTTTCTAGTCAGAAGCTAGTTTAGAACCCTGAGTATAGGTGTCGTATTTGTGAAGGACTATGGACTGTGCATCATGAACTAAATAAATATATAGCAATTTTTTTAATCGTGCCTTAGAGTTGGACATGCCACAAATGTTATGTAATGTGTAAGAAACATAATAACTGTTTTGTCTGCAATTATCTGCAAGAGGTTTTCCGTTTCTTTTTAATAATGAGTTATCAGCTTTTACCTACTGCAAGTTTATTCATCAAATGAGAATTGTTTTTATAGAATGAAGAGTTTGATTCTATTTTACTAATTGTATGCATCAAACCAGATTCAGACCTTACAATGGAATTGTTGAAAGTACTTGTACACATTAATAGTTTTTGCTGCTTATAGCCTTTGGGAATTGTAGTTTTCATCAAATAAACTTTTCTCTTGTTCGTGACAGGGCACTGTTGACATTCTTGATTGTTCTGTTGCTGTACTTTATAATTGCTGCTTTCTGTGGAGGCATCACCCTACCTTCCTGCAGATCTTGATTTCCATTCTTGCTGGTTTCGAAGTTCTGTTGAGGTATGCGACTGATGGCTGTTTAAACGATGTCTATTCGTTTCTTTTTATAGAGGTTTGGAAGGCTTCACAGTCCTCCTTCATAAAGGGTGTTTGGAAATATAGTATCTTGGTCTGTGTAGGCTTCCAGAATTATCCTGTAGCTTCTTTTGCTGTTGTTGGGCTTGATGTAAGTAACCAGCATTTATCTTTGGAAGCCTGATAAGTGCTGTTGAATTGTTATGCTTCATATTTGTAATTTTTTAACAAAATGTACGAGTTCATGGTTAATTCATTATTTAGTACAAAATGTTGATCTGCTCTTTCACACACATATTCCTGTTAATCAACTAATCTTGGTCTGCTCTTTAACATAACTATCAGGTCAATTAGCTTATTTTGTTTAATTGCATGGTCAATTTTGATTCTCATTTTATTAGTTCTTTTCATTTGTGAAATGGCTATATTATACTATAGTCTCAAGATCAAGCCATTCAGGTCTTATACCTTTCGTCAAAGCTGCTTTGCTGTTACTTTCCCACTTCTATCCTTTGTATTGCATATTGTCTTAAAACGAATTCAAAAATGTTGAGATATACACGTGGTGAGATAATTCTTATGAATTATATTATAAGAGAATATGGTGGCATAAAGTCGGATTCTACCTGGGCTTTTAGGCCTCACCCCCCTCCATTTCTTTTCTTCCCACTTCTAAATGTATGATACATTTAGAGCATTGTTTGTGTATTTAAATATATGCATATCTTTGTAAAGACTTAGGTTCTAGTTACACTTGTAAAAAAAGAGTTAGGTTCAAGTTATACTTCATATCTCTTTTACAATGTTATACCACTTGGAAACCTCCCCTATGATCAATATCTTGTCGAACTGACCATTGGATTATATGATATAGCATGCTGATTATGCTTGCCAAATATCAAGATTATCTAAGAATGTACGAAGTATGACTTATCCAAAAACAAATGTATGAAGTATGTGTTTCTTTGTCCATATTTAAAAATTTACTAAACAAATTAGTTTTGGTTTGGATAGCAAATGACTTGTCAAATTAAACATGTATGATAACCATATGAAGGACATATAATCTAATTGTATATTTGACAAAGTATTGGCTTATCAAAATTATTTTAAGAATGTGAAGAGTTAAACCAAACACAACTTGGATCCAACCCACACGCACACGCACACGCACACGCAGAGAATAAACAAAATAGTTAATGAACAGCTCAAGGAATTATGCTGAACATTCTTGTTGTGCCTTCTGTCCATGATTTTCTTGCAAGTCATCTGAACTTTTTGTTCATAGTTGGATTTATGATTGAATAAGTTATCAGATAGCATCATATTTGAAACTTGTCATAATCATTTGATGGGGGAAAATCTGGTCTGAAATTGATGTCGAAATTCTAATCTACATCCCTTTTGGACTGCATTTATCAAGTGAAAGTATAAGATATCAAAATATTTCAAGTAAACAATATAACTGAAACTAGGAAAAAGAAAACAACTGTCCTAGTACTGTCATTTATTGACTTAAACGTTATCTGTGTTCTGAAATGCATTTCTGAGAACACAAAACTTTGTAATTTTGGGATTGGCTGGATTTGTAATTCAATAACCCATCAAATATCACAGAATAACAAAGCCTTTGTATTTTTTCCTTGTCTGAGCTTCGGCATGCTTGTTTGATGATCTGGAAAATATGTCTGGAGCAATATATTGAGAATAACAGCGCACCAAAAAGTTTGGGCATTGATTTGCTGGACCAAATTGATATCTGCTTCTAGCTTAGAATTCCAAAATCTTCAGTAGTGCTATTTTCTTGAACTTCATATTAGATGGTCACTGTGAACAGGGTTATAGATTGTAAAGATTTTGATTTTCAATTATTTTTCCACCTATAAGAATAGCCGGTATACCTTTATAAAGGTAGCATTGGACCATTTCATCTGTGTTTTAAAAATTTGATATATGCACTTGCTGTGTTTCTGTTCTAGTTCCAGTGCATACGAATATCTTAAGCAACAAGAGCTCATCATTCTTATATTGTCAGCAAATACTCCAGGGTCTTTTACTCTGCATGAGTTAGGTGGGTCTACTAGAAGTCGTACTGGAATGGGGATGGTGTGGATAAGAAGAAAGATGCAATCTTCGAAATCCTTAGTTTCCACTATAATATAAAAGGGTTTAGACTGTAACCGCATAAGAAAAGAACTCATCAATGTTTGTTATTTAGATGTTACCAAGTTTTGAGTCACTGCATGGACGGCAGGCAGTGCAGATAGACACTACTTCTCAAATAGTTTATACTATAAGTCCATTATTGAAACTTCTAGTTTTACTAGATGGTGCTGGATCTTGTTGTAGTCTTGCACTTACTTCCTGGTCACTGAATTTAATATCAACTAGCATCGATTGATGCTTCTTGTTTTCGAAAAAAGCTAGTGTAGAAGTTCTAGGTCTACAAAAGGATCCTACAAAAGTGAATTTACAAGTTGATGTGGCTTGATGTGAAACGTTAGATCTGCTTTACAATTAAAAAAGTTTTACAATTTGATGTCTCACATCAAACCCTGTCAGTTTGTAAGCTCATTTTTGTACGATCTCTGTGTAGACCAAGCATTTCTCTAAAGAGTATTTCAAAACAATGCAATCTTCCATTCCCACCCTCAATAAATGTTAATGTACTTATTTTTTCATGGTCTTTGAATTTAAATTGGACTGGGGGTTCAAGAAACTTGTGCATGAAGCTTAGGAATCCTATGCCATCCAGGTGAGACAAAAAAAGGGGATTATGAAATATCGAGGATACTGATCCAAGCTAAATTATCTGGAGGCATTTTCTTGATCAGAAGAAAATTAACAAAAATCAAATTTCTGAAGGACGATTTTATTCTTGTGGGAGTTTCTTTTAGTTGGTGGTCTTTAGCATGCAAATGCTTACATAACAGAGTCAAGTTGTCAAATCAATAGGTTATGAATCTTTTCTTCCTTGTCCCTCATATCTTTGCATGTGATTGTACTTTTGACTCTTTTGTTCTGTTTGGCATGGAGATGCTTATACAGTGAAGCCGGACTTGTCAAACAGGTTTCATGGAGATAACAATATTGGTAAGTCCTTCCCCCTCCCCCTCATTCTATGTTTTTTTTCTCCTCTTCAGCAGTTTAGAATCTTGAGAGAGCATAGTCAAGGGAAAATTATCTCCTCCTTTTTCTACTTGTATTCTATTCTTGATTTTCTTTCTCCACTAATGGAGGTGAATTTGAGGAAAAATCATGAACTGCTGCTAACAAGATTCTGAAAATATGGGAAATGTTGTGTAAACTTGAACGGTCCCAGCGAACTCACATCGCCTTATTATATCTCTTGCATGAGACTAGATGGACTTGTGCCCTTGCAATTGCATGTTTTCTAAGATGCTGCATGTATTTCGGATGTGTTAGATCCTGCCATTGTGCAGAAGTTTGAAGTGGCATAATATTTGGCTTGTTTTAATATTGTCTTTTTGGTAGGAAAGTTGACAGAATAAACAGATTTTGTAAATTAATTCTTTGATATTAATTTTGTCAAATAGAAAATGGGAACATGAGCTCGGTTTGTGTTCCCACTTCCCCTGGTGTTGCCTGCAATCTTTCAAAACATGGGCATAAGAGTAGCAGGGGATAGATTCTTACGTAGCTGGTTTACAAAGTATCAAGTACTCCAATGTATTATAAGCCTCAAACAGGCCAGTTCAAGGCACATACCGGGTCTCAATAATTACCTTGTATTGTGCAGGTCAAACGGAATGGGATCTTCTCCATTTCAAGTTTAATCATGTAAAATATGGACTATTTTGATCACTAGAATACCACTTTTTTTTTTTTTTTTTTTCACGAAATTGATCACTTGAAATCGAGAGGATCTTGCTCCAGGTCCGAGAGTTTGAAATTCACGTACCTGAGATGGAGAGATTGCATGTGTCCGAAGATCAGTTGAGATCAAAGTTTTTAATTTTGTTTCATACCAACAGGTACGGCAAAAATATATCGTACCGGCTGGGTAGCCGATATAGAAAAGGGCCGAGTTTCGTACCGGTCAGAGTTTTAGCCTGATGTTTTGGATTTCGGCCTTTACTTGTTCTTTTTGTTTTCATTTTTTTCTATTTTTTGATCCCTAATTCAGACCAGATTATTTATAATTTATATATATATATATTTATATATAATTTATTCATATATAGACTATTATTTTGGAACGGTACCGGTATCGAAATATCTCGTTTTAATGTTTCGACTGAAACAGTTACCAAAACGATATTCAAAACATTGGTCGAGACAACAACAATTAAAAGAAGGAAAAGAAAAAAAGACGAACTCAACATATTCCCAACTTTTCTATGTAGTTAACAGTGGATTGGAAATTTAACCCTATTGTGAACGAGGCAAGTCCATGGATAAAAAGCTTGCAGATTTAGCTCCTTTCAAACAAACCTGGTGGTGGAGGTGCTGACCGGAACCTAAATGACGTGACTGTGCAAATGCACGAAATGCCACTCCAACAATACTAAGTGGGACGGCTTCAAATCTAGTATAAAAGGCACAAGCTGTAGGGTCATGCCTGCCTAAAACCGGACAAAGATTTAAAAGTGCCCCCACCCAACTACGCAAAGTGGGGTGGGGAGGGGCTTCTAATGGTGGGAACATACCCAATGGGAAATAAACTTGAACCCACAAACAATCAATCAAACAGGCCATGGTATTAGTGGGTGCTTTCGTCTATGAACAAAACTGCGTAGGTAGGACAGTGATGAACATCCCTCCAATGGAGAGATATAATTTAGAGTAATGTTACATACAGTCGTAGAGCGTGTAAGTATTGTGCAGTTGTTTTGAAAAAAAATGAAGTTCACTATTAAAAAATTAATTTTTATTTTATTTTTATGTGGGTCTCCGTATTTATTCACTTTTTTCAAAGTGATTACACGGTACTTGCACACTCATGACTGCAACTATCATCTTTCTATAATTTATAGCTTGTAGGACCCTCTTCACATTACAAGTATTTCCCACTAATTTATGCTTGCTCCACAGAGTATCGTTTTTCTGGTACTGCTGAAGGATTCCTTTTTGTCCATATCGCCATTTGGTTTCTTTCATCAAATATTAAACAAATTCGCACTCTATATTCCTTCACCTCTCTCGAGACTTACTCCTTCACATCCTCCTTTCCTTCTTATCATGGGGACCTCTATCAGGGTGTTTTCACCACCACCTGCATTAATCAGCAGCAGCAAGTTCTTGTTTCCGCCTACCTTTTCAGTTTCTTCTCCAAGAGCCTATAAGACGTCTTCGAGAAAGCTGTCTCGTCATGTGATCCGAAGCAGCAAGTTTGGAAACTTTCTTGACTTGAAGCCAGAGTTACAACCCGAGTACTTGAACTTTGATCTCCCATGGTTCGAACCAGCATCTGATCGATCTCGCTTTGACGTGATCATCATTGGCACCGGCCCGGCTGGTCTTCGTCTTGCGGAGCAACTGTCATGCTATGGAATTAAGGTATGTTGTGTTGACCCTTCCCCACTTTCTATGTGGCCTAATAACTATGGGGTTTGGGTGGACGAGTTCGAGAGCTTGGGGCTTGAGGATTGCTTTGACAAAATATGGCCTACGACTTGCGTGTACATCAATGAAAGCAGGACCAAACATTTGAACCGTCGCTATGGTCGGGTTAGTAGGAAAAAACTGAAAACGAAACTAATGGAAGGATGTCTCTCCAATGGAGTCATTAAATTTCACAAGGCCAAGGTCTGGAAAATTGAGCACCAGGAGTTTGAGTCTTCCATTTTGTGTGATGATGGGAATGAATTGAAGGCAAGCTTAGTGGTTGATGCGAGTGGCTTTGCAAGCACTTTCGTAGAATATGATAAGAGAAGGAATCATGGGTATCAAATTGCTCATGGAATTTTAGTTGAAGTGGATGACCACCCTTTTTATTTGGATAAGATGGTTCTCATGGATTGGAGAGATTCCCATTTAGGAAATGAGCCTGCTTTGCGGGCTAGCAATTCAAGGTTTCCGACTTTTCTCTATGCAATGCCATTCGATTCAAACTTGATATTCTTAGAGGAGACTTCTCTGGTTTCTCGGCCGGTGTTATCATATATGGAGGTGAAGAGAAGGATGGTTGCAAGATTAAGGCACTTAGGAATTAGAGTGAGAAGGGTATTGGAGGATGAGAAGTGTTTGATCCCAATGGGAGGCCCTCTTCCCCGAATCCCTCAGAATGTGATGGCCATTGGTGGGACTTCCGGGGTCGTGCACCCTTCAACTGGGTACATGGTGGCTCGGATAATGGCTCTAGCCCCTGTCTTAGCCAATGCTATTGCTGAGTGCCTTGGCTCAACCCGGATGATTAGAGGGCAGCCACTTTATCATAGAGTGTGGAATGGCCTGTGGCCACTTGAGAGGAGATATACAAGGGAATTTTACTCTTTCGGAATGGAGACTCTTTTGAAGCTTGATCTGGAAGGGACTAGAAGGTTCTTTGATGCTTTCTTTTATTTGGATCCCTATCAATGGCAAGGGTTCCTTTCCTCAAGGTTGTCTTTCCAAGAGCTTGTTCTGCTAAGCTTATCCTTGTTCGAGCATGCCTCAAATCCATCCAGGTTTGACATTGTTACAAAGTGCCCTGTGCCCTTAGCTAAAATGGTGGGCAATCTAGCAAGGGAAGCTATTTAATGACCATTTAAGGATGGAATGTTGCTGCATGTATCTTGAATCTTGATATGTAAGAGGTTCAAATTGAGTTTAAGAACAAGTTTTAAGGGCTTTGCTAATAGATGCATCTGCTATTGAAACATATATGTTTCCTTAAATATCTCTATTTTTCATTTCCTCTCTTTTGATTATAAATCTCCACCACACAAAATCAAGAAATCTGGTACTTCATGTGTATATAAATTGTCAAGGAAATAAATAACATAGTCCATGTTAGAGACCAAGTCAGTTGACATCTCATCTTCAGTTGTTACAGCTAAGTCACTTATCCAGCCATGATAACCATCAAAATGCAGATCATGAGGCAACTATTCAAACTGATCAGACCTCTAAAGATTCATTTACTAGATCAATCTTATGGTGATAGTTTTTGTGTATTGATGATTCTTTTCATTTTGAGTTCCTTATAATGTTACATATAGAAAAGTGTATACATGCATCTCTTTATATCTACTCTATTTAGATAAGTGGCTATCCCATGATGGATAGTAGCTTTTGTTGTGATGGGTTAAATTACCTTTTTATCCATCATTAAATATATATTACAATTTCATCCCTCGTTAAATATATTATATATATAATTAAAAACTCCATTAAATCTCTCCATTATTCCAAAATCAATTAGAATATCTATTTAATTATATAAAGCCAAGTTTAGACTTTTTGACTAGGCATTCGTACTAAACTTTTAACGTTTGGATAGCGAAAGTGTTTGAGAATATTTGTAAGTAGTAATGAAAAAGTAATAATAAATATTAAATAATAGTAAAAAGTAAATGAAAAGTCATGAATAATAATAAAAATATGTAAAAAATAATAATAAAGTAAAGAATAATAATAAAAATATTTAAAAATACTTGAGGTACTCTCGTTAGCCAAACCTATTATAAAGTCAAGTGGTGCAAAGGAAACCGAAGAAGCAAACAAATGGACACATGTTTATGAAGCGGTGTTTCTATCGTTTTGCCCTTTAGATCCAATATAAGTTTTGAAAAATGAAACTTGGCCCCCTCAAAATAACCGCTTAAAAGTTACCATTCGGATATTTTATTTTTTTTTCAAAATAATTAAGGAAGTGATTATTAGTGAAATTGCATATTTTTTTCTTAATGGTTAAGGATGTTAAAAAAATATTTAAAAAGAAAATGAAAAAAAAAATCAAATGCACTAGGGGCACACCCACCTAGCATTGTTTATAGAGAAAAGATATTTGCAATCGTGAATTGTGCAATCGCCGTGTAATCGCTTTGAAAAAAGTAAATAAAACATGAGACTCACATGAAAAAAATTAATTATTTAATAGTAGATTTCACTCTTTTTCAAAACGATTACACGGTATTTACGTATTTCACAATTATATATAAAATTACTCAGGTCAAGTGGTGCAAAAAAGAAATCGAAGAGGCAAACAAAAGGATAATTTTACAACCCCGCTGTGAGTCCCGCTCTCCCGTCCCGCTTGAGTTGGCATGCCCAGGTGGTAATATTTTAATATTAAAAAAATGAAAAAGAAGATCTGTCCAAAACGAAAAGCAATCCCGCATTTCCCATTTTGGATGAAACCTTCATAATGAAGCTTTTTGCCATCGTCAATATAATTGAGCCATAAGGATAGCCTGGTTCCACTTGTTCGATTGAATTGAAGGGATACTGAGCTTGTGATTCATCGGTGATCGCTAGTAAATCAAACGGCGCCATGGTGTTCTCGGGCAGTGGCGGTTCAAACCACAAACTACTGTCATCAATCTCAAGAAAAGTTTCTGACAAGTCCATGTCTTCAGCCTTAATATGGATCATCATGTAATTGTAATTTGGTTCCATGGTTAACGTAACTGAGGCATCCGTGGCCGATGAAAAATCACTAGAAGATGGTTGCGCTGGTGACGTTGATGTGTATGCTGGACTCCCATACCTTTGATGGGAAGCAAGATTAAAGTTGGAGGATTGCGATTGGCTTTGGGCATTGGAATCACAGTTCGTAGATTGCAGGATAGTTTCTGGGTTTGTATGGTTTTGTTTCAGTGTTTTCTTCAAGTGGGTGTGCCAGACATTTTTTATTTCGTTGTCAGTTCGTCCTGGTAATTTAGCTGCAATGACTGACCCCCTGAAAAAATGGAGTAAAAGAAGTTTCGTTAATGTAGGGGTGCTTCCCGCCCTCTACGGGGCGGGGGCACCCCTTCCCCGCCCCATGCAGGGGGATGAGGTTTTCACCCCCGTCTCCCGCCCTCGGGATGCGGGGGCAGGGTATCCCGCCCCGATGGGCGGGGCGCCCCGCTTATTTTCACTTAAAAAAAAATACTATATTTATTTTATTTAAAAATTATTTATAAGTGCAAAAATACATTTTTAGATCTAAATTATAAATTTAAATTTTTTAAATATGACTATAATTTAAAAACTATGTAATTTTTAAATTTGTTAGTGCATATTTTGTGTAAATTGTAGTGTATTAGTTTTTAAACTATGTAGTTTTTAAATTTTCAATGCATATTTTGTGAACAAGTTTAACAAATTGTAATATATATTTATATATAAAAAATTTGTAAAATATAAATAGATATTTATGTTTATATATATGTATATAATATATATATATATATATAAATGGGGACGGGGCGGGGCGGGGTTGGGCCCTCCCCATCACCCGCCCCCGCTAGGGCCCCTGGATGCAAGGCGGGGGGCCCCGCCCCCGCATGGGCAGAGCGGGGTTGCCTGCCCCGCCATGCGGAGGCTGAGCGGAAGCGGGGCGGGGTAGCCCCCGCATGGGCAGAGCGGGGTTGCCTGCCCCGCCATGCGGAGGCTGAGCGGAAGCGGGGCGGGGTAGCGGGGGCGGGGCCCCGCTGCCCACCCCTACGTTAATGATGTTAAACGCGGTTTCATCCAAAATGGAAAACACGAGATTGCTTTTCGTTTTGGACAGATCTTACTTTTTCATTTCATTTTTTTTAAATATTAAAATATTGCCACGTGGGCATGCCAGCTTAAGCGGGATGGGGGGAGCGGGACTCATAATGGTGGTTGTAGAATTATCCCAAAAAAATAGATCATAAGCGGTGCAATTGCGCAAACTGAAGAGGCAAACACGAAGGGGTGCTTCTATGGCATCTACCGATTTTTCTATCATTAATTTGGACTAGTTGACGCATATATATATATATATATATACACACACACTACTCGGGAGCAACGTGCAAAGCACGTTTGTCTAGTTGGGTTAAACAAGTTTTTTATAAAAATAATATGATTTTTTATTTATAAAAAATCGATTAATGAATACTTTAATGCTTAGAGACAAAAAAAAACAAATTTTAGCAAATATTTTTGGATAATGATAGGTCAGTAAAGTATAATAATTACATATTTAGATATATTAAAAAACAAAAAAAATTAATTTAGAATTGAAGTCAAGATACATTAGAATAATATAGACATTAAAATAGCATCATTGCCACTACAATAACTACTACCACACACTCAAAGAATGCATAACCAAGATTTTAACAGCCAAGCATTACACAATGTACAACTATCATGAAAACACATTTAAAATGAAGTGCACATTTATTAACAGAAAAGGCTAAAACAAAAAGCTTTGGAGAAGTTTAAACTCTGGAAAAAAAAAAGTATAGTTTTGCTTTTCACAACATAATTTCATGTTGAATCAATTAACTGAGTCAATATGTTCTTCTTTATGCCTCTTTGATAATATAATGGAATTTCAATTTGAAGCTACCTATTTCTTGCAAGTCTTTGAATAAGATAACAAATTATTTCAAATCTCCAAGAATTATGATTCCTCATTTCCAAGACCGAAAGAAATGGACTTCATCAATTCTATGCATCTCCATTTGCATCTGCTAACCCCTCAAACACAAAGCAACCCATAGATAGATATGTTGGCTTAACACCTATGTTTAACTCTAGTTGTATGCATAGGTTGATTTAGAAATAAACACCCAGTAATTGCCAATCATAAGCAAACACCCACATAAAAGATCAGCAAAACAATATGATCATATATACACATTTTCTTGTGAGGATGCTTAAAGATTACCTGTTCAAATAAACTTTTAGGCAGAAAAGTAAAAGAGTTGTGCTTTGTTGTTGATATAGAATTCCCTCGACAAAAATCATACCATAAGAGTCAAAACTAAATAAAACTTATTGCAACCAGAGGTGTAGGAATTCCTAATCACTAAGACATTACAAACACTCAAGACAGTCATCCATGTAAAGCATTAAAACTAAAACAAATATAATTAATATATAAAAATTAGAATCACTGTATAGATCCAAAACTCATACGAAATAAAAATTCCTGTAACAAATTGTACTTCATTTTCCATGAGAAAGAGAAAAATAGAAAGCACTATAAGACACCCAAAACAGCCGATCACAAATAGTACAATGAAAATGAAGCAACCAGCGCCCATGAAAGAGAGGCAAATAACCAAATTGGATATAACAATACACATCAAAACAGAATTGGCCCTTGGTTCCTTCTTTAAAGTAATAGTTTAGTTATTTATTTATTTCCAAAAACAAACATTCCACCTTTATTTTAGGGGTTTGGAGGTTTAAAATGAATGTGGTTAACAAAGCATTATTTGAAGTGAGACGGGGCACCAAGCTCATCTATTGGACTATTACAAAGGCGGATCTAGCACTTATTAAAACATTCATATTTGATTCAAAGGATGAGTAAATTTTATGTCTATCCCACTGTTTTGGGTTGGACACCATGCTAATGAAATTCTGGTGGAGATTCAAATTGGATAATGAGAAAGCACCTTTTCTTGAAAAGCAGGGACTCAATCTGTCAATCAAATCCTTTTGGAGGTCTTGGCATCCAAAAGATGTACGACCAAAACCTTGCTCTCCTCTCCAAACTCAGTTGGCAACTTTCTGTAGGCTCCAACGGCCTCTGGGCCACCAACATTAAATCCAAATACATGAGAAATGCCCCATTTCCAGACTCTTAAGTGAAACCTTGGGATTCTTGGTTTGGGAAAGGACCATGCAAAACAAAATTTGTCATCTCTCAATGAGCTTTTTTCATTGTTAAGAATGGGCCATCCATAAAAGCCTTAACTAATAGTTAGATCCCCCACCACCCCTCAATTATCCCTAACACCAACCTTGATGAATTGTCATGAAATGTGGCAAACAGAAAATAAAAAAAATAAAACACCTTTAAGAACCGTGAACAGTTTTTGGGAATTGAGTTGTCTTTGATATATCCTACCTTATTGCTTTTAAATGCTTTCAGTATGCATTCAACATCATATTTGTCCACAACTTCAACAACCTAGAAGCCAAATTGCAAATAAATAATCATTGCACTTGTGAAGGTACAAAAGGGCATGTAGGCAGCAACATGATAAGCTTAAAAGTAACTACAGAGAACGCTTACACTTTGGGAAGCATAAAGAGTAACAAGGCCGATAGGAACGAAGATGGTACCCATCAATAGAAATATAGAAATGGCCTGCATAAGAGATTCTTAACACCATACACACACAAATTAATAACAAAATATACACATTCAACAATATATACTCAACTCGAAAACAATATATATATATATATATATATTTTGGTAAGAATATATATATATATATATTCTTGTCCTTTGGTCTAAGACAGAGATCCCATGTGTGATGGACTTACAATGCATCCAATTCTACCTTCATAGCAGCTTGCCACTCAAGAAACTAAGTAGTTAGTTGTGTAAGTGAAGTGGGTTCAATAGGAACAATTATAGAATAAAATGCACGCAACGGATATTTAGTTGTGTAATAGACTTGATAGTTTGGACAATTATTTCAAGTGGATGTTTAGATTTTATTGACAGAATACGAAAGGGCAAACACTTGATTTGAATTGTAGAAAGCTTTTGTTATGCAAATGGAGGGGCTTATACCTTTTATGTCGGAAATAGTCTATCCCAAAGCTGTTCTGTGCTCCCTTAACACACGCAGCAGCTTTTCCTCATCTTCGAATGTGAGTGATGCAGCAACAATCACTCGAAAGGTGTAATTGTCACCCAAGAATGTATAGTGAAGATGCTGAGGTAATTGTTTCAACTCTGGAGGAATGTAAGTTGTAGTTTGTTGCATCTTTTCTTCAAAAAATGCAGAATCCAGCTTTGCTACAATCGACAATAACCTTCCCACTTCATTGCTAAGTGAGTGTTCTACTGTGAGGCTTTCAAGACAAATACATAGTGGATAAATTCTTCACTAACAACAGATAAATCAGATCTACAAATAGCAAAGTTAGTGAAATTATAAGCTTGAGATGAAGTGGTGATACTAGGGCTGTACAAAAAATCGGCGAACCGATCGAGACCAACTCAGACCGGCTGCCGGAGCTTAGAACCGGCCAAAACCGGCAAGGAATCGGTCGGCCGTCGGTGGTAAATTATCAAAACCGGCATTAGCCAGTTCGGTCCTAGTTTGAACCAGCCAAAAATCGATAAACCGGCCGACGTCATATACTTTTTATTTTTTTAAATATATACCTTCATTAAATGACACCGTTTCACTTAAATAAGTGAAACGGCGTAGTTTGCATCTTAAGTTTAGAAAAAATAATGAAGGGAACGGCGCCATTTGGCATAAGCCAAACGACGCCGTTTCTACTAGGGTTATTATCCCCCTCCCTCTTCTCTTTTCATTCCATTTCGAGCCCTACCCTCAGCCCTCACTCAGTAACTCCTTAGCAGTCAGCGCCGTCTACTCCAACCACTCACCAGTGCCCAACGGTCCAACCACTCACTAGCGGTCCAGCAGCGACGCAGCTGCGTAGCCTCCACTTCTCCACGTTCCTCCAGCAAACGGTGCCGCCTCCAGCCTGTTTTTTAGGTATGATCTTGGGTTGAAAATTCTGAAATTTTGTTTTAGATTTTGTTTTAAATTTAGTCTGATTAGTGATTTTCTTGAAATTTATTTTTTGATAAGAGCCTAATACTTAGTCTGATTAGAATCTTAGATTTGTGATGTTTGCCACGTTGCAAACTAGTTGCTTTGTAAATGACAATTGTGTTGATTTTTTTGTCCTTTCTTGATTTTACATGTTATATAGATTATTCGTCAAGTCCAATTAATCTTGATTCGAACTCCCAAATACCAAAACCCCCGGCTTCAAGTGCCCCTAATAGTAGTAATTGTTCACTTCCTAAAAAACGGAAGGGGAAGGATCCGTCAATTGTTTGGGATCATTTTACTAAAGTTGAGGGTTGTTCCGTAGATGATCCTAAGGCCAAGTGTAATTATTGTGGCAAGATATACGCTTGCCACTCGAAGAGGAATGGAACTTCAACCATGCAAAACTATCTACCTTCATGTCCCAAAAATCCTCATAAACGTGGGCCTTTAGATAAATACCAAACAACATTGGCAGGTGAGGTATTCTCGGAGGGGTTTGGAGAGAGTGATAGTTCTTTAAGAAATCTTGTAACCCATAAATATAGTGAGGAGGCTTTGAAGATGGCGCTTGCGGAGATGGTAATCCTCAATGAATTACCATTTAGAATTGTTGAAGGGCAATGATTTAAGAAGATTGTTTGGTTACTTGAACTTAGATTTAAAGTGCCATGTCGAGTGACGGTTGCAAGATATTGTATGAAACTATTTGCATTTGAAAAGGCCAAACTTAAAAAGTTATTTTAAGATGGGGGAATGAGGATTTCATTAACTACCGATACTTGGATATCAGTATAAAATCTTAATTATATGTGCCTAACTGCCCATTTCATTGATAGTGATTGGAAATTGCAAAAGAAGATCATTAATATTTGTTTAATTCCTAATCATCGAGGGGATACCATTGGAAAATATGTTGAATCGTGCCTCCTTCATTAGGGCATTCATAAGATATTTACTGTTACTGTTGATAATGCTAGCTCAAATGATACTGCAATTGCATATTTGAGACATTTTTTGACGGAGAATATGTTGGAGGGAAAGTATATGCACATGAGATGTTGTGCTCATATTTTGAATCTTGTCGTGAATGAGGGTCTTAAGGAGTGTGATGATGCCATTACAATGGTTAGAAATGGGGTTAGATATGTGCGCTCCTCCCCTACAAGATTAGACAAGTTTAAGAGATGTGCAGAAAATGAGAAACTTGATTGTAAAAAAATGTTATGCCTTGATGTACAAACCCGATGGAATTCAACTTACATGATGTTGGAGGCTGCTGAAAAATTTGAGAAGGCTTTTAGGCAAATGGAGAGTGAGGACTACAATTTTCTTTCTTACTTTAAAGATGTAAACATTGGGCCTCCTAGAGTTGACGAGTGGGAGTCAGTGCGGGTTTTTATGAAATTTTTGAAGATGTTTTGTGATATCACTTGTCGATTTTCTGGCTCTTTACATGTCACGACAAACACAAGTTTTTTGAAGATTTGTAGGCTCCAAAAAGAGTTGGTTAGACTGTCTGAGAGTGAGAATACTTGTTTGATGAGCATGGTCATAAGCATGGGAATGAAATTTGATAAGTATTGGGGTTCATTGGATATGATGAATTTGTTGTTGTTGATTGCAGTTATCCTTGATCCACGTAGTAAGTTGGGGCATCTTACTTTTCACTTGAAAAAAATTTATGATGAGAATTGGTCTGAAGATTTGTTGTCGAGGTGAGACAATTATTATCAGACATATATGCGGAGTATAATGTTACGTTCGGTTCTATCTCGAGTAGCAGAGAACATGTTTCCTCTCTGGCATCTGCACTTCCAAATGATGCTGAAGCCAATCATGAGTCACAACTTTTTTTATGAGTGGTTGCTAGCATTAACTGCCTCTGGATCTACAGCTACCAAAACAGAGATAGACCGATATTTATCATATGGTTGTGAGGCATTCAACTAATCTTTTGACTTGTTGAATTGGTGGAAAGTGAATGAGCCTAACTATCCTATACTTGCGAGGATTGCACGAGACGTGTTAGCCATGCCTGTTTCCACGGTTGCATCAGAGTCAGCATTTAGTACGGGAGGTCGTGTATTTGATCCTTTTCAGAGTTCCTTGGCTCCGAGAACTGTTGAGACACTTATTTGTACTCAGAATTGGTTGCGACATCAGTCAATGCCAATTGATATTCGAGACTCCATGGATAATGTTGAGAGCTTTGTAGTAGAATCTTGTAATGTGTTTTTCTCATTCAATTTCCATATTCATTTACTTTTATAATTTAATTTAATTTTTTTTTCATTATCCTAATTTATTAATATTGATTATTTGGTATTTTTCTATATAGAGTTAGGAGTATCGTACATCACAACTATTGATGATTGAAGAGTTGAAGACTGCATTGGCCATTGGGAATCTATTTGGAATGTTGAAGAATGAAGATTTTTTGGGTTTTATTCAATAACAGTTGTTATTTGTTGCTTACTTGCTAGTTGTTTAAGACAATTTGGTTTTGTTTTTAATGTATATTAAACATCTAGTAGAGTTTTTTTATTTATCTAGTAATTAGTAATTTAATATATAAGATAATAAGATTCTAAAATATAAATAGTATATATGTAGTAGTTATTAGTTACTAATAATATATACATGGCATGATTAAAATTAAAAAGAGATTGAATAAATAAAATTAATTTTAAAAATTCTGCAAAAAAAGTCTAAATATAGATGATCTTGAATAACAAATTGAGCCCAAAAAGATGTTGAATTGGGTCTTAAAATGGCCCAAACTGGCCCAAACCGAAAAACCGACTGTGAACCGGCTGGTAACCGAACCGGCCGGTTTCCCTCCCCCATACACGGTCGGTTTCGGCTGGTTTGGCTACTCTAAAGAAAGCTATCGGTCAGTTTCGGTTTGGGCCCAAAACTGAACCGATAGGTCGGTTTTTTAGCCCTAGGTGATACATCGTTCTAAGTGATCGGCTGGTGCATATTCTTGAAAGGCTTATTCTAAATATTGCTTAATGACATTTACCCAAAAACAAGTGCTTGACTCTTCTAAAAATCTCATGGCTTGGTAGATGTTGAATATAACATCTTCCTTGTTCACTCTCAATGTTAATTCACCCATTTTGAACATCAATTAAAACTCTTCTAGTAGCCAAGAATGATTGGTCAAGAATTAATGGGACTTCTTCGTCTTCCTCCATATCTAACACCACAAAATCAACAGAAAAAATAAATTTGTCCACCTTTACCAATACGTTTTCTAAGATTCCTCGTGGGTACTTGATGAATCGATCTGCTAGTTGCAAAGAAATGGTTGTTTGTTTCATCTCTCCAAGTCTTAATTTCCTGCAAACAGAAAGTGACAAAAGATTAATGCTAGCATCAAGATTATATAAAACTTTATTAAAAAATGAATTTTCAATAGTGCAAGGCAAAATGAAACTCTCCAAATCTTTTAATTTTTGAGACAATTTCTTTTGAAGAATGGCACTGCATTCTACAAAAAGCTTTACTATTTCAAACTCCTCCAATCTTCTCTTCTTGGAAATGATGTCTTTTAAGAATTTGACATAATTTAGAATTTGTTCCAAAGTATTTGCAAAAGGAATATTTATGTGAATTTTCTTAAAAATAACCAAAAATTTAAAAAATTGCTTATCTAATTTTTGTTTTTGAAAACGTTGAGGATAAGGGAGTGGAGTAGGGAGAATAGGCGGATTGTCAGGAAATGAAATTGCTGGAGGCCTTTTAGTTTCTCTTAATGTATCATCTACTATCTTCTCTTCTTCTACTTCATTCTTCATTTGGCCATTGTTTGCAGCTATAGAGGTGGACTTGGTTTTCTTTGATGGTAACCTCTCAATTTCTTTTCCACTCCTAAGTATTATGGTCTTGCATTGTTCCTTTGGATTCACTTCTGTGTTGCTAGGAAAAGTTCATCTTTATTGGGCATTGATGGTTGTGGCTAGTTGCCCAATTTGCACTTCAAGATTCTTCATAGTGGCTCCTATGTTGCTACAATAAGTCTAAATGTTGTCTAACTATGAATCATTCTTTTTGAACCTTGCTTTGTCTCCTCAACAAAGGAAACCATGGCATCCTCAAGTGACATCTTCTTCTCGCTTGATTGACTATCAAATCCCAGAGGAGAATTCCAGCACATTCTTTGTGTTTTCATAAGACAAATTCTCATGATTTCGAAACTCTGGATAATAGTAATTTGACATAGGATTACCATTATAGTTGTAGTTCCGATTGTTGATGTATTAAACTTGTTCTTGACTCGTTTCATTACTCGGAGCTGTCATACTTGCAACTGTAGCATATTCTGCACTTTGTGGTATTCTTTGGGTTGTCAAAGCTGAAATTTGATGGGATAGAGAAACAACTTGGGCTGAAATGGTTGCTAACGGCTCCAATTCATGAATCCTAGTAACTTTCTTAGCCATAGTTCTTTTGGTTGGTTATTGATAGTTGTTTGAGATCATTTCTTCCAAAAGAGAGGTAGCACCTTCAGCTGTCTTTGACATCAAAGTTCCACTAGCAGCAGCATCAACTTTGGTTCGAGTTTGTCCATTTAACCCATTGTAGAACATTTGAATTTGCAACAAGTCCAACAATCTATGTTGAGGGCAGCGTCGAATCAAATCTTTATACCTTTCACATGCTTCAAAGAGTGATTCGAAATCATTTTCCTTGGATTGACCAATCTCACTCCTGAGTTTGGCTGTTTTTGTAAGTGGGAAGAAATTATCAAGAAACTTTTCAGCCTTGTCCTACCAACTAGTGATACTTCCAGATTGTAGCCAACCTCTTGCATTGTCCATCAAAGAAAAAGGAAATAATCACAGTCTAATGGTGTCTTCAGTAACACTATTAATCGTTACAGTGTCGTAAATCTCCAAAAATATCGTCAAATGAATATTGGGATCATCTGGCGATTCGCTGAATTGGGCTTGTTGTACCATGTTGATTAAGGCTGGTTTAAGCTCAAAATTGTTGGCATTAATGGTTTGACGTCTTATATCCGAGTAGTTGTCATTTACAACTGGTCGTGCATAATCCTTTAAGGTGCGTGATTGTGCATATGCTTGTCTGTCAGTAATAGCTAGTACTTTCTTTTTTCTTCATGATAAAGTTATTTCAATCTCCGAATCAAAAAGAGTAATGTCAAGATATCTGGCACGGCGCATCCAACGTAAAACCTGTAAAATAAAAGAATTTCTAAATTAAAACCAAGATTGCTTAGTATTGATATTGGCAAAAATAAGAAGAAGTCAATCCCCGACAACGGTGCCAAAAACTTGATCGATACAAAATTACAAGTGCACAATATCGTAATTTTATAGTAAAGTGATGAGAAGAGTGTCATTCTCAAGGATTGGTAACTCACTTTTGACAAGTACCAAAATTATACTAACCTCGACTTTATTCAGAATAGTCACTAAGATTGTTTGTAATTACAAATTGAAATAAAATCAATTCAAAAAAAATATTCAGAGGAAAAGAAAGATATTGTTTGATGATCGAATCAATGAGAAAAATAACTTCTAGGAAATTGATTTCATCTAATCCATCATTATGTTTTTCTCATCTAACTAATTGAATTTAATTCTCTCCGTTCGTTAGCAAAATCTCCAAACCCATCCAAAAATCCATTTCGATAGTCAGTTGAATTTATTCTTGATCATCATTTTACACAAGAATATGCAAATTAATAAAGCAAAAAAGCATTATGACCAGTGATTTTAAGACTACATAGGTTCATATAGGTCTTTCGATTTCTATATTTACCTATGCTAAAATATCTAAGGTCTATCCTATAATTCCCTCTTTCGAAAGTAAATCACAAGATCAAAATTATCTAACCAATGACCAATCAATTAGAAGTAATAAACTCATAATAAATTAGACAAATATAGCAGAAAAAATCTTTAAATTAGTATAGAAAACAAGAATAGTTTGAAACTAGATTACATCATTTTCCTAGAATAAAGAAAATTTAGTTCATGCTAAAAATTAAATTCAACATCAACGAATTCTGTGTGATCTCTAATTTTACATGTGTTTATAATTCTGTATATTTTATTTAAGTGTGTTATTCTATTTATTTTACTTATGATAATTTTAATTTATTTTGGTGTGTTTTTATTTTGGGCTTTTTAATTTGTTATGTTTTTATTTTGTTGGGCTTGTGTGTAGTGTGTTTTTAATCAGCCCGTGTGTAATATAAACTCAACCCGTGTGTTTGAGTTGAGCCAGCCCTTGTGAAGGAGGGCCCAGCCCGTGCGTTTTGAACCCAGCCCCTTGCTTATTAGTAACGGTACCGTTTTGGAGTGACCCCTTAGGGTTCCATCGCATTCTCCTTGCACCGTGCAACTCATCTTCTTCCTTCTTCTTATTTCTTCTATCTTCTTCTTCTACCTTTTGGCTTCTTCTTCTCCTAGCAACTGCTGAAGCCATTTTCTTCCTCCAATAGGACCATTACCAAGTTTTGCAACCCATGCCTTTGCCACCACCTCCTTTCCTCCATCTCATGGTAGCTCCGTGTCGTTCGGTGGAGGCTCCGAAGACTCGTTGTCAAGCTACAACTCCGCGCGGCCACCATCTTCCACTTCCTTCTACCACTTTCTTCTCCATGTTGTGTGGCAGTGAACTCCAAAGAGTTACTGTCCAGCTGCCATGCCACACGTCCGCACCATGCCTTCTTCTCCTCCACGACTTGTGCTGCCGTTTTTGCTCTTCTTCTACCCGTGCGACACACAGCTCCTCAAACCGCCATACTTGGTCT
This sequence comes from Juglans mandshurica, assembly GCA_022457165.1. NCBI lineage: Eukaryota > Viridiplantae > Streptophyta > Magnoliopsida > Fagales > Juglandaceae > Juglans > Juglans mandshurica. Next base: position 20,131,798 of record CM039630.1, on the reverse strand, counting down.
ATATATAGTCCACGGGTTCCTCAATTTAATTCTTCCGAGTTCCTCTTCCTCCCTCTCTTGTATAAGCTATTTTCATCTCTAAGTTTTTAGAGTATTGTGTTGTGAATTTTGGTTGTTAATCCGAGAGCTTGAGGAGTTTTGTCGTGCTTTGTTTGTTCTTAAGTTGTGGAATTTCACTCTGTTTTTGGTGAATTGTTGGTACTTGCCATGGCTTGGGTTTTCCATTCTTTTTCATAGACCAAATTTTCCTTGAGAGAAACTCACCAAAAAAGCCACTATCTTATTCTTGAATCATTGTGCCACCGCTGTGCCGCCACCTTTGACAACACCTCCTTTTGTGCGATCTTTTAGAAAATTTCCATCTTCGTGTATGTAATTTTTCAACGCAACACATGAGTTTTAAATAGCATTGTTATATTGTCATTTAATTATAAACTGTAGTTGTTGGAATTGGGCCTTGGGTCAGATTGGAGGACGGGATTACGCGTTTAGTTGGTTGTAAACTGTATTTTTGTAATTATTGTGAATTTATAAATGAGCAATTTAATATGTATTCTAATAACTGTTGAAATGCATATTTATCGTCTTTAATAAATTATGCTGTGAAGTCACGTGGTCTGTTTGGAATTGAGACTGAATATGTGGGAGAGTGTGTATCACGACCCCAAGCCGAGATGTGGCATTATCTTGGTAGAGCTCCTCTGGTCACTCAGGAGCGTAACAGACTGACGTGACGTTCCCTGAGTTGTCGCAGGGCGACGACAGGAATGGGCAAGACGATAACGCTCTCGTATCGATTCCGTGAACTTTTCGCTAGCGAGGTTAGAGGATGCTTGGCCATGTACGCGTTGGGCGCGGAACTGGAAATTACTCGTTACGAAGTCTCATGCACGGACGTTACCCGTGGTGTGACGATGAGAGCCAGGGTGTGCAGACAGTCCATAAGGGAGACCGTGGTGCATGCATAATAAAATAATGGTTATGATTGGGCCAAAATGAGATTTTTGGCGTGAGTTATTAAAAATGTATTTTTGGAAAAAAGAATGTGGTTTGTTTTTTTATGCATATTTGTTCGTATGGGGACGTGTGATTATATTAATGTGTTTTAAATCTCTTGGATGTTGTTTTGGTTAATTACTTGCTGAGATGTCATAATCTTATTGTGGTGTTTTACCCTACGGTTCCGTCTTATGGTGCCGTAGAGTCTAACGCAGAGCTCGAGTATGAACCTGAGGGGCTGACTCTGCCAGAGGCTTGAGTTGCTGAGATGTTGTTCAGTGTTATGGGATTTGTTTCCCATATGTTATTTCTTGTTTTTAATTTATCTGTCGGATGATTGTATAATTCTTGTAAAGATATTTTACTGTTTTTGAACAATTCTGATACTTAATAGAGAAAGACCTTTTTATTTCTTCGCTGCGAATATTATTTTGTACACGTATTGCATGTTCTACACTCTCTGAGCATTGGTCGTTGGGGTGCGTGATCCTTGTGGTCATCATCCCAGTGTCACGAACTCCACAAAAATAACATGTGGGGGTTGAGGGCGCCACAAATTCACCATACTTTTTCTAAGAGGAATAAAAGAAAATAAATTATATGTTGTCATCGTCAGCATCCTCAGGTTTCTTTTCAGCTTCCTTCAATTTTCTTAGGTCTTTTTTTTTTTTTTTTCCAGATATTCCATTCTTTAGCCTCAACTTCGGTGTCTTTCTTCCAGCTTTTTTCCGAATTTTCCTCTTCAATATCTCTTTTCAATTTTCCTTCCATATCGTCCTCTAAAAAAAACAATCCTGGTTCCACTTTTTTTCCTTTTCTATATCTTTTTTTTCTTTTGTCGTTCAGCCTCTCTCTTTGTTTATTTCACGCGACAACTTCCGTTGCGTCTTCAAGATTTTTCATTTCGCTTCTTTTTGTTTTACGCATCTTCAGTCTTTTCATCTTTTGCATTTTTTTTAATTCCTCCAGATTTTGCTGTTATCTAGTATCCTAAAAATTAACTTGAACATCGGCCTCTCTCTCTATTCGAATTTCTGCTGTTATCCTCTTCAAATTTCTTCCGTCTTTTGCGTCTTTGAATTTTCCATCTTTGGTTTTTTCTGTCGTTCAACTTCTTTTGATTTTCAACATTTTCAAATTTTCGTTTTCAAAAATTCAACTTGATCTTTATCCCCAAACAACACCAGTGACTAGTTCTTATATTCGAATAAATCTTCATTTAAATGAAAGAGAGTCCTTAGATGATAGGCTGTTAAAATCTAGGTCTTCCTTTTCTAAATAAAAGTTAAATGACAACAATGAAGTCTAAAGCTGACAGAAATAAATAAAATTAGACTAAAGTTTAGAGTTAAGAAGTGATAAAATATAGAAAATTATGCAATGCGTCAAAATGATAGTCACAAAAGCTGAAGTTCCCAGGTTTCAAAGTTGCTTAGTGTTGTGGATGGTCTCTAATCCATGTTTGGTTCCGATGGAGACAATATTGTCCTTCTTCAAGCTCCACTTTGATACATTTAAATGAAAATATAAACTATAGAATATTAGTTTCAACTTGGATATGATATAATGGATAAGCACTAAATTTCATATAAGAATTAAGCTATAGATATACAACTAAGTTACAAATATATATTATAGTTATCTTTTTGAATTTAAATGGTCTAATCTGGTTGTTGCTGTTTTTGATAGGATAATGCCACTTTGAAATTTGTCAACAAGGTCATTTGGTTTCTGCAACTGATTTTGATTAACATCTGTTGAGTTATCAAGTGAGAGATGGAGTCCTATATTTGAGTTGTCTAAAGCAAAGTAAGAGCTCGTTTGGATAGTGAGATGAGATGGTTTTAAATGAGTTGAATAAAACATTGTTAGAATATTATTTTTTAATATTATTATTGTTTTGAGATTTGAAGAAGTTGAACTGTTTATTATATTTTGTATAAAAATTTGAGAAAATTGTAATGATGAAATGAGATGCGATGAGTTGAGAGTGTTCCTGTATCCAAAAGGGGCCTAAGTCTTCTTAATAGGCCCCTTCAAACTAATAGGAGGTGAGACTACCATAAGCATGGACCTGAGTAAATGAAACTGAGCTGCAGATAAAGCTTTGGTAAATATATCTGCTTGCTAATCAGAGGTTGAAATGAACTTTAGCTGAATGCCCTTATTGATGACTTTTTCACCCACAAAGTGCTAGTCCACTTCAATGTACTTGGTATGAGCATGGAATATAGGGTTGGCAGCCAAGGCAAGTGCAATAACATTATCACACCAAAGGATGGAAGCTGTGATGAGAGGAAGATGAAGTCCCTTGAATAACATGTGAAGCCAATAAAGCTCAGTTGTAGTGATGCCCAAGGATAGACATTCAACTTAAGTACTTGATCTGGAAACTATTGCTTGCTTCTTTGCATTCCCAGAAACAAGACAATTACCAAGAAAAGCTACAAAACTTGAGATGGATCTTCAATCATCTAAGCTACCTATCCAGTCAACATCATAATAGGCTTGAAGTTGCAATTATCCCATAGTGTAAATGAGTCCATGATCAAGAGACCCTTTTAGGTAGCGAATAACCCTTTTCAGCAGTCCAATGAATTGTAGTAGGGCAGTGCATGTATTGACAAAGTCGATTTACAGTAAAAGCAATCTCATGTCTAGTAAGAGTACAATGCTGAAGAGCTCCCACTACATGTATATACTCAGTAGGGTCAGAGAGTGTTTCACCATCAAATTTAAAGAGTTTAATGCTAGAAGTGCAAGGAGAAGGTGATGGTTTGGCACCCTGCATGTGCACCTGAGTTAGCAGATCAAAGATATACTTTGATTGGCAGAGATGGAGTTCATCGTTGGTGCGAGTTGCCTGAATGCCAAGAAAAAAAAAACTGAGAGGACCAAGGTCCTTGAAGAGAGAATTCCTACTAAAGTCTTGTGATCAGTGAATGAATAACTGAAGCATGAGAACTTGTGAGGATTAGATCATCAACATAGATTAGCATGTAAATGCGAACATCACCATAATAAAAGTAATAGAGAGATATATTAACAAGTGAGGCAATGAAGCCAATGTCCAATAGAAAGGTAGATAATCGATTTTGAGGGGTCGGCCAAGGTCCTTTGGCAAGATGCCTAGCCAATTCTTTTTTATTTTTTAGGTTTTGAACGAGGTCCCATGTTGAAGAGCTTGGCCAATTTTTATAGTTCTCAAATCACTGCTAGGCTCCTCTATTACGATGCTAGACCAAACCTTATTATGTGCCGACTAGGGTCTGGCTAGTCTTTTTTGTATGCTGACTAGAGTACTCTTTCGAGGCATTTATCCGGTCTTCTATTTTGTTTAGGTGTCGACCAGGGTTCTCTATCGAGGTGCCTAGTTAATTTTCATAACTTTTGAGGCACCGATCAAGATCCCTTGTTGAGGAGGAGCATGGTGAGTCTTTGTCCTCTTCATGGAAATGTAGATATAATTTGAGAAGTTGAGAAAGAAAAATACGTTCTTATTTGAAATTAAGACTTTTCATTACAGAAATTGCATCTTACATTAATTTTAACTAGTATTATCTCCTTAGGTCTTGGGTCTCCTTCGTGCCATGAGTGAGGTAGCCAGATCAGGTTGTTACATCCATAGTGTTTTGTTTATATTTTTTTCACTTTTTTTTCTCTACTAGGTTGGAAAACACCCCATTTATCACTTTTCGGCTATCAAATTTGTACATGCGCTATATCACCTCACTCCCTGGATGCCAATCTACAAGACGGGCCAAGAAACACCATCATATGACTAGCGTGTATGTCTCATGCGGTACCCAATCTGCACATGGGCTCCAACATTGCTACGATTATGTGACTTTGATAACTATACGTGTAGAACCGACAGACTCATCGGCCTAAAATATTTAAAATGCCCAACCCGACTCTATTCCTACCAAGCCCATTCCCGCCAGTGTGTAGGCCTTATGCACTGATACAGTGGCTGGTGCTCATTGGGTGTTACCGGCGATCAGGTTTTTTCATCTCTAATTATTCCACTAAGTTCTTACTTTTCTTAAATGGGAACATGCATGAAGGTAGTGAAAGTGGAATTCTATTACGAAATGTACTAGAATAGTCGATTACAATATTTATTTTTCTATTGGTTGTGGTTTGAAACTACAAGTAATCGATCTACTTGTTGGATAAATATAAATGACCTTTGTTGGTTGTTTTCTTGGCTCAACCAAGGAACATGAGCCCAAACCTATAGTTCATTGCTATTTGTTTTAACCTCGATTCCATTCAAGCAACACATTTACCATAATGAAATTTTTGTATAAAGTACCTCTATTCCCTTCTTTTGTAATTGAATTTTTGTATGGAGCACTATTGTCATTGAAAAAAGAGCTTTGAACTACTCTCTTCCATTGAAAGGGATCCTTCTTTCCCTCAATGTTCAAACTCTCCATTCTCCTATACTCTTTGGTTTCTTCTCTTATTTTGCTCTATTGTTTTTAAATATTGGAAGCTATATCCACCACTATTTATCTAACACAACTAAACAATTTGCTTGTCCGCTCCTATCCTTATCATGTAACCCTATATGACTCTATTTTATCACTGCCCAAGTTTTATGTCTTTACTTTTCAATCTCAAACTCTTTTTGGCTTGTCGTCACTTTCGGCATTCGTTTCATCATTTTTTCATTTCCTTCTTCTTTTTCCTCTTCATCTTTGCCCCCCCCCCCAGGACTGTTCAACTGGGCCGGGTTTTTTCCCGGCCCGGTCCAGAACCCGGAAAACCGGAATCCGGTTCTGGGTTTCGGCCTGGATTAAATCCGGGCCGGAATCCGGATTGAAAAACCCGGATCCATCCGGCCCGGATCCGGGTTACAAATCCGGGTACCGGGTTTTAAACCCGGTACCCGGGTCTAAACGAAAACAACAATCCCCCCTTCCCCGAGTCTGTCTCTCTCGCTATCTCTCTCTCTCTCTCTCGTTACGCTTGCCGCTTGCGAAAGGAGAAACCCTAAATCCGTGCATTCTCGCCGCGACCCCATCGCCGCCGCCGCATCTTCGTCGCCGTCACCGTGACCCCGTGAGTCTGTCTCTCTCTCACTCTCTCTATCTCTATCTCCCACTCTCTCTCTCCATTGGATTTCTGGGTTTGAATAATTATTGGTTCAGTTGCAGATTTCTCTCTCGTCGTGTGTTTCTATTTATTTTGGGCTTAATTTCTATCCATCCATGTTTATTGTATCTGATGGAAGCAATCGTGGATGCATTCCGCATTTAGGTTTTTTTTTGTATATTTTTCTGTAGCTGTGGTTATCCTGTCATTAGAATCTGTTCACTGATTAGAGGTTCGATTTCGTAGGTTTATCAGTCTAAAGTCAGTTTAGAAGTTTTGTGGTTGTAAATCATGAATGTTGACGTGCGTTGGCTGTTCTTAGGAAAAGGAAATTTATTTTTTCCTTAAATTTATTGTTGTCTTTTTGGATAGTTGTGTTTCTCTGACCACTAGATTGAGTGTGTACGGGTGATTTTATGGATATTCTTGATCGTTGAATTAAATATATGTGGAGACCCTGAATTGCAAATATTGATTTGGATACCACCCAGGGGAATTGAGTGGGCATTAGAATGGAAAGTAAATGAAAGTTTAAGCTCTCATACCATTGGTTTTTGGCTTCTAAGTTTGAATATTTGTGCAATTGACATTGAATAGTTTTGATAAACAGAAAGAATGTCCTGATTTTTCCTATGACAGGTTGTTCTGCTGCTAATCTATGTCTATGTTTTAATCTTTGAGTTCCAGATGCTTTCTTCATACTAGGATTGTTCCACTTCTATATTTTTTGGTGCAGCATGGAGTGTTTGGATTCTCACATGGTGATGTTATGTTATGTTTTTTTTTATTATTTTTTTTTTTGTAAAATGTCTCCTGTTTTGTTTGAATTGTGTTCCTGTGTCCTTTTTTAAAAAAGTGTTGGCTTCTTTTTGTGGAGGTCGATACTTCTAGCAAGTTTAATCTAAAGATATAATCTCAAAGAGTTCTTTGGGTTCAGCAACTTCTTTGCATTTTTATTTCTTGCTTCTCAATGTTATCTTTTATCTTGATTGTGAACCATATAAAAGAAGTTATTGAACTAAGAATATTAATTAGTGGTGGAAAAATGAATGAATATTTGTGTTGGAGTAAAATCTTGAACTAAAGAGAGTGGAAACAACATAGAATTCTGGTAAGGTACTTGGGAGGACTTATTCACATCCTCCGTTAAGATTCGATTCTATAGGTTTGAAAATTAAGGGCAGTGCTCCATATATAATGATTATGAAGACCTTATGTTATTATTTATAAGTGAATTACATGCAGAGATTAAGATTACATCAAATACAATTACTCATTGTGAGCAAAGTCCTAAAGTAAATCTGCTTATTGAGACCATCTTGAAGTACTGCAACATCTTGAGGTTCAACTGACTACTTATAACTTATATATTGTTGCCTTATCATTGGGTGATAAGCTTTATTCTCTATATTTTGACAGATAGCGAAAAAGGAGAAATTCTAGACTAGACTTTAGTTTGGGAGATTAGTTGGTTATTCAAAATGAATCAAATGCCATAGGCTCTTATTAGTTTCTTGCTCCACTTAAAAACATGTAACATATAATATTGTAATTGTTTTAAAATAAAATTCAAACTGCTGAATTTGCTTTACAGCATTCTCGACTTGATTTTGATTTACAGATCTTACACAATTTAGAAAAAGGATTATGATGGTTTGCGAAGAGGTTTTCTTCAAACAAAAAAGGCACAAAACCCCACCCCAAGTTCCCATCTGTCCATTTAATTAATCTTTGCACTTTTTTTGCTAGAAACTTGAAAATGCACACATGCCCATAAAATCATGAACATGTTCATTTCCATATAATTAAAGCACAGAGAGTGCAAGTTCAAGACAGACCCAAATCACACTAAGCAAAAAGTAAAAAAAAAAACAAAAAAACTCTGTCGGTTTTGTTCTCTTAGATTGGTGGAGAGTTAATGCCGCCAATTATCCTGTCCTTGCTGAGGTAGCACGTGATGTGTTAGCCACCCCCATTTCCACTGTTGCCTCAGAGTCTGCATTCAGTACTAGAGGACGAATATTGGATCCTTTTAGGAGTTCATTGTCTCCGGAAACTGTCGAAGCCCTCATTTGCACCCAAAATTGGTTAAGGACCAAACCTGTCGACATTCGGAAGTTGGAAGAATACGTACAGTCGATGGACCTTGAAGGTAAGTTTGAAACTTGAAATATTTTTTTAATATCTATCTATCTTGGTTTATTATCTATCTAACTTATTTTTTAATATTTTTTTAGATGATCATCTAGCTTCATTTTCAACAGAGGATGTTGTGAGTCTCTCTTCCCATTGATGCTGAAAAAATTTTAGAGTAAGTACTTTCTCCTTTCATAAACTCAAAGTTTGCTTCTACCTTGGTTAAGGATTGGAGATTTTACATGAATTATTCTCGTCTCTGTCTATTCCTGTAAGATGATATGGTGCTCTTACTTGTTTTATTTTTTCAGGTTCTCTAGTTTCTCATGACGTGCTGATGAATAGATGCCGGTTTCAAACTTTCAATTGAAGCATTTTGTAATTTTCATATATTATAATTTTGTGTTTTGTAATGTAATGTAATGTAATTTAATTTAATATGTAGTGAATTACATTATTGCATGCATTTTACATGATAATGCATGGTCATGGAAGGCTAGAAGTAGTAGAGGTTAGAAACTACTAACAGTAGTATTATCATACTGGAATATGGAATATATTATATATACATGATTATCTAATCTCAAATTAAATATATATATATATATATATATATTACCAACTTTATATATATATATATATAAACTTTTTGAGCTTTATATTTTTTTTTTTAAAAAAATAGATACTGTAGAAAAAAAAAACTGGTTGAAGTTGGAACATACTGTATTTAAAATAATATGTCCTTTATTAAAAAAAAAAAAAAAAAAAAAAAACCGGGTTGAAGCTGGAACCCAGATTTCCGGGTTGTAGAAACCCGGGTTCATCCGGGTTCCGGCCCGGGTCATAACCCGGGTGTATCCGGGCCGAAACCCGGCCCGGGTTTGAAGCCGGGTTCCGGGCCGGGTATACCAGGAAATCCGGTCCGGAACCCGGATGAACAGTCTGACCCCCCCCCCCCCCCCCCAAAAAAAAAACCTCTTATATGTTGCCATTACACCTACTGCCGCCGCCTCATGCTCTTGATCTGTTGATATAAGTGTTTACCAATCTCACTCCCTACCATTATTAGACTTGCACAACAACTGGTAAGTGAGATTCATGCATCACTTAAATTTAGTAACATTTCACAGGTTTTGCTTTTCATTATGAGAGACAGGCCAATGTTATCTTTTTTGTCAAAATAAAAACACTAATTCCTGCTTCCCTTTAGAAAGTTTTGGAGGATGCGAGTGCCGAAAACTCTATTGAGCGAACTGACATAGTCAAGTACATTGCGTCTTTACCCGTTGTAGTTTTCAACCATTGTAGCCCCTATGTGATATTGCATAAAAAGTCTCCTTTGTGGCGATTCCCAAGTCGAGCAATAAGTGCTTTGGTTTTATTGTCTTTTCCCTCTTTCATTTTAGGGTTTTTTTCTTGTTTCGATGTAAAATATTTGTTTTATGAAAAACTATTTAAGCAAATTAATTTTACAAGAAAATAAATGCTTTTTTAGTGTTTGGTTTGCCATATGAGAATACTTTCTTAAAAACGCTTTTATATTGAATGTGCCTACAACTTTTTACGTAAATTTATACTTTTTATGTGATAAATGTAACATTAATGTGCCAAATTTACTTGTCTACTAAACTTTTTCATGTACAAAATAGGGTTAAATACAAATTTAGTCTATGTAGTTTGTCGGTCTCATTTGTTTTCGCAGATAAGATGAAATGAATTAAGATAAGAGTTGAAAGTTGAATAAAATATTATTAGAATATATTTTTTAATATTATTTTGTTCTGAGATTTGAAAAAGTTGAATTGTTTAATTTATTTTATGTGAGAATTTGAAAAAATTATAATAATTAGATGGGATGAGATGATATAAGTTGAAAAGTTTTATGAAAGTGAGCGAGGCCTTAAACTCAAAATGCTCTTTGTGCATTTAATTGAATTTTCTCCTTTATGTGCTTATAAGATTGATCTAGTTAGTCATTATATTAAAAATTAAATTAATAATTATGTTGATGTGGCAAGTCACATGACATGCCATGGGTTAGAAAATTAAAAAAGCCTTAAGAATGTAAAATAAAAATTTAAAACTTAAAAAAATGTTGAAAGAAAAACTTAAAAACAAAAGAAAAAAACTAAAAAGGCCAAAAATATTATAACTTAAAAAAAGCTCAAAGATATAAAACTAAATATATTTTTAAACATCTAAAAGAAAAGAAAAGGGAGGTATGAAAGATAGAGCGAGGAAAAGAATAGACGGTTAGGAAATCCACAAGAAGATAGTGTTACATGATATTTAAGGGCTAACTAGCAAGATTAGAGATCGATTTTCGAGATTGTTTTGCTAGATAGTAGTACAATATGTGTTTATAATTTTACGTGCAAAATTTATTTTATCAAATCCATTTAAAAATTTAAAAATTTTAAATTTTAAATTTTAAATTTTATAATTTTCATTATAATATACAAAAAATTAAGTTTTTTGTGTTTGCATTTCTCTTCGATAAGGGGTAAAAAATACTTAAGGAAGCAAGCGACCTTGGGGGGAATACTTGGAGTGCAAACTTATGCCCATTTAGTAAGGGTGGGCAGCTGAAGCCCCCCGGCCTTCGCTTCCTCACCCCCATCCGCCTTGCATGATAGACCCCTAGTGGGGGCCGGCAAGCAGTCTAACCACCCGCCCCGCACCCATCTCATATTTAATATAAAAAAAATTATTTTTAATTATAAATAATTTATATAAATATATACAATTTATTAAAAATTTGAAATTGAATTCAAGTTAATGGAACAATAAGTCTTACATTGCTTAAATATAACTATTGTATTGTCTTGACCTCCTATATAAATATTGGCCTAGAAGGTCAACACAATCCAAAATACAACTCTAATGAGTTTATATTCTTTTTAAATGTATAAATTTTAATTTATAATTTAAATTCTATTATAATTTGGGTCTAAAATTTTTTTAGACCTAAAAGAAATTTATAGACCCAAATGGGTCATTGGGCTGAGCAGGGGGCGGGGCAGGGTGCAGTTTCAACCTCACCCCTGATAGTGGGACCTCCCGGAGGCAAGGGGGCCGGTTGGAAACCCTCCCCTGCATGATGCGGGGAGGGGCCGGCGAGGAGGGGTGCCCTGCACCAGCACCCTTACTGTTTAGATATAGAAACAGTTTCATCTTAACATTATAATGATTTTAAGTTTTTACATAAAATAAAATAAATAATTCAAATTTTTTAAATCTTAAAATAATAGAAATATTAAAAATTAATATTTTAATAATATTTTTTTTAATTTTCAATTTTCATCTCAAACGTCTATTACTTTCCCTAAAAAGACAACCTTGTCTTGCATATGAAACGAGTATTCATAATTCATTTGTCACGTTAGAAGGTTACTTTGTCAATGGAGTGGAATCTCAGGAAACAAGCTGAGTGGTGGTGGTAGCGATCCGCTGCAGAGTCTGTATCTTCATCTTCTTCTTCGTGAATCTTCGTGAGGTCGCCCAACCTCTAGGGTTTGTGTTGTCTGAGACTCCCAATTTCGAAGGAAAAGAGAAAGATATCATACATAATGTCACAGAGCGGGAAGCTGATGCCAAATCTGGACCAACAGAGCACGAAGCTCCTAAACCTCACCGTTCTCCAGCGAATCGACCCCTTCGTCGAAGAGATCCTCATTACCGCTGCTCACGTCACTTTCTATGAGTTCAACATCGACCTCAGCCAATGGGTTGGCCCCTCTCTCTCTCTCTGTCACGCGCACACTGTTATGATCCTGAGGGTTAAAGGTTTAATCAAATTAGTATCCAACAGCAATGGTTGGGTCTTTAACACACACGCACAGCACACAATCACGCACGCACACACTAAGAGCTCCCAATTTGTTATTTTGCGCTTGCTCTGATGTTTTGTTTTTATTTCTGTTTTTGGCTTCATTTGCAGAGCCGCAAGGACGTCGAGGGATCTCTCTTCGTCGTGAAGAGGCAAGCCTTCATATAACTATATAATTGTGTAATTGTGTTTAGCAAATTTGGGGATTGATGTTTTGTGTCTTTTTTTTTTGTCTTTACTGATAATCTTAGATTCTTAATTTTGCGGTTTTGTGAATAACTTCTTTTCTGTCACTTCAGGAACACGCAACCACGTTTTCAGTTTATTGTGATGAACCGGCGCAATACGGGTTAGTGTCTTTCTTTCCTCTAGTGATCCTTTGCGATCCTTAATATTTGAGATTTTTTTTTTTGAAGAATTAAAATTTAAGATTTTGAATATAAGTACAATTATTTGGTGATTCAAATTGATCATGGGACATAATTATGCATTTTGTCATTATTGTTCTTAAGAAGGGTTAAATTTCTCACCTTGCTGCAGAAGAATCGGTTTAGAGTCTTACATTCCTTTTTATCTAGTGTTCATATATGTTTATCAGTTTATTTTTTGAACTGAAGAGCGTGTTCATATGAATAGATAATTTGGTGGAGAATCTGTTGGGAGATTTTGAGTATGAAGTCCAGGTTCCATATTTATTATATCGAAATGCAGCACAAGAAGTGAATGGTATTTGGTTTTACAATGCACGCGAATGTGAAGAGGTTGCAAATCTTTTCAGCAGGTAAAATTTGTTTGTTTGTTTTTTGGTTTCACTTTTCCTGTGAAATTCATAATCTCATAACTTCTTGTTAATTGGACATAAATAAAGAGTTATGTTCACTTCTGAAGTGTGTCACTTTTATTGGACCTTTCTATAATCATTGCTTAAAAGAATATCCTTTATGGGGATCTGACTTAAGCTGTTCCATCATTTTATGGTCGTTGGAAAAACTGTTGCACTTTCATTGGTGCCATCATCAGCTTGAGTGTTCTGTATGTGTGAGGATCATGGTTCAGCTGCTCATCCCAAAATATGACTTAATTGTGATCATTGATCTATTGGCAGTTGTTGGCCATGTTTCTGCATGTAATTAACTAGCATCCTTCTAGTTGGTATAAGATGTATTGATGTTATGTGATTTGTCTTTTTGTTTATGTTATCTATGTTCTATTTTAATTTCATATGTTTGCTAAAATCACGTTCTATATTAATAGGCTATGCTTGTGGATTACATTTCATTTGGGCTTTAAAGCCATTTTTCCAATAAAGTAATGACTTATGTGCAAAATTGCTGGGGTTTTATATCTGTGCAGCTTCGTAATTTGGTATTCATTCTAGCTTCAGAACTAGGTAGTATGTGCATCATATCTTATTTTCTTAGAGTTTATTATTTATTTATAGTATTATCCAATTATCCATCTTGGATCTGTTTAATGGAGAGAATAAAGAGGAAAAGTATCATCACAAGTAATTTGGTGTATGTGAAGTAAGATATTTGATTATTTCTCTGTGTTCTTTATTCAACTGCTGCTCAATCCCTGTCTCTGTTACAGTTGATTGAAAGCGATTGAAGGTGAAGAACACTTTTTTCCCCAATGGGTGAATGAAAATTAGACTAAAATCATTTGGTTAGTAGAGTGGTAATGCTTGTTATGGAGTGAGGGACTTTTGGGTATCGTGACATTAGGAATTATTTCGAAGTCATAAGTGGCTCAAAGTACCATGGAAATAGGTTTTTCAGTTTGCAGTAAATGGAAACTCCGTATTAGGCCAAAGAAACATGGCATGTGTGCATGGGTTTTGGTATACTTGTGTGACATCTGATCAGGAGCATGGCAAGGTTGTAGGAATTTTCATGAACACAACTGCTATGGTTCACGGTGTGAGGTCAAACCTTGATGCGATTAATGAGTATTATTGAGTGGGGAGTTAGATCCTACAGATGATTCCAAAGTTATTATGGCATTCTGTTTAGAGCAAGTTACAGTAATTTTGGGATCATTGCAATTTGCAAACTAATAGGTTTTCTTTTAGGTCATCCCCATGTAATGTTGTTGGAAATTGGGCTAGTTCTTTTATTTTTGCATTTTATGCAACAAAGTTAGGACATTTAATATGCACATGCTTGATTGCACCCAATATGTTGTGTTTTTTTAATTTACTGCACAGATTCAGATTATTTTGTGCTTATTCTACTAGGAAACAAAACTTAAGATGAAAACAAGGGTTTTCTACTTTGGTGGGATGACTTTTGTCGGCACATGGTGTGTTGGAATTTTATTTGATTGATTTGTCATTAAGGAAAATGCATCATGAAATAAATTTTTTATGGTTTTTCACTGAAGTGAAAAAGGAGAAGCTTCATTTAAGAAAGATTAAGTTTTCGTCAATTTTATACTGGTAGTTGGAATGCTGCTTTTGAAGCTGGGCCATTTTGTGCCTATCACGTTAATGCACATCTATTAGTACTTGTATGGGTTAGTCGAATAAACTGCTAGTTTTTTAGAGAGGAGAAACTTTTGGGTGAAGCCCATTGTCGGAAACTTGTGAGTAGAAAACTGCGCGAGAAAGTTTTTGAAGTTTCATTTTCATTAACAGCTTTCTTTTCCAGCCTGTGAACTGTTGATCTTGTGTCTTTCAATGAAAATGTATATCCAACATTGCTAGGAGGAGGCTAGAGGAACTAGATGGTTGACAATGCTATGCATTCAGTCCTATATATAAAGGTGCTGTATACGTCTGATTTATTCTATTAAATGGATCTTAGATACAAGTTACTGTGGATTATTAATGAACTCAATTTAAAAGGTTCCAATGGATTGTACATTGCTAGTAACTGTCAATGAGAGGAAAATAATCAGCATCTCTTAATTTAGTCCTCGTGATGAGAAGTTATTGAAGTGGAGGTCTAATAATCACAAGAAATGTACAGTTAAGGCATATTATAACATTTTGTCAACACAGGATCATACTCTGTTTTCATGGAAGAATATTTGGAGGTCTCGTGTGCCTTCTAAAGTAGCTTTTTTTGTATGGAATGCCACTCTTGAGAAGATCTTGACCACGGACAATTTGAGGAAGAGAGGATGTGTAGCGATGGATTGGTGTTATTTGTGTAAAAAGAATGTAGAATCTATGGATCATCTCTTACTACATTGTGAGGTAACAAGGGTGCCATGGGACGAGATCTTTCAAAGGGTTGATATTACTTGGGTTATGCCGTTGAGGGTGGTGGAACTGTTGGGTTGTTGGAGGAAGATGCAAGGCTATCATCAAGTGGCAGCAGTTTGGAAGATGATTTCGTTGTGTATCATGTGGTGTATTTGGACGGAAAGGAATGCACGCTGCTTTGAAGATAAGGCACGTACAATGGCGGAGTTGAAGAATTTCTTTCTCCACACTTTAATGCTTTGGTTTTCCGCTATTGTATTAAATGGGGACAATGTTCATGATTTCTTATCTTTAATTTATCGCTCTTAGAATGTATTTAGGTATTCTTCTGTATACTTCCTGTGTACATGGGCTATGCTTTTTTCATTCAATTCAATAATATTTTTCTTTTACTTATAAAAAAAAAAAGTTATTGTAGCTTATCATTGTTATGACTACTGAGTATGGTTGAGTTCATTGATGTGCTTTCATTGCATATATTTATGAATGTGAATATAGGTAACTATGTTGCATATATTCCGTTGTAAGTGAGTTGTATCCTTATTGTGTCTGATACTTTTTGGATGCTTCCTGATATGTATCGAATTTTTAAAGAAAAACATAAATCATGAATAGAAAGATAGGAAGGGTTCATGACATGCACTTTGAATAATTTTCAAATTAAGAAATAATTTTTTTTTTATAAGTAAAATTAAGAAATATTTTTACATGATTAAGTTGATTTATCAACATTAATGCAATATATAAAGATTTAGTTATGCATCTATTCACATATGAAGATGCACGCTCATATTTAATGAATTTATATATTAGTATATCTGTTCAAGTGTATTTAGTTATCATTGTATCTCTATCCACACTTTGAAGAACACAGTTGCTCAATTTAACAAGTCAACTGAATGTCTACAGAGCCATTTGCTAGTGGCTCTGGATAACTCACTGTGACTCAGGGCCTCCAGACATCATTTGCTTGGTTTCAAATTTTCAACTGAAATATGTGCATTATATTTATTTCTGATAAGTAATTTAATCTCTGCGCTTTTGATCTTACTAAAAAAAAGATAACATGTAGATTTCAGTTGAGACCAAGCAAAGATATTGTGATGCATATTATCTATCTGACAAAGAACTTGCGATATATAGATTTGTTTCACTATTTTAGTTTCTTTCTCCTACCCTTTTATTATATTCTTTTTTCGTAATTTTTTCTTTTATGCTTGCAGGATACTTAATGCTTACTCCAAGGTGCCTCAAAAGTCAACAGTGCCTTCAAACAAAAGGTAATAAGTAGCATTCTATTCCAATTTTTTTTTCTTTTAATAAGTAATGTAATTTTATTAGATGCGCTTAAGGGCACAACCCTAGTACACATAAACTATATAGAAGGATACACCCAATAGCGAGAAGGTGATGAAAGAAAATTCTTTTTAACCTGGAATTAGAAAGCTTGATGACGTTTTAATATTTGTAAAGACTTTTTGTTGTATTGATAAAAAATATTTGTAAAGAATTTTTGTTGTATAAAACTTATTCATTTGGCTGCCATTTCTGGTCTCTATATCATGGCCTATGGGGCAGTCTTATAGGATCTTACACAATATATCATTTAATATATTGTTGCATGACTATGCCAATTGTGTTTTCAAAATTAGCAAAAATGTATTATAGTAAACACTGTGGTTATCGTTTTGAGCTTTGTTGTTTTTTTTTTTTTTTATTCTTTTTTTCCCCATTCAAAAATTCATCTTTTCATTTTGATAGTTCTTAGATTGACATGTTTCTGATTTTTTTTTTTTTAAGTTACGTTTTACAGATTGCTGCCCAGTTTTTACATCTGTGGTTATCCTTCTAGTTTTCAAGTTTCCTAGTGGCACTGGAATAATCAATGTTGTGGCCTAAAAGTCAATAAAAATTTCCACTTGTCCTTCATTTAAAGCAGCATTATTGATACTTTTCTTCGGCTGACACCCTTGACATTCATTCATGTCTACCTGTTCTCTACTTCTATAGATTTTTGTTTATTGTAGAAAATTCAAAAAATAAATGTTTTGATTATTTCTCCCTGCAATTAATTTGAGGAATTTGTGGCCTAAAAGTCAATAAAAATTTCCACTTGTCCTTCATTTAAAGCAGCATTATTTATACTTTTCTTCGGCTGACACCCTTGACATTCATTCATGTCTACCTGTTCTCTTCTTCTATAGATTTTTGTTTATTGTAGAAAATTCAAAAAATAAATGTTTTGATTATTTCTCCCTGCAGTGAATTTGAGGAATTAGAAGCAGTCCCAACTATGGCAGTTATGGACGGTCCTTTGGAGCCACCATCATCTACTGCCTTCAATCCCCCAGATGTTCCTGATGATCCTTCCTTTGTGAACTTTTTCAGTGTATGTAGCTTTAACTCTGCCGTTGTAACAACCATTTCTTCTTGGGTTAGAGATTCTACTACCGTTTTTTTAATAAGTAAAACTGAATTTTATTAATGCTTGTAAAAGAAATAGGCATAGCTCATGTACATGGGGCGTATATAAGAGAAAACATGTTGTTAGAAGCTAGAAACTAGAGATGCTACTAATGTTAACATTCCATGAGCCGGGTTATAAGAGAATTCATAAAGATCAAAATATATTCTATAATAAAAGTAACCATAGGCATATGAATAGTATTTTTTGTTTGTTTTTCTTTCATTTGTAAAGAATTTTCTTTCCCTTCCTTTTAGGTGTTTCTCTTGTATATTCCTTTTATACTTGGGAAAACCCTTTGGTTTTGATGAATTTCAATTACTAATAAAAACAAATACATTCACCTTATTCTCCAGCTTGCTTAACTTCCACACTTCTTTAGCAACTTGTTAAAAACATTCCTAGCTATTACCGTAAAATGTTTTAACTTAAGCTAATACTCAAAAGCCTTTTTAGTTTAAATTTGTGGTTTCAAAGATTGAGTCATTACTTGACTTAAATATTTCCTTCCCAAATATACTAAACACAAAACGTTTTTCAATTTCAAATCTTTAACCTTTTCGTCTAATCATTACCTAATCATTTCAACTTTCTCAAACTCCCAAACAAAACACAAAAAATAATACAACTTTTTTTTTATTGGCACTGGGTGTTCGGGACAACTTTTTCAAAATTTAAAACAGAAATTATATTAAAAAATAATATTCAAACAATTTTTGAACTTTATAATATTTTTATTCAATTTTTTCTCTCATTTTCCAAAACCCAGTAAAACATTTTAACTCAAACCATTTCACTACTATTAACAGATATATTGAGATATTCTAAGTATCCAGATAGTCTGCACAGTGGATGTCCTGCTGTACATGGCACTAGATTCCTCCTATTCTTGGCCTCTGTCATCCTCATGTCACTTTGAATTTAACAGCCAATACATATGATTAAGCCTTGTTTGGATGTTGAGATGAGATGAAAAATCTGTGAATAGTAGTGAAATGGTTTGAGTTCAGATATTTTATGGGGTTTTGGGAAAAGAGAGACGTTTGAATAAAAATATTATAAAGTTAAAATATATTTAGAATATTATTTTTTAATATTATTTTTGTTTTGAGATTTGAAAAAGTTGAATTGTTTTTGGGATTTTTTGAAAGTTTCGGAAAGTTGTAATGATTAACTAATGATTGGATGAAAAAGTTGATGATTTGAAATTGAAAAGTGTTTGTGCTTGAGTGATGTTTGGATGTTGAGATGAGAGTCAACATCCAAATGGGGCCTAAGTTTGGGATTTGACTAGTCATAAATATATTTTTGCAATTTAGAGCTTCATGAAATTAGATTGTCACGCTTGAACAGCAGGTGTAGCCTACCTAACATCACTTAGAACTCATTCCTACTATTTATCTAATGAAGGACTACATCCAAATGGGGCCTAAGTTTGGGATTTGACTAGTCATAAATATATTTTTGCAATTTAGAGCTTCATGAAATTAGATTGTCACGCTTGAACAGCAGGTGTAGCCTACCTAACATCAC
Organism: Juglans mandshurica; assembly: GCA_022457165.1. Lineage (NCBI taxonomy): Eukaryota > Viridiplantae > Streptophyta > Magnoliopsida > Fagales > Juglandaceae > Juglans > Juglans mandshurica. Next base: position 20,112,523 of record CM039630.1, on the reverse strand, counting down.
TTAGAACTCATTCCTACTATTTATCTAATGAAGGACTATCATAAGGATTTAATTATGATTCATTTTCAAGCATTAGTGAACCTCTTTACCTAGGTTGTGGCTGCAAATTGTTGAAAATCAGGGGGTAGAATCTGTTCATCAGGTTTCCTTGATATAGACCTTGCACTTTTCTGCCTTAAGGCTCCGATGCGGTAACATTTAAAACCAAAAGGAAACAAGTTAAATTGGTGAAGTCTGGAAGAATTTTGAGTCTAGGGTTGAACACTTAGAAAACTTGTGTTATTTTTTATTAAGAGGTTGTGCCAGTGTTAAAACCTCTAAAAATGATCTATCATTTGAGAAGTGGTGCTGCCAGAGAATTAGAACAGCAAGAAAGTTAGGTTTAATGCATTGTTTTACTGCTGGAGGTTGGGGATAAAATTTACTCAGATTTGAAGAAGAAAACTTGGGTTCCCTCACCAAGTATTGGTGGCAACAACAGATAGAGAGGAGAGGTTACTGGTTTAGAGCGTCTAATAAATATATAATTTAATGTAGAGATTTGATGTGAATAACCAAAATCAAATTCATCTTATATTATTTTATTGTTATATAATGAAAAAATAGCTATCAATGTGGAGATTTATGTGAATGGAATAGCCAAAGGTCAAATTTCTCGTACATTCATAAAAAATGTCTTTTAACTTTGGCTAATCTAATGAGAGTGCTCTTAGGGAGGGGGAGGCTCAGTGGCTGTGAAGGGGTTAATATCTTGGGCGGGTTTATAAAGAGAAGAAACCCTAAAGTATTCATAAGGAGGGGCGACACAGTGCATGGGGCTGCTGTTTCCTTGCAGCTCCCTCTTGATTTATAGAAAATAATATCAAGGTGCTAGGTTGTACAAGGGTGGCAACTAGGGTTATTTTTGGGGCTGGTAGGGCTAAGCACCGACGATGTCAGAATCAGAATGCCCTAATCCCAACTCCGACTCTGACTTTGTCGGAGTTCGACTCTAAACTCCCGACTCCGACTCTAACCATTGTAGACTCCAATCCAACTCCGACTTCAACTGAAAAATTAAAAAAAAAATCCGACTCTGACTCCATTTTGTTGGAGTTGGAGCGGAGTTGGATTCAGAGTGGGATCCCAATGACAGCTTGAATCTCCTCTACTTTCTTGAAGATCCAATTTGACGAACTACTCCCATAATTAGAGCTGGGAGGAAGTGTACACAAAGGAGTTAAAATGACTCCCTCCTCGCCAGAACTAGCAGGAACACATAACGCCAATTCCGAACCACACACACTCTCTGGCTCAAAATTGCAATTTTCAAGCCCAACCCTGGGTTCAACACTGGATTCAACACTCGATAAAACCCTCAACGCCAATTTCGAGCCACTCACTCTCTGGTTCAACACTGAAATTATCAAGCCCAACCCCAACCTTATTCCCCTTGAAAGAACCCATCTCTAGAGAAAACAACCCTGTCGAAGGCCTCAGTACTTGCTCCGACGAGTTTGGCAGCACTGGAAGCACTGTTGTGCCTCCTTCTGCCACACACGACTAATTCTGCACCTTCACCAACGACAGCCCACACGTCGGCGACGGAAAATCAACATTCAAGAGCCCGTTCATTTCCGACTCCTCTTCCATCTTGCCCTCCTCTAAAACCTCCCGTCTAGGTGACAGCGCCGACACACCGTGATGGTCAACCGCGACCGGTGTCCCTTTCTGTGCCGGTATGGAGTCCGTCAAAGGCCTTATTGGCGTCGCAAACGCAAGACTCAATTCCGGGTTCGAGATATCGACAGGCAACTCTTGGACCGATATCTTGGGAGGTAAACACTGCGAAGCCCTCCAGGCCTTCTTTGGGCCTACGGCCTGGCCTGGCCCATGACTCTTCACCAGCCCGGCCTGCCACACATTATTGGGTACTGAGCTTGAGCCCCTCTGCCTCTGGTCCGAATCCTAGCCCGTAACTTTGGAACCCAAAACCAAGCCCCATGTCCAACACTTCCTTCCCCTTAACGCATCGTTTAAGTCCTAGAATTTCTTCCAGTAACATCCTCACTTTAATCTCCATGTCACCCAAAACTCTTAACAGATATTCTTCATTTGGCCCCAACGATTTCTTGCCATCACCCCCACACCTCTGCACGTCCTCAAACACGCCAGACACTGCTCCACTCACTTCATGATGCCGTACCTTCTGTGCTTGGAGCACTTCGCTGTACGTCCTTGAGGCATCTACCTTCAGCAATGGAACACCACCATCTCCCCTGAAAACCTTCAACTTATCTGCCTGGGAGGACCATGGGACTTTGTTTTTCCCACTCAAACCAGAGGAATGAGCTGTGAGTTCCTTCAAAATGGCTCCAAATTTCCTCCAGCCCTCCCCCTTCCTACCTTCTAGAACTACTATCATACCTATCCTCTTTTCATGCCCAAACTCCAAAAGGGAAAAAAAACTACCATTGTGATTACAGCCCCTCTGCACCATTAACATAGAATTTCCTGTTCTACGTGTTCTAAGAAACTTTGAAGCGCCCAACGACACCGCACATTCCTTCACTGTAAAGCCCAACCACCCCAAAGCTTCATGATATGTATTTCACCACTCGACGGCTACTCTTAGTGATTCTCCACCACCTATCATTCTCCTTTCTAAACGCAAATAACTTCTGATCAATAAAAACCTCATTGTGCATTCCCATCGAAAACCAACCAATACACTAACATGCTAATCACCAACTGGACTACACTGCAAACTGGACTACACACTAATCACCACAAGGAATTATTGCCATTGAAAGAGCAAAAACACCAACGAAGCAAAAAGTGTACGGAGAGAAAATGTTTTAGGAGAGAGAAAAAAGGTGTTAGCCCTAAAATTTTTTGTTTCCATCATATATTTTAGTATCTAATTATATGTTATTATACTTTAGTAAATTAGTATTGTGTTATTAACTGATTATACTAGACTTATTTCAATACTAGCGTCTAATTTATTTCTATTCTGATTATGTATGATATTAATACTTTGATGTTAAATATACTATACTATTATTAGTCTATTTATATTTTATTTTATTTTTTGATGACGGGGGAACCACCCCACGGTAGAGCCCTTAGGGACTCATCCATGAAACCTAAACCCCTGGGGAGACTAGCATAACAACCCACCGCCATGGCCTCCCACTTAAATTGCAGTTGATCTCAAGGGGAATCAAACTTGTGACATGGGTCACGTGCACATTAGTTCGCCCTTACCACTTGGGCTACCCACGGGTGGGTGTCTATTTATATTTTATATTATAGTTTAAGTATATTATTTTGTAATAATTAGCTCATACTATAAGGCCTAGTTTGTTTTCGCAGATGAGATGAGTTGAGATAAAAGTTAAAAGTTGAATAAAATATTATTAGAATATATTTTTTTAATATTATTTTTGTTTTGGGATTTGAAAAAGTTGACTTGTTTATTTTATTTTGTGTGGGAATTTGGAAAAGTTGTAATGATTAGATGAGATGAGTTGAGAATATTTGTGAAAACAAACGAGGCCTTATATTATTGAATTTAATTATATAAGTTCTAGTTATATAACTATGTAACTATACTAATATAGATGATCAATATATATATAAAGGCATTTTTATAACATATGTACAATATCGTAGTCAAAGTCGGAGTTGGAGTCAAAGCATGAAGTCGAAGTCAAAGTCTGTCCAACGACACCTCAGACTCCGACAGAAAAATGAAAAAAAAAATCCAATGTGGAGTCGGAGTGGAGTCGGATTTTTGCTCAGCCCTAGGAGTTGGGCACTATATCCTATTCTTGGCAGTTTCATGTCCCTAATTGAGTTAGAGTTTCCTAAAATGTTTCAAGATTTTCGGCAGCCTTGTAGTGTTGAAACCCTAGGATTGTATTTTTTATTGGCACTGGGTATTCAGTGACAAAGTCCCAACTAATCCCAGGAGTGCACAAGCTTTCAACAAGGAGTTTTCCGCAAGTGCACCTCGGGTAATCAAGGGAAAATTCTCCCATTCCAATGGCCCCAAGGGTACAAATGCGGAGTTTTGAACCCAAGATGTCCATTTTATATGGCTTGCCTTCGGACACTACACCACCCCTTAGGGTTAAAAACCCCTAGAATTTTGTTTCTAAAACTGGCCGTGACAGTTTTTTCCTGAAGATTATTAGGTAGCTTCCTATCATTAAGCTAGAGAAAGCCTTCCTAAAATATTCCCAAATGTTGGCAGCCTCGTGGGGATATGATATCTAGGGCTTTTTGTTTGTCAACTGTTACAGGTGAAAACTTGCCTTTTAGGTCAGATCTACACCAGAAAACAAATTCTGCGAGCCCTAAATTCAAATCTAATTAATATCCAAAGTTAATATACATTTAACATAAAACAATAAATAGAAAATCAGTTGGCCCAACGGTCCTTAGTCTTGAGATTCCACTCCAATGTTTGAATTTTTGGGCTCGGGTGTGACATCGGGACAATGGTATCCAGTTCTAGAATTTTTTTTTTTTGCCTGGCATTTTACTGTGTTGGAACCTGTAATAAACATTCAACATAAAACAATCAATAGAAAATCAGTTGGCCCTTGGGCCTTAATCTTGAAACCCCACTCCAATGTTCGAATTTTGAGCCGGGTGTGACATCTGGACAATGGTTTCTTGTTCTGGATTTTTGTGCCTGGCATTTCATTGTGGTATAACCTGAGATCATGTGTTATGGTTTACAGTGGTTTTATTGTCTTAAATATAATGTGCATCATTCTTTTGAAAGCAATATAGTTTAACAAAATCATTTCATATTTTTGAGATTTTGTGAAAGTTTTCTCCTCCTTTCAAGTAAAACTTCTGTCTTTATTTGATAAAAAAACGTGAAGGAATTCAAGCCACAGGCCGGACATAGATCCCATGTCAATACAGGGCATGACAACAATCCCCACAACATGGGATTTGCAATCACTTTTTTGGAAATTTATTTGGAGATATATTGATGTATCACACTTCCCTGTTACAGCAAGAATATTCATATCTAGAATCAACTTCTGCCTCCTTTAGCCAAAATGGATACCTTAATGTTTATATGGATAACATCTTTATATCCTTAACGGTCGTAATTTATTAAGTTAAGAGATTAAAGATCAACCTCTGTTTTATGATCCAAAAAAGGAAAATAATTTTGGTAATTTCTGTGTAGTTGAGCATGATTGAGGCTATTGAGCACCTTTTTGCAGGCAGCTATGACTATTGGGAATGTTTCAAATGCAGTGATGAGTGCACAACCTTATCAGTCCTCTGCAACAGTCCCTCCAAATTCCCATCCAGTTGGTGTTGCCTCTCCTACGGTACCAACCTTGCAAATCCCATCTCCTCCTCTGTCATCTTCTACTCCTTTAATGCCTCTCCTTTATACTACTGAATCCAACAGTAACAGCAACGGGGCCACCAATCTTATAAAGCCCTCTTCATTTTTTGTTCCTCCGCCTTCCTCTTCTGCAATGATGATGCTACCTGTCTCTTCATCCTTGCCTACTGCTCCTCCACTTCCTCCAGCAGCGAGCCTACAACGCCCATATGGTGCTCCATTGTTACAACCATTTCCACCACCTACTCCACCTCCACCATCTCTTACTCCTGCATCTGTTCCAACTCCAAACTATGGACCAGCTAGTAGCCGAGATAAAGTCCAAGAAGCACTACTTGTGCTTGTTCAGGTTAGTTTTCTGGTTGCTGAAATGTTTTTTTATTACTCTAGTTACTGAAATGTTCAGAGCCTCTTCTATAGATATCACATTCTTATGGGGTTTGTGGTTGTAATTTTTTCAGATTTTTTGTGAAATCTGTTATCGTCTTTGACAGGAATTGATTGCCTATAGATCATGAAGTTGCTACTTGACTAATTTCTGGACATTTTACATGCAGAAGAATTTGGACTGTTATGGATGACTAAATAATTAGGAGTCTAATATATTTATATGGACATAAAAATAAAACTATTTTCTAGCTGTATAATATCTATTGTCACTTTCTCAGTAAGAAAGTTATGCCCTAGCAATAGAAATGGTTATCAGTTTGTTTACCTTTTTCATTGTAAAGAAGTTTGCTAACTAACTTTTCTTTTTACTAAAGTAGTTTGCTTGGATAATTGCTTGTTGGGTTTTTTAGAATATTACTATACTTTTAGATAGAAAGGAAAAGAATAGCAATATTCAAAGAAAAACTGGAGTTAAGGTTGAATTGATGTAGCACCCCGGATTTAAGCATGGAGTGGTAAATGGGATCCCAAATGGCTGGAATGGAGAAATTCTTGTGTTTTATAATCTTTTTAAGGAGTTCCAATCTAGTTCTTTTGGAGAATAGGACTAGATATGGCTTGAGCTTTCCTTTGGTCATTATAAAAAGTGGAATAGATTGTAACACCCTATATTTAGTATGAGAGGGCAGTGAATGGAATTCTACATTGCTTGAGAAGTTGTTCTTGTGGTTTATAATGATATCAATGGACTCCGGTCATGACCTTGAGTAGTCATTTTAGAGTATAAGCTTAATGTGGTTTAGACTTTCCTTGGATCGTTCCCCCGGGATTAGTCGGGACGTTGTTCCCAGACACCTGGGTGCCAATAAAAAAAAAAAACTTTCCTTGGATCGTTACAAATAGTACTAAAGTCAATCCCTAGTCAAAAAGTGTGAGACTTGAGCCCTACCACTTACAATGGAATGACATGACAAGAATGTTAGAGATTTAAAACGGAGATTGTAACACCACGAATGTAGTATAAAGGGTGATGAATGGGATCTCACATCGTTTCGGAGGGAGAACTTGCAGTTTATAGTGATTTCAATGGGCTCCAATTGTAATGTTGATTGGTCATTTTGGAGTATAAGCCAAAATGTGGCTTGGAATTTCTTATGGGTTACAAATTTTGAAATTTAATGAGTGTCAGATTCTTGTTTGTTGTCTTTGTCATCTTTTGGTGGTTGTATAACTTCACTGCATAACACCAGTTTTCCACTTATTAAACTTGCCACTGTCAATTGTTTCCAATGGAAATGCTTTTATTTTTTATTTTATAAAAGAACATCACACTTTATTAATTAGACAAAGGTTAGCATACAGCCATTACAAGCGGTTGAATACATGGAACAATATTGTTTATATCAAGTTCAGAAGCTTCCTTTACTGCTGCTTTTGCTAAGCTGTGGGCTACCTCGTTAGCTTCTCTCCTGATATGTCTAGCTTGCCAAATCTCACCTGGCTGTAGTAGTATTTTCTTTGCATCCTCAATAAGGCTTCCAAAATGACCATCATCTGATTCTCTGATCTGTAACGCTTTCGCCACTTGGCTGGCATCTCCTTCTAAAATAATTTGTTGTAGTCCAATCTCGTTGCATAGTCGAGTAGCTTCAACCATTCCTCTAGCTTCAGCTATTGTAGAATCAATGCGGTAAAATAAAGGTTTCATTTGGGTTGCCAGTACATTCCCTTCATTATATCTGATCACCGATCTAATACCTAGTTTACTAATCTCTGCTTGGATGGCTACATCCCAGTTCACTTTGACACTGCTCATTTCAGTAATGGTCATTTCTTTACTCTGCTCAGTTTCCCGCTTGTAATTTTCCATGGACTGCATAGCATGTTCATACAGAATGCTAGGATGTAAGAAGGTTCCCTCAGAATTGCTTTTATTGTTTGTTGTCTATTATTGCCAACTTTTTTCTGATAAAGTGAAAGTAACAGGTGACGATTTGCAATAACAGTAGGAAGTACATGGTAAAAGCATGCCTGGTATATATGTTTTTTGGCTGGAAAAACAAAAACAAAACAAAAAACGCATCAATTATGGAACTATAATGACTCTGATAGATGTTTAAACTTTATTCCATACACTCAATTTTCCCAGGTTCTTATGTTGCCTTTTCTGGTATTTGATTTTTGATCATTGATATGCTGCATTCTTGTTTTAAAAAGGGCTGGTCATTCACCACCAGTATCTAAAAGTGACATGTTTATAGATGGTATAGTTGGCATATAAAAACCTTAGCCGCATGTTTCTACGGTAAGGCGAGATGCTAAGCCGTTCTATATACATGATCTGGAGGATAATTTTGCATGTTCACCAATGGAAAAACTGTTTTCTATTTGTTGAAATTTGATGGAGATTTTTGTTTTTTTTCCGGTCTGTCATACTTTCACATCATGATCTCTTTCAAGTAAATTGTGGTGTACAAAACTTACCTAGTCAGTTTTCTTTTCCATGGTATCTGATAAACTTGTCACGTGTGGTAGGATAATCAATTTATTGACATGGTGTATCGAGCTCTTCTGAATGCACACAACTCGTGACAAATTGGAAGAGGCACAGACGTTGCAGATGCTGGATTTTTGCTGATTATGTAGTTATGTTTGTTTGTTTTTCTTTATTTGGTTTGTTTCTTGTAGGTGGAAGTGCATGTAATATAGAGATTGTATAGCAATTATCTCCGATCACCTTTTTTCTGCTGGTAATACATTCCATTAATATAATATAGCAGGTAAGTATATGGATATTTATTGGTTTGTGAAAGGTGATAAATTTATACGAGCTCAAGTCTTCCGACGTGCTTATCTTCCATTGGTGTCAGTTGCTTATCTTCCACAGGGGCGGGTGCCGGGGGAGAAAACCCCACCCCCGTTCCATGCGGGGAGGGGGTGCCCCTTCACCGTATGGTGCACCCCTACTTTGTTTGACAAACATAAGGTTCGTATTGTCAATTAGACTGTTCTCAAAACCGATCAAATGGGAGGAGAGAAACTTAGGCAGGATTCTTGACCTTCTCAATCGTAGGTTTGCCACATCCAACTTTACTAATTGCACTTTGATCCCCAAACTTTAGACAATTTGCATATTGACCCAATTTCAACCAAACTTTATACTACACATTTACGATCTGATTCTCACTCATTCAAGCACTCATTCATTTAATACACATTTTAAAGGATCAAACACCCGAAGTAGCCGAAGCATGCACTTTCATGCCTTGAATCAAAACTCCTAATTTTCCTCGTTCAATCTCATTCTACTTTATTTATAAGCCACATACTTTGGTTTTAATAAATACCAGTTGAAACAAGATAAAATTCAAGCTTAAACACATGAAAGACTCGGTCTTCAAGAATAAAAAAATCTCAACCTTTCTTTCAACCTTGTCAAACCTTCTTAATTCATTGCATGCATCACCTTCATTACAATTTTTAAGACAAGATAACCATGAGCCTAACTTCCAATCTGGGCCTTAATCACATTTTTCTTAGCACAAGTCAAGATCATTTCACTTCATAAGGGCTTCATAAGGGCTCGAAATGATAACCATGAAAAATCCACTTCAAAACTCCCGAGTTTAACCTCAACCCAAACTAGATCCGAAAACTATGTACACCTAACTTCCATCGACGCATACTTAACACAAGCATGCATAAACCAAATATGTCCAGCCCATAGTCAGTCCATAGAGACTCAAACAATAACCAAGAATACATTTTACAACCCACATCTTAACCACAAGAAAAACTAGTGGTCTGAAAATCACGACCATGCTACATTCCTCAACATTCAACTCAAACAAGCATGGATTCAAGCACAAATTATCTAACCTCAAAATAACTCAATTTATAACATAAAAGAAAATAAAAACAGATTTGATAAAGAGATTTTAAGTATAAACAACTCTCATTGACAGCTCCAACGTTGGAAAAGCGTTTTTGTGAGAGAAAAATGGAGCACAAGCTGAAAGAGAGAGAAAGTGATTTTAATCTAAATAAAGAGGGGCATGAGTTTTGAAGTGTTTAGTGGTCTTCCAAGGGTCTTCACATGGGCTTTAATATAAGACAGTTCGGCACAATGGAGGAGAGTGACTTGGAGTGTGATTGAAAGGCTTGGGAGGCAGTTGTTATTAGAGGTCTTGGGCATGGAATTGCAATACAGCATAAAGCAGGTTGAACAATCTGATTATTGCTCTTTCCCATTATGAGTGCGTATGTTATTGTTAAAGCTTGAATTGTCAGTTACTTTGAAGTGAAAATCCTGTTCATCAGAGTAGGTGTGGGTCCTGTACAGCTGCAAATGGAAACTAAAGACAAGTATAGCCACTTGTTTGGATTAGAATCCTCATCAGTGACTTCCTGATAGAGCCACAACTTAACTTATTTTATAAGGGGAAGACCGTGGAGCTCCCATCAAAATGAGTCTTTCTGGTTGACTCAGACAGAGTTTCCCTTTACTTGCTCTCATGGCGGCTTTAAGAGGTATCTCCACAATGGACACGGATATAACCGTAACATTTCTTCCTCTCAGCTCAACTTATTCGCTTCTCTCGGATTTCGATATTCCATCCGAAATACACATTTTGGTTCAAAATCTACATTAATGGTATTCTCATAAATAACTTGAAAACTGAGGGACAAAAGGGTCATTCTGCTTCCTGTCCGACTTCTCCTACGACATCAAATCCCTAAGAACACTAGCAATGGCTTATATTCATCTTTATCTTCATCTTCATATTTGCATAATATGTCTTTAAATTCATTTAGCATCCTCATTGGCTTGGCCAAATTCATCTTCAAAATTTAGCCAATATAACACTTTTTTACATTTTCCTATTCCATTTAAATTCAACCCCCACATTGGATTATCCATTCACTCTCTATATAATAATAAAATATTATTAATTTAATAATTTTTTTATTTAATTTATTTTTATCACATTTTGTATCTCTACCAATTAAATGCTAATAATAATTATATTATAATTAAATTAATATTAAAAAAATCATATTTTTAAAAGTCATTTAATGCTAATAAGAAAAAAATTTGATTAAACTCATTAAAAATTCTATCTAAATTTTTTAATTACAAACCAAATAGTATTTTTGCTTGGAGTGAGAAACTAATATTTTAATGTTTGTTTGAAGTGAGAAATTAGTATTTTAATATTTGGTGAATCAATTGTGGTTCTCCATATTTGGCCAACTACTGTAGCAAAAGTCTAAATTATTTTAGAGCATTAGCATTAGTCTATGCATATGCATATGCAAAATCACCTCTTTTGCATATCCACTTTGCCATTCAAACAAAATTCTCACATTGGCTTATGCATATTTGAGACAAAATTATTATTAATTTTTTGCTAAAATCAATTTTTGTATATATATTTTACAATTAGCATCCACTACATACATTTGACATTAATAATACAAATGCAATAATAAAAAAATTAATTTTTTTATATATTATATTAAAATTTTAATAAAATGAAAAATATATATAATATATTATAATAATAAAATGAATGTGCAAGTGAAGGTTTGTTGTGTTGTTGAAGGAGAAAGAAAATGAAAGGATTGTGAGAGAGAGTGTGAGGAAAGAGAAATAATGATTAAAATATGATTTGTAGGGTGAATAGTGGTTATCCAAATTTGGATAAGTACTGTTCATTGGTAGCTAACTATTTGGATATGCATAAGCCAATGTGTAGGATTTTAGGGTCATATTATGTAAATATGACTTTACATATGCATATGTATAGACCAATACTAATGCTCTTAGATTTGTCCAATTCAATGTGAGATGTTTCTGACATCAATTATGCAAATTTTAGCCAACCTCCTCATTTGGCCAAGCCAATGAGGGTACTCTAAACATTGGCTTATGCATCTCTAAATTTTTACATAGCTATGAATAGTGCTTCTTCAAGTTTGAAGAAACACTATTTACTCTCCAAACATTATTTTTAATATTTTTTTCTCTTTCCTACCCATTAAAATCAACTTTGTGGAATTTGTATTAAGATGATTTTGATATATGAAATTTGTATTAAGTTGATGATACAAAATGTTTTTTAGTACATATTAATATTTATTGATAAAATTGGTCATTTTGATATAAGAAAATGGTAATATTTAAATATATAGAATTTGTATTTTTGAGCACATGGTGATAATTGTAAAATATATAAAATAATAATAATTTTAAGAAAAAAAATTAATAATAATAATATTTTATTATTATTTGGTTCAAATATGCATAATCCAATGTGGAGATTTTTCTCGATATGCAAAATAAATCTTCAAAAGATGTGATTTTGAATATGCATATAGAGAAATCAATGCTAGTGCTCTTCTAAATCCTCCTTCCAGTTTTTGCTCTCTGTCAGTCTTATCTCCAACAACCGACATTGATGCCACCTCTGCAATCCACATCGTCGTAGCTTGAGCCTTGTATTGCTCCATGCTCGCATAAAAATATATCTACAAGTACACATAATCGTAACAAGTAGTAAAGTATTTTAAAGAAAATGGATATCGAACTCATAAGGAATAATTATGCTATTGAGTATTGAAATTGACTAAATTAATTACTATTTAGAAAATCAAAATTTGAATAATGGTTTATTAAACTGAAGAAAAGAACATTAAAATTAAGATTTTAAAAATAATAAGAATAAATCTAGAGCGTTTGACTTCACCTAGCAAATCCCACACAGTTTATTCTTCATTGTTATAGAATCACAATTATCCCAATTATCTCGGTTTCATTGCAATCTAAAAGATCAAATAATAGTTAGCTAGAAAATTGTAAGCATTAAGAACAATGAATAAATACTCAAATCATGGAAATATTGAAAATAAAATAACTTAGAATGTAAATTGTGTGTTCAATGCTAGGCTACATCAAAACTCTAGAAAATAGAATTAGTTCATAATGAAATTAAAAAGAAAAAGAATAAAATTGATGTTCTTTGTTGAAGTCGGTTGATGAAGCATGTGACTCTCGCCTCTGTCCTCTAGTTCCGCCTCCTCGAAAGAACACTTAAAGAATAAATTATGGAACTTTAAACTCAGGCTTAAACTCTAAAACATAAAAACTCTCGACTCCAAATCATAACTCTCTAACTCAGACCAAGACTAAAACTAAAACTAAGATTAAGAACCAAGACTCCCTATTCATCCCACAAGACGAGATTAAATAAATATCAAAACACAAATTTAGGAACAAAATAAATGCGGCTACAATCTAGCCAGAAAATCTGAAAAATAGTTTCTAAAGATAGATGTTAACATAAAAGGAAATTATCTAAAGAATATCGAAATTATCTAAAATGGAAGATTCAGTGATATGCGACTTGAATTGCGGAGTTCGGGAGGATTTGGTCGCCAATAAATTGATTGCGGAACTTGGAAGGGTCCCACAAGTTAGATGTCGTGTGCGTTGAATATACTTGGCGAAAAGGTCACAAATGAACTGGCATGGAGGTCACAAAGACCACACGGCCCTCTCCTCGCCTACCGAGTGGAAAGACTCTCGACTGGAATAAAAGACTCCTCTAGCCTTTTCTAGTTGTTGCCCACGATATCATTTAGGTTGATCTTTTAAATTTGTCATTTAGACTAGTCACCCAATCTAACTGCCTAGAGCCTTGTCACCAAATTTTCACGGCTTCTGGTCGCGAGTTTTCTTGCCTACCGAGAGATAAATCTTTTTGTTTTTGGGCGAGAGAAATCTCTTTCCTACCCACGGGACAAGGCTTCTCGCCTAAATCTCATCAACTCTCTTCAAATCTCCATGCCTCTCATTGGTCTGGATTCGTAATCTCTTCTTTTGTACCAAAATGCTCTCATTTTGCACTAAATCTTCTCATTCATTCAACTCCAAGAAAATAAATAAAAATATGTAAAAATAAAATAAAATCAATAGTATTGAAGGGAAAATGACACTTTTCATAAATAAAAGAGTAATAAAAATCACATAAAAATAACACTTATCACTCCACGCTGTCCCAGCCCCTATTGCTCCACGCCACATGTATTTAGTCATTTCTATTCTCAGACCTTTCCGAAAGCCTTGGGATCGAAGGCAGGGTTGTTAATCATGGCGTAGGGGAAGTATAATCATCTCCCTGTAATTGCAGAGTGCTAAAAGCCATACAATGTAATGGATTTACTTTAAAGTCCTCACAAGAACACAGTAAGGACTCACAAGAACTTAACCCAGAACATATTGTTGAGGTATATGGGTTGTTCGCTCGAGTTAATGTTCATTTGGTTGTTCACTCGAGTCGCGCTTGAGCAAAATACGCAGTTTTTACCAGATTAAGATTTCCAGCACCACTCACTATAAATACATCATATTAGACTTGTGTTGTACCGCCTTAAGCATATTTTGAGAGAGAAATCTTGTCTAGTGAGTGCATATTGTGTGAGAGAGCAAAAAGCCTTAGAGAGTGAGTTGAGATTGAGTGATTGTAATCTCCTCTGGTTAATAAGATTTCTGCAGCTCTGTGGACGTAGGCAATTTGCAGAACCACGTATATTGTGTGTCGTGTTATTGATTGTGTTGATTTTACTTTATTTGCCATCGTTGGTATGTGTGTTTTGCATAGTATTTCACAACAATTGGTATCAGAGCCAGGTTGGATCTGAAAGAGAATGATGGCTAGAGATAAAGTGAACGCACCTGGGATTGAGAAGTTTGACGGCACTGATTTTGGATACTAGAAGATGCAGATTGAGGATTATCTTTATGGAAAGAGGCTCCACCTTCCACTGTTGGGAAAGAAGCCGGAGAGCATGGCTGATGCTGAGTGGACCCTGTTAAATCGACAGTTTCTAAGTCTTGTTCGGTTGACTTTATAACAGTGGCATACAATGTCAGTAAGGAGAGAACCACGGTGGATCTCATAACGACTTTGTTAGGTATGTATGAAAATCCGTCTGTGAACAATAAGATGCACTTGATAAAAAAATTGTTCAATCTGAAGATGTCGGAATGTATGTCTGTAGCCCAACACTTGAATGAATTCAATACGATCACAAATCAACTGTCTTTTGTAGAAATTGAGTTTGATAATGAGATTAGAGCATTGATTATATTGGCATCGTTGCCAAATAATTGGGAGGCCATGAGGATGGCTGTGAGTAGTTCAACCGGCAAGACAAAACTGAACTATGATGACATACGTGACATGGTGCTTACTAAAGAGGTACGTATGACAGACTTGGGTGAATCCTCGAGTTCAGGATTTACCCTGATTGTTGACAATAGGGGCAGAGGACATGGCAGGTCAAGGTCCAAGAGTAGAGGAAATAGCAAGATGAGATCTGGGCAGCAGATCACGTGCTAGAGTTGTGGCAAGCCGGGCCACATCAAGATAAACTGCAGGAATCAAGAAAGTTCTGATGATGATGTTGTGAATGTAGTGGCAGAAAAAATTCATGATGCCTTACTTCTTGCAGTGCACAGTCCGATTGATGATTGGGTATTTGATTCAGGGTCTTCGTTCCATAACACTTTACATCGAGAAATCATGCAGAATTATGTTGTTGGTGATTTTGGGAAGATGTATGCGACTGATGGAGAGGCATTGGATGTAGTGGGAGTGGGTGATGTGCATATCACACTTCCAAACATGAGCGTGTGGACTTTACAGCAAGTCAGACATGTTCCAAATCTAAAGAAAAACCTGATCTCTGTGGGACAGCTTGATGACAACAGTTTTACAGTAGCGTTCTCTGGAGGAGCTTGGAAGATCACTAAGGGTGCGCTAGTCCTAGTGTATGGTAAGAAATCTAATTCTTTGTATTTAATATCAGGATCCAGTGATGTGCAGGAAAATACAAGAGTGCAGGAAAATACAAGGGAGTCAGCTTTGTCATTCCTCATGAAAGCCTGGGAAAGTTGGCTACGGTTACTAAGATCGGTTCGAGATCGGATACTCCTGGTGCAGTGGGAGTTGTGAGTCGCCCTGTGGATGTGCTGACTAAGGGCGATGTATGTGGAAGACTGAAGTCGGGCTTGACTTCAGTGCGTCTTCTAGCTTGAAGACGGGAGCTGTGAGCTGCAGAGATGATAGGGCTTGGTTGGAAACAGTGGCTGGCATGTGGAAACCCAGTCTCCAAGTAGGAGATTGTATATGTGGAGACTGGTTTTGGAGCTGAAAAAGTGTTTGCTAAAAGTTGGCTTGACAGTTGGCTCAAGCGAATCTCAAGTTCGAGAGTTCGCTCGATCCTGCTTGACACTTATCTCGAGCGAGACAGAAACCCTAGTATTCGCTCGACACTCCGCTCGAGCCAATGTTCATTTGGCTGTTTGCTTGAGTCGCGCTTGACAGTCCGCTCGAGTGAAATATGCAGTTTTTGTCAGATTAGGGTTTCCAGCGACACTCACTATAAATACATCATATTAGACTTGTGTTGTACGACCTTAAGCATATTTTGAGAGAGAACTCTTGTCTAGTAAGTGCATATTGTGTGAGAGAGCAAAAAGCCCTAGGGAGTGTGAGTTGAGATTGAGTGATTATAATCTCCTCTGGTTAATAAGATTTTTGCAGCTCTATGGATGTAGGCAATTTGTCGACCCACGTATATTGTGTATCGTGTTCTTGATTGTGCTGTTTTTACTTTATTTGCCATCGTTGGTGTGTGTGTTTTGTATAATATTTCACAACACATATAATCGATAAACAAGTAAAACAATGATCTAAGAATACCTTGCAATTAATTATTGGAAAAGGTTTTCGAGAAACCTTCAACTTCCAAAGTAAAATCAATCTTCAACAATTCTGAAGAAAGACCAGTATTGTAAGTCCAGTCCTTTTATACAAGACTTTACAATGAAAGTAAAAAACGGCATCGTAATGAAAGTAAGAATGCAGTCATTGAGCCTTCTGTCCCCATTCCTTCTAACTGCATGACGCACTGTTTCACCAAAAACCAATACACACTGTATTGAACTTCCACTTCTATTAATATCGCTGCCCATATAGAACACACAAATTCATTTAATAAAATGCTGCATTTTCTCCCTTCAATCTAGACTTCTCTTACATTCCTTCATTTCAGCAACCCAGAATAGCAACCCTCTTCTCAATTCCTCTTACATTCTCCTCCCCTTAAAGGTCCTGACAATTTCCCCCCATTCAAAGAATCTTGCCCACAAGATGTGGGTAAAGGCTGCGCGGTTTCCACAACAATTCCCAGGAATTTCCTTCAATAGATGCTCCCAACCACTTAACCAATACTTCAGTTGCTGCTTGGTTACTCACCTTCATCATTCTTTCTAAAATTAGCTCAGGCTCAGGCTCAAGCTGAATCTGACCTTGTCGATCCAGTGGAGGTAGTGTAGGGAGGGGAGTAATGTGCTGGCCTAACTTCTTTTTCAAACAAGACACATGAAAAACTAGATGTAGCCTTGAAGAAGCAGGCGAGTCTAACTTATATGCCACTGAACCAATCTTCTCAATTATCTAAAAAGGCCCATAGAATCTTGGAGATAGCTTCAGTTCATGTCTCATGGAAACTGACTTCCATCTATAAGGTTGAAGCCTAAAAAATACCCAATCCCCAATCTCAAAACTCCTCTCAGTCCTTTTCTTGTCAGCAAACAGCTTCATCCTTTGCTGAGCTTATGCAAATTCTCCGTAACATGATCAAAAGTTGCTCCCTTGATTTCAATTGCTGATCTTTAGCATCATTAGCAGTTGTTCCTAGAAAATATAACAGTGTATCCACAAGATAGCATAATCAGCAAGTGGATTCCTATCCCTAACGAGAAACTCCAATTGAAGAGTGACAAGGTGTGTTATAATACCATTCTGACATAGGAATCCACAAGCTTAATTCCTTTGGCTTGTCACAAGTGTAACACTTCAAATATCCTTCCACACACTTGTTCAACACCTTGGTTTGTCCATCTAACTGGGAGTGATATGCAGAGCTGAAATTCAGTGAGGTTCCTTCATTTTGAAAAACTTATTCCAAAAAAAACTTGTAAAAATTGAATCCCTATCCGAGATAATGGACTTAGGCATCTCATGCAATTTAAAGACCCCAGGAAAAAAACTTGAGCCACTTTACTTGCTGGATAGGGGGGTGAGCCAAAGGGAAAAAGTGAGCAAGCTTGGTGAGCCTATCCACCACTGAAAATATAACAGTGAATCCACAAGATAAAGGCAAACCCTCAATAAAATCAATGGAAATATCCAACCATGGAGAATTTGGAATTGGTAAGGGTCGTAGCAATCCAGTTGGATGGGGATTCTCATGTTTATTAGAACATACATCACATTCCCAAACAAGCTTTTTGTATCTCTGCGCATTCCTTCCCAAAAGAAATCCAATTTTACCCTTTGTACTGTTTTATGATAACCACATGTCCAGCTTGAGGGTTATGATGTATATATTGTAGTGTCTTCAACTGAAAATGAGAGTTAGGTATCATAACTAGCTTTCCTTTTCTCAAACAGAAGACTATGCTGCAATGTATAGTGCTTTGAAGCTTGTAAACCTTACTGAAGCTGAGAACAAATTTAGCTGAGTGTAGGAGATAACTGATAGCTTTGCTTTAACTCCTCAATCCACAATGGACTTGGAAAAGTGATCAAAGCTAAAATAGCTAATTCTTCCTCAGACTTCCTCAAGAGAGCATTTGCAACTTTTTCATCCCCCTTTTGTACTCATTGGTGCAGTCATAACCCAAAAGCTTTGACAACCATTTATGTTGAGTCTCAGTACCCACCCTTAGCTCCAACAAGTACTTCAAGGCCTGCTGATTAGTCTTGATCTTGAAAGGTTGCCCTAATAAATAAGACCTCCATTTATTGATAGCATACACAAGAGCCAAAAGCTATTTCTCATACGTGGATAATAATAATAATGCTTTACCCTTAAAGGTCTTGTTGTCAAATGCAATAGGTTGGTCCTCATGTATGAGCACACCCCCCCAAGCCCACTCCAGAAGTATCACATTCAATTGTGAAACCCTTGGGAAAATATGGTAACCTCTACATAGAAAGTTCAGTGACTGCCTTTTTCAAAGCCATAAAAGCTTGAGTTGCCCCCTCAGTCCAAACAAAGACATTTTTCTTCATCAAGTCAATCAATGGAGCAACAATAGTGCCATAATATCTTATAATTTTTTTCTGTAATAGCCAGTAAGGCCCAAAAATCCTCTCAGTGCCTTCAATGAAGATGGAATGAGCCATTCTAGCACTGATTCCATTTTAGAGGGGTCAACTTGAACCCCACTGCCAAAGGTAACATGCCCCAGGTAATTAATCTCCTCCATGCCAAACTTACATTTAACCATCTTTTCATACAAATTATTCTGCCTCAATACTTCCCGTACTGATCTTAGATGTGTCACATACTCACACAAATATTTATCGTGTATCAAAATATAAAATAAAAAATCAACATATATCTTCCCAAGAAAGGCATGAAAATGTCATTCATTAACACCTGAAAAGTGACAGAGGTATTAGTAAGGCCAAAAGGGATTCCTAAGAACTCATAATGGCCCTCATGAGTTCTAAAGGAAGTCTTCTCTATATCACTTTCCTTCACTCGAATCTGATGGTAACTAGATCTTAAGTCTAGCTTGGAAAAGACTTGGCTCCAAACAATTAACCAAGCAACTCATCAATGATAGGTATAGGAAACTTGTCTTTGATGGTTTCTTGATTTAATGCACGGTAGTCAGTGCACATTCTCCAACTACCACATGATTTTTTAACAAGTAAAATTGGTGAAGAAAAGAGACTTTGGCTAGGCATTACTACTCCAGACTTCAACAAGTCTAAGTCTTGCACAATGTTATCTATTTTAGTTTTCTGGTAATGTGGATATTGATATGGCTTCACTGATACTGGTGTAGTGCCCTCTTTCAAAAGAATCTGATGATCAGAAGTCCTTCTTGAGGTAACCCCATTGGTTCCCCCAAAGACATCCTTAAATTCTTCAATCACATTTGCAATTTCTTTCACTTGAATTTTAGGTTGTTGTAATTGCTCTTTTGCCACTAACTGCAAAAACTACCATTGTTGTTTGACTAAAGAGAACTTCAAGCAACTATCAACATTCTGGATGTTCAGATTATCATACCTCACTCCTTGCAAAGTCACTCTGGACTGCCCCCCCTAAAACACATAGACATGGTAGTGAAATCCCAATTAATGGTGCCCAAAATCTTCAACCATTGGACTCCAAGAACAATATCATAGCCCCCCAATGTTAACACATGAAAGGAAACTGTAAATTTGGAACCCTAAATTTTGATGACCTCTTCACATTAACCCTTACTCAACACTGTATTTCCATTTGCCACCCTGACTTGTAAACTGGATTCGTCATGGATTTTAAGCTTGGCTGCCTGCACCATTAGTGGATCCAGGAAGTTATGTGTACTTCCTAAGTCCACTAATATCTCTACTGAATATGCTCCAATCCTTCCAATCAATCTCATGACATTGTTGTTCGGGCACCATGAGATAGCATGGATGGATATCTCCAAACTCTCCTCTTCATTCACTGCTCTTTCCTCCACTGTAGTGTTCTCTTCACTATCTTCACTAAGTACTGAGTCTTCTACTACAAAATCCTCTAGTTGTAACAAATAGACTTTTGAGTTTTTGCACACATGCTGGATTTCAATTTTCTTCACAGTTGTAGCACAAGCCCTTCCTCTTTTTCTCATCCATTTGGGAAGAAAAAACTCTTTTAACCGAGACATTTTTTTTTTGGTTCTACCATTCTTCCATGACCCCTTGGATGCAAACAAGTATTCTTTTTGAATTTTTGCTAGCCCAAATTCTGCGTTAAGGTTAATAGGATTGAGCATTCCACTTAAAAAATAACTCAACTTGTGCCTTTCAGACAAACCCTTCAATCTGTTAGACAAAACTTGTGCTACAATCATCCATTCTTTCTACAAAACTTGTGCTACAAGATTTCTATATATGGCAGATGTTCCTGCAAAGGAGATTTTTAATAGCCTTCCATGATTAATAAAAATTTAAAGAATAGATATGTTGGAAATTGATGTCTTGTAAATTAACACAAATTTTTGAATGCAATGTTCTTACTTAAATCACTATGCATGTTATATATAAAAATAAAATTGGCATAACATACAAGTATAAAAAAATTAATTTAAATGATTTTTGTTATAATTTGTTTTTAATAGTTTTTTTAATATAAACCTCAATGTGCTTATAGATAATGTAGTAAACATGTCAAAAATTCTAAGATAGACTTTTTTACTGACAACAATAAATACAATGGAAAACAAGAAAACATACATCGCCAGTGTGATTCATAAGTTCAAGTTTCGAACAACCAAATGCTTCCTCTACAACTTCACCAAACATAACAGAGATAGTCTTCATGTACCATCATCGAGTTTAACATATGCTCGACAACTATAAGTTTGATGGAAATATCATTTTAAGTTAGAATCAATAAAAACTATACATTAAATATGTCACATAAATTATCAAACAAAATAAGAAAATTGAAAGATACATACCGTGATTGGGAAATACTTAGGTGTTTACAATGGTAACAAAGGAAGTTATCATTGTAATCATACACAGTTCCTTTATTACAGACAATACATGACATGTAAAATAATATTTGGCGCAAGTCAACCACAATTATCTTCGCCTTTATCCAAAATTTTGCTTTCTACATTATATTAGAAACAATTTTTTAGGTGAATTGATTATATAAATATTTGAATTTGTTACGAAAAATATGATTTTACCGCCATGAGTTGTAAACTTTTGATCAACTTAGCAATATTACAATTCTTGATTATTTCTCGAATACCAACAGAAGACAGAGATGTAGACAGGTATGTCAAGCATTTTACAATAATACGCTCAAGTAATAAATCATTAATCACCACCCTTAATATTCATAAAAACAAATGCAACATAAGAAATAAAAATATGGAGATTTCAATATTCAAGTGGCATGAAACAAATAAGGACTTATTTGTGATGATTATCACTCTTGCAATGAAGTTGACTCCGGAAGAACATGATTGATCATAAATTTACTTTTCGGACGCGATGAAAGAGACAATCCTTCATTGGAAATAGAGATCATGATTAATGCAAGCACATACAATATAAAAGAAAATATAAGATTGTTAATTATTTAAAATATTATTATAAGAACCAACTATTATCCTTGTTCCAAGTATACCTTGCTTTGTCCCAATTATTATCGAGATTTTTTGCATTCATCTTGCACAAATTAATCCCACATAGTTAAACATATGGGGTTTAAGGTACAAAATTGGAAAAAAAAATTAATTGAATATGTAAGAAATAAAGAATGAAACATAATTCTAAAAGAGTGAACTACCCAAAAAATATTTTTACCTATGACCAATGACATATATTTCCTGAATAGTTGTTGGTCCATGTGTTGAAGCTATCTCTCTACATGGCTTGATATGGATCGCAACAGCCAAAACATATGACAAATAAGATTTAAATTTTCAATATATTGATAATTAAATATTCTAAAATAAAGAGTGAATTACTTATTTCTACAATTGAGTCTTTGTAAGCGTCTAATTCGCTGAATGGAATGAGTTGGTACTTTGGTGGCTCCAATTGTTCTTCATCCTTCGAAACTTCCTCAATTATCATTTTAAAATTTAGGATCCATTGATATCCATGTATTTCAATTCTATATTTTGGATCCAGTGGCCTCACATATGCATTACTGATGTAATATGACTGAAAAATATGTAAAGTATCATCTCGTGAGTCAATATATTTATCAAACATTGTCGTTTGCACTCGATTTCCCTGACAGTATAAGAAATTGAAACGAATAGTTTACAAAAAACAAAAAAATTGTAATGAATAATTGAGTATAATAATTTTGTTTGATTTTAAATTGTTTTTGGGTTTTAAAAAAGTAATATTTTTTTAAATGTGTTACAAGAAGAGAACTAAATGAACGGAACATCATCAACATTTATATAATATGAAAAGATTTAAAAAATCAAACATCAAAAGACCCAACAAATAGTAGTAAAAAAAAAAAAAAAACAAAGTTTAATAGATAGGATGCAAGAATAACAAAATTCTTTACAAGTTTTTAGTACACCTAAAAAAATAAAAGACAATAGCTAGAAATAAATATTATACATCTGGATCAATCAATATTAGGTTTTGGTACTTCACTGGCGAGCGCTGGCCTGTTCGTTTGGGTGATTTGTCTTCCACGATCATTCTCATTTTCCAATTCCTTGTATTTGGAGTGATATATTTTATCGATATATAAACCGTCCACATCTTTAAAACTGTTCATATACAAAGATACTAAACGTGTAAGTAAAATAAACCCAATCCTAAATTTAAAAAGAAAATTGCAAAGAAAATTAAAGAACACAATAAATATTTCAAGAACACAATACTAAAGATACAGAAAAGAGAATTCTATTAAATGTGTAATTTTGTTTAAGTAGTTAAACTCAAATTATACAATTGAATCATTACCCATATAACATTAATCTAAACATGCTAATCTTAATAATTCCGTATACACAATATATTTTGTGTAGTTCTTTTCTGATTGTTCAGTCGACACTGGTCGTATTAAAACCCTTACTATAGATGTAGTCTTAGCTCTTGATAAAGTCACATATAATTGACCATGTGAGAAAACAAGTTGAGACAAATATATCCCAACAAAATCCAATGTTTGCCCTTGTGACTTATTTATAGTCATTGCAAAACTTAATCTGATTGGGAACTGGGTTCGTTTGAATAGGAAACCACTATTTTCATCAACATTTGGTAAGAATAGGATCTTTAGAATAAAGACTCTTTTTCCACTATGGTGCCCAACTGCAATTTCTGCATCAATGACATTTCGATCAAAAGCCCGATAAATTAGGCTATTCCATTGCATAGTCCTTTTGAATGATTAATATTTCTAAGTAGCATGATGGGATAGTTTATCTTCAGTAACAATTCATGAAGAGAAGTCCATTTGGGGTTAGAGTATTTAAAAAATCGTCCATGACTGATTGTTCAAATACATATATTGCTTCATCAAAGTTATAATATTGCCTAAGCTCACCAGGAAACCTATGAATTAGTAATGCATTTATTTCATCAACATAACTGTTCTTTGGTGTTAATATGGCCCGATTCATCATAGCTGAAATATTTATTGAATATTCATAAATATCATGGAAAACAACATCTATTAAATGATACAAAGAAGTGCAGTCATCTTCATAGGGAACAAGCATGCCGTCAAGAATTTTTATAATTTCATCAACTGTGATTGGTGGCGTTCCAGTTCTTAATTCTAACACATATTATGAAAAAACTAGATTCAATCTTGCTCGCATATTTTCAATCAAATGAAGCTTGATCAATGTAGGTCACAAATAGGAAGAAACCAAACTGGCGTCAATCTGTTCTTGTCTTGTTCCTTTAAGAACCACAGGTAAAACTTGGCGAGAATCTCCACAAAAAATGACAACTTTTCTACCGAATGTTAACTCTGAATCGTTAATGTCTCGTAGCATTTTATCTAATGCTTCGATGTGTTGTTTTCTTAACATAGGGGCCTCATCCCATATAATTAACCTTGCTACACGTAGTAGCTTTGCAAGGGCACTTTGTTTACTGACACAACACATGCTATGTTTATGTAACGCCCCAATGGAAGGCCCAAACCACTTGGCCTATACTCCAAAATGACTAGTCAATGATACAATTGGAGCCCCATTGAAACCTTATAAAGAGCAAGAACTTCTCCTTCCCAAGCAATGTGGGATCACATACACCACTTACCCTTATCCATATCATATGGGGTATCACAATCTACCCCCCTTAAATTCCCGACGTCCTTGTCGGGTCTGTCCATTATAGGTGGTACGGCTCAAGTCTCACATTTCTGGTTGGGATAGACTCTGATACTAGTTGTAACGCCCCAATGGAAGGCTCAAACCACTTGGCCTATACTCCAAAAGTACTAGTCAATAATACAATTGGAGCCCCATTGAAACCTTATAAAGAGCAAGAACTTCTCATTCCCAAGCAATGTGGGATCACATACACCACTTACCCTTATCCATATCATATGGGGTATCACAGTTTATCAGTATCCAGTGGAATCTTAAAGTGCGAGT